>CM062817.1:1754904417-1756104417 GCA_031772625.1 Pinus tabuliformis | reverse complement strand
CAATACTTTACGCAACATCCCCCACTGTCTGTGCCTCTTGAGAACTGTAGATCTGTAGTTTGCCACCCTGATGTTATGGACAATCTCTCCTATGATGCTCTCCACCACAAGTCAAACACTATAATGGCTTCCTACCATCACCCTTGTTCTGCTCAGATTGAAATCCCTTTCCTTTGTCAGATGCATTAAAATTTTTGTGTGGTGTTGCATTCTCTTTGTTACCTATGTCATGAGGTCTTGTTCGCTTCTTATCCCAATTTCCCTTATTATTATCATTACCTTTCCAATCCTATTTAGATTCAGACCTACACTTTAATTTCTCATAATAATGCTTCAACTTCCTGATGGCTTCCTCCAATGATCTAGGCTCATCAAACTCAATTCTATCCTTGAATGTTACTAGAAACCTACTGATGAATCTCTGAATCTTTTCTTTCTCCTCCTTTAGATAAGGCACATACTTCAACAACTCCAAGAACCTTCTAGTATACTCCTCGTCAGTCATAGATCCCATCTTCAACTCATATAAATCCTTTGCCATGCCATCATAGTATGTCTCTGATAGATACTTCTTCTTGAAAAGTCTCTTGAACTCATTCCAAGTCAACTCCTCTTCATGAATACCTTTGCCATTATTTACATCTTCTGACCAAACTTTTGCTTTGCCTTTAAGACTGAACATAGCTATTCTAGCCTTCATGTTCTTTGAGTAATCATGTAACTGGAAGAACTTATTCATCCCAAGAAACCACTCTTATTTATCCTAAGACTTCTTCATTTCACCATCAAATGTAGGTGGCTTTGCTTTCTTGAACTCATCCGAAAAATATCCCCTATCACTCCTCATGTAAGGATGATAACAATGAGGACCATGGTACCTGTCTGAACCAGAAATAGAGTAAAGCCCATGCCCACTGCCTCGTCTATGAGGTATATCCAGGAACCTACCATCTCTAATGGTTTCATCTCTATCTGACCTGTGCCCACCATGGCACCTGCTACCATACGCTCCATTAGTATTGTCCTTCTGTCCATGACTAATCCTCAGTTATCCCTGTCTCTGCAAGTATGAAAAACTCTGAATGATAACTGCATTAACCTATATTTATTTCTCCTATGCCCTAGAAAGTCTCTCTTGTGACCTAATTATTCCGTAATTATCTAATTTACAACTTCTTGTGTTTTCCTTCAAACTTCTCAAAGTGTCTACTATGTGAGGGGAGTACTCATTACCATGTTTCTCATCTGATTTATAGGGAGAATCTCATGAACTGTAGTCTTCTTCCTACAAACATACTATGTCAGATAAACCAAACATAAACATAATCAAACACACCTCATTGAAGTTCAGGGGAGGTTATCTTGTTTGCAAGATCTATCCAAATTAGCACAATAAAATGTATAAACATATTTGTATCATTATGCCAACATGACAACACCAACATGCATAAAAAATACATATACAACCAACATGCATTCATGACAAAAAAACCCCAACAACACTTCATTAGCTTCTACATGAAAACACAACTGTAACAATGACTACCACCATGCATACATAACAGACACATATACGACCTACATGCATGCATGACAAACACATTCCGCCCATCCAGTCCAAGGGTTGAACCATGCTCTGATACCACTTTGTAACACCCTCCTCCCACAATTACCTAAGCTTACCAGTCCAATGCTAGTCCACCAGGGTAAATATGCGGCGAAGAATTACTAGGATATGAATCAACCTCCTAGGTATACTTAAGGAAGTGGAATCAATGAACCGAAACCAAACCAACCTTCCTCAGGTTCTACAAGATTCTCAGGAGCTAACCAACCACTCCAGCTGCCCAACCCCTGAGTTAACTTTCTTTTTCACTGACATGGGCTCTCAGTCGCTCCCATGAAAAGGCAAGAAAGCGGTTGAGACCCTTCAGTCACTCCCATAAGCCTACATCCCAACGACTGTTTCTTTTTTCACCCAGTTTTGTGTCTGTGATCGCAAGGTCTGAGGCACTTTTTCAGGGCTAGGACTCAGACTTCTGCCCGTAACTAAATGAAACACTCAGGAATGATAAATAACACAGATACAAAGCTATTAACTTAAAACTTTATTGAGTACTTAACCTAACCCATCTGAACCATGACAGGCATTTCGTCAAACACATCATGAACATGTAATCTATAGTTCATAATTACACATCTGATCATAGGGGTCTCATACTTATCTGAGAATCGTCAAGAAGGTATGATGCATGTTCACATTAGCTGCATTATCATCTATTAGGTCATACATTCATTAACATTTTATTTACTAATCAAAACATGATGAGAGCCATAACTCAAGTCTGTCATAAAACAATGCTTATAACCAACATATAACCGAAATCATAATAATGATAGAACAACCATCAAAGCCACATGATAAAAAATACATTTACTGATGAAATGCAAGGGAAAAGAGCACTTATTAACATATGCAAAAGATAACCAATTCAAGGACTTCCATGTACCACTTAGCCATAGATTGGACTAAACTAAATCTCTCTTTCATCCAATCACTCCCATGCCATATTCCAAGCATGAATGTGGGATCTCATGGAATAAACCAGTCAAAACCAAACCAGGACTTCCAGAGGCCAAACCACCTCAATCCTCAACTAGCGATTCCACCTCACGGTTGGAAATCACTAATCATCACCAGATCAATCTCTACCCAAGTTGTCTAGGGCTCCAGAGCATTTGTTCCAACTCGACTCCAGGACTAGTAACTTAACCCAAAATTATTTCAGGGCTCTAGAGTGTTTGTCCAACCAAGGCCCCAAGATTAGTAACTCAATCCACCAAGGGCTCTAGAGTGTTTGTCCAAGCAAGGATTCCAAGACTATTAACTCAACCCAAGTTGTTCCAGGGCTTCCAAAGCGTTTATCCAACCAAGGCTCCAAAAACTAATTGTTGTCTAGGTAAATCCTCTTTGCGGACATAGATGATCCCTCTATCCCAATGAGTGGGACTAGAAACCTAAGTGACAATCTACCAAACATTTTCCTAGGTTACAATTGAAAAGAGAAACGAAGAAGATGGCCTACCTCACGCTGATGCTACCTCGATCCCTTTGTTGAAGACCTTGAATCACTTACATCACGAGCTTGTTCCTGTTGCTCACAATGTTTATGCACCTGCACAAGAGATTAAGACACAACAAGGCATGCAAATACAAATAGAATATTCAAAAGAAGCCTACTTAACTGATAAAGGAATGTTAAGATAGATGATACATGAGCATACACATCAATGGAAAACGAACCAGTAGTTGTGTATTAATAGAAAATAAGGGGAAGCATACAAACAAGACTTGATGTTGATAGGCTATCCCTGAATGAATATCCAAGTCCAATCTAATCTCTCCAAGAACTCCTTCTCCAAGCCAAATGAGTAGCATATAGGCACACTCTTAGCATAAGGGTGCAAATAGACATAGACCAACCATTTGGGAATGGGAGAGGAGGAATATATAGGCTGGGAAAGGGAGTTAGGATCTCTCCAAAGATAGGAGTAGGCCCTTATCTCAAGGAGGTAGCTCATAGGGATAAGATCAAGATGCCAAGTTGGGAGAATTCGACCTCATCTATGCCGAACAACCTCCAGCTCGCCGCTCTGGAAGATTCTAGATCACAACGCTTCTCATCCTCTTTGGGAAAAATACCTTTTTGGGATCATCGCGGGTATACAAGTGAACAGAGCAATGTTATCATGGGTCGAGTATGATGCAATAGGTGATCATCACTGTTTTTAGACTCATAAGGGCGATCATTCTCAAATTAGGGTTTTAGATCTATTTCCTTTAGGGGAAGCTCAAGGCATTTTCCAATCAATGTTTTAGGAAGGATATGAGATACATATATGAATGAGTACACTGCATAATGGTCATGTTTTGGGCACTTCAGGGTATGTCATGGGGAAGTACAGGAGGTGTGAAAAAATACTGTGTTGCATATGCCCCTTGAAGCATGAAGGCAGAACGAGGAGTAATGACTGAGATGCTTTATGAGATTTTGCAAGGATGAGGACAAACACGATCAGGAGACTTGCAAATGAAGGATGCATATACATATACATATATGATATCAAACATGAATCCATGGTATGGATGCAACCATTCAATATAGAGGGATCATCATAAATGTAAAGTCCCACAGTATGGTCACAACCATCTGTATAACATAAACATGTGTACAATCATGAATACCACATAACTCCATGTCGCTTGAGTCATATCAGACAAGACTCAGGGTCTTGCGCTCCACCCCGGCCCCTCAAAGTACAAATTCTAACATGTGAATGAATGTGTCGAAATCGAACGTGCTAGAAAACCACTTGATTACCGCCAATGATGTGGACCATTAACAGGCACGAGATAAACCACCAATAATGACAATGGCTCTCAAGCTACAACAATACAATCCATGAATGTGATAATGAAGATGCAGTTTAACACTCGTGGAATCATCTAATCGAAGGCCAATGATGAAAACCTGTCGTCGGATGTGAAGAACTTTCCATTAAGGCATGCAATATCTAAGGTACTGAAGGGGAGTTTCTAAGTCATCTTCCTGGATAATGAGCTGAAGTCAATAGGAAGCGACCCGTCGAAGAAGGGAAATGATGAATCCCTATCATCGACATGAAACAAGGAATAAAGTGGAATGAAATGAATGAGATCCAATACTGTAACGATGGGGTAGATAATGTATAGGTAAATAACTGTAGATAGGACTTCTCTTGAACATTGGTGACACGACTCTGGAGTGTGGCAGCATTTGACTCAACATAAGGCTAAAGGTCATGATGACAAAATGGAATAATCAAATTAGAGGCAAAAAATGGATCACCCAAACCTGGGAGGACAAGGAACTGAGTGAGGATATCCCAAACTCGACACAAAAGCATAAAAGTGTCATGTTTAAGAGCGACATGATACCTATATAAAGGATGTTTCATTTTCATTTTTCCCCACTATTTCTAGCGAGTACCCCAATTATTTTTATCACAAGCGTGAAGGGGATAGCATATGCTTGTAATGTAAGTCCATTCTTCGAATGAATCCATCCTAGTAAGTTTTATGAGTCCCAGGAGGAAGAAACTCAGTCTCATCATGATGATGAGTCTTTCGTCGTAAAAAAATTTAACGAGTCTGGCGGAAGAATAACTCGGTATCTTTTTCATATTTAGAGAGTTTGAAAAAGAAATGAAAAAGAAAATTCCATCATGTCCCATTTCGTAATTTGTCTCTTGAATCCAAAAAGGTAGAAAACAATATTCGAGAGAACCTCGTAGCCATGTTCGACTAAGGTGTTCCTTTTTCGTAAATAATCTATCGCAGTCTGGAAAAGGGTTAAACTTTTACTGAGTAGACGTCATTTCATTTACTTTTATGAGTTCAAATGACAAGTACTTGACAATCTTTTCATTTTTTAAGAGTCAGAAAAGAGCTGAAAGATGACTCCTCCTAGAGGAACGAGTGGTATAAAAGGATAGCAACTCGTTCTGATCATGATGGAACTGCTCAAAAAATGTAAAGGTCAAGAGGTTGGCTAATAATATCACTCATCGCAGATGTTCTTTAGGCAAGGGTAAAACATCTAAGTGAAAGCATATGATTGGCCAAAGAGATGGTGACAATGGAATGAAAAACCAAGGCTTATCTGGAGAAAATCGGCTGATAAAAATGGCAATCACGAGATGTAAATGGGAATGGTTTCATTTTTAAACAAGCTTGAAATGGAAACAAACTATGCTTGGATTTGGTTTCATTTTACACAAGCTTGAAACAGAAACAAACTATGCTTGAGATGAGTTTGCAAGCTCCCAACATAATGACTCAATTTGAGGTACATGCCTCCCAAGCCTCATTTCATTCACCTAAGTAGACCATTGGTTACTAACAAGTGGATGGAATGAAGGTTTACTTACGAGATCAAGTGAAAGACTCTACTGTAATTTTACGAGATCTAATCAAAGACTCGAATTGGAAGGGGATTTGTTTCATTTTTTAATGATCTTGACACAAGCAAAGGAACCATGCTCATGACACTTTGTTTCATTTTTTACCGAGCTTGACACAAGTAAAGGAACTATGCTCATGGGGACCTATTTCATTTTTTAACGAGGTTAACATAGTAAAAAAACTATCCTCATGGTCCTTGTTTCATTTTTGAAGGAGCTTGACACAAGACAAGGAACTCTGCTCCAAATCATTTATCACAACCCAAAAGAGGTCATGGCTTCCAAGAGGTTCTCATCAGATGGGAGAACAAAACTCTGGAAGGGATACATGTCTAGGGATCCAAATGAAAAATCGAGCTCCAATGCCCCCAGTACATGGCGTACTACATCACCTACTAGATCATCAATAGATGTGGGCATGGAACAGGTGGCCACATAATTAACCTGTGGCGGGGGTGATACCGCTTACACATAAGAACCATTTAGGGATGATGGTTTATGGGGAGTTGACTCAAGACCAATGAATGTAAGTTGATCAATGATCACAATGCTTCCTTCATGGGGGAAACACATCACTCGAAAGAGGGAAGAGACAAGAGCTCCCATGACATAAACATAGTCACGACCAAGGAGTAGATTAAAATCCAAATGGCCTTGGATAACCATCACATCTATATAAACAATCTTTCCTCCCAAAGTAATAGGTAACTTAGGAAGGATCCCTAACAGTTGACTGGTTCCTTTGTTAAAAGCTAATAGATTTTGGGTGACAGGGACAAGCTGAGGAGAACCTAAATCTTGCCAAGCAGTTGAGGAAAGAATGCTAATAGATGCACCCTCATCTATGACTATGCTAGGTACGACCATATGGTAAACTTGTACTGTAATATGGAAAGGAACATAAGATGAAAGACAATATCCTGCCAATCGACTCCAATCAAAAGAAGTGACCAAACTACTTGGAGGGGGTGTCGTAGGAACGTGAGAACTACCCTCTTTCTCTATGAGAATAAGAGAACTACTCTCATGCACCTTGGGAACGGGAGGATTTCCCTCTAGTTCATGCGAAACTGACGAAACCAGAAGAATCTGATCGATATGGGGTTCACTCTCTACCTAAAAGGTACAGTTAACTGAAGATGGAGTCAAGTCTACCATTTTCTTAACCAATGGTTGGTCAAGAATGGACTTACGAGACTCACTTTCAAAGAGAGTGGGGTTGACCAAAGATGAATTTTGATCAATCACTGGATCAACTAGTGAAGGATCAGGGGAAAGCTTTTGATACCCAGTCGAATGACAAGGATGAGAAGCTGTAAGGTTTTCAAAATCTTTGGAACCTTCAGCCATAAGAGGACAAAGGTGAATGGGATGATTAACTTCACACAACTTACAGGGAATTTTGACTTTTCCCTTTTTTCCCATGAACTTTACTGTTACTAGTTGATGGTTCATCACCAACATGATCACTAGAGGCTAATGAAAAAGGTCAATGTGAACATGTAGACCACACTTCTAAGACCTTAGGAATACCCGGACAATTCCGAAGAAGGTGGTCACCATTACATAACATGCAAGGAAATTTTACTTTTTGAGGCTGGTTGGAAGATTTTTCTTCATTAGTTGCATCGTTAAAAGTAGTTGTTTGGTTTCCCCCTTGCTTATTTTTCTTCTTCTTCTTTGTTCTCTTCTTCTTCTTATTAGCTTCCTGGTTACTAGAATCCAAACTTTCACCAGGAAAAGAGGAAGAACGAGGTGAAGAAATAGATGAAGAAGGAAAGGGTAAACCGTAGGATCAACATGAGGTTGATGTTGTTCAGGTGGAGGAGAACTTGGTTGAAAAGAAGTTTGGACATTCGAAACCATCAAGGTTGAATATAACCAAACTGGCAGACCAATGGTCAATCCAGGAAGGGACAATGTCTCCATATAGGGAGCACTAGTATTTCCAAAAGAAGGAAAAGGACTAGGATTCCCATCAGAGGGGTTTCCTTGACTCGTAGACTCAGGAAATGTTGCCATTGGTATCAACCTAATATCTACCAAGGAGTATTTCCACAGGAAGGATGTTGTTCCATGGTTAGTTAATTTTAGATTCTGAAACAAAAAAAATTGCCTTTTAATATTTTAGGAGTCGAGAAAAGGATGAAAAGTTGACTCTAGTCGCTTTCGTTGGTTTAGCAAGCTTGAAAAGACAAGTGCTCGATGATCTTTTCAAATTTAAGGAGTTAGAAAAGATCAAAATGACTACTCAGGTAACTCTAGGAAAAAAGGAGTACCGAGTAACCGTGAACTGCAATATACACCTTAACAAATAAATTTACTAAGGACTTGACGTATGTGCAGGAAATCTCCCCGAATGCTGTGTTCAGTGTATCACGTGTACAAGGCAATAGAACCGAATTCCTATGGATAAAGGTTTGCAACCTATGAGGGTCTCCCTTTATATACTCGACGGTATGGGGAGCACAAGTCCGTGCTAGCACTATCTAATGCAAGAGCATTACGAATGGTAGCTGCTAAGTTTTATAGACGTCGTAACACATCTCTAGCCTAGACCACTAAGTATGAGTGTTAATGTTTCAAATTCTCCTTAGATTAATTGAGGTAAATTTTAGTTTAATCTTGAATTAAGTTTCAGTTTTGAGGGCTTGATGATGTCACCTGCTCCTAGAATGCAACTAAATGATGAAAATGAAAACTTTTCATTCGATGAAGGCTATTCTACCAAAGGAAGAGAAACAACTGATCAATGCATAAAACAATACAGAAAGCACCAATACAATTTTTTCAATGCAATAAGTAAAAAATGAAATCTAATCTTTCATTCTACTAATAAATGCAGTGCCATATAAATGAAAATCGTTTCCTTTTCACTAAATATGCAATCAATGCAAAATAGTGAAAAAGAGAAAAAGAAAATGCAAACAATTCACTAATCATGAAAATCTCTTTCACTTTCTGATTTGAATGCAAGAAATGTTTCGAAAATACTTCAATGCTATGCCCTTTCACTTTTCGAAACACAAGAGTAACAACAAGCACTTCCTTTTGATTCAATAAGAAACAAACAATTTTGTAATCTATTGCTTGTTGACAGAACTAAAGTGACTTTCAAAGCATCTACTTGATTCGACACTAATGAAAACAACTTAATACCAAATAACCAAAAGTGACTTGCAGAGGGTGTCCAGATGCAAAAAGACTTTTTGAACAAAGGTAATTGATCTCTGAAGAACAAACCAATGAGTGAATGAAGGGTGACCTAGAAACCCTAGGAACCCTAGAAAGAAAACAAAGCTTCAAACACACTTAAACCAAAGGAAGAGGCAATTACAGTTAGAAAAACATGTCAACCAAGGCAATTACACTATAATCACACTGACAAACCACTGCTAGAAGGCAAAATACCAAAATCAAGAAGAAAAACCCTAATTTTCTTAAACTTCTAGGATCATCGCACCTATCATAGGAAAAACAACAATAATCGCGACTGTAATTAAAACATCTACGATGTCATCATGACTATCAGGGGAGAAACCGCAATGGTCAAGAAAGATGAGATAAAACCAAAAAATCTTCAAGATCAACAAAAATTAAGAACCTTCAAGCAATCACTAGTAAGTGAAAAAACTTACAGAAAAACAAACAAACCTGAAAACAGATGGTTGGTCAAACTCAACACAAAAGCAGGATGCAAGATTGAATGGAAAGGATCATAACTTCCCCAGCAGAGTCGCCATTTTGTTTTCTAGGTAAATCCTCCCTGCGGATAGAAACGATCCCTCTAGCATAATGAGTGGGACTAGCAACCTAAGTGACAATCTACCAGACACTTTCCTAGGTTACAATTGAAAATAGAAACGAAGAAGATGGCCTACCTCACTCTGATGCTACCTCGATCCCTTTGTTGAAGACCTTGAATCACTTGCATCACAAGCTTGTTCCTGCTGCTCACAACATTTATGCACCTGCATAAGAGATCAAGGCACAACAAGGCATGCAAATACAAACATCATATTCAAAACAAACCTACTTAACTCATCAAGGAATGTTAAGATAGATGATAAATGAGCATACACATCAATGGAAAACGAACCAGTAGTTGTGTATTAATAGTAAATAAGGGGAAGCATACAACCAAGACTTGATGTTGATAGGCTATCCCTGAATGAATATCCAAGTCCAATCTAAGCTCTCCAAGAACTCCTTCTCCAAGCCAAATGAGTAGCATATAGGCACAATCTTAGCATAAGGGTGCAAATAGACATAGACCAACCATTTGGGAATGGGAGAGGATGAATATATAGGCTGGGAAAGGGAGTTAGGATCTCTCCAAAGATAGGAGTAGGCCCTTATCTCAAGGAGGTAGCTCATAAGGATAAGACCAAGATGCCAAGTTGGGAGAATTCGACCTCATCTATGCCGAACAACCTCTAGCTCGCCGCTCTGGAAGATTCTAGATCACAACGCTTCTCATCCTCTTTGGGAAAATTGCATTTTTGGGATCATCATGGGTATATAAGTGAATAGAGCGATGCCATCATGGGTCGAGTATGATGCAACATGTGACCATCACTGTTTTTAGTCTCATAAGGGTGATGATTCTCAAATTAGGGTTTTAGAACTATTTCCTTCAGGGGAAGCTCAAGGCATTTTCCAATCAATGTCTTAGGAAGGATCTAAGTTGCATATATGAATGAGTACATTGCATAATGGTCATGTTTCAGGCACTTCAGGGTATGTCATGGGAAGTGCAAGAGGTGTGACAAAATACTATGTAACACTAATAAATCAACCCACAACCATAAGGAACATGAGCACTGACCAGAAAATAGATGGGAAAACCCACAATGCCATGGCTATCCAGGAAATGGAAAGGCTAGGAAAAACCATTGTCAATTTAGGAAATCCTCCATGCCAATGATAGATCATAACCCAATAACCACATGCATACATCATGCATGCCAAAAACTAGCAAGGAAATCATACATGCAACTTGGTACCTGCAAAGCAAACCCATTGTAGCTACTAATCTCGCTGCCCTCTTTCACTTTCATGCTCTTTCTTTTCCTTCTTGCTCCAAATCCAAGGTATGCCACAATGCTCCAAGA
This sequence comes from Pinus tabuliformis, assembly GCA_031772625.1. Taxonomy (NCBI): domain Eukaryota; kingdom Viridiplantae; phylum Streptophyta; class Pinopsida; order Pinales; family Pinaceae; genus Pinus; species Pinus tabuliformis. The sequence continues at coordinate 1,756,093,300 of CM062817.1, read as the reverse complement.
GTGCTGCAAGAAAACTCTAAGTGTGCAAGAGTATGAGAGAGAGAAAGGATAGAATAGAGTGCTCCTAGCTAAAACTAACAAAAGGTTGTGAACTGATCCTCAAAAGCATTTTTATCATTGAGGCCTATAATTTCTTCACTTTCTCTATTTTCCTTCAATTTTCCTCACATGCAATTATGTGACATTTCACCTCCCCTTTCTCCTATTTTCCATTATTTTCACAAATAAAATGCCAATTAATGCCACTTTTCCTTTGCCAATTTCCATAGCCATTTTTTAATCACAAGTGAACCCCATCACTCTGTTTTTGCCTAACATTCAGCTTGTAATACATGTCCCATGACCTTGGTCTTATTTTTCCTTTATTAACTTTATGACATGAATTTTTAACCAGGGCTATTACAAACTCGAACCAGAAGAAGGTGAATTGAATATGGTACATCAAAAATGAAGAAAATAATATCCTTACCAAGCAGCAAGATATACAAAGAGAGGCAGTGTGGGTTTTTAGCAATCAATATAAGGTTAAGGAGGGATGTAAATTTAGTGAACAATTGGAATTAACCAATCACTTTCCTTGTGTGGTGGTCACAGAGGCTAACTCAGTGCTGACTTGACCGATCACATTAGAGGAGCTCTAGGGAGTTATGAAAGAAATGAGCAAGGACAAAAGTCTTGGCTCGGATGGATGGACAAATGAACTCTTTTTACATTTCATAGATCTTATGGGGGCAGATCTTTTGGGTATGGTTGAATAATATAGACTTCTTGGCCATATTCCAGGCTCCATCAATGCTACCTTCATTACTTCAATTCCTAAAAATACTAATCCTTCCTATTTTGCAGATTACATACCTATCTCCTTATATGCAATACCGTGTACAAGATGAATTCTAAAATCATTGCCAATCGAATTAAACAAACATTATCATCTCACATTTCATCGGAACAATTTGGACTCTTACACAATCGACAAATTTCGGACGTTGTCGATATCTCCCAAGAATGCATGGAAAAAATCAAAACTAGCAGGTTGGAAACATTATTAATGAAAATCAACTTAATCAAGGCATACAACAACGTCGATTAGGAATTTCTTCGAATGATCTTGCACAAAATTGGTTTCGACCACAGGCTCATTGACTGGATCAGGGCATGCATCACCTCAACAAACCTTTCCATTCTCATCAATGATAAATCAACTATTTTCTTTAGGATCTCCAGGGGATTTCATTAGGGTTGTGCATTATCATCATTACTATTCACAATATTCATTGATGGTTTGAGCGGAGGAATACAAGATGCTAGAGAAAAGGGTTTAATTTCAGGTTGTAGGGTATCTAGACATACTTACATCTCACACCTCATGTTTGTAAATTATTTTCTCTTCGTAAGGAAAATTAATATAATTGAATGGAGGGCATTTCACCACATTCTATCTAGATTCGAGGCTTATCATGAATAGAGAGAAATATCTGTTGATTTCAGATAGCACGGAGGCAGAGACAATGGTGGAGATTGCCAACTTGTTTGAGGTCAAATTCATTTCACTAGTTGGAGGTTTCAGATACCTGGGATTTTTATTGAAGCCAAATAAGTATGAGTGCCAGGACTGGGAGTGGCTTATCAAGAAGTTTAAGAAAAAATTAAACTTTTGGACACACAAGTGGCTTACATTGGGTGGAAGATTGGTAATGATCAAGAATTTATGCAAGGTATTTCAGTATACTAGATGCACCTATTCAAAACTTTGAAGGGAGTAATCAAAAGAATAGATTAAATTATTGCTAACTTCCTCTGGCTTGGTACTGGTACACAAAAGAAGATACATTTGGTTCAGCTAAAGGTTATAGCTTAGGACAAGAGTAATGGGGGTTGAGGAATTAGAGTCACTGAAGGTTTAATTTCACTATGCTAGCCAAAAATCTATGGAGAGCCTTCCAAGGCCATGGCTTATGGAATTAGATTCTTAGAGGAAAATATTTAAAGAACTAGTCTCTAGAAGAATGGATAAATGTTGGTGCTCTTGAAAATATTGAAGCATCACATATATGGCATAGCATGATGAAGGCGAAATAATGGTTGGTGGGAAATTTGCGGTGGGAAGTTGGTAGGGTAGATAAGATTGAAGTTGGCCTCACTGCTATCAAAGGTATGGAAAATACCCACTTGCTCTCACTCCCATCATATATTATTTTAATCATATGGGCATTTATATGCTTAATTGGCTGGATAGCCACTGTCATCCCATACAAAATTAGTTTGGTTGCCTGAATTCTAGAGACCTTGACCTCCCATAGGCTTTTGTGTATGAATGGGATCGATACACAGACCAAATCCAACATGCGGGTATAGTTTTGACATAAAAGGTTGGCACACTATCTTGGGGTGGTTTCAAAACAACAATCCAAATTCTGGTAAAGGATTTATATTCCTACATGACAAAGAGACATGAAATTCATGGCCACATAGTATGGTTTTCACAAGCATGGCATTGGGAGATTCCATTTAAACTAAAGTGCTTCATGTGGCTAGTTCTGCACAACCACATCCTCACGTGGGAGAATCTTGCTAGAAAAGGTTTTCAGGGGACAAGCATTTGCTACATGTTTGGTGGTGTGATGGAAGAGGTGGTTCATCTTTTCCTCACATGCCCATTCACGATATTCATCTGGAAAGATGTTTTAAGCACACTAAAAATCCAAGCAAAGGTGGACAACTCTTCCATTGACAATTTTCTTACAAAATGGACTAAGGGGCAACAAGAATTTAAGGCGCTCCCTTTCTACATTGTTTGGGGTATTTGGTGGAGCAGGATTGCAATTTTTTTGGATGAGATTTCTCCACAAGTGCGATATACAAGCTTGAAGATATTTGAATACTTTTAGGAGATTGGACCGGGGTCCTCAAAACCACAAAAGAGAATTTGCAGCTATAGGGAGATCAAATAGTCTAGGCTAGTGGGATTTTTATGGTGCTTCAACAAAAGGCATATGCAGGTATGGGGCACATACTGCTTTGGATCTCAGAATGTCCTATTACTTCAGTTGGTTGGGCGGTACAATATCTAGTAGTAGAGCTGAGTTGCTTTCTCTATGGGGTGTTATGAAATGTGCTTGCTGGATGGTTATTGAGGAGTTGGAGGTGTTTGGGGACTCCAAAATTGCAGTTGAGTGGGCACATGGATTTTTCAACTCTGGGCTTCCCTCTTTATATCATTCGATGCAACAAATCTACGACCTGGTGGCATGTTTTAAGTATATTTCCTTCACACACATATATAGAGAACAAAATATGGTGGTTGATCGATTATCCGAATGTGGATGCTCTGCCATGTCGGGTGTTATCAACTACAAATCATTTGTCAATGGCAATCTTCCCAACACTACAAGTTTTTGTGTCTAATGGTGGGTATGTTGTTTTCTCCTCCTTTTCTCATATGGAATCATTCCTCTTGGTCTCTTGGACGCAAAGATGTTGTTTTTGCAAAATATCAATGAGGATCAGTCTTGTTGGTGGACCACGAGTCCAATTATTGGTACTTATTTTGTTGTTCTTCTGAAAACCCAGTTAGATTTTTTTTGTGGCTTTTTTGGGTCGCAATACCTAATGTATGGGTACTTTGCTTTTTGTTATTTTTCCATGTTTATTTTGTAGTTTGTAATTGGAATGTTTTAGCTCTCAAGAGTGAGATTGTTTTGCTCACACTTGGACTAACAATTCAAGTAGATCGATATATAATATACAACTATGAACTATATAACTACTTTTTATTTCAATAAAAATAACTAGTTTTTTCTTGTGAAAAAATATATATTATGATAATTATAATATTATGTTTAAATTTTAGTTTTTTGATAAATTTTTAAATTATTTATAGAAAACAAGTTATTAATTTATTACTTATAAATATATATAAGTATTAGTTATTATTAATTATTTTTTCTGTTTATTTAAGACTTGGTTGATGTTTAGGTAGGATGGGATTGAAATTAATAAAATGCATGACATGGAATATGATAATCACATCTAGGATGTGTACATAATTACTACCACTTCAGTAATTTGAATGCTACTTTTTCACCTAAACGAACTTTGCTTATCCATCGAGTGTTATATAGATTATTTAAGATGGTATGAAAAATTAATTAATTGCAATTAATTCTTCAAAAAAAATTATAAATTTATTTTACATGGATAAAATTCAAAATAATATTTTCTTATTACTATATAAATATTTAATTTCTTATTAATAAATATATAGTTATGGGATGCCCAACTTTCATTATGATATTGTTATTATGAATAAAAGAAATAAAAATAAATATATTAGAGATTTTATTTATTTATTTTTAATCATAAAAATTGAGTAAAGTTAATATTAATAAAAACTTATGCAATTTATGCTCGACAAATGGATGAGATGTTAAGAGATAATGAATAAATTTAGAAATTCATATTACACTTGTAATTTAGAAATGGATGAGATCTTAAGAGATAATGAATAATCATTTGGAATTTCACAATACAAATCTTTAAGTCAGTATTAATCAATCAACATCTACAAACTTTACTCTTTTATAATTTTAATTATTAAACATATATTTTTAATTATTAAACTCACTCATATTAAAATCTATTAATTTCTAAATATTATCTATACTAAATTTAATTAAAATATTATAACAAATTCCAATAAACTATTAAAAATGTTAGATTTAAAACACATTCTATTATTTTACGAGATTAAATGCAAAGTCATTTTTATTGCCCCTAATGACGCTCTCCCTAATATGGAAGATATGTTATTATGTCTTGTCTTGTTATATAAACATTATGTATTTCTTCTATGTATGGAAGAGATGTAAACATTTTTGACTCACTAAAATTATAGAAAAATAAAATAAAATAAAATAAATAAAATAAAATTAATAATTAAAATAACATTGAGGTAAAATAGTCAATTTACCATTGACTGTTTTAGGACACCAAGTTTTGAAAACACATGGTTTTGCCAATAATATTATTATGTAAAAAAAAATATTATACACATATTTTACAAACTTATTAATTTTGATTCGTGTTTAGAAAATTAAATCTCTTGAAGTACACCATTCTCTTAGAATTAAAAAAATAAAATTAATTTATCCTATACTGAATGTATCTGAAATTAAAACAAATCAAAATTATTTTTAAATAAAAATATTTATATTTAATTTGAAATGAGTAAATCTGAAATTAAAATAGATCAAAATTGTTTCCAAGTAGAAATATTCATATTTAATTTGAAAAGGGAAATCGACGTTGGATTTGGATTTGGATGAATCTCTGATGACTTTGATTTAAGTATTTCACTTATTGCTAAGTTGCTCATGGTGGGTAGGGAACGTTGGTTAGCCATTCATTGAATAAATTTATTAAGTGGAAACTTAACATACACCCAAGTGGGTGGTTGATACTAGTATACCTTTATTAAGTGGAAGCCTAACATACACCCAAGTGGCTGGTTGATATTAATACTCACTGTACTCACTGGTTTACTTTGTAATGCCAAAGGCAATTTATAAAGTTTTAGGGTATTTTATAAGGTTAACATTGAATTGGAATTGAATTGAATTTTTTGTTTAGCGAAATACTATTAAATGGCTCAATAATTTGATATAATAATGCGAATATTTGATAGTAATTTTGATGTCATTTTAAGGATGGTTTGCTTGCAATATTTTTTTGGATTATGATAATATTTAGAGTGAGATTTAATAAATAATTGATTTATTTTTTAAGTAATTTTTAAATGTTTGATTTTAGATTTTTGTGATCTATATAGATTATAAGATTGTTTTTCTAATTAACTATATCATTAAATTATAATGAACATTTTTATGGAATAAATTTTTTCTTTAAAAATAATATTATTTAGAATTTAGACACATTTAATTTTTCTACCAGATATTTCATTGTTCATCAACCAATAAAGTGTCTATTGCAAAAATTGAATGTTTCAAAATTCAGTAAACAATATTATTTTTGTTCAATATAACCATGTGAAAACCTACTTAGCTCAACGATATATATTTTTTATTCCATATTGTTAATATTCATATTTCTTAAACAAACTATAATAACTTTTAAACATATATATTATTTAAATATATATAATATATTAAAATTTTAATATAGCTATTATGTTTTATATATAAATAAAAATTATATATATATATATATATATATATATATATATATATTATCAAATTAAGAAATTAGAGTAAGATAATTAATAAAAAATCACGAGCATCAATCCATTATAATCATCAAAACACTTATTTCGTACTACATCTTACAATGTTAAAACTAGAACAAATTATAAAAATTAACTAAATTATAACTTTATTTTAAATTATTATTATTATTAATTATAAAAAAAATTAATATATAAGTTAAACATATATACATTTAAAAAACATGTAACAAAATTCTTAACCATAAAGATTCACTCCCACTTTATTATAGAGATTATTACTTATAAATAAGTTTGGTTAGAATATCATAGTTTATTTGCACATACCCACAAACCTTAACTTATTTAATATGACACTTATTCATGTAACATTTTTTTAATTAATCAATTTATTTAAAATAATAAAGATAACATAATTATTTTTGATCTCGTATTTTTTTAATTAATCAATTTAATTAAAATGATAAAAATAACATAATTATTTTTGAAATAAATATGACTACTATTAAAAATATTCTAAAATATTTTATAAAAATCCTTAACATCCAACTAATAATAATTAATAATTAAATTAAAATATATTATTAATAATTAAATTAAAATTCCTATTTAAGATTAAATAACCACTTCATATTACATTAACAACTATTATACAACTATCCACCTAATAACCACTTCATATTACATTAACAACTATTATACAACTGCTTCATATAATTAGTTGAGTATTATTAGTTGAGTATTTCGTCATAGAATTCCATTTAATGCTTGTTTGAACGTCAAGAGACACGTGTTGACCTTGACCTTCCTTTTACAGATCATTTTTATATTATTAAACTTTTAAATATAATTATTACGGAGGTATTTTGTCGTATAATTCCATTTAATGATTCTTTGAACCTCAAGAGACCAAGTGTCTTCGACGTATATTAGAAGTATGTTTTAAAATGGTTTATATTTAGTTAAGGGTTAGTTTGTTTTGGATTTAAAAAATAGTTAAAAAGTTAAAATTCATAGGTATTTGGGAGTGAAATTTTGTTTTTTTAAAGATTACTAACGAGATCATTTTAGATATTAATTTGCATTCACCAATAACACTAAAAAATAATTGTTTGTGACAACTAAATTATAATAAATTTTACATTGTTATAAAAAAATATATAAATTTACAAACATTTTTTAACATAAAAATAACTATCTTCACTAATATGACAACTAAGTTATAATAAATTTTACACATAATAAAAAAATATATCCCCCTACCTCTATATATTATTCCAATGGTTGAAAAATGAAAATGGACTATACATACTTTACTAATATTCAAATCATTAGTGCATATCCAAAGCATTATATACCTATGTAGTTATAATATAGTATTTTTAAATGAGTTAAATGTTAAGCATCTTCATTTTTTAAATCGTTTAGTGCATATCCAAAGCATTATATACCTATGTAGTTATAATATAGTATTTTTAAATGAGTTAAATGTTAAGCATCTTCATTTTTTAAATCGTTAAACTATATAAATATAATATAGTGTATATTTAATGAGTTAAAATGTTCACGGATTCAAAGAATTATTTTTTCAATTGAATAACTTATTTTTTATTATTTAAAGAATATATATAATGTATATTTAATAATTTAATGTATATTTAATTAGTTAAAAGTTTGGTATATTCAATTGGTAAATAAATTATTTTTTCAATTAATAAAATAAAATTATGTATGATGATGATGGTTAATGTCCACTGAGATTAAATTTTGGTCTATCATAGAAATATATAGTTAAATTAATAGATATTTTGGTTTTTTAATTATATTAATATTTTTTTATTAAATAAAATTAAATATATTAGTTTAATTAATAAATATTTTGATTTATTTTTTTCCTCACCAGTGAAATTGATTTTTTTTTATTTTATTTTATTTAAAATATGTTTTTGAATCTATAAATAGATTGAATACATTAAATTGAATAAGATTTAGTGCATTACAAAATCTACAAGATAGTAGCATTTTATAAGTAACACAATTTAAACTTACTTATATCTATCTATCTATCTATCTATCTATCTATCTATATATATATATATATATATATATATATATATATATATATATATATGATGATGATGATGATGATGGTGGTTAACGTCTATTGAGACCAAACTTTGGTTTATTAGACCTAAAGAAACGAATATTTTAGTTCGATTTAAGATTTTATTCCTATGCTAAAAAAAATTGGAGAGAAGCCTCCCGAGCTCGCTATAATTTTGACATCGTAAAAGGCTAGGAAGGTCAGTATTGCAACAAAGATTATGAAACTGAGATCTAATGTGGTTGTACGTGGGGCACTCTAAGAGGAAGTGATTTTCATCCTCGATGTTCATATTCTCAAAGAGATGGCAAATCCTTTCCACCCATGGTGTTTTAGGAATTGCCCAATGACCCATTTCACTATGGAGCTCATGAGAGTTCGTTCTAACCTTGGCTATATTAATTTTCTTCTTTGAGCTAGTTAAAATAGAGAGATAATTTTGATCTTCTAGGGTGGGGTTGATGACCTCCTTATAATATCTTAATTTTCTTTTAGCTCCTAAATCTTTCTCACACCACATTTTTTCTTTGAACTTAGAAGTAACAATATTTTTAATGTTATTAATGTTTTGCAATGCAACATTCTCGTCAATCTCCCAATGGTTTAACCGGGCCTTGGTGTCTTTATACCAACCTCGTTTGAGCCTTAAGTGGTTTTGGCTGGAATTTTAAAGCTAACTTAGAAAATCTATGGTCTCCTATGTTATTGAGTTTGTGCTTGTACAATAGAAGCCTAGTCATGGCTAGGCTCTCAATAGGGGAAAGACCCACTTCTATAAGAATAGGATAGGGTGTATTTCTTTTAATTTTGAGGTTATACATTATAAAAGCTTCTGGATTTGCTCAATCTTTCTCCAGGATTCTCTAGAGATGTTGCAACCCAAACCTCACATCCATATAAGATAACATGAGTGACTAAATTTTCAAAGAGGAAATTATTTCTATCCCAAATTACGAGGTTTTCCATTTTAAAATTATTTTCAAGACCAAAATAGGCTTTCCACCACCCATTAATCCTTTTCTCAATGCTATTATTGATCAAGGATCAATATTTTAGCTAAAAACCGAAAGCGCTTATAATTGCTTCAAACCTAAATTAATGGATAGAGTTCGTCTCCAGCTTTCCAACGCTGCAAACAGTTCGAAAAACTGACATCGTATGCAAAAGTTAGAGTTGCTGCAATTTTCGTAAAAAATAAGCCCCGAGGGGCCAGCCCCCACCCCATGTGACCAAGCGCTTGAACCAGGAGATACGGGCCAACTATTAAGCAGGGCTAGTGTGCCACTAATAATTTTATCATTTAATTAATCTGTAATTAAGTTAGCAGAATTTCTGTCGGAGCCACTAAATTTGGAACTGTCACCAAACTTGGCGGACTTAACTGGCAGTTCTTTAGATTTAGAGGAAGTTTTCTAGGAAAAATTGTTTGAGCCATAACTTACTCAATTCTCAACCAAATTTTGAAAATGAATAGTCATTTTTGGCTAATTGGCATGCTGGGAATTTATTGGAGCAAATTTCAGAGGCAGAAGAGGTCATCTACAGGGGTTTTCGTTCACTTGAAGATTTTTGAAGCCCAGGGCCACTAGGTGTTGGAGGCTATTACCAAAGCATCTAGTAAACAAATTGAGTAAAAAAATAGTCATTTCTGATAGATTTGAATGATTTAAACTCAATGGAGTAGGTTTAAGAGGTAGAAGAGGTCATCTACAAGTGTTTTTGTTCACTTGAAGATTTTTGAAGCCTACGGCCACTAGGTGTTGGAGGCCATTCCTAGAGTAGATGGTAACCAAATTGAGTAAAAAAATAGTCATTTCTGATAGATTTAAATGTTTTAAACTCATTGGAATAGGTACCAAGATAACTAGATGCATGTAACAACAATTTGAGCACTATTGAAGCTAATACAAAAGCCCACACTATGAAGCTGGACCAAGGAGATGTAACCCAAGAGGGGTGAACTCCTTCAACAAAAAATTGTGTATTGAGCTCTGTTATTTGTGCTTGCTTTGTTTTTATATGTTGTTGTTCAACCATTTAAATTCATGCTTTTAAGTTCATGCAAAACACTAAATTTCACCAAGTTAGATGAATTAACAATCACATGCTCATGGATAAACTCTCTATGGATAAGCAAACCAAAGCAAAGAAAATTTTATATTTGGAAATGTTACTAGAATAGAATGAACTAGAAATCAATTTCAGATCAAGTGGTATCAGAACACAAGGTTGCTTGCTTGATTTTCTTGAAGGGTTTGATAGTTGCAATTGTTGTTATGATTACAAGGTTGAAGTTGCAGAGAGGAGATGGAAAGATACAAATAGCTAGTCCTGAGATTAGGACAAGAAGGAAGAAGTTTGAGAAAGCATCATCCTCACCCAAAGGACCACTCAAGGCAACACCTGAATCACCTCAAGTTCCATCTCCATCAGTTGAGATAGAAGAGGCACAGATTGCACAAGAGGCTGAAGTGATTGAAGAGGTACAATCAGTACAAATTTCTGAGCCTGAATCCATAGCCATTATGTCTGGAGAAAGGGAGCATGAAGGTCCCTCTTCAGAAGAGGAAGAATTCAAGAAGGCTTTCTACACTTTTACTGAGACGGTTAAATTCCTCTATGAAGAGAGGAACACCAAAATGGTTGGAGAGAGTTCTAAACCTCCACATGGAGAAGGAAGCTCAGAGAACAAAAAAGATGAAAATAAGGATTCCAAAGGGAATGGTGGAAAGCCACCTCCATCTCCACCATCCTCATCATCTTCCTCATCATCTTCACCATCTCACATGACATCATCTTCCACAACCACAACTGCCCATACTCATTCCAAAACCCCAAAAGGAAAAACTCCATTACTAAAACTGGACATAAAATTTGAACTTCCCATGTACAATGGAGAAGTGAATGCAGAAAAGTTAAACAATTTGATTTGACAGTTGGAGGTATACTACAGAATCCAGAACCTTCAAGAGGACGACATAAAGATCCAGTTGGCTTCACTGAGGCTAGAAGGAGCTGCACTAGTTTGGTGGGAAGCAAGGACTCAAGAGGAAATACAAATCCATGGTAAGATATCCATTTCTTGGGTTGAATTTGTTTCTGCAATTAAAAGACAGTTTTATCCTTTAGCCTATATGCAAAAATCCATCATGAGTTGGAAAAATTTTAGGCAGATTAAAGGCCAAATAGTCCAAGATTATACACAGGAGTTTAGGAAAAAGGCTTTGTTATTAGGAGTAAACTTGAATTCACAAGACGCACTCTTGAAATATATTGGAGGTTTACATTCCTATTTGCAGCACACTATCCTTATGTTTAACCCAAACAACTTAGGTGAAGTATGTGTGCAAGCCATGCATCTTGAGGCAAGGGGAAACAAAGCATAGAGGAGAAAGGTGAAAGCGAGGGTAAGGGAAAAGAGAAGGGAGGAAAATGGAAGGGAAAGAAGAATGCAAGTATAAAAAAAGAGAAGGAAAAACTCACATGCAAAAACTATTCAAAGACTGAACATGATGAAGACCATTGTTGGAAACTTCATCCAAAATTAAAACTAGATATATTGAAAGCCAAAGAGAAGGGCAAAACTGTTGCTATAGCTGAAAAAGACTTAGGGTCAGATTCAAGAGATGAGACAAAAATTACAGCTATGTGTTTGAAAGGTCAACATGTTAAAAGTACTAGTTCCTCAAATAGTAATAACAACACTCCAAATGAAGAAAAAAGGGAAGAGTTGTTCATTGTCAGAGTAATCTCAAATCATACCAAGATTGATGCACTCTTTGAGAGTGGATCACAAGCAAACCTGATTTCAGAAGACTTAGTTAAAGAGCTTAAACTTGAAACTGTACCACATCATAAACCATACCCTTTGGGTTGGATAGTTAAGGATGCCAATTTACGAGTTTCAAGGAAATGCATTTTTTAATTTGCTATTACTGCAAACTTTGTTGACGAAGTCGAGTTAGACATAGTTCCACTTGACATTTCTGGAATTATCTTGGGAAGTCCATATTTGTATGACAGGAAAGTGGTGTTTCATCGCTATGAGCACAAATATCATTTGCTTAAACATGGGATGAAGTATATTGTAAGAGCTCATCACAAGAAACTGAACATTTCTTTAGTTAATGTGGGGAAAATGAAGAGGCTAGTGAATGCAGTCATAACTTGACATTGTTGATGATCAAACAAAGATATGTTTTCAATCATACTTTTCATAAAGATGCTTATAATTGTAATGAGTTGCTTCAGAATGATAACAGGTTGCCTTTAAAAGAAGGTGAAAAACATTTGTAGTAGCCAACATTGGTGTTGAGTGGTGTTGAAAACAAGGTGTCGGTGCAAGAAGTTGCAAAGGTTAAAGAGAAGAGGACAAAGCAGCTTGGAAAAAAAGGTATGGGTTTCACAAAGGTTCATTGCTGGTTTCCAAAAGGCACATTACAATGGCGAAGAAACTTGGGTAAGAGTTGACTCAAGTACAAGGCAAAAGCAGCTAAAAATCGTCATAGAGACAAAGTGCAAGGTGAGAAAGATTCCAAGTTTCCTTTGATTTTTGACCAAGGTAGGAACAAGATGTTTTCTGAAAAATTAGATTGTTGTTCTGCAAATTCAGAAATATTGCAGCATGACAGTGTCAAAGACAACAATAGATGGCCATCGAAATCAAGGAAAATTTCGACTTTTTATGAAAATCTCCAAATGATGAAATTTGGAAAATTTCAATGGATAAAGACTGGAAGGATGAGGGAACAGTCCCCTCATCGACATAATCAATGATCAAGAGAGCTTTTTGTTGGCATTATGATGCAGGTGTTGTACTTGATGGCAACCCACTTGTAACAGAACAAATCACTTGTATATGGTAACTAAATGAATCTATGTAACTAGATGAATCTACAGGAGAGATATCAGATATGACAGAATGCATGGCATTTCAAAGGAATCGTTTCAGAAGTAATATGGCAAATTACAGTGTAACAGGTCTATTAAGAGGTAACAGGGCAGTGGTACAGAAGAATAGGAAGATGGAACTAAGGCCTACTGATTAGAATAAAGAAGGTAAAGGAAAAGGCTGATGAAAAGAAGTTTAAGAAGTATACGCAAGTCCACTTAGTCAAAATAGCGTATACACGTTGGTCCACAGAACAAAAAGAGCGTATATGTATACACGCACTCCCATAGGAGGAAAAGAGCGTACATGCTGGAAAACCAAGGTTTTGGTTCGAGGTATTTGGTCCAAGGTATTTTGGTCCAAGGTGTTTGCTCCAAGGTATTTGGTTCGAGGTATTGACACTAGGTATTTGGTCCAAGGTATTAGTCCTAAGTGGTTTTGATCCGAGGTATTAACAAAGGATCTGAGTATATAAGGAGGAGAAGATCAAAGGGCTAAGTGTACAAGTAATGAATATCTTATGAAGTGTTATATCAAAAGAAAAAATGCATGTTATGGGTTTCTGATGCTTTTGTTTGATCTAGACTAAATATGCACCTGAGCGTTTCATGATGGATGAGATCCAATGATGGATCTGGATCATAATGACTTATCATTATGTGATATAATAATGGATGGGCTAGATCTGATTTCTAACACATGTTTTATTCTTTAAATATTGTGATCCGGGTTTGTCTGAAGTCTGGAAGTGAAGCGAAGTTATGAAGTAAGTATTTGCAGATCTGTACGCTGGTTCGCTTTGGTGAAGGTGTGTATACACGCTGGTTCGGCTCTTCCAAGTAGCATATGCAAAAGAAAAGCTTGATGTTCAAGGATGACTAATCTATTAGATCAATGTTGTTGTTTTACTATTGTCTGTCAATGAAATCTTCTTAGATCTGAAAGTAAAATTGAATGCATAAAGAGTTTGTGTCTCATTGATTAATTGATTGAGAAAGAAGGATGATCCTTGTTGCTATCTATTTAAGAACGATGTAATATGACAGTAGAGCTTCAGAATGTCACTGATTAGTACAGTTTGTGGTTCAAAGGTTTTATGATTCAATATCTTTAGAGGTATATGCAGGTTGGGCTAAAGGAAGTAGTGTATACATGAAAGTTCTCTTCATTAAAAAGGCGTATACATTCTAACACATGCCTTTTGAGGTTACAATTAGTTCTGGTTGTTGATGCAGTGTTCTGGGTTCAGATCCGTGTATTGGTTACAGTGATCTGTTTGTTCTAGTTGATTGGTTGAATTTGATTAAGTTTGAATGAATGGTTGATTCAGTTGTGTCAGAGGTTCGATGATTATTTGATTCAGTTGTGTCAAAGGTTCAAAGGTTTCAACGATTGATTGTTTCAGTTATATTAGAGATTGATGATTGGGTTTTAGTGATTGGTTGATGCAGATGTATTTGATGGTTGTATTGTAGTGGTGATTGATTTTGAGCTGCAATGTTACTAATGGGTCCAGTGTGAAAATTTGATGAAACGTGGCCTTCATATTGTATTATTATGTAGCAGGAGTATCCAGTGTGAAAATTTATGAAGCGTGGTCCCTGGAGGATATTGAGGGTTGGAGCCTTCAGAGAGGAAGTCGAAGCTTCCTGCCAGTATTAGCTGGTGATTTGATCAGGGGGTTGGAGCTCCTTTCCAATAGCAATTGGAGAATAAGTGAAGGTTGTAGCCTTCTGTAGGTCGAAGCCTATGTACTAGTAAACATATCGACTAGTACAAGAATTAGGGGGTTGTAGCTCCATTCCAGTAGAAGCTGGAGAACGAGAGAAGGTTGTAGCATTCTGCAGGTGGGTGCCTGCTTACTGTTATGAGTCTGCACTGGTACAATATTGTAAACAGATTTTCTTATTATTAAAAGAAGACAGAGACGACAACAGTAGGTGGTTTTCACCCACATTGGGTTTCCACCTTAAATCTTGGTGTTCATATGTGTGATGATTTATTCTGTTATTACTGCACATGGTTACAATTTAATGTTTAATAAAGTACTCATGCACTAATTAAAGATCAACATATGATGAATTAACTGAATCATAAGTTCATTGGATATACGCTGGTTGCCTTGAGAACAGTTGGTGTGCACACGCAAGTTCCCTTCACTGAAGTAGCTTGTACAAATTTGATTATGGAAATGAAAAAGTTACTGATTTGTAAATAATGATTCACCCCCCCAGTATTATTTCCAACAATCGGTATCAGAGCAGGTCCTTTGGTTGAAGCTTGATCACTTGAAGGAGATTGTAGTAACAATGGGAAAGAAGCAAAAGAAGAAAGCACCTCAAAAGAAGAAGACATCTCAAAGGAGTTGTGACAGTGGAAGAGAAGATTGGCCTTTATGTGGAAGAAACTCTTCAAATTTAGAAACACCTTAGAATGAAGATGAACAAGCAAAAGAACTATCAAGTACGAATTTGTTGTCCTCTGGTGATACATTTCTCTGTTCATTTGAAGATACTGAAAGTGACAGCGAAACAACTGAATTTTCTCTTATGGGTGGAAGAGAAAGAAATCAAATAAAGGTAGAATTTAAAAATCTCAAAGACACAATTAGAGATCAACAAGATTTATTGGACAAAAGGGAGTGTACCTACAAAGAATAGATTACAAGGTGAAAAGCTCAGTTAGAGGAAGGAAACAAAGTAAGGAAACATAATGAGGAAAAGGAAGATCAAAGTCAAAGGATGCAATATGAAGTGACATCATTGAGAAATGAAGTGAATGGAAAGGACACAACAACCAAGGAACTTATAGAAAGAACCAACTACTATGAAGGTCTTGAAGCTGTGGTCATTTCTCTAAAAGAAGATCTCAAAATTTCAAATAAGTAGAATGAAGAACTACTCCAAGCATTTGAAGAACAAGAAAATGAAGTTCTCGAATTAAGGCAACAAGTGGAATAAGGAAGAAAAGCTGAAGAAATCATGAAGAAGTAGTATCTCGAAAAGGAAGATAAATATCAGGTTGAGGTAAATATCCTAAAAGGTAAATTAGAAGAAAAGGATAAACTTTTACGATTTCAAGATAGTACTAAGATTTTGGATGATATTCTTAGTAGTCAAAGGTCTCCTGCCATCAAATTTGGTCTTAGTTTTCATGAAACTGTTAAAAGTAATTCTAGCTCACAAACTGAAGAAAGGAACTCCAATGCAAAATCTGAAATGCTCAACAAGAAGCTAAGAGGTCAACCCCATCAACAACCAAGGAAAGAAAGTCTTCAAAGAAAACCATTTACTCCTAACTATGGAAGTGATAATCGATTCTTTCCTTTGATGAATAATGTTGAATGTTTTATATGCCATAATTTTGGACATGTTGCAGCCAGATGCAGAAGTAGAATAATTCAAGATAATAATCGTCACACAGAAAGGTCATCATCTTCTAGGTAATTTAAGGGATATTGTTTTTCTTGCAATATGTTTGGTCACAAAGCCATTAACTGTTATAGAGGGAATATGAAACATATAAGATGTTATGCTTGTAACAAGTTTGGGCATATAGCAAAAGAATGAAGGAGAAAATTTCGGCCAACATACCAAAAGGAGAAAACATCATCACACTCCAAGGTATGGAAGAAGAAGGAAGTACAACCAGAAATATGTGGCATAGCTCAGTATACAGATAGAACAAATTTAGTAGGAACTGAAAGTATGCAATTTCAGTGTTCTAATTCTCATACGCAATTATCATGAAGACAAGTCGCGTATATATGTGAGTTCGAAGATGCATAGTCACGTATATGTTGGTTTGATGAAGAAGTAGTGGGATAGACTCAAAAAAATGATCTAATATGGTTCAGACAATTTTCTCTCTTGATGATTGATGACTACAATCTATGGATGTTATTTAGAAGTGATTTTGACCCTCATAAGTTGTTGATGACTTGATGTATAACTAGTGGATGATGATGCCTTGATGACCCTTACTGATATATGCAATGATCAGATCTGATAGTGAACAGGTGGCACAGGTTCAGGGGGAGAATATGCTATGCTTCTAATAATGCATTGATGGCATTATGTTTAGAAGTCTTTCGTACATAACGATTCTTATCAATGGTGAGGATGCTTATGTTGTTGAAATGTTTAAATGATACATCATGTTGTGCTGCAGTCATAAGTTGCCTATGATGAAATCTTAGATGATACTTATATTTCTTGAGCCACATAGTTATTATTCAGATAAAATTTATGGATGATTGTGGATGACCCTTTTTGATGATCCATATATGGTATGTTGCTTACATGATGATCTTCATAAGGACAAGGAGAAGAACAAATCTTGAGTACACAACTTCATTATTTGATGATGAGTCACTCATTTCTTTTATGCTACTGTCATCATGCCTTCAAAGATGCTTAAAGTTCATATGGTGCAGTTATGATGCAGGATTCCTATAGTTCTTTCCTCTCACATGGTTGAGGATTGTTGTTGTTGATGGTATCAAGAAATATTGAAAAATGACAATGACTTCATGGTTTGCTAGCTACATATTGCTATCTCTATGATGGATACACATTATGCTGGATACATGGATATTTCAGTTGCATATTGATAAATATTGTTGGTTGGCCAAGAGAATGGTGTTATTACAGGTCTCATGAAGACATAGTTATTTGAAGACATGGATATTCGGAGACATGGCTTACTTAGTCACATAATGATGATGACTTCTTACCTTATGATGATAGGTTGATACTCACATATGTTGATTATCGTGGTTGATGCTTATCAGATGTGAGATGTTTCCTAGTGATGATACATGGTTGATATATTGAGGGTTCTTGTGGAAAGATCATGCAGATCTTGATGATGATGTTATGATCATGGTGTTTTCACATACATATGATGTGAATGATTTTGTGTTACTGTTTGGACATGGAAGTTTATGATAAGGCTCTTTCTACTAAGGAAACGGAGCAAGTTGATCTTGATGAGATCAAGAGGATGATTTGATATCTATATGCGGCATACTTTGTCACAAGTTGATGATATTACATTATCATATCTTGGGAACTAATGATGGACATATACAGGTTGCTGGCTTGGATGTTGCTGACAGACGCTTATGGTGCAGATCATACATGGCATATGATAGTTGCTGATGACTATCATGGTCTTGTTTAGATCTTTGTGCTCTGTTATAAATGTCATGTATATCATTCGATGTAAAGGTCATATAAAGAACCATGATGTAATAATATGTCTCTATCTGTCGTAGTCTTGTAATGAGTCCTTCTTGGTCATATGATGTAATTTTTATCCCCACTATGCATGGGAAGGATGATGTAATAATTGCTATATTTTAGTCATGTATAAACAATTGGTATATCCCCACTTGGTTGGGTAGATGAGTCAAATTTGGTATATCCCCACTTGGTTGGGTAGATGAGTCAAATTTGGTATATCCCCACTTAGTTGGGAAATTGATGTATGTATGAGTCATTGGTGATAGGAAGGTCATACTCACATAGTTGAGTTATAGAGTCATGTTATTCTTTTAGAAAATATATTTGCAAACTATGCATGTGCTTAGGGGGAGTATGGATGATATAGTGCATCTCAGCATGTACAAAGGGGGAGTTTAATTAGAAAATTCAGCATGTGCCTAGGGGGAGCATGATCAATGTTCATATTCATCTGTTCAGATATGAAACCCTTCACTTTGGTTAGCCCTTTGCCCTTGATATCAAAGGGGGAGAATATCTTGGTCTGCCCTTTGCCCTTGATGTCAAAGGAGGGGAGTATTTTGGTGTTGGTTGTTATCTCTAACAATTTCTACAGCTTGCAGTAAACAACACCAACATGGTTACCATCAAGTCCAAAGGGGGAGATTGTTGGCATTATGATGCATGTGTTGTACTTGATGGAAACCCACTTGTAGCGAAACAACTCACTTGTATATGGTAACTAGATGAATCTACAGGAGAGATATCAGATATGATAGAATGCATGGCAATCAAAGCAATCGTTTTAGAAGTAATATGGCAAATTACAGTGCAACATGTCTATTCAGAGGTAATAGGGCATTGGTACAGAAGAACCATGGAACTAAGGTCTATTGATCAGAATAAAGAAGGTAAAGGAAAAGGCTGATGAAAATAAGTTTAAGAAGTATACGCAGGCCACTTAATCAAAACCGCATATACATGCTGGTCCAGAGAACAAAAAGAGTGTATATGTATACACACACTCCCACAGGAGGAAAAGAGCGTACATGCTGGAAAACCAAGGTTTTGGTCTGAGGTATTTGGTCCAAGGTATTGGTCCAAGGTATTTGGCCCAAGATATTTGGTCCGAGGTATTGACCCTAGGTATTTGGTCCAAGGTATTGGTCCAAGGTATTTGGTTCGAGGTATTGACCCTAGGTATTTGGTGCAAGGTATTAGTCCTAAGTGGTTTTGATCTGAGGTATTGCCAAAGGATCTAAGTATATAAGGAGGAGAAGATCAAAGGGCTAAGTGTACAAGTAATGAATATCTTATGAAGTGTTAGATCAAAAGCAAAAATGCATGTTATGGGTTTCTGATGCTTTGTTTGATCTAGACTAAATATGCACCTGAGCGTTTCATGATGGATGAGATCCAATGATGGATTAGAATCATAATGAATTATCATTATGTGATCTGATAATGGATGGGCTATATCTGATTGCTAACACATGATTTATTCTTTAAATATCGTGATTTGGGTTTGTTTGAAGTTTGGAAGTGCAGCGAAGTTATGAAGTAAGTATTTGCAGATTTGTACGTTGGTTCGCTTTGGTGAAGGTGTGTCTACATGCTGGTTCGGCTCTTCCAAGTAGCGTATGCAAAAGAAAAGCTTGATGTTCAAGGATGATTGATCAATCAGATTAGTGCTGCTGTTTTACTGTTTTCTGTCAATGAAGTCTTCTTAGATTTGAAAGTAAAATTGAATGCATAAAGAGTTTGTGTCTCATTGATTAATTGATTGAGAAAGAAGGATGATCCTTGTTGCTATCTGTTTAAGAACTCTGTTATATGATAGTAGATCTTCAAAATGTCACTGGTTGGTACAGTTTGCGGTTCAGAGGTTTTATGATTCAGTATATTTAGAGGTATACGGACATTGGGCTAAAGGAAGTAGCGTATACACGCAGGTTCTCTTCATTAAGGAAGCGTATACATTCTGACACATGCCTTTTGAGGTTACAGTTAGTTCTGGTTGTTGATGCAGTGTTCTGGGTTCAGATTTGTGCACTGGTTACAGTGATCTGTCTGCTCTAGTTGATTGGTTGAATTTGATTAAGTTTGAATGAATGGCTGATTCAATTTTGTCAGAGGTTGAGTGATTATTTGATTTAGTTGTGTCAGAGGTTCAAAGGTTTCAGTGATTTATTGTTTCAGTTATATTAGAGATTGATGATTGGGTTTTAGTGGTTGGTTGATGCAGATGTATTTGATGGTTGTATTGCAATGGTGATTGATTTTTAGCTTCAATGTTACTAATAGGTCCAATGTGAAAATTTGATGAAACGTGGCCTTGATATTGTAGTATTCTGTACTAGGAGTATCCAGTGTGAAAATTTCTAAAACGTGGTCCCTGAAGGATATTGAGGGTTGGAGCATTCAGAGAGGAAGTCGAAGCTTCCTGCCAGTAGTAGCTGGTGATTTGATCAAGGTTGGAGCTCCCTTCCAGTAGCAGTTGGAGAACAAGTGAAGGTTGTAGCCTTCTATAGGTCGAAGCCTACGTACTAGTAAACGTATCGACTAGTACAAGAATTAGGGGGTTGTAGCTCCCTTCCAGTAGAAGCTGGAGAATGAGAGAAGGTTGTAGCCTTCTGTAGGTGGGTGCCTACGTATTGGTATGAGTCTGCACCAGTACAATATTGTAAACATATTTTCTTATTATTAAAAGAAGACAGAGATGACAACAGCAGGTGGTTTTCACTCACATTAGGTTTCCACGTTAAATCTTGGTGTTCATATGTGTTGCTTATGTGTGATGATTTATTTTGTTATTAATGCACATGGTTACAGTTTAATATTTAATAAAGTACTCATGCACTGATTAAAGATCAACATATGATGAATTAATTGAATCATAAGTTCATTGGATATACGTTGGTTGCCTTGAGAACAGTTGCGTGCACACACAACTTCCCTTCACTGAAGTAGCGTGTACAAATCTGATTATGGAAATGAAAAAAATATTGATTTGTAAATACTGATTCACCCCCCCCCCCCCAGTATTACTTCCAACACTTTTGGGGTCCAAAAGGCTTCTAGTGGGGAGGAATGATCAGGGATCAATATTTTAGCTAACAAAATGAAAGTGCTCAGAATTGCTTTAGACCTAAATTAATGGATAAAGTTAATCTCCAAATTTCCAACACCGCAAACGGTTTTAAAAACTGACATCGTATGCAAAAGCTAGAGCTTCTGCAAGTTTGGTAAAAATAAGTCCCGAGGGGCCAACCCCCACCCCATGTGACCAAACATTTGAACCAGGAGCTAGGGGCCAACTGTTAAGCGAGATTGGTGTGCCACTAATCAGTTTATCATTTAATTAATCCGTAATTAAGTTGGCAGAATTTATGATTGAGCCACTAAATCCGGAACCGCCACCAAACTTGGTGGACTTAACTGGCAGTGCTCTAGATTTAGAGGTTTTCTAGGAAAAACTGTTTGAGCCATAAATTACTCATTTCTCAACCAAATTTCAAAAATTAATAGTCATTTTTGGCTAATTGGCATGTTGGGAATTCATTGGAGTAGGTTTTAGAGGCAGAAGAGGTCATATACAGTGCTTTTGTTCACTTGAATATTTTTGAAGCCTGGGGCCACCAGGTGTTGGAGGCCATTACCAGAGAAGCTGCTAATCACATTGAGTAAAAAAATAGTCATTTTTGATAGATTTGAATGTTTTAAACTCATTGGAGTATATTTCAGAGTTAGAAGAGGTCATCTACATGTGTTTTTGTTCACTTGAATATTTTTGAAGCCTAGGGCCACCAGGTGTTGGAGGCCATTCCCAGAGCAGCTGGTAACCAAATTGAGTAAAAAAATAGTCATTTATGATAGATTTGAATGTTTTAAACTCATTGGAATAGATACCAAGAGCATTGGATGCATGTAACAACAATTTTAGCACTATTGAAGTTAATACAAAGGCCCACACTATGAAGCTGGACCAAGGAGATGTAGCCTAGGAGGGGTGAACTCCTTCAACAAAAATTTGTGTATTGAGCTATGTTATTTGTGCTTGTTGTGTTTTTATATGCTGTTGTTCAACCATTTAAATTCATGCTTTTAAGTTCATGCAAAACACTAAATTTCACCAATTTAGATGAATTAACAATCACATGCTCATGGATAAACTCTCCATGGATAAGCAAACCAAAGCAAAGAAAATTTTATATTTGGAAATGATACTAGAATAGCATTAACTAGCAATCAATTTCAGATCAATAGTTCCAGTTGAGCTTGTGATGAATATCAATTCCTAGGTACTTGCAAGAAGACACTTCCTCCAAGTTACTATTGTCATACATAGAATTAGCATAAGTGTCCTTCTTGGATTTGATAATCATAACTTTTGTTTTGTCAGTGTTAACAATCATACCCATGGTAGAGAAGAAATCCTTAAGAAGTCTAAGTTTCTTATCAAGACCAGATGGGTACCTTGCGAGAAGAAAAATATCATCAGCATAGAGAAGAAGGATGATGACTATCCTAGCTAAAATCGTGCCAGCACAACATGCTTCCTCTAAACAACCTTCTAGCTTGTCAATGTAAATGCCAAATAGGGTAGGGAAGAGGGGGCAACCTTGTTTAACTATGATATTACACTTAATATCTTTCGACCACCCCTCATTTCTCTTTAACTTGAAAATTACATTCTCGTATAACCTTATAATGACAACTCTCAAGTCGAAAGGAACCTTTAGATCTTCTAATCTATTCCATAGCTTGTTTCTTAACTCGAAAGGAACCTTTAGCTCTTCTAATCTATTCCATAAGTTGTTTCTAGGAACCGTATCGAAATCCTTTCTAAAGTCCACAAAGCAACAAAAGATATCGGATTTATCATTGCGACATTCCTCCACAATGATCCTAAGCGTAACGAGGTGGTCCGTTGTTGAGCATTTCTTTCTAAAACCCGCTTGGCCTTTAGCCCGCTTACCTTCACCTTCAAGCCATATGCTCAACTTCTTTTCCAAAATAATACCATATAACTTGGCTTAGAGAAGGCTGATCATAATTGTCCGATAATTAGAGGGGTTATTTGTAGCCCCACTTTTAAAAATAGGGATAATGAGGCTTTGAGTCCATGGTTTAGGGAAACCTTACTTGACCGCTTGATTGAAAAGCTTGTGGATGTGGGGGATGAGGATAGGACCTCCAATTTTTAATATTTCCACCTGGTAACCTTCAATGTCCTTAGCATTCCCATTTGCCAGGCGTTTAACCCCAAAATCAATGTCTTCTAATGACAAAACTTCTTTTGTTGTGAGCAGGGTTTCAAAGTTATCCATGACATTTGGAGATTCATAAATCTTTTTAAGATAAGAATTTCAGTTGTGTAAAACAATTTTATTATTATCTTTAGTTTTCCTAGTTAGAATCTGCCTCTAGAATTTCTTAGGAGCTACCTCAGAGAGGTGTAAGAGATTCTCTTGTCTTTTATGAGTATACTGCCTTTTTTTCCTTTTAGTTAGGGCTTTGTATATTTTTTATCTTGCCAAATTTAAGAGATTAATCAACAGCTTCCTTAATTTCTCTCCGTGCACTTTTACAATCTTTGTCATACCATGGGTTGGTTTTGTTATTTCTTTTATTACTTGAAACTTCAATTGATAACTTGTTAATAGAATATGAGAGGGTTGTAGTAAAATTATGATAGAGGTCTTCTATGTTGTCTATAATAGATAAAAGAAGCAAATTAGTTTTGAATTCATTTAGAAAGAGATTGTTTTTATTTCTATCAAAGATTAAGTTCTTTTAGCTATAAGGATTATCTTCTATGGGATCTCTATGCATGACAAAATTGAGAGTTATAAGTAAAGGCTTATGATCAGAGTTAGGCTCGTGGTCGTTTAAGATGTCAAAATTTATTATTTCGTTGTATAAAGGGAGATCGAAAATAACATAGTCTACCACGCTGCTACCAAGCCCATGGATGCAGGTCATCTGGCTAGAATTGGGCCACTTCTTTAGACTGTTGCAAATTATGAGATCCTGAGCACTACATAGCTTGACTAGCTCCGACCCAAACAAATTCTCCTCGAGGTCTTCAGAGCTTCTTTTGTACCGGATATCCAGAGTAAGGTTTTCGTCTAACCAAATAGGATTAGGCTTGGAATGATTGCTTAGAAGAATAGCTTGGTTGCTTGAAGTTCGGGCATTAAAGTCACCCATTAAAAGGATATTACCTTCATTCCTTAGGCTAGAAATATCATTCTCTAAACCATTGTAAGGACTATTTTGATCTAGATTCTTTTTCTTATAGAAGTTAGAATTGATGGGGGAAAAATAACAGACTACTATGTAGGTCTTTTTATCATTAATGTTAGTAATCTCTATCCAATTAAATTGGTTGTAAGGGTTGTTTTTATAAATCCTAGCACAGGGGGAGATTTTCTTCTTAATGTAACAAGCTATACCCCCAATGCCTCTATGGGAGGATTTCTTGTTCTAGGTAGACCATAGTGCAAAGCCATCTATGTTAGGGAACTTAGATTCTTCTTGCTCCCAAGTTTCAACAAGAAATATAATATCAACATCATTCGAGATCCAACTTAACTTGGGGCCTTTGTTCCATGGAAAGCCCCAATAGTTCCAAGAAAGAATTCGGAGCATGTTGAATTGCAATTTATTACTATCTTTTTGGTTTCTATCTCGAATAACAACTTTTCTATTTCTGATTATTGCCCATTTTCCTCCCTTCCTAGCTTCTTTTACCTTTTGAACCTCCTTTCTTAATTATGCTTGCTCTTCTGGAATGAGATCTTCATAAATATTCCCATTCCTTTTAGACTTGAGGTTTTACTAAGTATGTCATACTTATGGTCAGTAGAGCTCACCTTTATTCGGATCAACCTTCCTTTATTCTCAGTTAATTTCCCCAACCTTGTTGCTTCTATGAGACACATTGTTTCAATTTGTAATCTATTATGTAATTCTGTCTGGGCTATGGCTAAAGTATCCTTGTCTACCTCCTCTTTCAAACCGAAGATTATAAGGTTCAAGGCCCTTTTGTTACGCTCATGGTCTAATTCTATCAATTTTTTCATTTCATTTTTAATTGGTTTGATATCTAATTTATCTGCCACGCTATTTAGGGTGAGGTGGCTATTAACTTTTTCTTCTAGTTCTTTAATCATGTCCTTCATTTTAAGACTCTCTAAAGTATCAACATCTCCTTGCTGGGATGTTTGGTTTGTATCTTGGTTTTGTTTTTCTATAACCTGCAACCTAGTCTCCATTTCCTCCATTTTATTCTCCAATAGTTCTATTTTATTTTCTATTTGTTTGTGGATCTTGTCTTCAAGAGATGTGAATTTATTTTCCAGCATGGCTTCTAACTCTGTTTGTAACTTGACTTCTCTTTCTTCTCTACGTTTCTCTAAAGACTCTATATACTCATAAAGGCTTTGTAGAATAACTGTGCTAGGTCTACCTTTGGTAATCTCTGGTAGCTGTGGTGAATTATTCATACTTGAAAATATATAAGCAGATGTGTATTAGAAAACGATAAGGAATGTGTGCATCTGATATCAGCAAACCAGCCGCAGACTGTACATGCCCACCGCAACCTGTAGACTGGATTGGATCTGGAAATATGAATGGTTGAGACCGCAAAGATTGGAAAAGTATTTGGAAAAATCGCACCACAGACCCGATTCGCAGACCTGACACAAGATTTTTTATAAAACCAATTTTCGAACCGCAGAGATGATTGAACCGTAGACCCAAATCGATGGCACCGCAGACCCGAATCCTTGTTATTCTTCACAAAGATCTCGATGTCATGGATCGAAGCCCACTGATCCAATTCACGAGATGGTGAAAGAATGTCAGGTCCAGAGACGACAAGGAGATCACCGAGGATCTGTTTATATAGGGATAATCCAATCGTAGAGATTATAAAGCCAGGCCTGAAGACTAATATTATCGAAACCGACTGATCCGATTCGCGAGATAGAGAAAGAAATCCAGGTCTGGAGACGAAGACAGTAAAGCCCTAATCAAGACTCTGACCCTTGTATAATATCGCTAGCCATGAACTGAACAATACACTCAGTCGATGCAAACCCTCATTCAACAATTCCTCGATGAAAACCCTCGTTTCAGTCGATGCAAACCTATATATATATATATATATATATATATATATATATATATATATATATATATATATATATATATATATCTATATCTATATATATATATATATATATATATATATATATATATTCATTCATTCTAAACAATAGACATTGTTTATCACAAAAAAATGTTGAAAAAAGGCCAAAATATCTTTTAATTAAACTCCACCTTTATTAAAATTTAAACAACTCTTTTATTTTTTATACTTAGAAAAAATACTTCTGAAATTTAAAAAAAGTCTTAACCAAAATAATTGAAAAAGTGCCATCAATAGAGATCCACAATAGACACTGAAAGTAAAAAAAATCATTGGTTTTTCTATTTTAAAGAAAATTCTTACTGAATTAAAAACATAGAGACATAATATAAGAAAGATAGTATGCCAATGCTGAGTTTATATTTATTTACATGTTATTTCTATCCATTGTTTAATATAAAGACTTCTTTAAATCATGGTGGGAAGTAACAGATGGTATTTATGTGAATATGAGTTATTTTCAAGGATTTTATTTTTGATTAAAAAATCACTACACAAATCTTTAAAAATCATGCATGAATATTGGAACCATATCCATAAATTATGATATAAAATATGTGATGTAATTATCCACATGACATTATATTATGCAAAGCTACAATAAAACATTCAAATTATGGCCCAATCAAATGTTTGAAAAAATAGATTTTTTAATAATATTGAAAAAATATATATTTAATTTTCAAAGTTGAACATTATAAGTTGCATCCGTTAATGCTAAACTAATAATAATCAACTGCAAAATGGGTTGCTAGAGTCCTACCTTGGCACAGGACTAATAATGGGAGTTGTCTCTAGTGACTTTTTGGACTTTTTGGTGCCGGAATCCAGCGGAAAAATTTGAGGTGAAATTCAGATTTTAGAGAAATTAGACTCGAAAAACGAGGTGAAATTCGGATTTTAGAGAAATTAGACTCCAAAAACCCACCGAAAAATCTTCCATAATGATTTTGTAAACATATTTAAAGTTAATTAATAAACACATAAAAACTTAATACTTACAATATAACAAAATTCTTCACCATGCATATTCACCCCCACTTTACCATGGATATTATTAACTTATAAATAGGTTTTGTTACAATACCATGATTTATTACTACCACATGCCCAAAAACGATAACTCATTTCACAATCAAAATATTTATAAGCATTTTAATTTAATTTAATTTTATAACGAATTTTTAATTAAATCTAAATAAAAAATGTTATACTATTGAGATACATCTAAACCTTTTATCTTCACTACTACTAAAATATTCCATAAATATTAAATCAAGATTTTAATAAAATTAAAAATGAGAATACTTTTATATGTAGAGAGGTGAAATTTATATAATACTAACCTATATTCATCTTAACTCCAGATCCACCATATGTCCATAAAAATCAAGTTTCCTTTTATTTCAAAAAATACTTGCACATCAATATATTTGATTCCTCTTAACATTTAATAAATCGAGAACTAGAATTTCCAGACATTTAATTTTTTAATTGACACTTTACTCATCATGACAAATAAAAATATCCCCTAGACAAATTGAATATTTTAAAAATCTGTAAACAATATTATTCCAAAAAACTTAGGTTCATTATAACACTGCGAAACCCTACTCAACTCAACAATATTTTTTAATTTTAATTTTGTTACTATTCCTATTTCTTAAATAAAATGTAACAATTTTTTAATATATGTTTTATTGAAAAATTATGTAATTTATTAAGGTTTTAATTTTATAGTTATTATATTTGATATATAAATAAAAATAAAATAAGAAAATTATTTATTATTTAATTAAGAAAATAAAACTAAGATAATTAAAGTAGACATATAATTACTAAAACACTTATTTCATAAATACATATTAGATGTTAAAATTAAAAAATTGTCAAAATTAATTAAATTATAACTTTAATTTATATTATTATGATGATTATTATACAATCAACTAATATCTATCTATCTATCAATATATATATATTAGAAAACATGTAACAAGATTTTTAATCATGGAGATTCACTCTCACTATAATATAGAGATTATTATCTATAAATAAATTTTATTAAAATACTATAATTTATTAATAAAATATATCCAAAAACCACATATAATACTTATTTATGTAATATTTCATTTAATTAAATTAATAAAAAAACATAATTTCTTTTGAAATCAATCTAAAATTCATTATTATTAAAATTATTCTAAAATATTTTATAAAAATTAAAACAGCTTAATAATTAAATTAAAATCCTATTTCAAAATAAATAGAACTCTAGTATTAAACAACTATTAAATATCCACTCCATATTATACTAATGAGTATTATACAACTCCATGTTATTAGTCGAGTATTTTGTCCGGAGAATTCCATTGGATGATTCTTTAAAAGGACCAAGTCTCTTCAACGTGTTAACTTTTGACCTGCTTTAAAAGGACCAGTTGTTATACTATTAAGCTTCTAAATATAATTATTAAACCTCCTTACAAAAAGGAATAAATTATATGGTGAAACATATAAACTTACCAACATTTTTTAATCGCTATTGCCTTTAGTAAAGAAAAAGAATGTTACTTATTCCAAAGTTCAAAAGCTTGAAAGCGAAGGGAAAATTATATCCATCCTATTTATATATATATTCCAATTGTTGAAATATGAGAATGGGCTATATATAAACTTTACTGCAAATTCAAATCACTAAAATATATGCAGGTATAATAGAGTGTAGTTTCAAATGAGTTAAAAAGTTAAACTTAACTGGGTAAATCATTAAAATATATATAAATATAATAGTGTATATTTAATGAGTCAAATTCAACTTGTCAATGAATTATTTTTCAATTGAATAATTTGTTTTAAAATTTTATGATTTAAGACCTAATATATGTATATTTAATGAATAAAAAAGTCTGTAATTTTTTTTATTTTTTTATAAGTTAGTAGAGAAGTTTTATATTATTATATAATTATAGAGTACATCATAATTAATTGTTTTGTCAGATATATCAGCTGCAATAAAAGACAGTTACAGTAAAAGACAGCCTTGACTACACATTTAACCAGGCATGCCATAAGGTTTTTTTTGTCTTTGGTATCCCTTATACAGATATGTAAAATTAACTTTAATACTACTGCTGTTTATCAATTTACCACTCAATTTACAACTTGAAGGCGGTTTGTTTATAAGTCTATCTTCTTGCATATGAAAAAATAAAGCAAAAAAAGAAATGGACTCGTGATCATTTAACTACAGGCATTGGTGCTACTTTCGCCACCCCTGAACCAGACACAGGTGTTGTTTTCACCGCTGGAGTTGCTGTTGCCGCCACCCCCACTCCTTGAGTCGTCGGCTGCTTGCTGCTTGCTCCAGTTACCTCTCTGACCTGATATTTCATGAGCTAGGCCGGATTTCCTAGTTCTTGCCCCAATGTGATATCCAAGTTATGGATATATTTCAAGTAGATGGAGAACATCTTATTCATGTCTCCAATTATGTCGTCTTGCAAACACTCTATATTCACCACCCTTTTGAGTGATTCCTCTACAACTCGTAACCTCTGCTCAATTGCCTTCAGCTGGAGCTGGTTCTCCATTTGTCTCCTAGTTCTATCCTTCACTGCCTCTGCCTGCAGCTTCCCCACTAAGGTTTTGACATGCCAAACTGTCTCCAATGTTTTATGATACATCGTCGACCGCGTTCGGGATTTTCCAGTGTCAATAATCTAGTCAACTTCTTCTTCAATTTTGCTATCCGAGACATTCCTACGTAGGCGCCTAACCTCATTCTTCGAGATTTCAACAATTTCTTTCCCTTTCTCTGGGGCTGTCACATGGTAACTTATTGCAGGCTCCCTCGCCGCATCCTCCATCCTCGTCTTCTTATCAGTGGTTGAGCGCTGGGCCTCCACGTGTGGCCTACCCCTCGGCTTGCCACCAACATTTTGTACATTTCATCCCTTCGCCATTAGTGTCTTGGAAGCCTTAATTATCTAATTGCAACACCAAAAAGCTGAGCAAATTCTACTAATAATTGTTTTTACAATTATTTTAAATTTTGATGATTTAAATTTTAATAAATTAAGATTGTGGAAGATAAAATATTATATTAATATTTTTATTTATTAAAGAAAATTATATTTTATATTTTAGTTTAATTAACAAATATTTTAATTTTTCCGTTATAATTTTGAGTGAAATTGTGTTTCTTTTTATTACTTAAAATATGTCTTTGAATGTATAAATGGATATATTGTATTGAAAAACTTTAGAGACAGTCATATTTTGCAAATATCACATTTCAAATTTATAATCATAAAAAAACACAGTCTAATAATAGACTAATTAGCTCTATTTTCGGGTACACTTTACAAAATCAGTTTAAATTATTTAATTTGGAAATTTCAAGCGCCCTTAATTTTTCAAGTTTCTAAATCTATTTATACAACAAAAACATTTTAAATAGCAAAAAATCACAATCTCTAAATTATATATTATTCCAAAAAAAAATGACCGAAATATCATTTTAACTATCAATTAAACTAAGCCATAAAATCTCCTACAAAATTAACATAAAAAAAAAACTGATAAAACGAAAATATCTCAATTAAACTAGAGTTACATAATTCTAACACCTTAACCTAAAAATAATTGAATTTCTCAACATTAGCGATGAGCTAAATATGCAATAAATCGAGATCCGCAATGATGCATCGTAACGAACACAGAAACGAAAAAATATCCTTTGTCTTACTGAATTTAAGAAAAAAAACCATAACCAAAAAAATAATTGAAATTTTCAACATTCACAGTGCGCTAAATATGTCACAAATAGAGATTCGCAATGATGTATAGCAACAAACAGTGACGACAAAATAAAGACTAAAAGACAAAACTGATTTTGCCAATGTAATCACGAAATCTCTGTTGATGCCCAGTGTCACAGGCGTCCCACAATGACTGGTTCAACCATCTTTGATTTCTAGTCCCTGCTTTTATTTAGATATTTCTACAAGCTTGTTTGCATCAGGCGCGAGGATGCCACGTAATTGGTTCTGTCCCATTAAACCTAATTCTGGCAGTTACAATATGCAGGAAGGTTCAGAATGCATCATTAAGCAATAATGTATGCACACATGCATTTATTTTATGCGGATTTTTCTGTGGTGGAGGTCAAGTCAATGGATTCTGTTGTGAACAGTTGGAATGAAAGCTACGGAATTCTACTATATGTAAAGTACAGAAGCTCCACATGTAATATGGGTTCTTTAGGCAGAGCCCTCAGAGAGAACGAACTCGAAGGGAATCTGGTGATACGGATGAATGGATAAATGGCAGGAGACTCCCGTGATAGGATGGTGGTAGTGGTGGAAGATGCAGAAGCAGCCAGAACAGCTCTGGAATGGGCAATCCAGAATATTATCCGAAGTGGTGACATGATCACACTTCTGTATGTTTTCCAGTCCTCTGAAACTGGTTCAGGATCATCAGGTCTGTAATTTCAAGTTATATTTACATGTTACAACTATTGCTATAGTTGGTATTGATATGAATGGTTGGTTCTCTCCTTTCCGTGTATGTGTGGGACAGGTTGTGGGTGCTTGTGTGATAGTCAATTGGGATTGGGACAGGTGGTGTGGGTGCTTGTGTGATAATCAATGGGGATTGGGACTGGTGGTGTGGGCTTTTGTGTGATGATCAATAAGGTGTGTGATGATCAATAAGGTCTGATAAATAGCATAATAATCTGTCATACATTATGTTTGGCATCTCTATTTTTGCTGCTTTAAGTTTTTACTACTTTGAAATTTCCATGGACTACTTTCCCTTCTCCTCTCTTTGAAACCCTCTCATTAAAATTAGGCCAAATTTTATTGCTGGTGGTCCCCTTTCTGTTCAGGAAGTTAGTTCATCATAGCAATTTTTGTAACCTGTTAGGGTGGGGGCAACCTATTAGCTTTGCCCGTGTGGAAATTAGCAGAGACCCATATAAACCTCGATCTGATCATTTCGAAGATGCATATCTCTCTGAAACCTTCTCATTAAAAGTAGGCCAAATTTTCTATTACGGGTGGTTTCCTTTCTGTTCAGGAAATCAGTACATCATGCTAATTTTTGCATCCTGTGGGGGTGGGGCAACCGATAAACTTTTCTGTGTGGAGATTAGCAGAGACTCATCTAAATTTCAATCTGATAATCTCGAAGACGCATATCTCTAGTTTACACAAATGCAGGATGTGTCAAATATTGTATCTCATATCAGACCTGGGTTTAGAGAGGTTTGTGCTAGTGTTTTGATTTGATGTGTTTAGAGTGGTTTGTTGTCAAGTTTGATTTGATGGGCAATCTTGATTGGTTAAGGTTTATATGTCGGTTGCAGTGATACCCACGGAAGTTAGTGGTATTTACAAACCTGCAATCTTTTTTGCTACTTGCGTTGCACAACAGAGTGCTCTATATCAGACCTGGCTTTAGATGGGTCCATGCTAGTGTTTTGATTCAATGGGTAATCTGATTGGTTAAGCATACATCAGTTTAGATGAGCCTGTGCTAGTGTTTTAATTCACGATTGTCTATTTGTTTCAAGTTTTGGAGTTTTTTTGGGGTATATTTTCCAGTTGAATTTGCTCAGCATTAGATATGGATTTGTTGGAATCACAAGTTTGAGTTGTGAACTATCTGCAATTCGAGTGTTCCAGAAGGTTTTTCAAGGTGCTGAATTCAATTCATATGTGTAGTCAATAATACATTTCAAATAACAAAAAATCATGATTTAACCAAAAAAATCACTGAATTCTGGCTAAAAACTCCAGACAACCCCTTGATCAGTCTCGTTGGGAAAAGGTTTATATGTCAGATGATGGAAAATATATTTTTTTTGTCAAAGGATGTAGAATAAGCCATAATACAGAAAATATAGAAATAGAAAGTGGAGGCAGGGAATAAATGACCAGAGGAAAATAAGTGAACAATAAAAGTATTGGGATGATGGAAAATAGATTTTTTTTGTCAAAGGTAGAATAAGCCATAATACAGAAAATATAGAAATAGAAAGTGGAGAAAGGGAATGAATGACCAGAGGAAAATAAGTGAACAATAAAAGTGTTGGGAAGAAAATTGCAGAACATTGATAAGGCGATAAACACTCAGGAATAGTCATTTGGATGGATGTCAAGCTAATGTAAAAGATAAAAACGAGAAAGATGGAGAGGTGAGACAGTAGTGACTAACGATATAATAAATAACGTATATGTCAAATGAGATTACAAAAGTATGAGGAAATGGATTTTTTTGAGCAAAAAATTTGTATTTGGTTACTAAATCTGCCTACCTAATTTATGATGAAATTGAAATTTCACTATAACTTAGTTCCATATACCATAGACTTGTATGAAAGTCTATGGCATTCACAGTCAGACCCAATGCAGTTCCATTTATGTATATTTGACCCATAAATCTGACTACATTAAGATCACCTGTGAATTTGGACATCATAGAATAGTCGTTGTTTTTCGATGCAAGAATTTCCAATGCGAATGAATACATACCTGATTCAACACAATCTCTATAAGAGTACATTGCTTTGTCAAAGGCATCTGTAGAAAAATGTTGATGGCTCAGTTCGGCTTGGGAAAAGGTTTCTAATATCACTTTTCATTTTTTAAATGAATGATTCTTATCAAACTTTAAAGAAACAGTGGGAAATAACTTCATTTTTAATAAACTAAGTCATTAAAACTTCACTTCAGCTGTAGAAACTAACTTTTTTAACTGTCTAGTTCAAGTTCCAAGAACAATGTGAACATGTGGTCAAATGAAAAGTTGTTGGAATTGCTGGCTAGATTTTGCACTTCCATCCTAGCTAGCCCTAAGCTTGTTAGATGCACTATCAAAACCAGGCCAACTTTCAAGTGCCAACTGATAATTAAATTGTAACTTCATATAAATAATAAAATAATAATATAGCTTGTTAAATGCACTATCAAAACCAGGCCAAATTTCAAGTGCCAACTGACAATTAATTGTAACTTCCTATAAAATAAATTTTAGTTTTGATAAGATATATGGGTTTACTTTCATATGTGCCTATCCAGTGTTTCGTGTCCTCTAGTTTCTGATACAAGTGGCCTTTGTTTATGTGGGCAGGTCAAAAGAATAAACAATATTCAAATATAACAAAAACAAGTCGAAGACTGTTACGGCTGAAAGGATTTCATTTAGCTCTTTCTTTCAAAGATCTGTGTGACCGGGTTCCAGAGGTGAGGGATTAAATGCCTCCTACTTTGTGAATTTAAATTGTGTAAGAAGGTATAGTGCTATATGCAGACGTATGCAATGTTTTTTTGTTTGCAAGTTTGTTTTTGATTCACTGTGCTCGCCTTTGGCTAAAAACTGTGACCTAGTGATATTTTGATGGCCCATCAAAATCATCTGGGGATTGTCTTTGGCCTAGGCCACACCAACCTTCAAAATGGCTGGATATTTTGCACATGGGGTTTCAAATGAATGACTTGTGCTTTAACAAAATACCCTGTCACCAACTGTTCTACATCTTGTGGGTTGGATGTGTGTACTCTTATTGATGCCCATATATGGCTTTTCTAATGTAATGTATGATGGTCTTCTTTAGTCAAACCATTTTTTTTTAAAGTTGAAATGCTTCGGATTAATCCCAGTAAATGGCAACTGTTTGATTTTAGATATAACAATGTGGTAGATGTGTCTGACAAGCTACAAAAGAAACTCCAGTCAGTTAAGTAGCCACGATGGGGTTATCTTTTTCTGTCAAAGTCATCCAGGACATGCACTTAGCTCCATCCACAAGAAATGGCCCCTGCATAGGCATGCTAGAAGCTCTGTTTTTTTTCTGCTGAAAAAAGAAAAGAAAAACTCCCTTCTAACCAGGAAAAGCCAGATTGACAAGAAAACCGATACTTTTCAGTAAAGGCAGTAAGCTTACTCAGAATTTGAATCTGGGTCAGATTCCAATTGCTTATCCTTGTGTTTATTAGTAGACATATCTTGTCTTCTGTTGGAAATGTGCATCTGATTAAAGCTTATTTAAATGCATAGATTCTTCTGTCCACCAGTTGCAGTTCATCCCAGAATAGAGGGTAATCTAGCTCACTAAACATGTTAATTAAGTAGCTGGGAACTTTGCACTCCTATAATCCACCCAACACATCCATGAAAATGTGTCTTTCCTTCCTTTTTCAACAGGGTTCCCAATCTTGACGGGATTATTTGGTCTTATCAATATTTGGCATCTGGCGATGTTTTGACTGATCTATAATCTTGCATAACTTAGTCCTGGTGTGGTTCACGACCAGTGACTTGGTCAAGGTTCACGTCAATCTACTATTTTACAGAAGATTGATATTGATAGGAATCATGAGACATGTTTTTAATTTGCAAATATTGTTGCTTTTAAAAAATGTTATCCTATAATGTTTTCATCAAATCCTTCTTTACGGTATAATTGCATTTGCTTACTCTGGTGGATTTTATTTGTTCTGGAATCACTACGCCATTTTGGTGGTCATCATGCATTAACTCTTCTCGCAGGCTAGAGTAGAGATAGTCGTGACAGAGGGTGATGAAGGGCCAACTATAGTTTCTCTCGTCAAGAAAATTGGAGCATCTGCATTAATTTTGGGGCTGCGTAGTCAGAGTTTTCTCTGGAGGTATGTAGTTGTTCTAACTGGATTGGAATACGAATTTAGGAGGTACAGAGTTATTGGCGGTTCCGATCTTTGGTTCAATTGATTATAGTGCTTTATCTACTGCACTTGTGATTTTTTTTATCCATGTTTGTCATTTCTAGATTCCTTGGGAGGAAAGATATCTCAGACTATTGCATCAAGAATTTGGATTGCCGGGTTCTTGCAGTTAAGCCTAACAAAAGTTCAAGGACGGCTCTTCCTCTTCCTCAGCATGGTAGAATGGCTTCTGAAATTCAATCCTACAATACTGTTAGCGTTGTAAGCATCTAAAACGAGTTTATTTGAGCAATGTCTCTACCTGTGTGCCTCCAGCATCATACCTCTCGAATGGGAAAAGCGGGAAAAAATTATCCGAATGTTAATTTCAATTGTTGCAATAGAGTTTTGTAACGGCTCCTGCATAAAAAGCTTTACCAGTAATCATCTCATCTCTTGTTGCCCAGAGCTTGCACATTGCGGAAGTCACTAACCAAACTACTTGGATTCTCAGTTGGAGTTCTCCAGAAGTGGGAGAACACTGGAAATAAGGGATAAATTACGCAGATAAAATATTGTCGACACCTATTTGGGTACTTTGTACTTGTGCATGATTGCATATGCAATGCGCTAAATTATTAGTTTCCAGTTTTGAGGGGACTCGCAGACACAGTGTGTCCTTCACTTTCTCCCTATCATTGCATGTTGGCAATCTTGAAGAATTTTCAGTGAAGCAGTTCCATTCATGGGCTCCTTATTGCAAACGCTTCCTTCTTCCTTCTATTTTATGATGGAAAAAGGATGTTGTGAGGGGCATGCCATTGCTAAGTAGACTGGTGCCACTTTTTAAGATTTGTTGCCACCTTCAATTTGACTTCTTATACATTCAATGTGCTAATTCTAATTGAAATACTTCCAGATTTGAGGCTCACGGCATATCCATGTGAATTCAAATTGTTTGGAATTTCCAGGATGTGTGCTGCTGTAACATTGTGTGTCAATATCGCCAGTGGCCACATTTGGGCCTTCATCTCTAGCTGTTGCATTGAGATAGATATATGTGCGAATCCTAGTAGTTTGAGTGAAGTGAAATCAATCTTGTCAATTAGGGGTGAACCCATTTCATTATACATGATATGAGTGTAATTAACAATAAAGAAAGATATCACACACAAGTAAAATAAAGATAGCACACAATTAAAAAGACAAATATGCGATTGCAGTAGTGTATGCTTTCATATACTTAATTGTATTATTATTAAATTGCGGGGAGAGTGATCAAACTAGATTAAGTTAGTTTTTTTAATTACAATGAAAAAAAAAAAAACTTTTTTAATTACAATGAAAAAAAAAAAAAATTTCTGGGAAAGAGAAAATTTTAATGGTTAAATGAAAAAAAATTTATGGTTAAATGAAATGTAAAAAAGAAATATGCAATTTTTTTTTCGAGAAAGTTTCAAGTATGTGTGTAATATATGTAAATATATACTAAAATAATAGTAGTCTATGGTATTAGAACCGTCTATGGTATTAGGTTCTATCTTTTCCTTTTTTCTCAGAGGAAACTATCTTCAATTTCTCTTGTTGTTGGGGAAGTGTTGCTCACATATAGATTGAGACATTTACTAAGCCTAATTTGACAATGAACCTTTGTAACTTAACTCAATATGTAGTAATGGAATTATTTGAAGTGGTGTATATATAATTATTAAGAAAAGTATCTTCTATCTGACTGTAGTGAAAAATCTAAAAAATCTAAGACGATGTCCTTAGGCTGAGAGATAACAACATCCTTTAATTGTGGCAACTCATAAAACATAAGTATTTTTAGATTTTGTTTTCAAATAGAAAAAATCAACTAACTTTCTATTTCTAATAAGTTGTTTACATATTGCACATACCAAGATTTTTATTATTCACCATTTCTAATATAGCCTATGTCCAAGAGTATAGCCTATGATCACATAGAACATTATCATATCCAGAACGTTATCATAGCCAGACATATTGTTGAGATATGCACCAGTTTTAGAATAATCCTATGATCACAAAAAAGATAATCCAATCTGGATTGTAAAACTGTCTTTGTATGTAGCCTATCTCATTATACACAATATGTTCCCTAAATCACAAATATTTCACAAAATACTGGAGACAATACTTTATGTTCCATATCGATAGAATGGTACCTCTATAATATGATTTTTCCCCATCCTTTCAAAATTATCATTGCAGAAAGAAATATAAACAATCTCCCCTGTTTATTTTGTGTCCTATCTTGGATAAGGCATCTACAACAACATTTTGTTCCCTGTATATGTGTGAAAAAGTCAGTCCACGGAAACTTCAAATCAACATTTTAATTCTTTTCATCCAATTTATGAGCAAGGGAGGTTCAAAGAAGACCACATCAACACCTAGTCAATAACCACTTTGGAGTCTCCAAAGACATCCATAGACACGATGGGTAACCACTTTGCACAATACAAGACCCCCCAAAGTGCTATGATCTCACCTCATGTATTAGAACCCACCCCACTATGCCAACAAAAACATTATGCAAGGCTTATATTAAACATTTTATCTGGCAAAAATGTAAACTTTTTCCGAGTTTGATTGATCACTATGGGTTTATTATAAAAATGTGATAAGCGAATTGAAGAATAAATCGACTTTCATTCTTCATAGATATAACTTTGGTATTGATAACATGTAAATACTGAGAAGGAGGTTAATTCAACATGTAAACAAATTTATTACTCCTATCACCTTAATTTTGCTCACTCATAGCCCTAAAGCAACCATCATTGAAGATATTAGCAATTTCACAAATTAATGCATAATACAACACGATGTGTCACAACATGGCTATTTGCCAACCTACTGAGCAAAGTCAACATAAGTTCATTGCTCTCTTGGTGATGCTATGTTTACTTGGTCACACAAAGTGCACAAAATCCTTTGATACATGTGTAACTTCTCTAGTCACGATATTCATTGACATTTATAGCACATTAATGGCCAACAATTTTTCTATGCGACCATATGAAGTCGATTCAAACTCTTGTATCATGAATGGATGGTCCTTTGGCTTCTTAGTGATATCATCAAGCACATGGTGTCCAAAATTTGTGGATGAACAACATTCACATGAACAATTCAAGCATAATTTTTGTTTATAAAGAAATTATTAACTTAATGTGAAGTTAATCAAGTTCTTATTTTTTTAGAGGTCACATTTAGTGTTGTCTTTTCTACTCATTTTGAAAAAGTCGTGATGTAATATATACTTTTACTTGGGGATGGATGGGGCAATTTTTTGATATTTTAAATCTTTTTATATATAAAGTATCAACTTTTTTTTAATTTTTTTTTTAAATGTTGGGTTTTTAATAGTTTTTATTCAACTTCAAACTTTGCAGATTAAATAACTTAAAATTATGATTCTCAAAATTTCTATTGGATATATATATATATATATATATATATATATATATATATATATATATATATATATAACTTAAAATTATGATTCTTAAAAATTTCTATCGGATATATATAGGCAATTGAGTTGAGCTTGTACTAATATCACACATGTTAATTTTGACAACTATTAGTATAACCTCTAGGTGCATCCAGTTCACCTCCTAAGGTGACACATAAAATGTGGGGAAGAGAGAGGCGTTGGGGGCCGAAGAGGGTGGAGAGGAATTGAACATGAAACCTTCATCATCCACAAAACTTTATATATCACCAGCGTGCCAAATGAACAAACCTTTAAAGACTATTTTTCTTTTATTAGTTGATATTTTTTAATAATTTACATTTAAAAACTAAAGAAATTGACAAAAAAAAAAAAAAAATTGTGTTCGCGTCCATATACATTATAAAGAGAGATCAATTTAAAAAATGACAAACCACTTTCCTATTCTAAAAAAGAAAAAAAAAAGAGTAAAAAACAATTTTTTTTTTTAAGGAAAAGAATTAACATTTATTTTAATAAAGGAAAAACATATCAAAATACAAAGCTATAATAATAATAATTATCAAAACTAAACTAAATTTTAAATTTTACCTTTACAGAAAGGAGTTCAAAATTCAAAAAACAAATAAAAGACCAAATATTAAAAGAATAATTTTAAATAATTATTAATATAAATAAAAACTTTAAAAAAATATTGAAAATTTTAATTGAAAAATTAAGAATAAAATTGAAATTAAAAAAATGATAGAATATAAAAATAGGAAAATAATAAAAAATATATCGAATGAAAAAAAAATTGAAATTAAAAACTAGAAAAAAAAAAAGAGCACAACGATGATGAACCCCCCTATAATGGTCATTGTAGAAATTTCACCGTAGATCATCTGATAATGCAATATACTAAAGCAAAATACTTAATCTACTTCTACTATCAAACTTTGCAAAAGCTTAATCAATTTGAGCAAGATCAATCGGAACACATATAACAAAGAAGAAGATTCAATCACACATGAAATACAAAAGAATACTTTGGGGAAAGCGTCAACTAAAAAACCCTGCTATCTGTATTATCATACAAGTGGAAATATCTCAGGATTGCACAAAGCTTTAGCTCACAAGCTATCCAGCTCTCAGTACAATCCCTCACTGCTACTCATAGACAGAATAGACAACACATATGCTTTCCTTTAGTCCTCCAAGCCTCCTATTTCCTTGCGCAGTTTCTCCTGGGTCCTCTAGCTGCAACCTGTGTGATTCACACCTCACACACAACACTGACCTTTGAAATAACTACCCAATTCTGAAGGAGATAATTCCTTCTGCATGGATGAGTTTCCTTTATAGGAAAATTCCTCCAATTGATAGTACACTGCCCCTTCCTTTAATCTCAACTGGGTCTTTCTCTAAACTGACATGCATGAGTTATTTATGAGATAATATTCAATTATCTGGAGAACACTAGTTGCATGCATACATGCATTAACTGACTGAACTCACAATTAGTTCCTCCAACTATTTGGAACTAATTTAACTGGACTTAACTCAGTTAATTGAGATAACTAATTACAACTCAAATACCACTCATTCTTATCTCCTTAATTAAGGGTTAACTTCCTCAATCAAAGGGATAAATGTTGCATGTCTTCACATAGACTTCATGTTTGATTTTCTCCAACTAATTAACTCAACATGAATTAATTAATTATTTTTCAAATAGCTAGTGAAACTAAATTTGAATTTGAATTCTCAATTTCAATTCAGGGACTAATTAAAATTGGAATCTATCCCGAAATGCTATTTATAGCAATGCTATTTTTAGCATTTATATTTTTTGCTATTTCCAACAGAGTTGGAGTACATCCTGAAATGCTATTTATAGCAATGCTATTTTTAGCATTTCTTGTTGCCATTTCAACACCCTCTCGACAAGAAAGGCATTCAAATCAAACCTGATCCTGAACCTTTGGAATGTTTTGCATGCAACACTTCTCTCAAGTATTTTTGCTCCAACAACTCTAGAAACAAAAAATATCCAACCTGAATCAGAATGATGCCTCTGTCATCAAAGTCTTTGACTACTATTGCCTCTGTCGACTAAAAACTCTGCACCTCTGTGCTGTTTTAGTATCTGATTTCTCTAGCCTCTGTCACTTTGATCTTTGACTGCATCAATCACAATGATTCCTCCTGCTGCATCCGTGCTGCTGCTGGTCCTATCTTCTAGCACTACATC
Source organism: Pinus tabuliformis (assembly GCA_031772625.1). Classification (NCBI taxonomy): domain Eukaryota; kingdom Viridiplantae; phylum Streptophyta; class Pinopsida; order Pinales; family Pinaceae; genus Pinus; species Pinus tabuliformis. The sequence continues at coordinate 1,756,051,206 of CM062817.1, read as the reverse complement.
TGCACTGCACCTCCTCTCATCATGTTGCATCGTGCTGCCCACTGCTGCACTGCAACTCAATTATTGAGAAGTAAGTAACTGATCTCCCAATTGACCTTCTTGTTGGGCTAGAAACACCCTCTGATGCTGAAGCTCCCTCTGTCGCTCCATCCGCATCTGTCTCTATCCACTTAGCCAGTCCTGCTGCTACTCGTCGGAACTCCTGTATCAAGGTCTAATCAAAGAGGTTGGGTACCTCAAGGATCCTGCCCCTATTTCAGCCTTCTTGGGACTATTACTTTACATCGCCCCACCTCACACCTGGAGGTATGGCTGCATGTGATCCCTCTACCCACTTGGCTCAAAATTCCCCCCTACTGGAGGTCTCTGTATGAGTGGATGCCTCCACTCAGTATCCTCTCGGCTTCTCTAGTTGTGGCTGCTCCACAACCTCTTGAAGCTGCTTCACTAATTGTGGCTCCTCCACAATTGTCTGAGACTTCTTCTGGCGTTGCATGTTGAGAGGTAATGTACTCTCCCTCTCAACCACCAAGTCTCCAACAATTGCCTTGCTCCTCAAGGCTTTGCATGCATCTTGAACCTCAAGAGCATACAGGTTCTAGACTCGTGAATCGATCTGCTTCACTTGCCTCGTGGTGATGTGTCTAAGGAAAACCTTTCCCTTACTAAAGACTACATCATAGCCTTTGTTCTCTAACATCATGATCAATACCAATTTCTTCTTCAGTCCTGACACATTCTTCACATCTGTCAAGGTGATGCAAGCTCCATGCTCCCTCTGAAAAGCAACCATGCCCACTCCTGAAACACTATACTTTTCATCATTACCCATCTCTATGTGCATCTGGAGGTCCTTCTCCTCCAAGGTGTTGAACAAACTCTTATCGCCGGTCATGTGGAATGAGGCTCCACGTTCAAGAAGCCAACCACAACCCATCATCGATGAAACCATGCATGCGATGAGGGTAAAACCAATTCGAACTGAGAGGCCAATGCCTCACCTTCAGATGCTTCTGAGGATCCCTTCTTGGATTTCTTCAATGGACAATTAGTTGCATAATGGCCCACCTCATGACAATTAAAGCATCTCACTTTAGATTTGTCAATCTTCTTCCCACCATGAGAAAAACTCGATTTGGGATGAGAATTCTTTTCCTTCCCTTTCCTTGCCTTATTGGCTAAGGCTAGATTTTCTTCATCATCCTTGGATGAAGAACCATCTCTGGTGCTCCTCCTGATCTCCTCTTGCATGAGATCCGACCACAGTCTTTCCCAGTTCGGAAGTTTCTCTCTTCCATTCACTGAGTCTTGGTAGCTATGCCAGCGCTTAGGAAGACCGATAAGAGAAAGATTCACCATTGCTTCGACAAACTGTAGAAATTTTCCTACAAAAGCTCGCTTTGATACCATGTAGAAATTTCACCATAGATCACCTGATAATGCAATATACTAAAGAAAAATACTTGATCTACTTCTACTATCAAACTTTGCGGAAGTTTAATCAATTTGAGCAAGATCAATCGGAGCACATATAATAGAGAAAAAGATTCAATCACACATGAAACATAGAAGAATACTCTGGGGAAAGCCTTAGCTAGAAAACCTCGTTATCTATGTTATCATACAAGTGGAAATATCTCAGGATTACACGCTTTAGCTCACAAGCTATCCAGCTCTCAGTACAATCCCTCATTGCTGCTCATAGACATAATAGACAACACATATGCCTTCCTTCAGTCCTCCAAGCCTCCTATTTCCTTGCGCAATTTCTCCTGGGTCCTTTAGTTGCAACCTGTGTGATTCTCACCTCACACACAACACTGACCTCTGCAATAACTGCGTAATCCTGAAGGAGATAATTCCTTATGCATGGATGAGTTTCCTTTATAGGAAAATTCCTCCAACTGGTAGTACACTATCCCTTCCTTTAATCTCAACTGGGTTTTTCTTTGAACTGACATGCATGAATTATTTATCAGAGAATATTCAGTTATCTGGAGGACACTAGTTGCATGCATGCATGCATTAACTGACTGAACTCACAATTAGTTCCTCCACCTGTTTGGAACTAATTTAATTGGACTTAACTCAGTTAACTTAGCTAACTAATTACAACTCAAATACAACTCATCCTTATCTCCTTAATTAAGGGATAACTTCCTCAATCAAAGGGATAACTGTTGTATGTCTTCACATAGACTTCATGTTTGATTTTCTCCAACTAATTAACTCAAGATGAATTAATTAATTATTTTCCAAACAGTTAGTGAGACTAAATTCAAATTTTTATTCTCAATTTTAATTCAGGGACTAATTAAAATTGGAATATATCCCAAAATGCTATTTATAGCAATGTTATTTTTAGCATTTCTATTTTTTGCTATTTCCAACAGAGTTGGATTATATCCTGAAATGCTATTTATAGTAATGCTATTTTTCACATTTCTATTTTTAGCATTTCTTGTTGCCATTTTCAACAGTCATTAACAACTTGTGTGATAACTAAGGTTGCAACATGGAGGAGTGTTCTTGTTTGTCACATGAGTTGTGAGGGCTTGTTACAGGGGATTTGTGTATTGTTAAAGGCCCCCATTGCCTTTTTTTTGCTAGAGGAATTAACAATTGGGCCACTCTCATGCTTGCGTGGCATGGGGTTGATTCCAACCGCTACCACTATAATGCCAAGGTGAACCACGCTACCCCCAATACCTAGCCATGGGTAAAATAAGGGGATTTGAACTTGGAAGCTCTTAGTACATAACACTTCATTTTCACAATGATTACCAATTAAGTTTCCCCCGAGAACTGACATTACCTCCTTTGTGTGTTTTGTTTTTATTTTTTCATTTTGTATTTTCTTATTTTTTTGGTATAAATATTTCATTTTGTTTTTTTCTTATTAAAGAAAACATTTTGATCTTTTCCTTTTCCTTTTTTTTGGTAAACTAAGATTCTATTGATCACCCAAGGTATAAAAGATACATCATCACCTTGTTCCATCAGGGTATGCCACACGAGAAACTAGACCAACAACGAAACATAAGAGATTTTGTCCAAAAAAATATAGATAAACTGTAAAAGCAAGCTCTAGTGGCTCAACATCTCTGACAACTAAATAAACCAAAAGTCCCATATGAATCACCAAAGAAGAAATGACATAAAGAAGGCTCAAAGGATGCATGATCAAAACACATAATATCCATGGGGGAGAGCTACTGCATGTTATGATACAAAAGGGGAAAGATTAGTTGGCGCTGCAGGGGTACCTAGAGAAGTAGTTTCCTTTCTTTTCAAGAGGGATGCCTCGGGTTTGGCCAACCTCATGGACATATCCTTGTGCTCCAACGAGAGTTGTCTACCTCACATGCTTCACTGATGAAACACCTTGATCGAGGAAAAAAGGATCCTCCCAAGGCTCTAGGGAAGGGGAGCAGAGCTCCTTGTCATTGAGGATAAGGCTGAGGCATTTCTTGTAGAATCTGCAGATTCACAGGAGCCCTAAGTGCCTGAAATATACAAATTAGGATTTTCATAGCCTAGATGAGAAAAACGATCTACCACTTTTTTTCCAGAGTGCCTTGTGTGTGTGGGGATGATAACCGAGATGAGCTTGAGAAACTCTGCAATTTGAAAAATAAATTTGTTTACGCACAATGAAGTAGAAATTTTTTCAAGTCGGGTTCCATTCTACAAATGTTTGATCATGTTGATGACCATATTTGAGTCCCCTTCCACTACTAGCTTATGAAGCTATTGAGAATTAAATGTAACCCTTTCTCCAGATCATAGAAGTTTTCAACATTGTTGCTATTAACTCCCATGACACCCACAGTAATGAAGCATGGGTTTCCTTCCTGATCTCTTAAAAGGCTTCTATATCTTGCAAGAGTGTGGTTCCCATTAGAAGCACCATCAAAGTTAAACTTAAGGAAATGAGGGGGAGGAGGATACCAAAGAGAGGAGTCTGAGGAAGAAGGAGGGCAGAGAGGGAGAGGGGTAGCTAAGGGATTCTGAAGGGGAAAAGAGAGGGCTCTAAAATAGAAAGCTCCTCCAAGTGCAAAGACCAATTATTCTTCATCCATGGCTCTAAGAGCACTGATTCCCTGATATTCTTGGTGATGGTTGACCACACTGCAGAGGGATTCAAGAACAACCCTTTGAAAATCTCGTGGTTACTCTCTTTCCATAGAGCCTAGAAGGTGAATCTTGGAAGAAATTCCCAAGATCAAAGCACAAGCAGGTTCTTGAAGGCTTTATTGTCCCATGAAACATTAAGTGTCAGAGGTCCCTCTTCAGACTGTATGATTGAATTTCTGAAAGTAGGGATCACATTGTGCCATTTCTTTTCCTTAAATGAAAAATCTTGGAATATATGGATATGAGCAGATTCTGAAGAGCTTTGAAAAAGGTAACACATTAAAAGACCTTCAAATCCCCTCCTTTGAATGTAATCCCAAGTGAGTGTTTGGTTCCTTGCCAATAATTAAAGAAAATGGGCTACCTTCTGCCACATGTTGACCCACAAAATTATATCCCAAATGTGTTCCTCAGGAGGGAGATTATCTTGCATGAGAAAGGCATAAGCCTCCTTTACAAAGAATGAGTTATATGGAAAATAACCCCATCTTAATTTGTCCTCACCAACCACTGTATGGATATTCCTTTGTTGCAATTTTTTTCCAAGGAATCCCATTCCTCTAAGGGAATCTCAAAATTATAGTCTTCGCTACACTTCCAAGATCTCCAAGTCAAATCTTCAACTGTGCTACTCCAATAATCAGCAACCTCAGTTAAGCCTTTACCTTGAAGAAGAATAGAAAGGTTCCTGAATTGATCTCCGCTTCCCAGATTTGGAAATTATTGCCATGAGTCCAGCCAAAAGTGATCCCTTCCTCCATTTATCACCTCCCTGAATATATGATGTTGCACCATCACCTTGTTCTATTCAACTAAATTGTAAATGGATGAGTAAGGAGAGAAGTGAGTGGCATGCAACTTTGTGACTATGCTTCTCCTAGGACTGTACTTACTATCCTAGATAGCCTTATGTAGGACCTCTCCTTCTTGAATCCATCACCATCAAAACTTAGTGCCCATAACCTTGCCAAGAGCCTTCGGATCGTGAAGACCAAGGCCCCCTAAGCTTAGGGAGATAGATTTTATCCCAAGCCACAAGTTCCAATTTTGATTCATGTGAAGCTCCTCCCTAAAGGAAGGTTCAATATATAATTTTTATGGAGCAGAGAAATCCTTTAGGGGCAACAAGAACTGGAATTCTGTAGATTGGAAGGGCTTGCAGAATATAATTAGGACGACCAAACATCCCTCTATATTCAAAGCATGGAATGTCTAGTTTTCCAGCATATAAGAGATTTTCTCTATGAGGTCCTACTAGTGAATAATTTTCAGAGATTTTTCCACCACTGGAGCCCCTACATAAATGATGGGAAGTGATGACCGCTAGAAAACAAGAATTTTGGCTAGATGAGCTTGAATGTTAGGATGAGTATTGAATACGAAAAAATGAGATTTGGTAGGGTTGATCTTCATGCTGGAGGCCATCACGAAGACGTCCAAGAGAGACTTTAAAGCACAAGCTTCACCAATAGTGGGGACCCCCATTAGCATAGTATCATCCATGAATTGTTGGTGTGAGACTGGGGTTAGATGATTGTTCAACTGAATGCCCCTAATATCACCTTTGAACTTAGATTCCATCAGATAACGACCCAGACCCTCAATTGCTAATATAAATAGGAAGGAGGAGAGGGGGTCTCCTTGTTGAATTACCCAAGAGGAGTTGAAAGTAGATGTAGGTGAACTATTGAGAAGTATGGAGAAAAGGGGTTTTATGAAACCAGCTCACAAAAAGATAGAAAAGATAGATCAACGCCTTAGAAATAAGCCTCTTCGAGGGGGTAACCTCCTTTACATTACACAAATGAAAAATTCTTCAATTATTCAAATGAGAAAACCTCCCTTCTATATATAGGAGTCTAAGGGGTCACAATATAACCAAGCCAACCTAACAATAATAATATAAAGGCACAAAAATAACAATAGAGGGATTTTATGGGGCATGATAATAACAATATGGGGACAATAGTGGCACAATAATAACAATAAGGGATACAATGACAATAGTAATGGGGGAATAACTAGTATTATAGGGACCTAACATGCCCCTCTCCTTCAAAAAAGTGTTGTCCTCAACGCTTGAGTAGTTCTGGATGCTTTCGTATAAAATTCTCATCCTCCCATGCTAATGTTTTGTGCATATTTTCTATTCTAAAATTCTCATGCCCCCAAATGTTAATGTTTTGTTCATATTTTCTATTCTAAAAAATATGCTTCTTGGTAAAATTCGTTGAGCATTTGATAGACTCTGGTAACACAATGAACATATGACTAGTTTGGGAGTTGTTTGAAAAATAGTGTTATTAGAATGGTGCCGGTCTAACTCAGCATGGTGGTATTAAACTACGTCCAGGTTGGTTCAAACTTGAAGCAAGTAATGTATTGATTTTACAGGTGGACATGGTTATATGATATGGTAAGGAGACAACATATAGATATATGGGCAGTATAATAGGGTAACACACACACACACACACACATATATCTATATATATATATATATATATATATATATATATATATATATATATATATATATATATATATATATATATATATATATATATATATATATATATATTCAACGATGAAATATGGGAATACCACCGGGGACTATGGGAGAGTCAGCATATGTGTAGTACAGACAACATATATGTAGTCAACAACAAACAATAATAACGATACCAAGGACAACATGAGAGTGGTAAGGAAGGTGGAGGTTCCAACAACATTCTGACACCAATAGCGTTCCAAAAGCATTCCAGCAATGTGATACCAACGAGAATCAGTACTGAATCATCTTCCTTTACTCCATCAAATTTTTCACATTCTCTGAATGCCAAAATCAAATCCACTTCTCCTCCTTTCGTATCTAGAATGGTCCCAAAATTATTTACTAGACACAGTCGGACGAGAGTAAATATTTTCTTTTATTATTATGCCACAGTGAATGAGAAAATATTTTCAGGAAATCTCAAACGCAGTCACAAAATGGAATCATTGGACAAATAGAAAATATTGTTCAATCCAAAAATACACTTGCCTTTATTACTCCTCTTTGTCACGACAATAATGAATGCAGTTGGGCAACAATCCAGAAATTGATTCACCAGCTCCAGATCAGTTCTCGTGTCCAAGAATGAGAAATAGGTCCTGGGTTTGATCACCACGAAGGCATTTCTCCGGTTTCTGAATCTATGGTTATGGGTGGTAGCGTTGCAGGGTCTGTGCTTTGCAGAGTTATTGCTCAGAACTGTGACTCATTTGGTTTATGGGCTCTACATATTCAGCTTTGCTGTGGCGTTTGACATTGTTGAAATTCTGAACAATCATCACCTGAAGAAGCTGTCAGCAAACACTTCTTAAGCCGTGAATCATCCTCAACAAACGATACTAGCTCTCAAAACGTTCAGGTACAGAGAAGGAACAGGTAAATAAACCAAAAGATAGAGCTGTTACGAGAGCCAAGTGCTCAGGGGTAGAGGAGATAAGCACCAGAACGAAAGGTATAAACACAACGACCTTCAAAGCTCAATGCACAGAGAAACCGACCAGGAGTTTCAACGCACAGAGATGTAGAGATTCAACGCTCCTTTTCTGGAAACTGAGAGACGGAAGTGGGTAAGGAAACGTTACACCTATACAGGAAAACTGTGCCAACAGTGATTATGGCAGAGAGGACAATTATGAACAACCCAGGGAGTGCAGAGGGTGCATATACTGTTAGAGATTTGCAGCAGCGACTATGGAGGGGGAAGTAGACAGATATTTCAGTCAAGATCAGGGTTAGCAGCAAAAACGTACATAGTGACAGAGATGTCAGTCAGGAGAGGTAGCGTATTTCTGGAAGACAATGAATTAATGGAGCATTACAAGTAATGGGCAGAAATGGCATGTCTGAGCAAGGAGCGGTTTTAATGCACACAGTAAAACACTTTATAAGGTGGCAATTCTGATCAACTCTGATTAGGAGAAAGGTAGAAATAACATGTATATAGATACCACAAAACAAGTGGCTCACATTGGAGCAGGACCAGTAATCGCCCTCTATGATACCATGTTAAACACACATGGGCAACCAGAATAATCTGAAGGATAAAACATGAGAGTGCATTTTATTAACAAATGATTTACATTTATAGTATATGTTGTGACCGTTGGGTTTCACATCCCAAGGTCTCTTGGAATCCTTTTGTCTATTCGGCTTCCACACTAACCCATTGAGGATTAGGTGTCCAACAGTAAGTTCTTCCACTTGATGAGATACTTTGAAATTGATTGATTTCGTAGCTGTCGAGTTCTTGTTTCTTTGACTTCTTCAGGTTCCAGTATGATTTTTCCTTCCTCATCAAGTTCTAGAGATATTGTTTGAATTGTAAGCTTGTCACCTATAACCTTCTTTAAGCATGAAACATGGAAAATTGGGTGCACTCGAGAAGATGCAGAAAGCTCCAATTTGTATGCCATAGTACCTATCTTTTGCAACACCTTATATGGACCATAATACTTTGCTGATAATTTGTTATCCTTCTTAGCTTGCTTGAGGGACATTTGTTTATATGGTTTTAGTCATAGGAATACCTAATCACCTACATCAAAAATTTTCACTGTAATCTTGATCTTCCTGCTGTTTCATTCTATTCTGCGCTAAGGTGAGGTTATCCTTTAAGATTTTGAAAACTTGTTGTTGATGCTCGATGTGATCTTCCACTGCTTGAACCTTAGAATTTTCTCTTAAATATGATGTGATGGATGGTGGACGATATCCATAAAGTTCCATAAATGGGGTCATTTTTGTTGCAACATGGAAGGAAGTGTTATACTACCATTTAGTCAGAGGCAACCATTTGACCCATTATGTCTGTTTATCAGATACAAAGCAACGGATATATCCTTCCAAACATTTGTTTACTATCTCAATTTGCCCATCAGATTGAGGATGATAAGATGAGCTATGAGCTAACTGAGTACCAAGACAAGAAAATAATTCTATCCAAAAATTTCCAGTGAAAATGGGATCTCTGTCACTTACAATAATCTTTGGGTTTCCATGTAGCTTTTCAATTGTTTCCATAAATGCAGTAGAAACTGTACTCGCTTTAAATGGATGAGATAATGCAAAAAAGTGTGAATACTTGGTAAGTCTGTCAACTACCACCATGATAACACTCTTTCCTTTGGACTTGGGTAAACCTGTGATAAAATCCATTGAAACCTCCTCCCAACATTGGCTTGGAATGGATAAAGGTTGTAATACTCTTGGGGTCTTAATTTTTCAACTTTATTTTGTTGGCAGACCAAACATTCCACCACAAACTTTTGAATATCCGATTTAAGGCCATCCCAAAAAAAATCCTTCTTAACCCCGTGGTAGGTTTTTAGAAATCCTGAGTGCCCTCCTAAGGGAGAGGTGTGCAATTCCCTAAGAATCTTTTGTTTGAGTTTGGAATTCTTACATAGATATAACCGATCCTTGTACCATAACGAATCATTTTTCTAGCTAAATGTATAAGATGTACTAGGATCTTGTTGTATATTTTGTATAAGTGCCCACACTTCCTCGTCATTCTTCCATTCATCCCTTGCTTTGTTTATCCAATCTGGTTGGATAATAGAAATGGCACAAAGAAATGCTTCCACATCCTCATCCTTTCTTGAGAGTGCATCTGCCACAACATTTTGCTTCCCTTTTTTGTAGACAATTTCAAAGTCATAACCCAACATATTTGTGACCCATTTTTTTTGCTCTTCTGAAGATAATCTTTGTTCTAAGAAGTATTTAAGACTATCATGATTTGTTTTTACCTTGAAGTGTCTTCCCATTAGGTAGGGTCACCATTTCTTAAGTGCATGTAGTATTGCCAGTATTTCCTTCTCATAAATAGCTTTGTGTAAATACTTTCCTTTGATTGGATGACTTTAGAAAGCAATGGGTCTTTATTCATGCATTAAAACAACACCAATTCCATTTCATGAGGCATCACATTCCACAATAAAGGTTTTTGTGAAGTACGGTGTAGCTAAGACTGGTGCTTGGAACATTGCTTCTAAGATGTTCAAACGCCTTCGTTGCTTCTGGAATCCATGAAAATTCATCTTTCTTCAATAATGTTGTTAGAGGTGCTACTATTATCCCATAATTCTTAACAAACTTACGATAATACCCTGTCAACTCGAGAAATCATCGTAGATGTTTTATGGATGTGGGGATTTTCCATTCCTTAATGGTTTTAATTTTGCTAGGGTATACCTTAACACCTTCATGAGATACAATATGACCTAGATATTCCACCTCTTGTACTCCAAAGAAACATTTGGATATTTTTGCATATAATTGTGTCTCCTCCAATAGTTTGAGCACCATGTCAACATGTTGGACATAATCCTTCCAAGACTTGCTGTAGATTAATATATCATCAAAAAATACTAACAAAAATTTTCTAAGGAAGGGTTTGAAAATGGAATTCATCAAACCTTGAAATGTAGAAGGTGCATTAGTAAGGCCAAAAGGCATGACCAAAAATTCATAATGACCCTCATGAGTTCTAAATGCTCTTTTTGGAATTTGTTCAGTCTTCATTATGATTTGCTGATATCCTAAACGAAGATCCAACTTGGTGAAGTAAATTGATCCATGCAATTCATCCAATAATTCATCAATGACAGGAATGGGAAATTTATCTTTAATAATGAGCTTGTTGATCTCCCTATAATCTGGACACATGCACCATGATCCATCCTTCTTGTGAACCAATACTACTGAAGCAGAGAAAGAACTTTGACTAGGTTGAATTATACCAACCTCTAGCATTTATGCAACCATATGTTCAATTTCACTCTTTTGGACATAGGGATATCTATAAGGACCGTTGTTTGGAGGAACACTTCCTGGAATCAAATTAATAGCATGATCATGATCATGAATAGGTGGGAGGCCTTTGGGAGTCTCAAATACCTTGGAATGATTGTCCAAGACGTTTTGGAGATCCAGAGAAATGGATGATTTTGATGTGGGAACCTCTAGTGAACATAATTGTGCAATTATGCCTCATTGTTCTTTCTTTAGAAGCTTTGTCATTCTGTTAGAGCTGATTATCTTTCCGGTTTCCCTGCGATACCCCTTAATTCAACTTCCTTTCCTTCTGAAGAGAATTTCATGAAAATTTCTTGAAAAGTAAAAGCTATTGTACCCAAGGATTGTAGCCATTGGACTCCTAGTACAACATCAGCACCACCCATTGGAATGGAATGCATTGGGCTATTCAATACATATTCTCCCATGGATATCTTGATATTATGGCACTTTCCTGAGCAATTTATGGTTCCTCCACTTGCAACCATCACTTGACACTCTGGTGCTGGATATAGGAAACAATTCAATTCCTTGGCTATCTTACAATGAATAAAATTATGGGTACTTCCCGAATCAATAAACACTATTACCTTTTTCTTCTTGATATGCCCTTCTATCTTGATAGTTTGAGGAGTGGTAATTCCAACCAATGCATTACAAGATATGGTCAGATTAATTTATTCTTTTTCAAAGGTTTTTTCTTGGTGTATATCCTCTTCTTTTGACGTTTCTTGTTCCTTGTCTTCCTCCTCTTCACAATCTATGTAAAATAATTTCTTCTTGGCACACTTATGACCTTTAGTGTATTTGCTATCACAATTGTAACAAAGCCCTTTTTCTTTTTTTCTTCTTCCAATTGTTGTGGTGTCAACCTTGTAGGTTGTGGATGGCTAGGGGTAGTAACACTTCCATCTTTATGATTGTGAGTGGTAGGCTTCCTTGTTGCCATAATTTTTCTTTCCATTTTTCTTGCCAACCTGAATGCCTTCTCCAATGAATCTGGTTCCCAAAGGAAAACCTCATGTTGGATGTTATCTTTTAAAGTCCCTATGAACACATCAATCCTATGCTCCTCTGGAATATCTTTTACCCTTATATTCAATTTTTGGAAGTCCTCAATGTGCTCCATCATTGAACCCTTTTGTTTGAGATTTATCAATTGGCTAAAAAAAGTGTTGCTTTTTGTATCCTCATAATGTGTTATCATTTCATCCATTCAAATAGCCCAAGTGACAATTTTTTTACGAGAGCAAAGCAATTGATACCATACAAATTGATTTGGTTCCAAATATAAAGTTGCAATGCGTACCTTTTGTGTGTTTTGCACATTATGGAGATCGAAAAATTGCTCCATCTGTAGTATCCATGTTCCAAGATCCTTACCATCAAACTTCCTCATATTGATCTTTGGAACATGTTGGTTATTCAATCCATCGTTAGAGTCTATGAAATCATGATTAACATTTATTTTGTTCTCATCATGAGTTTCTTTTACTACCCTTTCGCCATTAGTAAGCATTTCTTGTAGAAAATTTGTCAAATCTGTCTTCAAATCTATCTTCAAATCTTCCATGCCTTTCTTCAAGTATGTCTTCAAATTGTCCATCTTAGCTTCCATGCCTTCCATCTTAGTTTCCACACCTTCCATCTTAGCTTCCACGCCATTCATCTTAGCTTCTACGCCTTTATTTAAACCATACATCTTAGCTTCCATGCCTTTCTTTAAACCATACATCTTAGCTTCTACGTCTTTATTTAAACCATCCATCTTAAATTCTGTTACTTTTTGTGTGAGTGACATTTGTTGCACTTGGTCTTGTAATTTTGATATATCATGTTGCATTTCTTCCTCTTCTTCATGAGTCATGCTAGAGATTTTAGGTTGCTTATAGCTGTTTCCATTTTCTTTCTTCGAGGCACAATTACCGATAATAAGGCTTCACTATGCCCTTTGAATTCCTTCAAACTAATTTTTCAAACCAAGCTTATGCAAAAATATTTAAAAAAAACTACACACTTTTTTTTTTCACTTTGTAGGAGCTTGATATTGAATCTGATGTATTTATGTAATTTTAGATCTCCAAGGTTTGAAATTTCTTCCTGCAGTAACCCTCTGAGTAATATTTCTAACTCTGCAAGTCTGATCAAGATTGGATTCTCCAATGAAGAGTTATGCCAAATCTCCCACAATGACCTCAGTATAGACTTGTTCAGTAGAGCGAACTTGTACGACATGCTGCGGGTCACTGTTTCAACCTTAGGATTTGAAAATGGTACCCAAAAAACTACAGTCCGTCCTCTTTCTGTAACTTCTTACGAAAATTCAATCTGATGCTCAAAGAGAAAGTTATGACTATTTTCCCAAGGTGACCTGTTTGGAATGTAATTTGGGGGTCTCCAAAAACCCTAACTTCCTCAGCTTATATCTCTGAAAATATAACGAGACAAGATATGAAATTCGGAACCACGGTTCAGACCGATTTCTTCTCAAATGGGTTTTTTTCTTAGCTTCTGAAACTTTGTAGCAAAAGAGTTATAGCACATATTCTACGATGACTTGTTTTAGATGAAATTATGGAGCTTGCAAAAGCCCTAACTTCCTTAGATCATATCTCTGAAAATATAGCGAGACAAGATATGAAATTTGGACCTGAGGTTTAGCGAGATTTCTTCTCAAATGGATTTTTTTTTAGCTTCTGAAACTTCACAGGAAAAAAGGTTATAGCAAAAATTCCATGATGACCTGTTTGAAGCAGCGAAATCCTAGAATCCAAAGCTTTGATACCAAATGTTATTAAACCAGCTCACAAAAAGATAGAAAATATAGATCAACGCCTTAGAAATAAGCCTCTTTGAGGGGGAAACCTCCTTTACATTACACAAATGAACAATTCTTCGATGATTCCAATGACAAAACCTCCCTTCTATATATAGGAGTCTAAGGGGTCACAATATAACCAAGCCGACCTAACAATAATAATATAAAGGCACAAAAATAACAATAAAGGGATTCTATGGGGCACAATAATAAAAATATGGGGAGAATAGGGGCACAACAATAACAATAAGGGATACAACGACAATAGTTATGGGGGAATCACTAGTATTATAGGGACCTAACAAGGGGGGTCAAAAACAAATATGCAACCCAAGTTGTCTATTGCTCCAAAAAACCAAAATCCCACAAAACATGATATAAATAACACCAATTGAGCTTGTCAAGGATTTAGAAAAATCCAAATTTATGACCATACCTTCCTTTTTGAACATTTTCATGGAATGGATGATTTCATAAGCAATGCCAATGCCATCAAGGATTTTCCTACCTTCCACATAACTCGACTACTTCAAAGAGATAAGGAACAAAAAAGTGGCTTTAATCTTTTGGAAATGATTTTAGATAGAATTTTGTATATCACATTACACAAACCAATATGCGCGAAGCCACCAAGCTCCAAAACTTGAGAAGATTTTGGAACAAGAGTAAAGGAAGTAGCATTGTGGTGTTGAAAATTGGCAGTTAAGGGAAAAATTTCCCCATTTGGGAAGCCCAAAAAACCCTAAGGAGTCCCCACTTGCCCTTGGAAAAATTAAATTTTCACATTGGAAATATATCATTTTGAATGTGGATCCAAGTCCCCTCTAAAAGTACAAGTTGGCCTAAAGGAGAAATTTGACCCCCAATACCACATATAAATAGTCCATGCTTGACATCACTTGGAGGCATCACATCATACATCTCTCTTCATCATTTGGTTCGTACATCTCTGAAATACCCACGAAATACCTCAAGTTGACTTCACACATGCGAAAGGAGGAGGGAAAATTATATTGATCAACTTTAACTTTTTGTTTTGGGATTGTTTTGGGACTGTTTGACCAACATTAACTAGAGGAGAATTTGAATTCATTTGAATGTTTTTGGATCTATTTTGGGAGGCCGATTTGACTGAGATTTTGAACAAACTTTTTTGGGCATGTTGACTATTGTTGACTACGGATCTAAGTTAGGTTTGACCATAGGTTGACTTGGTGCATTGACCAAATTTGAAGGTAGATTCTTGGACAGTTTTGCTAGGTTTGACTGAGCAGAAGAGGCCAAATTCTTTGATACCTTGACAAAAATTTTCTAGGCACGTCGATTGTTGACTGGTTAGGGCTATGTTGACTTTGACTTTGAAATGGCTGAAAATTTTCAGAATTGGTATTTTACTAGATTTGACTTTTTGTCTCATCTTTGATTGGATATTGGATTATTGATTGGGATTGTTATGCAACTAGATCATAAAATGAAAGAAAATCTAGATCAAAAACTTGAAAATTAGCCTTTTTGAGGGGGAAACCTCCTTTACATTACATAAATGAAAAATTCTTGGATGATACAAATGACAAGACCTCCTTGGTATATATAGGAGTCTCAGGGGTCACAATATAATCAGAGCCTAAATAAAAATAATAATATAAGTGCACAAAAATAACAATAATGGGCTTCTAAGGGGCACAACAATAACATTATGGGGACTACATGGGCACAACAATAACAATATGGGGCTACACTAACAATAACAATAAGGGTTATACACTAGTATTATAAGGACCTAACATGCCCCTCTCCTTAAAAAAGTATTGTCCTTAACACTTGAGTAGTTTTGGATGCTTCTGTATAAAATTCTCATCGTCCCATGTGGAATCTTCAGCGAGTAAGTTCTTCCACTTAATGAGTACTCTGAAATTGATTGATTTTGTAGTTTTTGAGTTCTTGTTTTTGTGACTGCTATAGGCTCCAATATTATTTGTCCTTCTTCTTCAAGTTCTAGCAATATTATTTTAACCGGGATCTTGTCACTGATAACCTTTTTTAAGCATGAAACATGGAAAATTGGGTGTACTCGGGAAGGTGCATACAACTCCAATTTGTATGCCAGAGTACCAATATTTTGCAACACCTTGTAAGGACCATAATACTTCGGTGATAATTTATTATCCTTCGTAGCTTGCTTGAGGGACATTTGTTTGTATGGTTGTATTCGTAAAAATACCCAGTCGCCTACATCAAAACTTCTTTCACTGCGATGTTGATCTACCTGTTTCGATTCTGCGGCAGAGTAAGGTTATCCTTTAAGAATTGGAGAACTTGTTGTTGGTGCTCGATGTGATATTACATTACTTGAACCTTAGAATTTTCTATTAAAGATGATGTGATGGACAATGGATGATATCCATAAAGTGCCATAAATGGTGTCATTTTTGCTGCAGTATGGAAGGAAGTGTTGTCCGACCATTCAACGAGAGGTAACCACTTGACCCATTGTGTTTGTTTATCAGATACAAAGCAACGAATATATCCTTTGATACATTTGTTCACTATCTTAGTTTTCCCATCATGATTGAGGATGATAAGATGAGTTATGAGCTAATTGAGTACCAAGACAAGAAAATAATTCCGTCCAAAAATTTCTTGTGAAAATGGGATCTCTGTCACTGACAATAATCTTTGGGTTTCCATGTAGCTTTTGAATTATTTCCATAAATGCAGTAGAAAATATATCGGCTTTAAAAGGATGAGATAATGCACAAAAATGTTCATACTTGGTAAGTCTATCAACTACCACCATTATGAAATTATTTCCTTTATACTTGGGTAAACCTGTGATAAAATCCATTGAGACCTCCTCCCAACGTTGACCTAGAATAGATAAAGGTTGTAAAAGACCTAGGGTCTTAATTGTCTCAGCTTGATTTTGTTGGAAAACCAAACATTCTTCCACAAACTTCTGAATATAACATTTAAGGCCATCCCAAAAAAATTCCTTCTTGACCCCGTGGTAAGTTTTTAAAAATTGTAATGAATCATTTTTCTAGATATATGTATATAATGTACTGGGATCTTGCTGCAACTTTTGGATAAGTGTCCACACCTCTTCATCATTCTTCCATTCATCTGTTGATTAAATTATCTAATCAGGTTGGATAATATAAATGGAGCAGAGAAATGCTTCCATGTCCTCATCCTTTCTTGAGAGTGCATCTACAACAACATTTTTCTTTGCTTTTTTGTAGATGATTTCAGAGTTATAACCCAACATATTTGCGACCCATTTTTGGTGCTCTTCTGAAGATAATCTTTGTTCCAAAAAGTATTTAAGACTAGTGTGATATGTTTTTACCTTGAAGCATCTTCCCATTAGGTAATGTTATCATTGATTTAGTGCATGTAGTATTTCCAACATTTCCTTCTCATAAATAGGTTTTTTTAAATACTTTCCATTGATTGGACGACTATCAAACTTAATAGATCTTCCTTCTTGCATTAATACAAAACCAATTCCATTTCATTAGGCATCACATTCCACAATAACGGTTTTTGTGAAGTTTGGTGTAGCTATGACTGGTGCTTGGCACATTACCCCTTTAAGATGTTCAAAGCCCTTAGTTGCGTCTGGAGTTGAATAAAATGCATCTTTCTTCAATAATGTTTCTAGAGGTACTGCGATTCTCACATAATTCTTAACAAACTTGTGATAAGGCCTTGTCAACCCGATAAATCCTCAAAGATGCTTTAGGGTTGTTGGGATTTTCCATTCATTAATGGCTTTAGTTTTGTTAGGGTCTACCTTAAAACCTTCACGAGATACAATATGTCCCAAATATTCCACCTCCTGTACTCCAATGAAAAATTTGGAGGTTTTTGCATATAATTGTTTCTCCTCCAATAGTTTGAGCACCCTGTCAACATGTTAAACATGATCCTTCCAAGACTTGTTGTAGATTAGTATATCATCAAAAAATTACTAACACAAATTTTCTAAGGAAGGGTTTGAAAATGGAATTAATCAAACCTTGAAATGAGGAAGGTGCATTATTAAGGCCAAAAGGCATGACCAAAAATCCATAATGACCTTCATGAGTTTCGAATGTTGTTTTCATAATGTTTTTAATCTTCTTTCTAATTTGATGATATCCTAAACAAACATCCAACATGGTGAAGTAAATTGCTACATGTAATTCATCCAACAATTCATCAATGACAGGAATGGGAAATTTATCTTTAATAGTGAGCTTGTTGAACTCCATATAATCCAGACACACATGCCATGATCCATGCTTCTTGTGCACTAATACTTCTGAAGCAGCTGACCTCTAGCATTTCTGCAACCATACATTCAATTTCACTCTCTTGGGCATATGGATATCTGTAAGGCCTTTTGTTTGGAGGAACACTTCTTGGAATCAAGTGAAAGAATGATCATAATCATGAATTGGTGGGAGGCCTTTGGGAGTCATGAACATCTTGGAATGATTGTCCAAGACTTTTTGGAGATTTGGAGAAATAAATGATTTCGATGCTTGAACCTCTAGTGAGCATAATCATGAAATTATGCCTCTTTTTTATTTCTTCAAAAACTCTGTCATGCCATTAGATATGATTTACTTCCTTGGTTTCATTGTGATACCCCTTAATTCAATTTCCTTTCCTTCCCTAAAAAATTTCAAGAAAATTTCTTGAAAATTAAAAGCCATCATCCCCAAAGTTTGTAACCATTGGACTCCTAGTACAACAACAACACAAACCATTGGAATGGAAAGCATTGGACTATTCAATACATATTTTCCCTTGGTTATCTTGATATTATGGCACTTTCCAGAGAAATTTATAGTTCCTCCATTTGCAACCATCACTTGACACTCTGGTGCTGGATATAAAAAGCAATTCAATTCCTTGGCTATCTTACAATGAATAAAATTATGGGTACTACCTGATAAATCAACACTATTACCTTTTATTCTTGATATATCTTTCTATATTGATAGTTTGAAGGGTGGTAATTCCCACCAATGCATTACAAGATACCGTCAGATTCATTTCTTCTTTTTTTGGGGTTGGTTCTTGGTGTATATCCTCTTCTTTTGATGCTTATTGTTCCTTTTCTTCCTCCTCTTTAGAATCTATGTAAAATAATTTATTCTCAACACACTTATGAACTTTAGTGTATTTTCTATCGCAACTATAACAAAGCCATTTTTTTCTTTCTTCCTCCAATTATTGTGGTGTCAACTTTGTATGTTGTGGAAGGTTAGTAGTAGCAACACTTCCATCTTTATAGTTGTGAGTGGTGGACTTCCTTGTTGCCACAATTTTTCTTTCAACTTTTCTTTCCACCTTTAATGCCTTCTCCAATGAATCAGGTTCCCAAAGGCAAACCTCATGTTGGATGTTATCCTTTAAATTTCCTATGAAGAAATCAATCCTATGCTTCTCTGGAATATCACTTACCTTGATATTCAATCTTTGTAAGTCCTCAATGTGCTCCACCATTGAATCCTTTTGTTTGAGATTTCTCAATTGGCTAAAGAAGGTATTTCTCTTTGTAACCTCATAATTTTCCACCAATTATTTTGCAAAAATTGTCGAGATGAAAATTGATTTACTGATATGAAATTGATAAAGGTATAACAGACTATGTGTGAAGTTGCCTATGTTACTTAGTGCAATGGATAGATAAGATTGCGAATAATACAGACACTTAAACAATTATAAAAACATAATCAGACACATCAACATAAGAAAATTTGATAAAGGAGTTTACCAGACTTCCTGGCTATGTCTCCTGGTCCTAGCTTCCAGTGCTGACCTCTTTATTATGTCTTTAAATGGTTGTTACAGGTGTGAGCTCAAAAATAGAGTCTCAACACAGAAATGGAACTCACCACTATGTTCCACTCGAAACTTCAAGTCGAAATGAGCATACACATGACCGTACTAGTCACCCTGACCTCCAGACCCCCTAGAACGGTTCACAATACACTCCTCTGAACACCCTCTTTGTCAAATTTTCTGTGTTATGGTGTTTATATAACACGTACAGTTACAAATCATGTAATAAATGTGGAACAAATACGTTTATAATATAAATAGGCTATAAACAAAAGGACTAGCGAGTGCGGGTGGACCCCGACTGTCCGGTCTTTCTCCGATACTGATCTTGAGAAAAAACCATATGATGACTGTTGCGTCCTACTCTTCAACTGATCTGGACAATCTGCACCGTTGATCTGTCCTTTTCCATTCGACGGCTGTTGCGCGGTTTCACACTCCAACTAGCATGTTCGCTATTTCTCCGAAGGCACGCGATAAAGTGGTTTTTGGGAGGCTATGTGTCGAGCGCTGAGTGGAATTGCGTGCTCCCGGTCTAAAACCGCTTCCTGCCTTGAGGTAACATGATAAACCATTTACTGCCCTCCTGTCGAAACTCAAAGAGTTTAGCTTCTTTTTCATAGTTTTATTGTGTTTGTTTTCCCAGATAACTTGCCTGCATGTTTCAATGCGATATGCGTCGATCTCCTTTGATCGGATGGTCTCCACTCTTGATTGCTGTTCCTCATCGCTTAAGTTCTGAACCAATCTCTGATTGCCACATCATCTTCTACACTGACATCATCAGGTACATGCGACTCTTTCCTAGGTTGCCACATGTTCTGCTGACGTAGGCTTTGACTCTTTGACCTAAATCTTTGATTAGCTCTAATTTCCTTGTCCGGACTTGGATTTGCATGCGGTTTGCACCATTGGCTTCGTATTCATGAGCCCTTCAAAATTTTTCAATTTCACCTGTATTTGAAGACTTTTGATCTAGAGGCTATGATGAATCCATTTTGGATCACTCCTCCCCACTGGAATCTTTTGTTCCACCAAAATTTGGTTTTAGCTATCGAGTAAGTGAGGATAAAGTTCCTTCACTTGTCCAATTTCTATCCATCATGCTTTACTTGGATTTGTACCTTTGAGTCCAACTCTTTGGTACTCAATATCCCCTCGTCACGAAGTTGTTATCCTCTTGTCAAGAACTGTGTCTCTTGTAACTCATTGAGATACTCAGGCAGCAGATCCTCAATGGAAGGTAACAAACCTTGCTCTTCGGGATCTTCAATCATTGAAGGTTCATACAACCTCAAGTTTTCAACATTAACGTCTGAATAGATTTGCATATAAGCTGGTAGACCAAGGCAAAAAGCATTTTCACCAATTTTATCAAGTATTTTGCAAGGACCATATCTAATTGGTTTTAACTTTTTACCTTCCCCTTGCAGTCTTTCTTTGTTGATGTACAATCAGACTTGATCACCCACTTGAAAACTATGCTCAACTCGATGCTTGTCATGTCACACCTTATACTTTGCTTGACTTCTTTCCAACTATTCTTGTATTGCCTAGTGAATTTCCTGGATTTGTTCAATCCAAGGGATACTTTGATACAAAACCAAAATAAGTCTGAAAAGGAGATCTCTGAGTAGAGGAATGTTGGCATGGTTGTAAGCATGCTGCACATAACACAAATGCTCATCCCAAAGTTTGGGATGCTTGCAACAATATCCTTGAAGCAACTGTATCACTGTCCTATTGACCACTTCTGTTTGACCATCTGTTTGTGGATTAAACATTGTGCTCTTCTTTAACCTTATGTCCATTAACTCCCATAGACTTGACCAAAATTTCCCAACAAATCGAGAATCTCGATAAGATACAATAGAAGTGGGTAACCCAAAATGAACCCATACATTTTGAAAGAACAACTTTGCAGTTTGTTCAGCTATGACCTGTTTATTACAAGGTATCAAAATACACATCTTACTGAACCTATCCACAACTACATACAAATAATCATGACATTTTCTAGACTTTGGCAATCCCCCAAAAAAATCCATGGAAACACTTTCCCAAGGACGAGAAGGAATTGGAAATGGAGCATACAAGCCTAATTTTCTATTACCTGGATTGCTTGTATCACACATAGTACATCCTTTGATATATCTAGAAACTGTTTCATGCATTTGTGGCCAATAACAGAACCTTTGCAATTGTGCAATTGTTTTACTTACACCAAAATGACCTGATATGAGAGAAGTATGTGCTTCTCGAATTATGTTAACTCTTTCAGTTTGTGGAATGCATAACTTTCCCAAATGATATAAGATTTTGTATTTAATGTAGTAATCCATTTCTTCTACCTACTTTCCATGACTGAAAGTTGCATATACATCCTTAAAATCTGTATCTTGATCATATTGTTCAATGTAACTTTCATGAATTACTGAATTATTCTTAAGTATAGTGGATGCATTTATGATTGGTCTTGATAACATGTCTGTAACCTTATTATGTATGCCCTTCTTATATCTGATAATAAGATGAAATTGCTATAGAAAACCCATCCACCTGTAATGTCTTGATTGTTGCAATTTAGTTTGTGAGTGTAGATATTGAAGTGGTTGATGATCCGTGTGTATGATTGTTTCCTTACCCATTATGTAATGTTTCCACTTTTTAACACTCTGAACTAATGCATACAATTCTTTATCATATGTAGGATAGTTTACTACTACAGATGTAAATGTATCAGAATGAAAGCATATAGGCTTCTTGTGCTGCATCAATACTGCTCCCATGGCATAGTCACTTGCATCTGTCTCGATCTCAAATGGATACTAAAGATCTGGCAGTGCTAGTACTGGCGCTGTACTGATCCTTTCTTTTAAGGTGTCGAAGGCTTTCTACTGTTTGCCTCCCCACTGAAACACCTGTTTCACACTTGTCAAAGCATGTAAAGGAGCTGCAATCAATGAAAAGTTAGCAATAAACTTTCTCCAATATTGCGCTGCCCCTAAGAAACTTCTAACTTCTGTAGTAGATTTGGGTTTAGGCCAGTTCACAATGACTTCAACCTTAGAGGGATCTATCTTCAATTCACCACCCCCTACAATATAACCCAAATAATTCAAAGATGTCCTGCCAAATTCACATTTTGATAGTTTCACATAGAGATTTTCTCTTTTTAAAACATCTAAAACCTGCTTTACATGATTTACATGTTCATCCCAAGTCTTACTAAAAACAAGAATATCATCTAAATAGACTATTACAAAATCATCAATAAATGGTCTAAATACATCATTCATGACTCACATAAACATAGCAGGAGCATTAGTTAAGCCAAAAGGCATAACCAACCATTCATAAAGTCCTTGCTTCGTCTTGAAAGCAGTTTTCCATACATCCTGTTCTGCAACTCTGATTTGATGGTAGCTGCTTCGCAAGTCTAATTTAGAAAAGTAAACTGCATCTTTTAATTGATCTAATAAATCATCAATACGAGGAAGAGGATAACGATTCTTGATTGTGATTTTATTTAGTTCTCTAAAATCAATGCACATTCTCCATGAATCGTCTTTCTTTTGCACCAACACAATTGGTGATCCGCACGGTGATGTGCTTGGTCGTATAAACCCTTTATCGAACAACTCCTGTACCTGCTTCTTTATCTCTGCATTATCTAAAGCTAATAACCTATACATTTCAATGTTAGGTAGTGGAGAATCTTGCTGCAAATAAATTTCATGTGCTATCTCTTGCTTGGATGGAAGCCCCCGAGGCTCTTTAAACATAATATCATAATCAGAAACAACTTTAACTAAATTTGGTTTCTGTTTACGATTACAACCTTGGAATGCATCGAATTTATCAAGATCCTTTTCTTTTAAAATCATTAGTAAAAATTTCTTATTTGAATTTACGATTCTTTTCATCTGTCTTGAATTTATGAGAGATAAGTTATCTTTAATTTTATTAGCTCTTACAATATACTCAATTCCATCCTTAGTGTGTTGATACTTATTTTCACCTCAATAGAAGATAGCCTTTCTATCGTACAAGTATGGACTCCCTAACACAATTCCACATATGTCCAATGGGACTATATCTAACTCAACCTCATCTACAAATGTTGACCCAATAGCAAACCAAAGTTTACATTGTCTCGTAACTTGTAGCTTTGTTTTATCACACACCCAACCTAAGGGATATGGCTTTTTATGAGGTTTTGTTTCTAGATCCAACTTCTTTACAATTGTTTCAGAAATCAAATTTACTTGTGATCCACTATCAAATAAAGTATCAATTTTAGTGTGTTTGGAAATGACTCTAATATGAAATAGCTCATTTCTTTTCCTCTAATTACTTTCATTATCAACAGAATGCGAAGAATTACTTGTAGATGCTTCAGAATCTTTACCTTTTATACCTGTGGCTATAACTGTTGTTTTGTCACCTGAGTCTGACCCCAAGTCCTTTTGAATAGCAGTAGCATTCTTTTTCTCTTTACCTCCAAACTTCTTAGGCTTCAATTCTGGATGCAAAGACTAGCAGTGTGTGTTATCGTGTCCTTCTTTCTTACAATGAGTGCATGAAGGTTTATCCTTCTTCACAGTGTTTGTTTTCCTCTCCTTCCATTTCAGTTTCTTCTTTCCTTTATTCTTGTTCTCAAAAGATTTGGATGACTTCCCAACATCTGGGGTTACATTTTTACCTCTAGCCTCTAGATGAGTCGCTTGGACTGACACATCATCTAAGCTAGTGGGATTAAACATAAGTATAGTATGCTTCAAATAACTATTAAGACCACTTATATATTTTAATAATGTCTCTGGTGAGTCCAATTGATATTCCTAATGTTAAAGATATTTTACAAAATTCTTGAGTATAACTTTGTACACTTTGACCCTTCAATTGACGTAATGTCTACCAAATCATCATTGCTTGCTACATATAAGCCAAAGGATAAAATTTATTTTTAATGGTAGAAACAAATTCATTCCAAGTTGAAATGATTTTACCATTCTTTTGAATATTTGCTTGTGTCTTTCCTTCCCACCACACTGTCATAGACATTTTTGTGCCTTACAGTCTCAAGCATGAAATGTCCATAATCTAAGGGATCCAAAGTCCCTAAACATGTTGTTCCTACCCCTAGAGGAACAAGGCCAACTAACCACAACAATTCACAGAAGTCCTCCACCTGAAAACACTCAAAAACAAGCCAATTCTGGATCATGTCAACTGCTCCACTGAGCATCTGCGCTGAATGTCAACTGTTCCACTGTCTACCTGCGTTGAATGTCAACTCCAACAAAGGCTACCTGCGCTGAGCGTAATTGGACAAGTGGCAGGCTCATTCCTCAATGTGTCAATGCCCAGGAAGCTTCCAAAATGACACTTGCATCAAGGAATTCGACTGGTGATGAGTAAGAGGTTCCAAATCTCCAAGTGGAAGCAAGAACCTCCAAGTGGACTCAAGAACTGAGAGAGGGATAGGACACTAGTCAGATCTCAAGCTGACTCATCCTCTCTCCAAACATCTATATATGGATCTCTCCTCCATGGGATCTAAAGGTTGGAATTTTGTGATTGCAAAGAATTGATGTTGGTTTGTGGCTGGAAACATTGGGTGCTTAATGCTTTGAAGGGAGCTGAAGAAGGGATTCCATTCTGCTGGGAAGGAGATGCTGGATTGGAGCCCTATGGGTTGTATCTCTTCCTGAACCCTATTACTTATCAATAAAGCTATCTTGATTCTTTCCTATATGCTGGTGTATTTTGTATGATTGCATTAGTGTATTTGATTTACTTCTAATCCTGAATCATTTATGAATATGTATATTTGCCTTTGCATTGTGTTCTTCTCTTGTCGCAAGTGGTTGTTCTCTTGTCACAGGTAGCTGTTATCTTGTGATCTCGTGGGATTCAAGTAGCTGTTCTCTTGAGCAAGCGAGGAGACAAGTAGCTGTGGACACGCAAAGAGAAGAGGATCTAGTTCGAGGGACAACCGAAAGACAAAGGTAAGTCTGCCGATCTCTCCTCTTTCACATTTCATAAAGGAAGAAATCATAATAGCTGTATTCGTTTGTTGCTAAGGCGCTGTCACACCTTAGGTGGATAGGATCGTCCTGCATAGGCATTTTTCCCCACAACAAATTGGCGACTCCGCTGGGGAGAATTTGTTTATTCATTTCATTTGTGTTTCCGTCATTTGTTTACTTCATAGACTTGACAGCAACTATTGAACTGCATCTTTCCCGGATGCAAAGTAAAATGTTGCTGCTTTGATCTAGTTGTTGGACTTGTCTATGATCTAAACTAGATCCACAAATGATTTGATGATCCTTTGTGATAGTATTTAGTACCCTCTCAAAGAATCCCTCTGTTTATACCTTGCTTGTGTTTCTGATTTGGCCTGAAACAGTTGATTTTTGAGCATTTTATGACCCAGAACCCAAGGGAAACGAGAGTTTCTCCTTTCAGCGCAGACACTGTGAAGGCAGTCTGCATTTCAACGCAGGTCCCGTGAAGGCTACCTGCGCTGAATGTCAAACTGACAGTGTTGGACTTGCACTGAACCAGTTTTGCCTTGTGCAGCTGGGGTTCTTTGTCCTCTGTTGCCCTGTTTTGATCTCTGTTTTTTGCAGCCTTTAACCAGCATAGGTACCAGTTTAATAAGCCTTTTCTTTGCTTAGATTCCGCCTCTTTTTTGTACAAAAAGATTGTGAATGTTTTTATGTGTTTGTGGCATCATTTACAGTCTTCCTTTGCATGAGTAAAGTAGTCATCCTGTAGCCTTTGATTCAGATCTGATTGATTGTGGTCTTAGAAGAGAGTTCATTGGCTGTTTTCAGATTGATTATAGATTTACTTTTGCTTAGTGGTTTGAATTTGTGTCGTTTAAGTGTAAAAACAAGTCTTTATTTCGAAAGTAGCAAAGTGATTGTAATCTCTTCTACCCTTGTTGTTTTCGAAAGAGTGAGCTTGTTTGTATTGATCATTTTAAAAGCAAGTTCAAAGTTGTGCAAAAGGCTTTCTTTATAGGCATTTATACTAAGAAAGTGGAAAACAAACACCTGCATTGTTCATTTTTCATTTGATAGTTTGCATGTTGGATTTAGGGAAAGTGCATTAGAGTGTGCTGATTTCTCTTTGAGAAAAGATAGTGTTATTCTTTTCCCTTAGTAGCTAGGATTTTCAAAGTTGAAAGATAATAAAGCTTGCTTATCATCTTAGACTGCATTTAGGAATTTGTATCATACATCTCGTGGTGAACCTTGAAAGGAAAACTTTAAAAAGATCAACCTAAAATAAACTGAATGAACCTAACAACGCTTTGTAACATAACGCACAACATAGAGGTCTAGGCTAGAGACGTGTTCCGGCGTCGTTAAGCATAGTGACTGTCGATCTCGAAGAAGGTGGGTGATTCCTCCTGAGAGACGGTAGCGCTAATACGGATTGTGCTCCCACGTACCGTCACGTATATATTGGGAGACCCCTATAGGAATATATCCTTTATCCTTAGGAAGCCGTGTCGGCCGCCCTACTGATCGCAATGCAGTGAACACGGCATTCACGAAGATCGACCACCCGTACCGTAAAAAGTATTCTGTGGTTTTGCAAAAAGTTTGGCACACCCTCTGCCTAGATCTCCAGAGCAGTTCCTTTCGGCCTTTTTCAGACTCTATAACAGAAAAAGTCCATCCGAGAATTTGTCACTTCGGGCTCGTTAAAACATCGAAGGAGACTAGAGTCATCTTTAGCTTTTTCTCGACTCTTTAAAAGTGAAAAAGCGAGTTGTGTCTTAAGCGTCTAATAAAATTCATTCAATTCGGAAACACCAATTTCCCCTTTTTGTATTTTGGTTGATCGAGTAATCCGCAATCGTGGAAGAAAGTCAATTGAAACCCCGTCGTTCGCGGAGGCTTACGAGTCAACCGTCTTTGTCTCCGGAATCGAAAACAGTACGGACAAAGCGAACTCGTTTAACCGGTTCAAAATCTCCTATCAAAGTTAGAACAAGTGTTCCAACTACATCTGAGATTCCGGTTACTCCAAACATTTCTGGAAACCCTGCCTCTATAGAAGAAGTTCAACAGCCACAGAGGGACAGTAATACTGATCCTAGTTTGGGGGCAAATACTTGTATAACTGAACCAGTTCCATGTGTAACCGATTCAGAGAGTCTTGCTCCTCAAACAACTGTCGCTGTCGAAACAACCCCTTCTTCGGCACCAGAAATATTTTACGGACCTGACGGTCTTCCTCTTCCACCTGGTTTGATTGCGATAGAGGAAATTGCAGAGGATCCACAAGCAAGTACTCCAACCCATTTTGGAGTCGGGGTCACTCTATTTCCTTCATCAGAAGTTAATCCACCACAAGTGGAAGTTCCTGTAGAATCGCTAGGAAATATATTGGATAGACTCAAAATGTCTGAACAACCGTCAACATCTAGGACTGTGTCGAACGACACAGCGACAGCAGAAGCCCCTGCCGTCACTCCGACAATGTTTTCCGGCATACCATCTGTCCCGACTAGCTCACAACCGCTAGAAGGAGTCCACCAAGGGACTATTTCGACAGTGTGGTCTGTTCCAGTTTGTTCATCCGGAATAATATCCGGAAACTCTTATGTTGAGACTCGCCAGATTGATCCATTTGGAGGTCAGTTTGGGCAATCCAGTCCCCAAGGACAATCAATCCCTTTGAGTACTGGATTGCTACCATATGGGGGGCAGTATGCCCTTTCATTACCCCCTCCGGGAGGGTATCCATACGGGAGTTCACAAAAATATTCAGGTTATACTGGAATCACATCAAGTGGTTGGGTACCTATGCTACCTCAACAACCAAGGGTTGTATATTCTATGCAACAGTGTGTACCTATGACGAACATCCCAACCACACCGGCTATTGTAACAGTGTCACAAGTTCAAGCAATGCTTGTTGCATGTCAACCTCAGATTTCTCAGGTCGTAATGCAACAGCCCCTTGACCATGGGTCACAACCACAATCGCCAACTGGTGGGACGACACAGGTCCAAACGGGTACAATTACCCCACACCTTGGTCCAACGGTTAGCATAGCGCAACAGAACATGGCTTCACAACCGTGGCTAGTGCAATACCAACAACCACAATTCCAGCAAGTATACCAAGGTTCTGAGCAGCAGATCTTTGCGAACAGTGGACAACCGTATATTCAAAACGGTCAAAACCAATCGCTTTACAGTGGTCAAGTCCACCAATCGTATAAGTCATACCAACATCAATTACATTATGCTGGTATGCAAAGACCCACCGCTCAAGCGATTCCATCGTACCCTGGTTATGCTTCGCCTAACCTGAATCAACAGTTGCCATTTGTGGCAACTTTAGAGTTACCCGATTTACACCCGTTAACCAACGATTCGATTGCTTATGCCCCTTGGTGGCCAGCGATTGCTCACAAACTTCCATCTGACATTCCTAAATTCAATGGAAATCCAGGTGAAGACCCATCGAATCACGTGATGACTTTTCATCTGTGGTGTTCGTCAAACACCCTGAATGATGATTCGATCAGGCTTCGCCTTTTTCAGAGGATATTGATAGGTCCAGCGGCTAAATGGTATATTGAATTACCTAGAGCCTCTTTCGACAATTTCAGTTCCCTAGCCACGACTTTATTAACCCATTTTCAATTACCAATAAGGTATGAAACGGGAACAGAAATATTAACCAACTTCAAACAGACAACTGCTACTCATATATCCGATCATATACATGAATGGCGTCGTCGTCGTAGGATGGTCAAAACATACGTTCCCGATCATTTGTTAGCTGAATGGTTTATAAAGTCGTTACTTCTTGCTATAACGGAAGATGTGGCAAAGGGGGGAGTCATAACAGAGGAGCAAGTTATCGCTCATGCGCAGTATCTAGATTTAATTTATACTAATTCTGGCACGCTCTACGACAAAATACCTGACGCCCCTAGACCGGAATTTTCAATTCCTCCTCCTCCTAAATCCAATAGTGACTCTCATGCCGGCGATGGCGTGATTGGCACGACAAACGCGAAATCGATAAAGGCTTCGTCTAAGAAAGCCCGTAAGAATTCGGATCAAAATGCAAAAGAAGAAATTCTTGCTTCGGAAGTAAATGCCGTATCAGCAGATAAAGGGAAAGAAACCAATCAACCAGGAAGCAAGAAGAAGCAAAACAAAGGGAAGAAGAAGAAACAGGGTGAGTCATCCCCTGGGAAAACTTCTTCAAACCCTCCTGGGAAAGGGAAACAAATTTATCCATGTCAAATATGTGATGAAGAGGATCATTATACAAAGAATTGTCAATTCAAAGTTGAGTTGAAGAGGTTCTTTAAAAGTTCACAAACCTCAGCTGTGTTAACTGATCCATTTCCCAACCCAGGTCAAAATCTGGTTGATAGTGGAAATGATTCCCCGTCGCAAGTGCTTATGTTGTCGGTTCCAAAATAGCAGAATGATGCTTTGATTTCGACAAGGAACAAAGATTACGGGAATCCGCAGCTGTCGAGCGACAAAGGTAAAGATCAACCAAGTAGTTCAACAACAACTTCGTCAGAAGTTGTACCGCCCATCATTCCTGAATTAACAATAAAACTGCCAAAGGGAGTAGTACACAAGTCGACATTTAATCCTCGCGCTAGAGCGGCGCAACATTATAACATAGTGGAAGATTTGGCCCAATCGCCATCCGCCATGTCGACTCTTGAGGTACTACAAAATTGCCCATCCCAAGGCAGGCTTTGTTATCGGCTATTGGTGGGGTTGATCCTAAGGATTCCAATCTTGTATCCTTTGATCACAAAGGATACGATCCTCAGTTACCAGCTCAACTGGCTTTCCTTATTCAAGTGAAATCCCTCAACAAAACTGTTCACCGAACAATTATTGATGAGGGGGCGTCTACATGTATTATGTCGGTGAGTTGCTGGAAAACTTTAGGATCTCCAACCTTGTCGCGATCTTCGACGACACTAAAAGCATTCGACGGAAGGACGTACACCCCGTACGACATCCTAAATAACTTGAAGGTTGAACTAGGAGGAAAAACAGTGGAAATTGATGTTGAGGTCATCGATGGGAATCTTGACTATAACATCCTACTGGGAAGACCATGGATATATGCCATGGCAGCTGTTGTGTCGACTTATTTTAGGAAGATCGCATTCCCGTTTGAAGGAGGGATTACGGTCGTCGACCAACAGAACTTCCTCCCTAATGGTTCACAAGTTACAGGAAGCATTCCTATGATCCATGAGAGCAACCATTCGCTACAAGACATCGGAGTAGGCCTACTGAAAGACCCCACAATGATGGGAACTTTCGAGCTTCCACCTCCTATATATATATGGAATATAGCGTTAGTAGCAACCTGCAACATGATATCTTCTACGAAGGTCAACATGGATCAGGCAAAGGTTTTGCCCCCAAGCCCTATTGAAATATTGTAGCAATCAATGTTTCGGGCATGGGAGGCGAACCCAAATCAACGCTCGTCAAGCGTTTGGGTAGATAGGTCTAGAGAATATGGTACCCCATTAGATCCTTGGTCGAAAGTGCATGGGACTGACGAAGGAATCTTACAATCAATGTTGATTGAGGGGGCACCATGGAATGATCACCACCATCGTTCCCTTCTTCCGGAATATGAAGAAGATACTCGACAAGATCTTTATCACCCTTCAGTTTTTGAATTCCTATCAAATACTGTAAATACGGTGGACTCTGAGTGAAACTTATCCAATATTGAAGAGACTATAGCCATAAATATCTCGACTAAGGAAAATATCGTAGAGAATATTTATGTCGGCAAAGGTTGTTCCCCTTCAGAACTGGAAATATATAACGCTCTTTTTCGCGAATTTAGAGATGTCTTTGCTTGGTCATATGATGAACTGCCAGGCATTGACTCGAGTATCGTTGAACATGAAATTAAAATGTATCCTGATGTCAAACCAGTAAGACAACGGCTTCGGCAGGTGCACCCCAAGAAAGCCGCTGCCATTAAGGCGGAAGTTGAAAAACTTCTCCATGCTGGATTCATCTACCCGGTTCCTCTAACCGATTGGGTATCGAATATTGTCCCTGTTATGAAGAAACAGGGAACAATTAGAGTGTGTGTCGACTATAGGGATGTAAACCAAGCTTGTCCGAAGGACAACTACCCTACACCCTTCATCGACCAGATAATTGATGAATGCGCTGGATGTGAAATATTTTCATTTATGGATGGATTTTCCGGGTATAATCAAATAAATATCCGCCCACAGGACCAGTCAAAGACTGCATTTATTTGTCCGTGGGGCACATTCGCTTATCGAAAATTACCCTTTGGTTTAAAGAATGCAGGGGCGACGTTTCAGAGGGCAATGAATTATGCCTTCCATGACATCAAGAACATCGTTCAACCTTATCTCGATGACCTTCCGGCTCATTCGCGAAAGCGGACTGATCATTCGCAGCATTTAAGAGCGATATTTCTACGTTGCCGACACTACAAAATAAGACTCAATCCGCACAAATGTGTGTTTTGCGTCGGTTCTGGTCGTTTACTTGGCTTTGTAGTCTCTAAGGATGGGATTCGTCTCGATCCTTGCAAGGTTCAGGCAATCATTAATTTGCCTCCACCTTCAAATTTGCTTCAGATTCAGAAACTCCAAGGGAAAGCAAACTTTCTGAGGAGGTTCATTCCAAATTACGCAGAACTTGCTAAAGGTTATACTCGTCTTTTGAAAAAGGATGTACCTTTCGTCTGGGACCAGGTGGGGCAAGCTTCCTTTGATGCTCTGAAAGATTGTCTAGTAAGAGCGTCATTAATGTATGCCCCAGACTATCAAAGAGATTTTAACCTGTATCTGACTGGAGCGGATACGACCATTGCGATGGTTTTAGTTCAAGAAGTCGATGGAATTGAACATCCTATATATTATTTAAGTAAAAACTTGAATGATACAGAAAGTAAATATTCTTATGTTGAAAAACTAGCGCTTGCAGCTGTTCAAGCGATAAAGATGATTTCGACATTATGTCCTCTTTCGGAAAACTACCATTTTATCAGATTGCAACCCCATGACATATATACTGTCGCGACAGTTGTTGGGGGGCAAATATTCAAAATGGATAGCGATCCTTCAAGAGTTTGATCTGGAATTTGTAAAATCCAAATCAAAGAAAGCTCTAGTTTTCGCAGAATTATTGTGCGATCTCCCATCGTCGTCCAACGATGAAACATCAGAAAAGTCAATCGTGGATGAAAGTTTGTTTCTGATATCTGCAAGCAATGAGTGGTATGGAGATATAATAATATATCTCCAAACCCAAAAATTCAGGCTTGACACCACTCACTCAGAACAAAAACGTATACGATACCAAGCAAAAGACTACATGATCGTCGGCGATACACTTTACCATCGTGGTATCGATACAGTCCTGAGAAGGTGTCTCACCCAAGAAGAGGCCGAAAAAGCCCTGAATGAATGTCATTCAGGCGCGTGTGGGGGGCATCAATCTGGATATGCTACAGCACAGAAAATCTTATGAGTGGGATACTTCTGGCCAACCATGTTCAAAGATTGCATAACTGCAGTTAGAAGTTGCCATGCTTGTCAAATTTTCGATAGCAAAACCAGAAGACCACCCACACCTTTACAACCAATAGTTGCTGTTGGGCCTTTCGCCAAATGGAGTATTGATTTCATGCAATGTAACCCCACCTCGACTAGGGGGCATGGGTATATTATAGTCGCTGTTGACTATTTTACCAAATGGGCCGAGGCAATG
Organism: Pinus tabuliformis; assembly: GCA_031772625.1. NCBI lineage: Eukaryota > Viridiplantae > Streptophyta > Pinopsida > Pinales > Pinaceae > Pinus > Pinus tabuliformis. The sequence continues at coordinate 1,756,017,755 of CM062817.1, read as the reverse complement.
CCTACATTGGATAACACTGGTGAAACAACTGCCCTTTTATTTTTCAATCATGTAGTCACAAGGTTTGCCGTACCACAGGCTATAGTGACAGATCATGGATCGCATTTTTGCAATCACATGATGGTTTAATTAGCTGCCAAGCTAGGGCTATCTCACGACAGCTCTACCACGTATTATCCGCAAGCCAACGGACAAGTTGAAGCAATCAACAAGGTCCTGAAGCATATGTTGCAAAGGATGGTAGGGGTTCATAAAAGAAGGTGGCACCTAATCCTATATTCAACATTATGGGCTTACCGAACATTGGTAAAGAACGCGACCGGGTTCACACCTTTTCAACTGGTGTATGGCCTGGAAGCAGTCTTGCCAGTCCAGTGTGAAATTTCGTTGCTTAAACTCGCAATCGATCTCCTCCCCGGAACTTCGGAAGAAGAGGCTCGTTTCTTGGAATTAATCCAATTGGATGAAACCCGTCGTGATGCCGCTTTGGCTAACGAAGCCCATAAGAAACGAGTCAAGGCGCAGTTCGACAAAAATGTCAAACCCTGTGTCTTCTCCGAAGGTGACTTGGTCTTACTTTATGACCAAGAATCCGATAAATTGGGAGCAGGTAAATTTAATTCCTTATGGATGGGCCCCTATATTGTTAAACGGGTGTTAGCAAAAGGAGCCTACGAGTTGATATATTATGACGGAAGCCCACTGGCGCAACCCCGTAATGGGTTGTACCTCAAGCGTTACTATGCTTAAATAGTAACCTATACGCTTTTGTTGTATTTTGTTTTCGCTAAATGTTTATTTTGGTCGAATGATCCACCTTTTTATATTTATTGCAGATGTCAAACCTTCTGGAGACATGTGTTGGATATGCCGACGGAGCAAGTCGTAGTTCGCAGAATCTGTCCTCCGCAGCCTGGGCCATTTTTGATCCAAGCGGCGAGTTAGTAAGTTTCAGAGGTGTGTGTATTGGGAAATGAACGAATAACATCGATGAGTATAGCGCGTTGATAGAACTACTCTCTGATTCCATCACCCGTGGCATACGCCGACTAATCGTCAGGCTAGACTCACAACTCGTAATACTACAACTCAATGGTATATATTCCGTCCGCAATCCAGCTATTTATCGCATGTTCCTAAGGGTTAAGATTTTGGAAAGACAGTTTGATTCAATTCAATACCAGCATATTTCCAGAAACTTAAACACATTAACCGACTCATTAGCAAACTATGTGTTAGATAGAAATTTGCGACATTTATAAAAAGGGACACATCGTCAATGTTGTACATATGGATCATATAAATCAACCAAAATAAATCCTGAAAATCAAAATATATATAAGCTGTTTATCGTTCATACATAATGTTCTGTAACCAAGACAAAATCGGTCATATGACCAAAAAAATCGAAAATTCTAGGGGGCACCCTAGCCTAGTGGTGCTCATGATAGCACGTCACGGCCTGTGCAATCATGCGCAAGAGACGAGTCCATCGTTTGGGCACACCAGTAGTATGGCGCTGCAACTGTAAAGGTAGCTCATCAATCCTCACATCGGGAATGCCGAGAGTAAGGCTCTCAACCTGCTCCTGCACAGCTGTAAGAATCTCTGCCACATCAAGGTCGCGGAGAATAACCCTCCCAGCAGTCTCCCCTGCTGGGGCGGCAACAGGCGCTTTCGGGCGAGCTGCTGGATGAACAGGACCAACATCTGCATGCACACATGAGTTTGATTATAAACCTTGACAGAATAAAGCACAACAACATTATGAATAAAAACAGTAAGCAGTAATATGGTCAAAGATTTTACCAATAGCGCCCCACTGTTCGCCATCCGGTAGCACCAAATCCGGATCACCTCGGAAATCCATGGCAACATATGGGTACTCAGAATAGACCATCTCCTGGCGCTCGAACCACCTAAAGAAGGTACCAGTGAAAGTAATATGAGATTGACCGGCATGCCTAGACATGTTATCAACCCATCTCTGCATGCGTGGCTCAGTAGGAGAAGGCAAGTCGAGTGCGATATACTGAGGCTGCATCAGTGTTATTTTCTCCAAGGCAAAGGCAGTCATAATAGAACCATACCCAAAGTTCTTCAGCTTCCCGTCCTTTACCTTGGTCAATTGACTTTTCATCTGAACAAGCACTGCATCACACCAGTTGAATACTTTCGGTTGGAGACACTCCAAGGCGTGCTGCACATAAGATCTGTTGGCAACATGTAGAGATGCGCTACTGGCCATCCTACCAATAGTATACATAATGGACCTAAGAGACCTGTCAGTGATCTCACGGATAACAACCTTGCCGTCTCTGCTCGGCTGGGAACCTTCCCTGCAATACTGACGGACATAATCTCTCACAGAGTCATTCCCCCGGGCCGAACCTGACAAAGAAATGGGGGCACCCCGCCTTGACAACCCAGTCAAGAAGTAAATGTCCTCTATGGTCAAGGGGATGGATTTTCCCCTAATCTGGAACACTTGGTTGATAGGATCCCAAGCATCAAGCATATACTGCAGTAAAGAAATTGTGCTCTCATGCTAGAGATACGAAAAAACTTCAGCAGGCCACAGTTCCGCAGCGCGTTCACCGTGATAGGGTCATGGAGGGCAATCATGTCCTCCTCTTCATGTTCACGAGACATTTTGCTCAAAGATCCCTGCAAAACAAACAAGAGAAAGAGTAAGTTCCTGAAATTGATGAGAAACTGGCAAAATTTCATCAAAAAACTGTGTATACAACTGCTTTTCTGAGATCAACGCAGTTGGCGAGCGTCCTACCTGCGTTAAAGGTCAAACTGCCTTAAGGCAGCTTGACATTCAGCGCAGGTTTCGAATGGACTGCCTGCGCTGATGCCAGAGCGCCCTAGCAAAAACCCCAAGGGCTCATGGGGACAGGAAAACACGCAAAAAATTGAAAAAGAAAACCATTAAAAGAAAGAGCTAGGGTTTAGCTCCTACCTGGTCCAGACGGCGCTGAAAATCGTCCGCAGAATCTCCCGGAATCAGCATGTGAAAATCAGGGGGGAAGAGGCACCTCCAGAGCTCCAACAAACCAAGTTTAAATGAAATGGTAAAATGAGAGGTAAAAACACCTTTTAAAGGCTTTTTACGAAGTTCAAAGAGAAATATTAGGGTTATAATCTCATTTTCATGCAAATGTTATTCATTTCTAACTGAGTTTGATGCAGCAATCAAGAATGCAGTACTATCCTTGAAAAGAGAAAAGCTAGTTATGGTAAAAATCAAAATTTGACTATATAATCGAGCAGTTTTAGCATAAAGTTCATGCTTGTTAAAAAATAAATGCAAGATCCGAGCAGTTTTAACGCGGTCTTCATGCTCGTTAAAAAATAAATATAAGTAGTGAGCAGAGTTTCCTCCAGTGTTTAAGCTCATTTTTATCTAAAAAATGAACCTATCCCGGTAAATAACCACAGTGATCGTAAATTTATCAGCTGTTAAAGCCTTGGTCGTGTTTGCACCTGCCACCTCCACTTTTCATTTGGCTGATCGTTCACCTCCATATGATTGTTTACCCATTTTTAGGAACAGCTGCGAAGAGTGATTTCACCTAGCCATCCTTGTGACACTGCCGTGATTGGAAAATTACAACCTGTACCTGGAATCAGTTGCTACCCCTGTTTATCACTCGTTCCTCAAAAGACGAGTCTTCTTTAAGCTCTTTTCAATTGACTCGTAAAATATGAAAAGATTGCCGAGTCTTGGCCTTCCAGCTTGTTAAAGGACCGGAAGTGCTATCCCTCCTCTAGGTTTTAATCTTTTTGGACCTGAGGGATTATTGCACAAAAAGATCGAGCACTTGTTTTGTTCGGCTCGTTAAAGATATCGAAAACTCATCCCTTCTGTATTGTTTTATACTTTTTCGGACTTAAGGGATTAGATGACGAAAAATGAATTTTGGAGTTAACTTTATGTACCTTTTCAGACTCCCTAAAAATGAAAAGGACCGAGTTATCCTTGTCGTTAGACTCGTTAAAATTGTTAAATAGCGACAAACTTGTCTTTGGACGAGAACGAGTTTCACTATCGCTAAGCTCGTTAAAATAAAGCGATAGGCTTGCCCGAAGGGCAGGTTATAGAACAAGCATATGTTATCCTCCTCAAGCTTGAAAAAAATAAAGAGGTACTGGTCAGCAATGACTGGGGAAAAATTGGGAAAAATCAAGAAAACTTTGATGGTAGCAGGTCGCTCTTGAACATGACACTTTTCCTCCGTACCACATTCGGGTTGGGTTGTTTCATTCACCGATCACATCACCATGGTCTCGCCATACCATCCATATTTGGGTTAATGCTACCGATCCATCGTATCAGTGTCGCCATATGTTCAAGAGAAGTCGTTCAGAAAGAGTCAACCGGGTCCCATCCACTGCCATACATTATCCTTCATCCATCCATGACCGCCACCCTGAATCATATGTCACAGATCGTTTTCACCTCCATTAAAATCATTAGCTCCGTTCCGTGTCACTGATGTGGGATTCATCAAGGCCCTCCTTTGACGGATCACTTCTTGTCGACATCAGCTCATTATCCAAGAAGTTGATCTAGGAACACCCCCTTCAGTACTTTGAAGCTTGCATGCCTCAATGGCAAGTTTCTCACTTCCGGCGACAGGTATACATCAATGACCTTCGACCATAAGATTTTGCGTGGTGTTTGACGACAAGTCCTTTATTCACGCCACGTGAATTGTACTGCAGTACCTTGAGGGTCATTATCATTATCGGTGATTCCTCTCGCGCTTGTTAACGGTTTACATCATTGACCGGTAATCAAGCGATGTCTTTCCATGTTCGACTTCATCGCAATTCTCACATGGATCAACTTGTACTTTAGAGTGAAGATCGAACGAGTTTGAAGACCCCGGATCTAGTTTCATCCATCCGGGCTGCGATATATATTCAGAAAAAATAAAGACATTTGACATGTACATCATTGCAGCAGATGATCATCCTACTCAAAGGATGATAATTTCGCCAAAATTATCAGTCTACCATCAGACGATCATCTGTTCTATGTACAAAAATGAATTTATAAAGCTGAGCATGGGAATGCCTGCCTCAGCTAGATCATGAAAGCAGTATGAATCATAATGCATTGTATTGTATTTTATTACAGGTCTCCTCCCGGCAGATGGATGAACTTCGGACCCTCCTGGATAAAGCATTTCACCCGATAAACGGCCTCATACTTTAGGGGGAAACTGTTATAGACATTTTTGTGCCTTACAGTCTCGAGCATGAAATGTCCATAATCTAAGGGATCTAAAGTCCCTAAACATGTTGTTCCTACCCCTAGAGGAACAAGGCCAACTAACCACAACAATTCACAGAAGTTCTCCACCTGAAAACACTAAAAAACAAGCCAATTCTGGATCATGTCAACTGCTCCACTGAGCATCTGCGCTGAATGTCAACTGCTCCACTGTCTACCTGCGTTGAATGTCAACTCCAGCAAAGGCTACTTGCGCTGAGCATAATTGGACAAGTGGCAGGCTCATTCCTCAATGTCTCAATGCCCAGGAAGCTTCCAAAATGACACTTGCATCAAGGAATTCGACTGGTGATGAGTAAGAGGTTCCAAATCTCCAAGTGGAAGCAAGAACCTCCAAGTGGACTCAAGAACTGAGAGAGGGAGAGGACACTAGTCAGATCTCAAGCTGACTCATCCTCTCTCCAAACATCTATATATGGATCTCTCCTCCATGGGATCTAAAGGTTGGAATTTTGTGATTGCAAAGAATTGCTGTTGGTTTGTGGCTGGAAACATTGGGTGCTTAATGCTTTGAAGGGAGCTGAAGAAGGGATTCCATTCTGCTGGGAAGGAGATGCTGGATTGGAGCCCTATGGGTTGTATCTCTTCCTGAAGCCTGTTACTTATCAATAAAGCTATCTTGATTCTTTCCTATATGCTGGTGTATTTTGTATGATTGCATTAGTGTATTTGATTTACTTCTAATCCTGAATCATTTATGAATATGTATATTTGCCTTTGCATTGTGTTCTTCTCTTGTCGCAAGTAGCTGTTCTCTTGTCACATGTAGCTGTTCTCTTGTGATCTCGTGGGATTCAAGTAGCTGTTCTCTTGAGCAAGCGAGGAGACAAGTAGCTGTGGACACGCAAAGAGAAGAGGATCTAGTTCGAGGGACAACCAGAAGACAAAGGTAAGTTTGCCGATCTCTCCTCTTTCACATTTCATAAAGAAAGAAATCATAATAGCTGTATTCGTTTGTTGCTAAGGCGCTATCACACCTTAGGTGGATAGGATCGTCCTGCATAGGAATTTTTTCCCACAACACACACCAGTGTGGTTCCTCCAAGTCGAAGGATAGCCAACTGAATCTTCTTCCTTTCTGAATCGAATTTCTGCATCTTGAAATATACATCAATTTGTCTCATCCAATTATCAAGATTTTCTACATTAATATCTCCATCGTAATTTGGCAAATCAAATTTTACATCTAATTTGATCAAAGAGGTTTTCTTTTCCTTCTTCTTAGAAGAACTAGTTTTATGAGAAGATGATGATGATGACGATGATGGTGATGATGGAGGAGATGGTGGAGGTTGCATTCCTCCTTTCCCTTTATCTTCCTTATCTTCTTTCTCTGGAGGGACAAAGAGAAAAGGTTCCTCTGCTCCTTTGTCTGGTCTAGGTGATGAAGTGCCTTCACCTCTACCCTTTTTAAACTCATGATACATCTCTTCCACCATGGCACATATTATCATGAAGCTATCCAAGAACTGGGATTATGATTTAAGTGGAGATTCATCTGCCATTCTTCTTCATGAATAGATCCTTCCAATATCTGGATTTGCCTCAAAAAGTTCTCCTTCACCTAGTCCGAGCCTTAACCTAGTCAGCATTCAAATCTCCACACAAACTTGTCAAACCTTAAAAACCTTAAGCTCTGATACCACTTGATCTAAAATTGATAAAGGTATTACAGACTATGTGTGAATTTTTCTATGTTACTTAGTGCAATGTATCGATAAGATTGCGAATAACACAGACACTTAAACAATTATAAAAACACAATCAGAGACATCAACACAAGCAAAATTGATAAAGGGGTTTACTAGACTTCCTGGCTATGTCTCTTGGTCCTAGCTTCCAGTGTTGACCTCTTTATTATGTCTTCAAATGGTTGTTATAGGTGTGAGCTCACAAACAGAGTCTCAACACAAAAATGGAACTCACCACTATTTTTGGCTTGAAACTTCGAGTCGAAATGAGCATACACACAACTGTATTGGTCACCCTGACCTCCAGACCCCCTATAACAGTTCACAATACACTCCTCTGAACACCCTTTCTGTCAAATTTTCTGTGTTATGGTGTTTATATAACATGTACAGTTACAAATTATGCAATAAACGTGGAACAAATATGTTTATAATAGAAACAGGCTATAAATGAAAGAACCAGCAGGTGCGGGTGGACTGCGACCGTCCTGCCTTTCCCCAACATTGATCTCGAGAAAAAACCATCTGACGACTGTCATGTCCAGCTCTTCAAGTGATCTAGACAATCTACACCATTGATCTGTCCTCTGCCATCCGATGGCTATTGCGTGGTTTCACACTTCAACAAGCACGTTCTCTATTTATTCGAAGGAACTCGATAAAGTGGCTTTCGAGAGGCTACACGTTGAGCGCCGAGTGGAATCGTGTGCTCCCTGTCTAAAACTGCTTCCTACCTTGAGGGCACGAGATAAACCATTTACCACTCTCCTATAGGAACTTAAAGAGTTTAGCTCCTTTTTCATAGTTTTATTGCATTCATTTTCCCAGATAACTTTCCTGCATGTTTCAACGCGATATGTGTCAATCTCCTTTGATCAGACGATCTCCACTCTTGACCGTTGTTCCTCATCGCTTGAGGTTTGAATCAATCTACGATTGCCACATAATCTTCTGCGTTGAGATCATCAGGTACCTGTGATTCTTTCCTTCGTTGCCACATGTCCTGCTGACATAGGCTTTCACTCTTTGACCTGAATCTTTGATTAGCTCTAATTTTCTTGTCCGTACTTGGATTTTCATGCGGTTTGAACCATTGGCTTCATATTGATGAGCCCTTCAACATTTTTCCATTTCACCTGTATTTGAAGACTTTCGATTTGGAGGCTATGCTAAATCCATTTTGGATCATTTACGATAACAAAGCCATTGATACCACACAAATAGATTTTGTTCTAAATATAAAGATGTAATGCATACCTTTTGTGTGTTCGACACATCATTTAGATCAAAGAATTGATCCATTTGTAGTATCGATGTTATCGGATCCTTTCCATCAAACTTCCTCATATCTATCTTTGGAATGTGGTTAGTCTTCAATCCACTATGGGAGTGTCTAAAATCATAATTCATATTCTTTTTATCCTCGTCATGATTTTCATGGAGTACCTTATCACCACTAGAAAGCATTTCTTGTAGCAACTTTGTCAAACATTCCTTCGAACCTTCAGGTCCCTTTTCATTTTTGTTTTTAAACCATCCTTCAAACCTTCCATATTGACATTCATCATTGCTTCCATGTTAGATTTCAAACCATCCATCTTAGCTTCCAGTTCATTTTTGGTTACTCTTTGCAAGAGTGAAATTTGTTGCACTTGGACTTGTAATTTTGATATATCATGTTGCATTTCTTCCTCTTCTTCATGCATCGTAGTAGAGCTTTTTGGTTGCATTAGGCGTGTCCATTTTTTTTTGTTTTGAGGCATTTTTTAATCAAACAATGATATATATGCTACACTAAGCCTTTTGAATCACTTCAAACTAATTTTTCAAACAAATGTTATGCAAAATTAAAAACATACACACATTTTTCTTGCTTTTTTTTTTTTTCAGAAGCTTGTTATTGAAACTGTTTTATATCTGTAATTTTAGCTCTCCAAGGTTTGAAATTTCATCTTGTGGTAACCCTATGATTCTTCTTTCCAATTCCACAAGTAACATGAATATTGGATTCTTCAAGATAGAGTTATGCCCAATCTTCCACGATGACCTGATTATGGTCTAGTTCAGTAGAGAAAACTTGTATGTAATGCCACGTGTTACTGTTTCAACCTTCAGCCTTGGAAATGATACAAGAAGAACTAAATCCCTTTCAATTTTAGTAAATTTTTAAAAGATTGAAATCTGATGCTTTTAGAGAATGTTATGACGATTTTCCCTAGGTCACCCATTTGAGATTGAATTCTAGAGCCTAAAGAAAACCCTAACTTCTTCAGACCATATCTCAGAAAATATAGCGAACAAAGATCTGAAATTTGTACACGAAGTTCACCAATATTTTATCTCATTGTGGTTGAAATTCCAACTTCTTAAGCCTTGTAGAAAAATTGTTATAGCGAAAATTCCAATATGGCCTGTTTGAAGCAGCGAAACCCTAGAATCCAATGCTTTGATACCAAATGTTATGCAACAAGATCACAAAATAGAAAAAAGATAGATCAGTGACTTGAAAATTAACATCTTTAAGGGGGAAATCTCCTTTACATCAAATAAATGAACAATTCTTGGATGATACAAATGACAAGACCTCCATGGTATATATAGAAGTCTAAGGGGTCGCAATATAATCGTAGCCTACATATGTTAAATTTTCTTAGGGAACCATTGTTCTTTGCTATGATAGTTGCATTTCATCATTAATACATTAAGTTCACCCCATATCATCATTACATTATTCAGATTAACACCATTATACATCAACATATGCAATTATATAGAAAGAAACAACATCACCATCATCATCAATGCAACAAAACATAAAAGGAACCATAGAATAAAGCATGCACACATATAGAGACACAAGGATTGGTCCAAGACTAGGGAAAAACCCACTATGGGGAAAACCCTTGCAAATATTCTTCTTCTTAGATCATCATGAAATGATGCAGCAAAAGAGAGTACAATGATCCATAACTTTATCTATGCAACAAAACAATAATGATATCTATGAAATAGATCTAATCATGCTAGGAATCAAAACCCTCATACAACTGATGTCAATTGCTGTATACTACTGATGTCAACTATTGTATACTATTGTCACTGTTTCGAACACTTCTGAGCACTGCTCTCACTGTGAATGAGCCCAATACATATGATTTCAGAGGAAACTAACAAATCATATCTATAGATCTATAGATCTATATACAATAGATAGAAACCAAAATCTACCATATCACTGATGTCAAACCCTAGATCTGAAATCGGGTCTCTCTCATCAAAACTCCCTAGTTGCTCTCTCGGTCACTATATGCAAGTGACTATAACTGTAGAGTTGCTCTCAAGAAGCCTTCATGCATGCGACTGTGGCATAATATAGTTGAAAGTCAGAGTCGCTCCCTTACTATAGCTATGTGAGTGACTTAGACGTCTTAGTTGCTCCCAGGACTACTTCGTGTGAGCGACTGAGTACCAGAACATTCCGATCTACCTCTGAACCCAGAGTTGTTCTCATTAAACCACCTTCGAGTGACCAGAGAGCCAGAGTTTCTCCCTTGCCCACTCTGTGACTATGACCAGGGATGAAAATGTCCTGATATGTTCCAATGACTGAGATCCAGAAAATCCAAACTCAGAGCGAATCTTTCGCCTGTGATTTCGAACCTTGTGCAAAATTCTTCCGACGTACCTATGCGAGCCAAGACAAAATAGAAGAATAGAAAGATGATGATATGTTGAAATGAACTTGAATTCACTTCCTTTTATATGCTTTCCCGAGGGTTCACTGGGGTTAAGATTCACCCAAGCAGCTACCCATGTGGTTAGGGCCAACCTATTCAAGAATATATGTATGAATAAAGTAATTCATAACTCAACTTCTGCTTGACCAAATTGGATTATATTTAGGTCCATTTTGGTCCTCTCAAAGAGAGGAATCTACTGAAATCATTATCTTGGTCATTTGAGATGTACAAGGTAGAATTTTACCATGATTTCAAAAATTAACACTCCCTCTCAACTAGGGAGAATTTCACCTGCCAATATTTGTCCATTGAACAATATGCTATTTTGGAATGTTTGAGTGTTATCATGTATCATAACAGATCATATCTATCATGTAGTCACCATGTCATGTCCATATCAAGTGACTCATCATCAAAAATCATCATTTTACCTCTTGATATATCCTTTGCTTATTCCTGCTTATCTCATGATTGTTGTTGTTCATATGTTGAACATTCTCGGATCTAGAAAAAGAAGAATTTGTTACCAGAGGGGAGCTCAAGATATCTCCCTCTATCCATCAGGTTGCTATCTGAAATCTCTACTAGCGGGCTGCTACTCAGAATATCATCAATTGTCATCAGAGAGAATATCATCAAGGAGCACATCTCAACTTGGAACCACATCGGGGAGAAATATCTTCCACCCTGTTATAGACATTTTTGGGCACTGCAACCCCAAGCATAAAATGTCCATAAACCAAGGGCTCCTAAGTCCCTAAAAGTGTTGTTCTAACCCCTAAAGGAACAAGGTCAACTGATTACAGCTTCTCCCAGAAGTTCTCCATGAAAAAACTGCTCAGAACTGGTCAAAACAGGATCATTTTAGCTGCTCCATAGGCAAAGTGCGTTGCATCTCACCTAAGTACACTCTGTGGGTGTGTTGCATTTCAAAAAGCCCTTCTAAGGGGTGCGATGGGAGAAAAGTGACAAATGGCAGTGTCATTCCGCGAGGTGGAGATTCATGGAATCTTCCAGAAACTTCTCCTGTGACACTTGCCTCTCTGAATTCGACCAAGGATGAGTAAGAGATCATCAATCTCCAAGTGGAAGCAAGAACTATCAGAGGGAAGACACTAATCAAATCACAAGTTGACTCATCTCCCTCATCCCATAGATCCAGAGGCTGGAATTTTGCATCTTGTAAGGAATTGTTGTTGGTCTCTTGAGACAACATCATAGTGTTGGGTGATCTAAGCTTTATATGAGGTGAAGAAGGGCTTACTTGCTGAGAGGATGATGCTGGGTCAGAACAACTGGTTGTAACTCCCTTGGCTCTTTCTTGATTATCAATAAAAGCTATTCAAGTTTTCCTCCATACTCTTGTGTCATTTATGTTCTATGCATTTGTATGGTCAATTTACATCTGATCCTAGATTGTTTATGATTATAGATCCATGTTCTTGTATAGTGTTATGCTACTCTGATCCTACAGGTACTCTGTGAATCTAGGCATACAAGGAAGCAAGTAGCGAAGGACTACCAGAAGAGAGAGGAATCGAACTAGGAGATAAGCGCAAGACAGAGGTTGGTCTCCTTTGTTCTTCTCTCATCTATATTTCATAAAGGAAAAATGAAAGTAGCTTTACTTTGTTTGTTTCTAAGGTAGCTACCACACCTTAGTGGGATAAGCAGTTCTGTGTAGACACTTTTCCTTGTAAAAAAATGGCGACTCCACTAAGTCCATGTTGGTTTCATTTACCCAGTTCCTCTAACCTATTGGGTATCGAATATTGTCCCTGTTATGAAAAAACAAGGAACGATTAGAGTGTGCGTCGATTATAGGGATGTAAATCAAGCTTGTCCAAAAGACAACTACCCTACACCCTTCATCGACCAGATAATTGATGAATGCGCCGGATGTGAAATCTTTTCATTTATGGATGGATTCTCCGGGTATAATCAAATAAATATCCGCCCACAGGACCAGTCAAAGACTGCATTTATTTGTCCGTGGGGCACATTCGCATATCGAAAATTACCCTTTGGTTTAAAGAATGCAGGGGCAACATTTCAGAGGGAAATGAATTATGCTTTCCATGACATCAAAAACATCGTTCAACCGTACCTCGACGACCTTTCGGCTCATTCGCGAAAGCGGACTGATCATCTGCAACATTTAAGAGCAATATTTCTACGTTGCCTCTACAAGATATGACTCAATCCACACAAATGTGTATTTTGTGTCAGTTCTGGTCGTTTACTTGGCTTTGTAGTCTCGAAAGACGGGATTCGTCTCGACCCATGTAAGGTTCAGGCAATCATAAATTTTCCTCCACCTTCCAATTTGCTTCAGATTCAGAAACTCCAAGGGAAAGCAAACTTTCTGAGGAGGTTCATTCCAAATTACGCCGAACTTGCTAAAGGTTATACACATCTTTTGAAAAAGGAAGTACCCTTTGTCTGGGATCAGGTTGCGCAAGATTCCTTTGATGCTTTAAAAGAATCCCTAATGAAAGCATCATTAATGTACGCTCCTAATTATCAAAAAGACTTTAACCTGTATCTGGCTACAACGGATACAACCATCGCAATGGTTTTAGTTCAAGAAGACAACGGAATTGAACATCCTATATATTATTTAATTAAGAACTTAAATGATACAGAAAGAAAATATTCTTATGTTGAAAAGCTAGCGCTCGTAGCTGTTCAAGCGATACAGAGATTTTGACACTATGTCCTCTTTCGAAAAACTACCATTCTGTCATATTGCAACCCCATGACTTATATATTGTCGCGACAGTTGCTGGGGGGAAAATATTCAAAATGGATAGCAATTCTACAAGAGTTTGATCTAGAATTTGTAAAATCCAAGTCAAAGAAAGCTCTGGTTTTCGCAGAATTATTATGTGATCTCCCATCGTCGTCCAACGATGAAACATCCGAAGAAACGATCGTGGACAAAAATTTGTTTCTAACATCTTCAAGCAATCTGTGGTATGGGGATATAATCATTTATCTCCAAACCCAAAAATATAGGCCCAATACCTCTCGCTCTGAACAATGACATATTCAATACCAATCAAAAGACTACATGATCGTCGGTGATACACTTTACCGTCTTGGTGTCTATACAGTTCTACGGAGGTGCCTAACACATGAGGAACCTGAAAAAGTCCTGAATGATTGTCATTCAGGCGCGTGTGGGTGTTATAGACATTTTTGTGCCTTACAGTATTGAGCATGAAATGTCCATAATCTAAGGGATCCAAAGTCCCTAAAAATGTTGTTCCTACCCCTAGAGGAACAAGGCTAACAAACCACAGCAATTCACAGAAGTTCTCCACCAGAAACTGCTCAAAAACAAGTCAATTCAGGATCATTTCAGTGGCTCCACTAGCTTTTTGCACTGAATGTCAAAGCCAACACTGGCTACCTGCACTGAATGTCAAAGGCAACACTGGCTACCTGCGCTGAGCAAGATTGGACATGTGGCAAGTTCATTTCTCAAGGTGTCAAAACCCAGGAAGCTTCCAAAATGACACTTGCCTCAGGGAATTCGACTAGTGATGAGTAAGAGGTTCCAAATCTCCAAGTGGAAGCAAGAACCTCCAAGTGGAATCAAGAACTGACAGAGGGAGAGGACACTAGTCAGATCTCAAGCTGACTCATCCTCTCTCCAAACATCTATATATGGATCTCTCCTCCATGAGATCTAGAGGCTAGAATTTTGTTACTGCAAAGAATTGCTGTTGGTTTGAGATTGGAATCATTGGGTGCTTAATGCTTTGAAGGGGGTGAAGATAGGAATTCTATTTGCTGGGAAGGAGATGCTGGATTGGAGCCCTCTGGGTTGTATCTCTTCCTGAACCTTGTTATTCATCAATAATGCTATCTTGGTTTCTCCTATATACTGATGTATTTTTGATGTATGATTGCATTAGTATGTTTAGTTTATTTCTAATCCTGAACTAGTTATGAATATGAATCCATGTCTTGTGTAGTGTTCTCTTCTTGTGATCTTGCAGAAACCTCTTGAAGCTGGGCGAGCGAGAAGGCAAGTAGCTGGGAACTCTCCAAGAGAAGAGAAGCCGGATCGAGGGACAAATGTAAGACACCAGTTAGTCCATCCATCTCTCTCTTCATTCTTAATTCATAAAGGAAGAATACTAGAATAGCTATCTCTGTTTGTTGCTAAGGCACTGTCACACCTTAGGTGGATAGGATCGTCCTACATAGGCATTTTTCCCCACAACAAATTGGCGACTCCGCTGGGGAGATCTGTTTAGTCATTTTATTTGTGTTTCTATCATTGTTTGTTTCATAGACTTGACAGCAACAATCGAACTGCATCTGCTATTCCCAGACGCAAAGTAGACAGCTGCTGCTTCGATCCAATCACTGGACTTGTCTATGATCTGAACGATGGACTCACAAATGATTTGATGATCCTTTGTGATAGATCTTAGTACTCCCTCAAAGCATCCCTTTGATTGTACCTTTCTTGTTGCTTTTATTTGGCCTGAAACAGTAGATTAAATAGCAATCTGTGACCCAGAACCCAGTGAGAAACGAGAGTTTCTCCTTCAGCGCGACAGCTGTGAAGAGGTTCTGCATTTCAACGCAGGTCCCGTGAAGGCTACCTACGCTGAATGTCAAAACCCCTGTGTTGAGGTTGCGCTGAACCAGTTTGGCCTTGTGCAGCTGGGGTTCTGTGCTCTGTTTTGCCTTGTTTTGATCTCTGATTTTTGCAGCCTGTAACCAACATAGGTACTAGTCTGATAAATCCTTTTCTCTGCTTAAATTCCGCCTCCTTTTGTACAAAAAGACTGTGAGCGTTTTTATGTGTTTGTGGCATCATTTGCAGTTTTCCTTTGCATGAGTGAAATAATCATCCTGTAGCCCTTGATTCAGATCTGTTGATTGTGATCTTAGAAGAGAGTTCATTGGCTGTTTGCAGTTGATTATACATTTACCTTTGCATTTGGTTTGAGTTTGTCTCTTTTAAGTGTCGAAACAAGTATTCATTTCGAAAATCGTTAAGTGTTGTAATCTCTTCTACCCTCTCAGATTTCGAAAAAGTAAAATTGTTTGTATTTGTCATTTAAAAGCAAATTCAAAGTTGTACAAAAAGCTTTCTTTTGTAGGCATCAATACTAAGAAAGCGGAAAACAAACACTTGCATTGTGCATTTGCATTTTGATAGTTTGCATGTTTGATTTAGGAAAAGTGCATTAGAGTGTGCTGATTTCTCTTTGAGAAAAGATGGTGTCTTTCTTTTCCCTTAGTAGCTAGGATTTTCAAAGTTGAAAAGATATAAAGCTTGCTTATCATCTTTAGACTGCATTTAGGAATTGTATCATACATCTCGTGGTGAACCTTGAAAGGCAAACTTCTAAAAAGATCAACCTAAAATAAATTGAATGAACTTAACAACGCTTTGCAACATAACACACAACATAGAGGTCTAGGCTAGAGACGTGTTCCGGCGTCGTAAAGCCTGGTGACTGTCGATCTCGTGGATAGTGGGTGATTCCTCCTGAGGGACGATAGCGCCAGTACAGATTGTGCTCCCATGTACCGTCGCGTATATATTGGCAGACCCTTATAGGCATAAAACCTTTATCCTTAGGAAGCCGTGTCGGCCGCCCTACTGATCGCAATGCACTGAACACAGCGTTCAGGAAGATCGACCGCCCGTACCCTAAAAAGTATTCTGTGGTTTTGCGAAAAGTTTGGCACACCCTCTACCTAGAACTCCAGAGCAGTTCCTTTTGGCCTTTTTCAGACTCTATAACGGAAAAAGTCCATCTGAGCATTTGTCACTTCAGGCTCGTTAAAACATCGAAGGAGACTAGAGTCATCTTTAGCTTTTTCTCGACTCTTTAAAATTGAAAAAGCAAGTTGTGTCTAAAGCGTCGTTAAAATTTATTTTAAACGGAACAATCACCCCTATTCTTGCGTTGGTCTTTAGGTTGAAAAAATGGAGCACACAAACCAAGGAATTCCCCTTGGTGGAAATCCTAGTCCCTTCTCCTCTTGGGGAGATGTTGGTGCACCCCATATGGCCACATTGTCGCTTCCAGGACTGACAATTGGCCTGCCAGTCTGGCTCTTTTCAACCAACGTCGTTTAGAACACCACTGTCCCTGAACAGTCGAGTCAACAGTTAGACCAGACCAGAGTTGCCCACCAGCCTTCTACTTCATCTAATTCTCCCTCTCCTCCTTCCTCTTCGCTTGACGGAACTGGTAAAACAAAAAACCGAGTTCCTAAGGAGAAGAAGGAAAAGAAGAAGAAAGAGAAGAAGAAGAAGGAGCCAAAAGCGACTGGGGGAAAGCAAGTGTCGTCTGACAAAAATCCACACACAACACTGACCAGGCCTAAATCGCCATGTGTCATATGCAAGGGAGACCACTTCCACAGAGATTGTCCCTGCATCCCTCGGATACTAAGGGAATGGTCTCCCCGTTTGCACAATTCAGTAGCGTCGACCTCTGATAGCCATGTTGACAGCTCACCGTCGACTAGTGAAAGTGAAGTCCCAGGGCAGAGAGGGAAAGCTAGATTTCCCTGCAAACTGTGTGAAGGCGACCATGCCATCCACCGTTTTCCCTTCTTAGACGAGGCTAAAAGAGTTTTGGAAGATCGCCCGATTTTATGAGCGCAACTTCCTCCTGGATATCAAAAACTCCTGCCAAGTCCTTCACTAGTTGAGAATCCGGCTGGCCCGCCCAGGTGGTCAGTCGAAGCACCTATCATTGAAAATGAACCGTCTGGATCCATGCCTGACGAAAGTCAAAAGGTTGAGGCGGCAGTTGACCCGGTTTTGCCTTCAGAGGCTCTATCTTCGAATGATACCATCACAGAGGAGAATAAAGACGACACCGTCCAAGTTCTCTTCATCAACACAGACTCCGACGAACAAGGGGGCAATTTGCCCATTCCTTTATCGCAGGAAGGAACTTCTTCAGAGTCATACCCGGCTATCTACTCGGTCCCACCACCAAGAAACCTAGTTGTCTCGTTCGACTGGAACCAACTAGGCAGGCCCCGGTTGCCAGCAAGTATACCATTCAAAATTATCGTTCAAATATACAGAATGGTAATGGCTGGCACTATCATTGATGAGGGGGCATCTGTGAGTATCCTTTCCTCTATTGCTTGGAAAGCGCTTGGTTCGCCAACGCTTTTGCCTGAAATGAGAAATCTATCAGGCTTTGATAAAGGAACCAGTCGACCTTTAGGGATCCTCCCCAATGTGCCTATCACATTGAAAGGGAAGACCGTTCAAATGAACGTGATGGTCGTTCAAGGACCCTTGGATTATAACCTACTCCTTGGACGAGACTATATATATTGCATGGGGGCCCTCGTCTCCTCACTCTTTAGAGTAATGTGTTTTCCGCACGAAGGAAGAGTGGTCAAGCTCGTGGACCAGCTTTCATTTCCCGGATCACGCATCGCAAATAGTCATATACCATCCCTAAATGGTCTATTCACGCAAGAAGTGTCTCAACCCACGGTCCGTCCTCCTGATGATCGCGAGTAATCCGGGAGGATATGACTGGAACCCAGGGGGCATGCATCCTGGTCTGCTTCGGCATGGAAACTTTGGGTATAGAGTAGGTTTCCGCGGGAGAATATGACTAGTCTGTACCCTGCCCGTCTAGGAAGAGGGTTATTCTAGAATAAGATTCTTTTGTCAAAGTTATGTGAGTTTGCGGGCTACGTCACTCACCTTTGTCTATTTCGGTAGACATTGCCGAGGAAGTGTTTTGTTTGAAAGACTAACGAGACAATCTTTGGGTAACCTGAAAGAGGTAGGCCTCTCTCGGTGAAACGAATGTTTTGACGGAAATGAAGTAGGGGTAACCTTGAAATCATATTTTATACCTGGGGGCATGCAAACATTTTGGAGTGCAAGCAAAGAGCGGTTATTTATCTGTTTTTTGGGTTAGCCGTTTCCTAACTTGCATAAAGAAAGGATGCGGGGCAAAGCTTTGTGAGATGAAGCTCCATAAAAAATAGAATCTCAATGAGACACTCTTATCATATGACTGGTATAATCGAGCAGTTTTAGCACACAGTTCATGCTCGTTAAAAGATAAACGCAAGATCCGAGCAGTTTTAGCACATAGTTCATGCTCGTTAAAAAATAAGCATAAGACCGAGCAAATGTTTCCACCCGCATTTAAGCTCGTTAAAAAATGAACTATCTCAGTAAATAACCATTGTGAATGTAATATCATCAGCCATTAAAACCTTGGTCGTGTTTGCACTGTCACCTCCACTTTTCCATTGGCCGATCGTTCACCTCCATATGTTTGTTTACCCATTTTAAGGAATAGCTGCGAAGAGTGATTTCACCTAGCCATCCTTGTGACACTGCCGTGATTGGAAAATTCCAACTTGTAACTGGAATCAGCTGCTAACCCTGTTTATCACTCGTTCCTCAAAAGACGAGTCTTCTTTAAGCTCTTTTCAACTGACTTGTAAAATATGAAAAGATTGCCAAGTCCTTGGCCTTCCAGCTCGTTAAAGGGACAGGAAGTGCTATCCCTCCTCTAGATTTTAATATTTTTGGACCTGAGGGATTATTGCACAAAAAGATCGAACGCTTGTTTTATTCGGCTCGTTAAAACTATCGAAAACTCATCCCTTCTGTATTGTTTTATACTTTTTCGGACGAAAGGGATTAGATGATGAAAAAGGAATTTTGGTGTTAACTTTATGTTCCTTTTCAGACTCTCTAAAAATGAAAAGGATCGAGTTATCCTTGTCGTTAGACTCATTAAAATCATTAAATAGCGACAAACTTGTCTTTAGACGAGAACGAGTTTCACTATCGCTAGGCTCGTTAAAACACAGCGATGGGCTTTCCCGAAGGGCAGGTTATAGAACAAGCATATGTTATCCTCCTCAAGCTTGACAAAAGTAAAGAGGTACTGGTCAGCAATGGCTGGGGAAAAATTGGGAGAAACTTGAGAAAACTTTGATGGTAGCAAGTCGCTCTTGAACATGACACTTTTCCTCTGTACCACAATCGGGTTGGGTTGTTTCATTCACCGGTCACATCCATGGTCTCACCATGCCATCCATATTTGGGGTAATGCTACCGATCCATCGCATCAGTGTCGCCATATGTTCAAGAGAAGTCGTTCAGAAAAGTCAACCGTGTCCCATCCACTGCCATACATTATCCTTCATCCTTTCATGACCGCCACCCTGAATCATATGTCACAGATCGTTTTCACCTCCATCAAAATCATTAGCTCCGTTCTGTGTCATTTATGTGGGATTCATTAAGGCCCTCCTTTGACGGATCGCTTCTTGTCGACATCAGCTCATTATCCAAGAAGTTGATCTAGGAACAACCCCTTCAGTACTTTGAAGCTTGCATGCCTCAATGGCAAGTTTCTCACTTCCGGCGACAGGTATACATCAATGACCTTCGACCGAAAGATTTTGCGTGGTGTTCGACGCCAAGTCCTTTATTAACACCACGTGAATTGTACTGCAGTACCTTGAGGGTCATTATCATTATCGGTGATTCCTCTCGCGCTTGTTAACGGTTTACATCATTGACCGGTAATCAAGCGATGTCTTTCCATGTTTGACTTCAGAACATTTCTCACATGGATCGACTTGTACTTAGAGTGAAGATCGAACGAGTTTGAAGACCCCGGATCTAGTTTCATCCATCCGAGCTGCGATATATATTCAGGAAAGATAAAGACATTGAAATGTACATCATTGCAGCAGATAATCATCCTACTCAAAGGATTATAATTTCATCAAAATTATCAGTCTACCATCAGACGATTGTCTGTTCTATGTACAAAAAAATGAATTTATAAAGCTGAGGATGGGAATGCCCGCCTCAGCTAGATCATGAAAGCAGTATGAAAAATAATGTATTGTATTGTATCTTATTACAGGTCTCCTCCCAGCATTGGATGAACTTCGGATCCCCTTGATAAAGCATTTCACCCGATAAACAACCTCATACTTTAGGGGGCAAATGTTATAGACATTTTTGTGCCTTACAGCATTGAGCATGAAATGTCCATAATCTAAGGGATCCAAAGTCCCTAAACATGTTGTTCCTACCCCTAGAGGAACAAGGCTAACAAACCACAGCAATTAACAGAAGTTATCCACCAGAAACTGCTCAAAAACAAGTCAATTCAGGATCATTTCAGTGGCTCCACTAGCTGTTTGCGCTGAATGTCAAAGCCAACACTGGCTACCTGTGCTAAATGTCAAAGGAAACACTGGCTACCTACGCTGAGCGAGATTGGACATGTGGCAAGTTCATTTCTCAAGGTGTCAAAACCCAGGAAGCTTCCAAAATGACACTTGCCTCAGGGAATTCGACTGGTGATGAGTAAGAGGTTCCAAATCTCCAAGTGGAAGCAAGAACCTCCAAGTGGAATCAAGAACTGACAGAGGGAGAGGACACTAGTCAGATTTCAAGCTGACTCATCCTCTCTCCAAACATCTATATATGGATCTCTCCTCCATGAGATGTAGAGGCTGGAATTTTGTTATTGCAAAGAATTGCTATTGGTTTGAGATTGGAATCATTGGGTGCTTAATGCTTTGAAGGGGGTGAAGATAGGAATTCTATTTGCTGGGAAGGAGATGCTGGATTGGAGCCCTCTGGGTTGTATCTCTTCCTGAACCTTGTTATTCATCAATAAAGCTATCTTGGTTTCTCCTATATACTGATGTATTTTTGATGTATGATTGCATTAGTATGTTTAGTTTATTTCTACTCCTGAACTAGTTATGAATATGCATCCATGTCTTGTGTAGTGTTCTCTTCTTGTGATCTTGCAGAAACCTCTTGAAGTTGGGCGAGCGAGAAGGCAAGTAGCTGGGAACTCTCAAAGAGAAGAGAAGCCGGATCGAGGGACAAACGGAAGACACCGGTTAGTCCATCCATCTCTCTCTTCATTCTTAATTCATAAAGGAAGAATACTAGAATAGCTGTCTCTGTTTTTTGCTAAGGCACTGTCACACCTTAGGTGGATAGGATCGTCCTGCATAGGCATTTTTCCCCACAACAGTGGGGGGCATCAATCCGGTTACGCTACAGCAAAATTTTTTTTACGAGCAGGATACTTCTGGCCAACAATGTTCAAATATTGCATAACACCAGTCAGAAGTTGCCATGCCTGTCAAATTTTCGATAGCAAAACCAAAAGACCACCCGCACCTCTAAAGCCAATAGTTGCTATTGGTCCATTTGCCAAATGGGGCATTGATTTCATGACATGTAACCCCACCTAGACCGGGGGGCATGGGTATATCATAGTTGCAGTTGACTATTTTACCAAATGGGCCGAGGCGATGCCTACATTAGATAATACTGGTGAAACAACTGCCCTCTTCTTTTTCAATCATGTAGTCGCCAGATTCGGTGTCCCAAAATCTATAGTCACAGATCATGGATCGCATTTTCGCAATCACATGATGGTCAAATTAGCTGCCAAATTAGGGTTGTCTCACAGCTCTACTCCATATTACCCGCAAGCCAACAGACAAGTTGAAGCAATCAACAAGGTCCTGAAGCGCATGCTGCAAAGGATGATTGGAATTCACAAAAGAAGCTGGCACCTAATCCTGTACTCAACCTTGTGGGCTTACCAAACATCGGTAAGGAATGCAACCGGGTTTACACCTCTCCAACTGGTGTATGGCCTAGAAGCAGTCTTACCAATCCAGTGTGAAATCTCATCCCTCAAACTCGCAATTGACCTTCTCCCCGGAACTTCACAATAGGAGGCTCGTTTCTTGGAACTAATCCGATTGAATGAAACCCGTCGTGATGCCGCTTTGGCTAACGAAGCCCATAAGAAACGAGTCAAGGCGCAGTTCGACAAGAATGTCAAACCCCGTGTCTTCTCAGAAGGTGACTTGGTCTTGCTTTATGACCAAGAATCCGATAAATTGGGGGAAGGTAAATTCAAGTCTTTATGGATGGGCCCCTATATTGTTAAGCGAGTATTAGCAAAAGGAGCCTACGAGTTAATGGATTATGACGGGATTCCACTGGCACAACCTCGTAACGGGTTGTACCTTAAGCGTTACTATGCATGATTCAGTATAGTAACCTATATGCTTTTGTTATGTTTTTGTTTTCGCTAAAGTATTTGTTTTGGTCAAGTAATACACTTTTTACATTTATTGCAGATGTCAAATCTATTGGAGTCATGTGTTGGATATGCCGACGGAGCGAGTCGTAGTTCACAGAACCTATCTTCCATGGCCTGGGCCATTTTTGATCCAAGCGGCGAGTTAGTAAGTTTCAGAGGGGTATGTATTGGTCGATGAACGAATAACATCGCTGCATATAGCGTGTTGATAGAACTTCTCTCTGATGTCATCACACATGGTATACGCCGACTAATTGTCAGGCTAGACTCACAACTCATCATACTACAACTCACTGGTATCTACTCTGTCCGAAATCCAGCTATTTATCGCATGTTCCTAAGGGTTAAGATTTTGGAAAGGCAATTTGATTTTATTCAATATCAGCATATTTCCAGAAACTTAAACACATTAACTGACTCATTGGAAAATTATGTGTTAGACAGACATTTGCAACATTTATAAAAAGAAGCATTCCATCAATATTTGCGTTTGGATCATGTAACTTAACCAAAATAAAACTCCGAAAATCAAAAATATATATATAACTGTTTATGGTTTACACATAATGTTCTGTAACCAAGAAAAAATTGGTCAAATGACCCAAAACTCAAAACGCTAGGGGGCACCCTAGTCTAATGATGCTCGTGATAGCAAGTCACAGCCTGTGCGATCATGCGTAAGAGCCTAATCCATCGTCTTGGCACACCAGTGGTATGTCGCTGCAACCTCAAAGGTAGCTCGTTAGTCCTCACATTAGGAATACCGAAAGTGAGGCCCTCGACCTGATCCTGTAATGCTGCAAGAGTCTCGGCCACATCGAGGTCGTGAAGGATAGCCCTTCCAACGACCTCTCTTGCTGGGGCGGCAGCTGGCACTCTTAGGCGTACTACTGGCCGAATGGGACCGACATCTGCATGAACCCATGAGTTTTGATTAGTCTTGATAGAATAAAGCACAAGGACATTATAAAAGAAAAACGATAAACAGGAGTATGGTCAAAGAATTCACCAATGGCACCCCACTGTTCGCCAGCTGGCAGTACTAAATCTGGGTCACCCCGGAAGTCCATACCAGCATATGGATACTCGGAATAAACCATCTCCTGATGATCAAACCACCCAAAGAAGGTATCAAAAAAGGAAATCTGAGACTGACCAGCATGTCTAGACATATGGTCGACCCATCTCTGCATACGTGGTTCAATCGGTGAAGGTAAATCGAGTGCAATATACTGCGGCTGCATCAGTGGAATATTTTCCAAGGCGAAGGCGGTCAAGATAGAACCATATCCAAATTTCTTCAACCTCCCACTCTTCACCTTGGTCAACTGTTCTTTCATCACTAGGAGTACTGCATTGCACCAGTTGAACACCTTCGGTTGGAAGCATTCCAAGGCATACTGCATATAAGATCGGTTGGCTACATGAAGAACCACACCACCAGCCATCCTACCAAAAGTAAACAGAATAGTCCTCAGGGACCTGTCAGTGACATCACAGATGATGATATTGTCGTCTTTACTCGGCTGAGATCCCTCTTTGCAATACCTGCGAACATAATCTCTCACAGAGTCACCTCCTCGGGCTGAACCTGACAAAGAGATGGGGGCACCCCGCCTCGATAAGCCGGTCAAGAAATAGATGTCCACTACAGTCAAGGGGATGGATTTACCCCTAATCTAGAACACCTGGTTGGTAGTATCCCAAGCATCAAGCAAATACCACAGCAAGTTGATTTGTTGTCTCATGCTAGAAATGCGGAAAAACTTCAGCAAGCCACAGTTCCGCAGTGCGTTTACTGTAACCGGATCATGTAAAGCAAGCATGTCCTCTTCTTCATGCTCACGTTCTCACCATGTAATAGTCATCTTGCTCCAAAAATCTCTAAAAACAAATAAGAGAAGAGTTAGATCCTGATTTGGTGAGAAACAAGCAAAATTTCCATCAAAAACTGTGCATAAATTTCCTTCCTTGCGCCCATCGCACCTACAGTAGTGTTCTGGGTGCATTGCATGTCAGTTGGCCAGTAGACAGGCTAACATCCAACGCACCTTTCGATACACAAGGGGTACGCTGAAGCCAGGGCGAGTTTTTCAAACCCCAAAGGCTCAGAAAAACCAGGGATCAAGCTCAGAATGCAAAATGGAAGGCATGAAATGAAAGAGCTCAGGTTTAGCTCCTACCTAGTCCAGACAGCGCCGAGAATCGTCCATAGAATCTCCCGAAATCAGCTGATGAAAATCAAGGGGGAAAAGCACCTCCAAAGCTCCAAGAAGCCAAAGTTCAAATGAAATGGTAAAATGAGAGGTAAAAGCACTTCTAATTTACTTTTTACGTAATTCGAGTAAAATATTAGTGTTCTAACTCATTTTTCAAGCATATATTATTCATTTCTAACTAGTTTGATGAAGCAATTGAAAATGCAGTACAATCTTTGAAAGAACGAAGCTATTTATGGTAAAGTCAAGAAATGACCATTTAATCGAGCCGTTTTAGCACATAGTTCAAGCTTGTTAAAAAATAAACATAAGTCATGAGAAAATGTTTCTCCCCGCGTTTAAGCTCATTAAAAAATGAACTATTTCTTGGTAAATAACCATCGTGAATGTAGTACTTCAGCCTTTAAAGCCTTGGTCGTGTTCTCATCATCACCTCCACTCTGTATTGGCCGATCATTCACCTCCATTTGATTGTTTACCCCTTTTTGAGGAACAGCTGCAAAGAGTGATCCCACTAGAAATCCTTGTAACACTGCCGTGATTGGAGAATTCCAAACCTTACCTGGAATCAGCTGCTACCCAATTTTATCACTCGTTCCTCAAAAGACGAGTCTCCTTTAAGCTCTTTTCAACTGACTCGTAAAATATTAAGAGATTACCGAGCCATTGGCCTCTCTAGCTCGTTAAAGGGACCGAAAGTGCTATCCGTCCTTTAGATTTTAATCTTTTTGGACCTGAGGGATTATTACACAAAAAGATCGAGCGCTTGTTTTGTTCGGCTCGTTAAAAGTATCAAAAATTCATCCCTTCTATATTGTTTTATAGTTTTCTGGACTTAAGGGATTACATGACGAAAAAGGAATTTTGGAGTTTCCTTTATGTCCCTTTTCAGACTCTCTAAAATTGAAAAGGACCGAGTTATCTTTGTCGTTAAACTCGTTAAAACTTAATAGCGACAAACTTGTCCATAGCATACAAGAATGAGTTTCACTATCGCTAGGCTCATTAAAACATAGCGATGGGTTTACCCGAAGGGAAAATTATAGAACAAGCATATGTTATCCTCCTCAATATTGACAAAAATAAAGAGGTACTGGTCAGCAATGGCTGGGGAAAAATTGGGAAGAAAACTTGAAGAAACTTTGTTGGTAACAAGTCGCTCTTGAACATGACACTTTCACTCCGCATCCAAGTGAGGTTGGGTTGTTTCATTCACCGATCACATCACCATGGTCCCATCACACCATCCAAATTTGGGGTTAATTCTACCAATCCATCATGTCAGTGTCGCTGATATGTTCAAGAGAAGTCATTCAGAGAGTTCACCTGTGTCTCACCCGCTACAATACATTTACGCTCCATTCTTTCAAGACCGCAACCCTGAACCTTATATCACCAGATCGTTTTCACCTCCATTAAAATCATTTGCTCCATTCCGTGTCATTGATGTGGGATTCATTAAGGCCCTCCTATGACGGATCGCTTCTTGTCGACATTAGCTCATTATCCAAGAAGTCGATCTAAGAACACCCCGTTCAGTACTTTGAAGCTTGCATGCCTCAATGGCAAGTTTATCACTTCCGGCGACAGGTTTACATCAATGACCTTCGACCGAAAGATTTTGTGTGGTGTTCGACGCCAAGTCCATTATTCACACCATGTGAATTGTACTGTAGTACCTTGAGGGTCATTATCATTATCGGTGACTCCTCTCGCGTCTGTTAACAACTTACATCATTGGCTGGTAATCAGGCGATGTCTTTCCATGTTCGACTCCAGAACAACTTTCACATGGATCGACTTGTACTTCGAGTGAAGATCGAATGAGATTGAAGACCCCAGATCTAGTTTCATCCATCCGGGCTGCGATATATATTCAGGGAAATAAAGACATCAAATTTACATCATTGCTGCACAGATAATCATCCAATCAAAGGGATGATGGCTCTACCAGAATCATCAGTCTACACTCAGACGATTGTCTATCCTATGTACATGAAAATGAATTTATAAAGATGAGCATGGGAATGCCCGCCTCAGCTAGATCATGAAAATATTATGAAGATAATGTATTGTATTGTATCTTATTACAGGTCTCCTCCCAGCTTGAAAGAACTTCGGATCCTCATGATAAAGCATTTCACCCGACATCAAAAAAGATTAATGACCTCATGCTTTAGGGGGCAACTGTTATAGACATTTTTGGGCACTGCAACCCCAAGCATAAAATGTCCATAAACCAAGGGCTCCTAAGTCCCTAAAAGTGTTGTTCTAACCCCTAAAGGAACAAGGTCAACTGATTACAGCTTCTGCCAGAAGTTCTCCATGAAAAAACTGCTCAGAACTGGTCAAAACAGGATCATTTCAGCTGCTCCATAGGCAAAGTGCGTTGCATCTCACCTAAGTACACTCTGTGGGTGCATTGCATTTCAAAAATCCCTTCTATGGGGTGCGATGGGCGAGAAGTGACAAATGGCAGTGTCATTCCGCGAGGTGGAGAGGCATGGAATCTTCCAGAAACTTCTGCTGTGACACTTGCCTCTCTGAATTTGACCAAGGATGAGTAAGAGATCATCAATCTCCAAGTGGAAGCAAGAACTATCAGAGGGAAGACACTGATCAAATCACAAGCTGACTCATCTCCCTTACAGATATCTATATATGGATCCCTCATCCCAGAGATCCAGAGGCTGGAATTTTGCATCTTGTAAGGAATTGCTGTTGGTTTCTTGAGACAACATCATAGTGTTGGGTGATCTAAACTTTGTATGAGGTGAAGAAGGGATTACTTGCTGAGAGGATGATGCTGGGTCAGAACAACTAGTTGTAACTCCCTTGGCTCTTTCTTGATTATCAATAAAAGCTATTCAAGTTTTCCTCCATACTCTCGTGTCATTTATGTTCTATGCATTTGTATGGTCAATTTACATCTGATCCTAGATTGTTTATGATTATAGATCGATGTTCTTGTATAATGTTATGCTACTCTGATCCTACAGGTACTCTGTGAAGCTGGGCGTACAAGGAAGCAAGTAGCGAAGGACTATTAGAAGAGAGAGGAATCAAACTAGGAGATAAGCACAAGACAGAGGTTGGTCTCCTTTGTTCTTCTCTCATCTATATTTCACAAAGGAAAAACGAAAGTAGCTTTACTTTGTTTGTTTCTAAGGTAGCTACCACACCTTAGTGGGATAAGCAGTTATGTGTAGACACTTTTCCCTGTAACACACCCATAAGCAATAGGATAACTTATCACATAGGGGAGTGCACCCTTGACCCTGGAATTTCATTGGGGAGCTTACCCTCAACCTGGAATCATATCAAGTTATCTCAACCCATCCTATTTCCTACTGTTCTTCCCATCGATGACCCAGAATAGTCATGTGGTAGAAAAAATGGATTATAATTGAGTTGGGTTGTACACCCCAAGTACACTCTCAACTCATTGGCTAAAACAAGGAGTGATATTCCCATCAATCTAGCCTGCTTGAGGCTATGATGCCAACTGGGGTATACTCTACAATGACCAAGAGGGGAGCATCATTCTTCGACCTTATAAAGATTGGGGAGCAGCACTCTTCAACCCTAGGTAACATATAGGGTAATGATCCAGGTGGATATTGGTGGCCACCTGCCAAGTCCACCTGGACCCCCACCATTGTCTTTCTCAGCATTTTCAGTTTCCTTAATTGTAGCACAACTTACTATTTTTAGCAGTTTTTCGGGTCCTGAACTTCCGGAGCCGTTTTGAGGCCCTAAACGACGTTTTTTTGGGAATCTGGGGGCAACATGGGTCCATGGACCGATGTTGCCCTTCCCAAAGTGGTAGTTCTCAGATAGATCTTTCTAACGAGCTATCGTACGCGTCAAATGGAGATCGTATGCCAAAGTTACGACCCCGGGAAATTGATGTACCAATTTACCCAAACGGGGCCCACAATTTGGCGTTTCATCTTCTAGGGTTAGGTTTTGGGATGTGAAGGGTTTTCCATTGTTTCTCAACAATAAATAGGCCTTCGAGCCTCATTGTAATACAGTCTTTAGAACAGTTCAGAGGCATGTAGCCATCACATCTCTTCTCAGAGATAAGCTACCATCGCCCTAACTAGTTTATTGCCATTTCTATTTGTAAGCATATTTCAGTATTTTCCATTAATGAAATGAAGTATTATTTCCGCTGCATCTTTGTGTATATGGTTATCTTTGTAATTTGTTGCGTTCCTGTTTAAATCCGGATCAGTGGTATCAGAGCGGTCTGCTTTTTCTCTGTTTTTCTTTGCATGTCCCCAACAAGGTCGGGATATAAGGAGTTAGGGCTTGAACTGGTTGAACCTTTGCAAGACCAGCCTCGCAAATCCCGACGGCCTCCCATGGTGGACGAGAAGAAAGACGAGGGGGCAGGAGATCCCATCAAAATCTTGCTCGAAGAAGCGCTCGAGCGACAACGGAACGCGATGATGGACAGCTTTGCGCAGATCCTTCAGCGGCTACCCAGAAGCGGCGCATCGGCTTCCAGCAGCTCCTCTGGAAACGCCACACCCTTTAAGGTACAAGTTAATTTTGAAATCCCCATATTCGAGGGTCAGATAGACGCCGATGCCGTAGATAAATGGTTAAATCTGCTAGAGGGTTATTTTTCTGTTCATGAATTTTCGAGTCGGGAAAAGATTGTTTTTGCTCTTCTCAAAGCAGCCCCCCACGTCAAGGACTGGTGGGAAACCTACTGCGAGCAGAAGGATGAAAGTACTGGCTCACTATTTTCAGCCGCACCCACCTGGGATTCGTTCCGGGATGCCATCAAGGAGCAGTACTACCCTGTCGAAAGCTATGAGGATGAATACATAAAGTGGACCACGCTGCGGCAGGGAAGGGACCAAGACGTGCCGGAGTTCACCAATCTTTTCCATACCCTTCGCACAAAGTTGGGTATCAAGGATTCGGAGCAACATTTGATACTCAAATACCGTGGCTGCCTGCACAAGTACATCCAGGAAGAAATACAGTTCCTAAACATCCCCTCGCTCGGCGCAGCATACCGGTATGCCGTCAAGGTCGAGCAGAAGTTTAAACAAAAGAAGCGAGACTTTGGATCTGCGAATCCAAAGCAGGGGAAAGGTGCCCCTAAACCACAGAACAAAGGACAAAGCCAAGGCGGGACAGCCCAAGACAACCAGCCGAAGCTGCAAGCAAAGAGCAACGGCGCGAAGCCGAGAAAGGACACTGGAAAATGGTGCGAGTTCCATAAGAGCTCCACTCACAACACAAGTGAGTGTCGGGCCAAGCAGTCACTGGTGGCTGAGCTAAAGGTTTTAGAATCAGATGCATGTTCCGACTCTGAGTCAGAACCCGATAAGGGGTATGAAAAAGGGAAGCAGATCATTGATGCGGATCCCAGCGCCACTGTTGCTACCACAAAGATCCAGAAAAATGAACCCGAAGATCCAGAGGAGGAGGAGCGTCTCTTCCACTCCCAGATGTGGGTAAAGGGCTCCCCGATACAGTTCATTGTTGATAGCGGGAGTCAAAAGAACCTCATTTCGGCAGAGGTCGTGAAGCGGTTGGGCTTACCGACCACAGCACATCCACAACCATACACCATTGGGTGGCTTCACCAAGGGCGAGATTTTCGCGTGAGCCAGCAGTGTCGCCTTCCATACAACATCAAGCCCTTCACGGATGAGGTATTGTGTGACATTGCTCCCCTTGAAGTTTGTGATGTATTACTAGGACAACCATACTTGTGGAAGCGACATGCTGTGTATGAATCAAGGCCCCGTGCTGTTATTATTACATTGGGAAATAAGTTGTTCAGGATACCAGAGGTAGCACCACCTGCCGCCATCTCTTTGATTACTGCAAAACAATGCAGTAAGATCATTTCCAAAACCAGGAAATTTGTTTTCCTGATGATACGCCCTCAAGGGAAGAAGAAGACAGTGGCCGCGGCCTCCAAACGGGGTCCCTCTGCACGACAGCTACAGATGGACAAGATTGTGGAGGAGTACGAAGACATCTTCACCTCCCCGGCAGGGGTTCCTCTGCACTGTCAAGTCAAGCACTCCATCGATCTGACCCCAGGTGCGCCGCTACCCAATGGACCAATTTATCGGCGCTCCGTTCTGGAGAACAATGAAATCAAGAGGCAGATTCAGGAGCTCCTACAGAAAGGTCACATCCGTCCGAGTTCTTCGCCCTGTGGGAGCCCGATAGTGTTGGTACAGAAGAAGGATGGGACGTGGAGACTCTGTATTGACTATCGGGCACTGAACAAGATCACTGTCCGTAAT
The DNA here is from genome assembly GCA_031772625.1 of Pinus tabuliformis. Taxonomy (NCBI): domain Eukaryota; kingdom Viridiplantae; phylum Streptophyta; class Pinopsida; order Pinales; family Pinaceae; genus Pinus; species Pinus tabuliformis. The sequence continues at coordinate 1,755,986,367 of CM062817.1, read as the reverse complement.
AGGTACCCGATCCCCCGGATTGATGACCTCCTAGACCAACTAAAGGGGGCAAAATATTTCAGCAAGATCGATCTGAAGTCAGGATATCACCAGGTACCAATTGAACCCTCAGATGTGTGGAAGACTGCCTTCAAATCCAAGGAGGGCCTCTTCGAATGGTTGGTCATGCCTTTCGGATTGACGAATGCTCCTGCAACCTTTATGAGGCTAATGGATGACATCTTGCGGCCATTCACCAACTCCTTTGTAGTAGTATACTTGGATGACATTCTGATCTTCAGCCAGAGTTGGGAAGAGCACCTCCACCACATCCGACAGGTTCTCCAAACACTGCGGCAACACAAGCTATGTGCCAATTTGGAGAAATGCACTTTTGGCATGACCGAGGTTCAGTATCTGGGATACATCATTGATGAACAGGGGGTGCATGTCGATCCAGCCAAGGTCCAAGTCATTCGGGATTGGCCCTCTCCAACCACTCTAACAGAGCTCCGCAGCTTTCTAGGTCTTGCCAACTTCTACCGCAGGTTTGTGTTGGGATTTTCTCATATTTCTTGGCCCTTGAGTCAAGTCACCAAGGGCGGGGCGAAAGAAAAATTCTTTTGGTCTGAATCTCAACAGAAGGCATTCAGGGAGTTGAAGGATCGCCTCTGCACGGCACCAGTGCTCGCGTTACCAGATTTACAACAACCATTTGAGGTCGAGACAGATGCCTCTGACTATGCTATTGGGGCAGTCCTTACTCAACATGGACATCCAGTGGCATATCACAGTGAAACACTTTCAGACACAGTCCGGAAGTACCCCACTTATGATAAAGAGATGTATTCCATTGTACAGGCCTGCCGACAATGGAAGCATTACATTTTGGGGAAGGAAACGGTCATCCACACAGACCACCGACCTCTGCAGTTCATACAGACCCAAGGGAAATTGCAGAATGATCGCCATCAGAAGTGGTCTACATACCTGCAACAGTTTCACTTGAATATCAAGTATAAAAAGGGCAGCACCAATAATGTTGCAGATTGCCTCAGTCGACCACCGATCATGGCGCTAACCACCGTGCTCAACTCTTGCGGGCACGAGACTTCTGATTGGCCACTTCTCTACAAAAGCGACCCAGAATTCGGCCACACATACCAGACACTCTTGGAGGGTCGGCAGGTTGCAGATTTTCACCTCCAGGATGCCCTATTATGCCACCTCGGTCACCTCTGTGTTCCTTCAAGCGAGCGTGCCAAGATGATTTGGGAAGCACACTACAGTCGGGCTGCTGGGCATTTCGGGGTCGAGAAAACAGTGGCAGTACTGCAAAACTATTTCTATTGGCCGAATCTTCGACAGGATGTTGGGAAGTACATCCGATCATGTACTGCCTGTGCCATTGCCAAACCGACCATTAAGAAGCAAGGCCTCTATACCCCGTTGCCTACCCCTAGTCGACCTTGGGAATCCATCTCCATGGATTACATGTCAGGCCTTCCTTCCACTAAGCATGGAAATGACTGTGTTTTTGTGGTCGTCGACAGGTTCTCAAAGATGGCCATTATGATGGCCTGCAAGAAGAATATCACAGCAGAAGCCACTGCTAAACTCTTCTTTGAACGAGTGTGGGTGCACTTTGGGATCCCACAGTCTATCATCTCAGATCGGGACAGTCGGTTTCTCAGCACCTTTTGGTCCAGTCTCTGGTCAATGCTGGACACCAAACTCACGAAGTCCACAGCCTTCCATCCTCAAACTGATGGCCAGACAGAGGTTGTCAATAGGATGATTGTGCACATTCTGCGCATGTATAACTCAAAGCATCCACGCACATGGGACGAGAGCCTCCCCTACGTTCAGCACAGCTACAACCGAGCTCTTCACAGCTCCACTGGCCATAGCCCTTTTCAGGTGGGTTTGGGATTCCAGCCACTATGCCCCATTGATGTGGCCATGCCACTTGCAGCTACTCACATGAATTCAGCTCATGTCCAGTCCGAAACAGATAAGGCCACCAGCTTCATTGAGCGCATCCAACATATTCGCCAGCAGGTCCATGACATTCTTGAGAAATCAAATGCCAAGTACAAGCAGCGACATGATCAACATCGGGTGCCACACAAGTTTCAGGTGGGCGACAAAGTTTGGTTGCATTTGCAAAAGGAACGCCTTACTGGAGCCTATCGGAAATTGAGACCACTCCGATATGGTCCTTACACCATTACTAAGGCTATGGGAGACAATGCATTTGAGCTCAGCATTCCCCCATTCCTTGGCCTGCACCCAGTATTTAATGTGGACCGCCTTCGGCCATACTTTCCACCATTGCTAGACACATCCGATATTGCAGAACAGCTCAAACCCACAGAATTAAATCCAGATTGCATGGAACAAGCTGCAACTGATCGGATCATGGACACACAGATCAAGAACACTCACCAACAGAATATCCAACTGTATCGAGTTGTCAAAGCGGGCCAACTCCTTCAGCAGGGCAAGTGGCTCACCAGGGAACAAGTTCAGCAGAAGTTTCCTCATCTCATGGAGGAGCTCAACGCAATGGGGACCATTGCTTCCTAAGGGGGGAGGAATGGTCCAGGTGGATATTGGTGGCCACCTGCCAAGTCCACCTGGACCCCCACCATTGTCTTTCTCAGCATTTTCAGTTTCCTTAATTGTAGCACAACTTACTATTTTTAGCAGTTTTTCGGGTCCTGAACTTCCGGAGCCGTTTTGAGGCCCTAAACGACGTTTTTTTGGGAATCTGGGGGCAACATGGGTCCATGGACCGATGTTGCCCTTCCCAAAGTGGTAGTTCTCGGATAGATCTTTCTAACGAGCTATTGTACGCGTCAAACGGAGATCGTATGCCAAAGTTACGACCCCGGGAAATTGATGTACCAATTTACCCAAACGGGGCCCACAATTTGGCGTTTCATCTTCTAGGGTTAGGTTTTGGGATGTGAAGGGTTTTCCATTGTTTCTCAACAATAAATAGGCCTTCGAGCCTCATTGTAATACAGTCTTTAGAACAGTTCAGAGGCATGTAGCCATCACATCTCTTCTCAGAGATAAGCTACCATCGCCCTAACTAGTTTATTGCCATTTCTATTTGTAAGCATATTTCAGTATTTTCCATTAATGAAATGAAGTATTATTTCCGCTGCATCTTTGTGTATATGGTTATCTTTGTAATTTGTTGCGTTCCTGTTTAAATCCGGATCAGGTAACACCCTATTGTCTAAAGTTCCCTCAACCCCACGAGCCCTCTATCTCAATTCCTCACCCTAGGAGCTGAAGAAGGGTAGGAAGAGTTTTCTCAGTGTCCTCGATCAACGCTACTCTCATCATCAGCTTGTCTCAATAACAACTATTTCCTGTTGATATAGAACATCAAATCAAATATCATGTCAGTTCATATATAATCATATGAATCACAAAAGGATACCATAATCATCCTCCCTCTTAAGGAGGTGCCAACCACATGCCTGAGCTTGTTTCAAACAACTGCACTGTCTCTTATATGAGAGTATCTAAGTCCCAACTATAAATATGGGACTTACTGCCAATTAGATTATCACAATGTGTCCATGTGATATCTAGATCATGCTCAAACAACTCTCTAAGGAGCTTCTATATATTTCCTCACAACTAGCCATGCTAGGAACATCATGATCAACCTCGGTCATGCTATGGACTTCTCATCCAAGATATCATGGAAGATCACATATAAATCAACATTGAAATGTTCTTATCAACGATAATCTAAAAAATAAATAATACAACTATGCAGATACATATCATATGAGAAATATCTCATTCTCAAAATAGAATACCTCATGCAAATATTTCAAATCATGCTCAGTGGACACTCTATGTGAGTGAAGCAACTCTCTCATGAATTTATTCAGGTTCTATGTACATCATACATATACAGATGGATGTTAAAAATGGAACATCAATGTTTCAACCTTCAGATGCCATGTCAAGTTCAACAACATATTGAACTTCAACTCCGAGTATCCAAGGATTTGCAATTTTCATTATTCAAAAACATTTTCCAATAGATTTCCAATATGGAATTTCTTTCCCAAATTCTAGAAATTGATTCATCATGCCATGATACATTATTTCGGGTTTCATAAGCCATGTCACTCTGATTTAGATCATCAGAGGCTCATCAACTGTCACAAGAATATCATCAGGATATAAAACCAAAACCATAATCAATATCAAGCCATACCTTGGAACTCATCATCTTGACTTCTTCAGATAATTGTCAAATTTAGACATATATGGATTGCAATGCTCTCAGCATAATGCCTTAAACATAATCATCCTTACATAACTCAATGTTATACGATCAATCAACAAGGTCAATTCATCAGAGTTTATAAGCCAAATCATGACCATTATCAAAGTCATCATTATCATAGTATTAATACTTTCAACCAAGAGACAGTTGGAGCTCATATCAAATCATGACTTCATCATGCCAACAAGTCATGCATTATCAATCTGAAATTGATTAAGTCATTCTCATAATCATAATATAAGTCATCTTGTCACTAGGTGCAAATGCATACACCAAGGATGAGTCATGCAAGTTCCATTTTTCATGCCAAATCACAACTATCATTATTTCAACCATTGTGCTAAGAATAAGGAGGCCAATCTCCAAATACCCACATAAGTCATCATGCCCTCATAGTATTGATATCAGGGAAAATAAACAATCAAATTACTAGACATCGGGTCAAGTCCAAATTGCTATTGTAGAGGGATCTATAGTCAAAGCACATCTCAATCATCAATTCAAAGTTATTGTCAAGCATAATGACAAAACACTAGTACTTCCAAATCATGCCAACCTCTTGTAGCACAAGCATAGTGACATATCTATATGTATGTCCTGCTCACTTGCAAATACAAGTTGAGTCTTCATGTTCATGTTATGGCAAACATTCAACGTTTTCCTACTAGCAGATCTTGCTATTATCTACAATACATCTATGATACTGATATCTTCCAGGTGACCATCTAATTTCATGCACAATACTTCAATATATGATCAACAATTTAAATCAACAACTTCAGAAATCTGTTAATAATGGCATAATATGTCAGGGACATCATGATTCAGAGTTCATACAGCTTTAGAAAGCTTCAGATGATGGTCAACAACAGTCAAACCCCTGGTCGCTCTCTTCAGGTTAGCATGGGAGTGACTTTAGCTACCTGGACATTATCTAGGCCTTAGCATGAGTGTGTCTAGGGACGAAATCTTATAGATATGTGATTGTGTCCAGAGTAGAAACCCTAATTTATGTAAGGGATTCAAATCTAAGACTCTATTGTAGATCAACACTGTCAGATGCACATAAATCATTGTTATTGGGAAAACTAGTGTCTATTCAGAGCTACTAGTCCCACTAAGATGGGTAGCTATCTTAGAAACAAATAGATTAAAGTTACTTGTGTTTTCCTTTATGAGAGATAGATGAGAGAGAAGCATAGAGCACCAACCTCAGTCTTTTGCTAGTATCCTTGCTTGTTTCGTCTCTCCTTTGATAGAGCTTTCGCCACTCCTTCTTCACTTGTGCCGCTTCAAAGAACATTTGTAGAGCCAAGGAAGCAAAATACCATCAAAGCATAGAGATATATAACCATAAATAATGTAGGATCAGATGTACATTAACCATATAAATGCATACACAAACAAGATTCAGAGATATACAAGCATATGGAGGAAAAATCAAATAGCTTTATTGATAAAAGTAGTAGAAGAGAGGATTACAACCCATTGGTCTGACCCAGTGCCATCCTCCCAGCATGAAAGCCCTCTTCACCTCATGAAAAGCTTAGATCACCCAACAATACAATGTTGCACAAAGAAACCAATAGCACTTCCTTACAAAATACAAGATTCTAGCCTTTGGATCTCTAGGATGAGGGATCCATATATAGATGTTTGCAGGGGGGTGAGTCAGCTTCTGGGATTTTGATTAGTGTCATCTCTTTGATAGTTCTTGGTTCCACTTGGATATTTCATGATCTCTTACTCATCCCTGGGCGAATTCAGAGAGGCAAGTGTCGAATGAGGAGCTTCTAAAAGATTCTCTGGGTTTCCACCTAGCAAATTGCTTCTGCCATTTTTCTGCTCTCACTCATCGCACCCTACAGAAGGGCTTTCTAGTATGCATCACATTTTTTTCATGTGGAAGGTGAGATGCATTGCACCCTTAGCACTGAGCAGTTTGTATGGTTCAGTTTTGACCAGTTCTGAGTAGTTTTTCATGGAGAACTTCTGGGAGATGATGTAATCAGTTGACCTTGCTCCTTTAGGGTATGAAACAACACTTTTAGGGAATTGGAAGCCCTTGGTTTTATGGACATATGTGTTTGGGCTTGCAGTACCCAAATATGTCTATAACAGTTGCCCCCTAAAGCATGAGGTCGTAAATCTTTTTGATGTCGGGTGAAATGCTTTATCATGAGGATCCGAGGTTTTTCGAACTGGAAGGTGACCTATAATAAGATATAATACAATACATTATCTTCATAATGTTTTCATGATCTAGCCGAGGTGGGCATTCCCATGCTCAGCTTTATAAATTCATTTTCATGTACATAGGACAGACAACCATCTGTGTAGCAGACTGATGATTCTGGTAGAGCCATCATCCTTTGGTTTGGATGATTATCTGTGCAGCAATGATGTACATTTGATGTCTTTATTTTCCTGAATATATCGCAACCTGGATGGATGAAACTAGATCCAGGGTCTTCAAAATGCATTCAATCTTTGCCTGAAGTACAAGTCGGTCCATGTGAAAAGATGTTATGGCGTCGAACATGGAAAGACATCGCCTGATTACCAGCCAATGATGTAAGCTGTTAACAGGCGCGAGAGGAATCACCGATAATGATAATGACCCTCAAGGTACTGCAGTACAATTTACGTGGTGTGAATACATGAGTCGATGTCGAACACCATGCAAAATCTTTCGGTCAAAGGCCATTAATGTAAACCTGTCGTCGGAAGTGAGAAACTTGCCATTGAGGCATGCAAGCTTCAAAGTACTGAAAGGGTTGTTCCTAGGTTGACTTCTTGGATAATGAGATGATGTCGACAAGAAGTGACCCGTCGTAGGAGGGCATTAATGAATCCCACATCTACGACATGAAATGGAGCAAATTATTTTGTGGAGGTGAAAACGATCTGATTATACAAGGTTCAGGGTGACGGTCATGAAAGAATAAAGTGTGAAGGTATTGTAGCGGATGAGACACAAGCTGGGTTGGTGAATTCTCTGAGTGACTTCTCTTGAACATATTGGTGACACTGAAATGGATTGGTAGCGTTAACCCAAAAAATGGATGGTATGGTGGACCAATGGTAATATGACTGGTGAATAGAATAACCCAACCCGACTCAATCATGGTGATGGAGTGAAAGTGTCATGTTCAAGAGCGACCTACTACCAATAAAGTTTCTTCAAGTTTTCTTCCCAATTTTTCCCCAGTCATTTCTGACCAGTACCTCTTTATTTTTGTCTAAGCTTGAGGAGGATAACATATGCTTGTTCTATAATTTTCCCTTCAGGCAAACCTGTTGCTATGTTTTAACGAGCCTAATGACAGTGAGACTCGCTCTTGTCTACATGGAAAAGTTTGTCGCTATTGTTTTAACGAGTTTAATGACAAGGATAACTCGGTTCTTTTCAATTTTATAGAGTCTGAAAAGAGACAGAAAGGAAACTCCAATGTTCCTTTTTCGTAATATAATTCCTTAAGTCCGAAAAAGTATAAAAAATGCGAAAGGGATGACTTTTCAATAGTTTTAACGAGCTGAAGAAGACAAACGCTCGATCTTTTTGTGTAATGATCCCTCAGGTCCAAAAAGATTAAAATCTAGAGGAGGGATAGCACTTCCTATCACTTTAACGAGCTGGAGAGGCCAATTTCTTAGCAATCTTTTCATATTTTACGAGTCAGATGAAAAGAGCTTAAAGGAGACTCGTTTTTTAAGGAACGAGTGATGTTTTTGGATAGCAGCTGGTTCCAGGTAATGTTTGGAACTTTTTCAATCACGACAGTGTAAAGAAGGTGGCTAATAGGATCACTCATCGCAGCTATTCCTCAAAAGGGGTAAACAATCAAATGGAGGCGTATGATCAGCTAAAAAAGAGTGGAGGTGATGGTAAGAACATGACCAAGGCTCAAAGGCTGATAATAATGCAATCACAATGGTTATTTACTGGAGTTGGGTTCATTTTTTAATGAGCTTAAAATCTGGTGGAACATATGCTCATTGCTAGGCTTATTTTTTAACAAGCTTGAACTTCGCGTAAAATTGCTCATGCTAGTCGTATAATAAGGATGTCTCATTGATAGGTTCGTTTTTTAGGGAGCTTGCCCCATTCGAAACTTTGCTCCAGATCCTTTCATTATGTAAGCTAGGAAAGAACAATCTTACGATTTTAAAGGGTTAAGAACCTACAAACTAAGAAAATAAATGGTCGCTTTTCACTTTCATGTAAAAAGGTTTGCATGCCCCCAGTTATAACAAAGTAGAGTTTCCAAGTTACCATTCAATTTGCAGACAAAACACTTCCTTGGCTCTGTTGGGAAAGGCCTACCTTCTCATGGAGGAATCCTTTTCCAGTCTGATCCATTTTCCTAAATGGACAGGATAGTCAGACTAGTCATATTCCTATGCGGAAACCTACCTTATATATGAGGTTTTCCTGCCGAAGTAGACTAGGGGGCATGCCCCTTGGGTTTCAGTCACAATCACCGAATCACTCACGCTCATTAGGTGGATGGACTGGAGATTGATGAGACATTCCTTGCGCAAAAAAGACCAGTTAGGGATGGCATTTGATTATTAGCTATGTGTGAACTGGGGAATGAAAGTTGGTCTACGTGCTGGACCACTTTGCCTTCATGTGGAAAACACATCACTCGAAAGAGTGAGGAAACAATAGCTCCCATGCTATAAATGTAGTCACGTTGAAGGATTAGATTGTAATCTAAAGGTCCTTGGATTACCATCACGTTTAGATGAATGGTTTTCCTTCTCAAAGTTATAGGCAAATTTGGAAGGATCCCTAATGGTCGACTGGTTCCTTTGTTGAAGCCTGCTAGATTTCAAATCTCAGGCAGAAGCGATGGCGAACCAAGCGCTTTCCAAGCAGTTCAGGAAAGGATACTCACAGAAGCCCCTTCATCTATGATAGTACCAACCATGATCATTCTGTAAGCTTGTACTATGATTCAGAATGATACATTAGATGGTAGACAGGGTCTGCCTAGTAGATTCCAATCGAAGGAAATGACTAGGTTGCTTGGAGGTGGGACCAAATAAATGGCCAGATAAATCTCTAACAAACTTCCTTCCTGTGGTAAAGGAATGGGTAGATTGCCCCCATGTTCATCGAAGTCTGTGTTTACGAAAAGAATTTGAATGGTGTCATTATCATTCTCTTTGGTGACGGTATCATCTAAAGGTGGATCCTCTGAAGACAAGATGGGGTCAACTACCGTATCGACCTGTTGACTTTGGTCTGAGGTGGACTTAGACAATTTATCTTCAATGATAGGTGCTTCAACCGAAAACAAAGGTGTGTCAGTCGGATTTCCAACTAGCGATGGACTCGGCGAGAGTTTCTTGTATCAAGGAGGAAGTTGCTGCGGTGACGTAGGACAGTTATCCAAGACGCTTTTAGCTTCTTCCATGAAGGGACAATGGTGCAGGGCATGATCACCTTCACACAGTTTGCAAGGAAATTTAGATCTTCCTCTCTATCCATTGACTTCGTTTTCACTTGTTGATGGTGTACTCTCAACATGATCATCAGAGGTTGACGACACCGGATTCTGCAAGCGGGGAGACCAGTCCCTTAAGATCTGTGGGATGCAACGACAATCTTGATGATAGTGGTCCCCTTTGCAGATGACACATGGAGATTTACGTTTGGACGGTGCAGTGTGTGGATTTTCGCTAGATGATGTATGGTTTCCCCTTTTTTCCATTGGCTCCTTCTTCTTCTTCTCCTTCCATTTCTTCTTCTTCTCAGTTACTTGGTTTTTAGTTTTACTAGCTTCACCAAGCGAAGAGGAAGAAGGAGAGGGAGAAACAAACGAAGTAGAAGGTTGGGGATTAACTTTAGTATCATCTAGTTGCTGATTTGATTGCTCAGGAATCACGGTGCTTTGAATGACAGAGGTCGAGAAGAGCCATACTGGCAGGCCAATTGTCAGTCCTGGAAGGGACAATGTGGCCATATGAGGTGCACCAACATCTCCCCAAGAGGAGAAAGGAATAGGATTTCCCCCAAGGGGAAATCCTTGGTTGGTGGACTCCATTTTCTCAACCTAAGATCAATGAGGGAATAATGACATTATTCCGGTTAAAATAAATTTTATGACGCTTTGACACAACTTTCTTTTTCAATTTTTAAGAGTTGAGAAAAAGCTAAAGATGACTCTAGTTGCCTTCGATTTTTAATGAGCCTGAAGTGACAAGTGCTCAGATGGAGCTTTTCTTTTAAGGAGTTTGAAAAGGAATGAAAGAGACTACTCTGGAAATTTAGACAGAGGGATTACCAAACCAATCGCAAAACTGCAGAATACTTTTTACGGTACGACAGTCAATCTTCCTGAATGTTGTGTTCAGTGCATTGCCATAGCCTATTGTGGTCTCCCAATATATACTCGACGGTACGTGGGAGCACAAGTCCGTACTGGCACTTGTCATCTCAAATAGGAGGAATCACTCAACCTACGACGAAAGCGATAGTTACCAGGATTTACGACGTCAGAATACGTATCTAGCCTAGACTTCTAAATGTTGTGCGTTAGGTTCCAAAGCATTTTTATGTTCATTGAATTTATTTTATAGTTGATCTTTCTTAAGAAGTTTTCCTTTAAGGTTCACCGTGTGATGTAGATACACAATTCCTAAATATGCAATCTAAGATGATAAACAATTGTTTACTCTTCTTTTTGCAATGAAAATCCTAGCTACTAAGGAAAGAGAAGCGGAATTCTTTCAATATAGAGTAGAGAGCACACACTAGATGCACTGTCCTAAATCAAATCAACAAGAAGTCTAAATGAAAATGCACATGCATGTATTTGTTTTCCGCTTTCTTAATGTGTGAATGACAAAAAGAATGCTAAGTACAAATATGAACTATCTTTTCTTTCAAAGTGACAATACTAACAATTTTCTCTTCAAAAGACGAAAGGAAGACAAGACGACACTTTCAACTTCAATTTGAAAACTGCTTTCGACACTTGAAATACTATTAATTCAAATCAAATACAAGAGTAACAGTGTAATCAACCATCAAAAAAGTAGGATTCTTTTCTTTGACTGAAAACGACACTTGCGACACTTTCAAATCAAAAGACGACAGTTCGATTAAGCTACTTTTTGTAAAGGAGAACTGTAAATGGCAAAAAATACATAAAAACATTCACAATTCTTTGTACAATGGAGGATGAATAATGAAAAGGAAGGGAGTTTCAATAGTGGTATACTGATCACATACATCAAAACTCCTGAATAAAGCTAAAGAAAATGAAGAAAAAACAAAAATATGGAGGCAGAAATAGTCTTATCTGATCATCGCACCTGTAACAAAGGGAAACAGGGATGCATCCCACCTACTGCACATGGGAGGTGCGATGCATCCAGAATGTCAAAAGGATACAGTGTGATGATCTAGGGACGAGACTTTCACTTAGTCTTTGGTCACAGTTTGCAGCTTAGTTTAGGGATTTAGGCTGAGCTAATGATAGGCAGTAAATACAAAGTATGGGGGTTGTTCTAATGAGGTTACTTGAGCTACCAAGAGGGCACTTAGGATGTTTAAAAGTCAGTTGTGTAGTTCATAAACAAACCCGAATATTGACTGAAGCAACGTTGATCTACTTTTCACTTGCATAGCAAATGCAGTTCGAAGGCTAGTTGGCTTAACTTCAGGCTCCGTCTGTAGTTTATGAAGCAAACAAATAGAGACAACCCATTGGTCTGACCCAGTGCCATCCTCCCAGCATGAAAGCCCTCTTCACCTCAGAAAATCTTCAGATCACCCAACAATACAATGTTGCACAGAGAAACCAACAACACTTCCTTACAAAATACAAGATTCTAGCCTTTTGATCTCTAGGATGAGGGATCCATATATAGATGTTTGCAGGGGGGTGAGTCAGCTTCTAGGATTTTGATTAGTGTCATCTCTCTGATAGTTCTTGGTTCCACTTGGAGATTTCATGATCTCTTACTCATCCCTGGGAAAAGTCAAAGAAGCAAGTGTCGAATGAGCAGCTTCTAGAAGATTCTCTGGGTTTCCACCTAGCAAACTGCTTCTGCCATTTGTCTTCTCTTGCTCATTGCACCATACAAAATGGATTTCCAGTATGCATTGCACTTTTTGCATGTGGCAGGTGAGATGCATTGCACCCTTAGCACTGAGCAGTCTGTATGGTCCAGTTTTGACTAGTTCTGAGTAATTTTTCATGGAGAACTTCTGGGAGATGATGTAATCAGATGACCTTGCTCCTTTAGGGTATGAAACAACACTTTTAGGGACTTGGAAGTCCTTGGTTTTATGGACATATGTGTTTGGGGTTGCAGTGCCCAAATATGTCTATAACAATCATACTTACACAACATAGAATACAAATAGTAATAAGGCTAAGAATCTTGAGAAGAGATTCTCCCTCTGACTGGGGATCTGCATCATTCATCTTCATTCATATAAGCAACATGTCTCTACTTGAGTCACGCAACAAAATATCTTTTAGATCATAAGCATATGGCTATCAGCATCATGTCATCAATCTTTCATCAAAGGTTAGACTCAAAGCAGCAGATAGATCTCAAACACAATAGCACTTTTTATCAAGTCACTCCATCATGTTAGGGCATTCAGTTTAAGCATATGCGATCGAGACAAGACCATTGTTAGTAAGAGATCTACTTGTCAATCTTACACATATACCTCTCTCAAGGTTACCATGCTATTCATGACCAATGAGGTCAAATTAGGTCATTCAATAAAGCTTTATCAAAACAACAAGAGTGTCAATCACTCTTTCCATATGCTTTCATCATGCTTTTCACAAGAATTACCAATCGACTCATGTATAGGAGTCAATGAAATATCCTTCTATATGAAGTATATCATGACAAATATTACGAGTATCATTTTCTAGAGCCAAGGTGCTAGCCTTCTTTATAGGATCAATATATCCAACAAATAGATCATAGATGTTAGCCAAACATCAAGTGTATCAATGTATCAACATTAGATAGCCTCATAGAATTCAAGAAGGTCAAAATGTTCAACACTAAGTGCATATTTTCATCATAGGAAAGAAAGATACATTCTCATCATACCTTAGGGCTTACTGAGCCAATAGCTGAAACACAACATACCATGCATACCTTGTGGTATTCAAATACCTGAGCACCTACTCATTAGGCATAGGCCACTTGAAGAACTTTTTCATCTTTTCATCAAGTACCTCTTTATCTATTTCAAGATCTGCATCTTAAAAATGATCCTCAAGAAGAATCTATTGATCACATCTCATCAAGGAGGTTAGAAACATCCATATACTCAAATACATATGCAGGAAGTACAATCAATAAACATAATCATCAGATCTATAAGTCTAACAAGTAAGAAGAATCATAAGTCAAGAAATACTTATCTTCAATGAGAGGTGGTCCCCTCCCTCTTGAACCAATCTTCAAGTGCCATCAATGTCCATGGTCCATATACCAATGTTTCCTTCAAGTATCCGACTAGGTCTACTAAGGATTATCCCATCTAGGGCTTCATAAAATCTCCCACATGTGCTTGAGAATATTATCATTGACCCTACTAGGTTCCATATCTCATATAGTTTCCATGAACCATGGTTTTCTTTTCAACCCTAACCTCATAGAATCCATCAATCCCTAATAATCAAGTTACCTAGGGTTTTCTTCAAACCCTAGTTTTCTTTTAGGTCTCCACCATTCTTCTTCTTGCTTCCATTAATGGTGTCATCATCGGGGTGATATCCATGGATTTTATTCAGCCCATCTCTGCTACCATGCTAAATTTTCTTAGGGAAACATTGTACTTTGCTATGATAGTTGCATTTCATCATTAATACATTAAGTTCACCCCATATCATCATCACATTATTCAGATCTACACCATTATACATTAAAATATGCAATTACATAGAAAGAAAAAACATCACCATCATCATCAATGCAACGGAACATAAAAGTAATAGTAGAAGAAAACATGCACACATATAGAGACACCAAGATTGTTCCAAGACCAGGGAAAAACCCACTATGGGGAAAACCAATCTTCTTCTTCGTAGATCATCATCAATTGATGCAACAAAAGAGAGTACAATGATCCATAACTTTATCTATGTAACAAAACAATAATGATATCTATGAAATAGATCTAATCATGCTAGGAATGAAAACCCTCATACAGATGGTTGTAATGTGCTATCAAAAAATGATGTCAACTGATGTATACTACTGTCACTGTGCCAAACACTGCTGACACTATCAATGAGTCCAATACATATAATTGTAGCGGAAACTAACAAATAAAATCTAAAAATTTGTAGATCTATATAACAATAGAGAGAAACCTAGATCTACCATATCATTGAATTCAACTGAAGTCAAGATGTCAAACCCTTGATCTGAACTCAGGTCGCTCTCATCAAAACTGTCTGTGTGCAACCGAAACTCATTGGTCACTCTCTCGATCAATGTATGTGAGCGATTGTAACTGCAGAGTTGCTCTCAGGAAGCCTTCATGCATGCGACTGTGGCACAATACATCTGAAACCCAAAGTTTCTCCCTTACTCTAGCTGTGTAAGTGACCGAGATGTCTTGGTCACTCCCAGGACTACTTTGTGCGAGCGACCAGGGACTGGAACCTTCTGATCTACCTCTGAACCCAGATTCACTCTCATTAAATTACCTCTGAGTGACCAAAGATCCAGATTTACTCCCTTGTCCACTCTATGCCTACGATTAGGGATGAAAATGTCTTGATCTATGCCAATGACCAAGATATAGAAAACCCAAACCCAGAGCGAACCTTTGGTCTGTGATTTCAGACCCTGTGCAAACTTCTTCCGATATACCTTTGCGAGCCAAGAAAAAATAGAAGAAAAGCAAGATGATGATATTTTTAAATGAACTTGAGGTATCTTCATTTTATAGGCTTTCCTGAGGGTTCAATTGGGGTTAAGATTGACCCAAGCAGTTACCCATGTCGTTAGGGCTGACCCATTCGATAATATATGTATGAATAAAATAATTCATAACTCAACTTCCGCTTGGATAAATTGGGTGATCTTTAGGTCGATTTTGGTCCTCTCGAAAGGGGGAATATAATGCAATCATTATCTCCATAATTTGCGCTGTCCAAGGTGGAATTTTACCACAGTTTAAAAAAATAACAACATAAACAATAATAATGTAAGTGCACAACAATAACAATAATGGTCTTCTATGGGGCACAAAAATAACAATATGGGGCTACATGGGAAAACAAATAAAAATAGGGGGCTACACTAGTATTATAGGGACCTAATAGGGATAGCCAAAGATTTGACCTTTGACTTATTTTAGATGTACTTGGATTATGTGTCTCTGTTGAACATTTGATGAACATCTAATAAAAGAAGAGCCTAGTTGGGTTTTCTTGTGGGGTTTTTCCCTTGTCTTTGAATTAAATCTCTATATCTCATTGATCTTAACTGTCTTATATTATTCATATTGTTTATTTTTCTATCGATAATTTCTTATTGTTATTGGGTGATTGGAATCTAATTGGAAAAGTGATTTCTATTGTGAGAAGAAATGGTTAAAGTGATTGTTATAACATAGAACATTGAAAAATTAACATGGTATTAGAGATGAGGTGAAGACAAGCCCAGGGACATAAGAGAAATCACCTCTTTGAATAGATATTAACTACAGTTGAAGTTTATTTGACTTAGTCAAGATGTCTACCTCATACTTCAAGATTGAGGAGAAGCTGAATGACTCATCAAACTTTTCTTCATGGAGAGATAGGTTGGATTTGACTTTGGAAGAGAATGGTGTCATGGAATATGTTGAAGGCAAAGTACCTGAGCCTCGAGAGAGTGCTTATGATGTTTTCAAGTCTAAGTACAAGAAAGGAAAGATCAAAGATAAGAAAAATATTATTGATTATTTAAGAGATCATTTGATCACTTATTTTTCAAAGTTGAAGAAATCTAAGGAAATGTATGATAAGTTGGTTCGGATGTATGAAGTCGAAAACTTGAGTCAAATTATTTCTTTGAAGAATCAACTCAAGTATATCAAAATGGGCAAGGATGATACCATACAAGCATACTTCATGAGAATATACCAACTCAAGGATCAACTTTTGAATACTAGAGAGATTGGAGTCTGATATTGAGCTAGTGTTGATCGCCCTTTGATGTATTCCTATGATTTGGAAGACATTTATTACAACCATTAGTAATAATGACATGTTTCCCTCATTTGATGAGATATTGGGCAAGTGCACTCAAGAGGAGGCCAGGATGATTCAAAAGCATGAAGAAGGAAAACCCATTGCATTTGTTGCTCAAACGAAGAAGATGAAAGAAAGAGGAATACCATCTAATTCAAGAAAGTCTACTCCAATATTCAAGAACTCCAATAGACAAATTAGAAGGGACATGTCACAAGTTCAATGCTACAATTTCCACAAGCATGGTTGTTGGGCGATTTAATTGTATGCTAAATCCATACCATTTAATTTGTCAACCAGGGGGTTTCGTAAACTTAGAAGCAAACCAAAATATATGGGACCTCAGATAAAACTGGTATAGGAAGTTTCTTTAGAATGGAAATGCATATTACAAATATAAACTATTTTGAAAAGAAAGGATTGAGATCTATTTTATGAAAGCATAAAAATGTTTGACCAATGGAATTAGTTTACTTTAGAAGATAGAGAAGAGTCTCCTGTTCAAGAGTCCTGGTTTTCCTTGTATAATCTTTCTATAATAACATTGCCAAACATCTAAGAAAGTAGGAAAGAAAGCATATAAATGAAAGCAAGTAAATGTTGTTTTGAGTTCAGTTCTTAGCTCATGGAGAATAGACTCCTTACTTAGGAGGAACTGGTTGTCCTTCTCACATAAAAAATAGATACTGAAAGGAAATCAATCTTCACATCAATTTAATCTAGGAAAGCATATAAGAAAGTGAATCTTGTTTCAGTTTAGTATAGCTCATGGAGAAGAGGCTCCTAACTTAGGAGTTCCTAGTTTTCCTTCTCACATAAAAACTAGCTACTGAAAGGAGATCAATCTTCACACAACAAAACATGGCCATAACATGAATTCATACTGAAATTATCTACAAGTATTTACTGCAAAGAAATAAGATTAACATCCAAAATTAAAACTAGTATATTCACAAATATGATCATTACTCTACAACAAAGTGTACTTATCTTGGTATGGGTATCCTTCCGTTCCTCAATGAGCACACATGAACAACTATCACACCTTAAGAATCAAACAACACTCATAAATCATAATTTGGAGAAAATCATATTATTCATGTTGAATGAAAAATCATAAGTCTAATGCGCCTAATGAATAACTAACAACTGTTCTACCCTCCTTTGAAGGATGTTTCTCTTATTTATAAATGAATTAGGGATATCTACTCAATAAATGTAGATCCCTTAAATATCTACTAGATCCATACTTTTCTCAACTTATCACTAAATACTAGATACAAATCCCATGACACATCAAGATTTCCACGATCTTTCTCCTTGGAATATGGTCCACCTTTTGAGTTGAAATTCGAATTTGATCTTGGGAGGCCACATGAGGGTGCCTTGGAAGCTTCCAAATGATCTACACATGTCATCAAACTCAAGCCACTTTTAGGTATAAGCAAATACATGTTATTTCTCTAACTTTTAATCATAAATTCACTCTAAATACATGAAATTAATAAATTTGGAAAATGCAAATGTGAACTCATGTAGTAATGATAATGTAGGTTTATGTAATGATAATGTGATGGAATGAGGTGACAAAATGAGGATAAAGGTGAAAAATAGTGAAAGTGAATGTTAACTTTGGTGGCCCAACAATGGTCACTATGCCTGAGATTGCTTAGAAAATAATAATGCTCCAAGGTCCAACAACAATAGGTCTAACAATAGAAGAAGAAGAGAAGCTCCTATTGCTCGTGAATAAGGTCACCATCCTCAAAAGAGATTGAGAAGCCAAATGCACGGTAATAATAAAAATGAAACTCAATGTGAGTACTTTCTTGTTTATGATATTTCTAGTTCCTCTCCTTCAGATTCTTTTGATAGCTGGTTGGTTTATAGTGGGACTTCTAGACATTTCATTGGAAATACATGTATTTTCTTCTTAAAGCACAAGGACCAGACATTTGACATGTTAATGGATTTCAAGGCATTGGTGGAAAATCAAATAGGGAAGAGGATCAAAATCTTTAGGTTTGACAATGGAGGATAATTTACTGCAAATGAATTCATTGACTTTTGCAAGAAATATGGAATAAAAAAGGAGACCATCGTACCTTACAACCCTAAGAAAAATGGTGTAGCTGAAAGGAATAACATGACTATAATGGAAGAAGCTTGAGCTATGTTGCATGATCAAAATTTGCTAAAGTTTCTATGGGGAGAAGCTGCTAACATTGTTGTTTATGTTCAAAATAAGACTCCTCATCAAACCTTAGGTGACAAGACTCTCGAAGAAGCTTTTGTAGGCATAAAGCCCAAAGTTGGAAATTTGAGGATATTTGGACGTCTCGTCTACTTTCATGTGCTGAAGGAGAAGAGGGCCAATATGGAAGCTTCAGGAAAGAAAGGTAATTTTGTTGGTTATTGTGAAAATTCTAAAGCTTATAACATATATGTACCTGGTTAAAGGAATATATAGTTTAGCAGGGATGTGACATTTTATGAAGATGCTTCTGTTGGGAAAGTAAGGGACAGTCCTGCCCCTACCAGTGTTGAGAGAAATTATGATGCCGTGGATGAACATGAAGAGCCTTCTATGCCTGAGCTAGAGCCTAATTTTTCTAGTGATCCCATGGAACCTATGGACTCCTTGGATCCCCCTTCGTGTGATCCTCATGCCAGGAAAAGAACATTATGGATTCGTGACACTTTATAGGATGCTGAGAGACATGCTATTGGAAGAGGAACCTTTAGGAAAAACAAGAAGCCATGTCGATATCAAGGATATGTTGTGGTTATGAGAAACATCATACAAGCTAAGGCATGGAATTTTGAAGAAGCAGTGAAAGAGAAAGTATGGAAGAATGCTATGGCCGAAGAATATGAGTCCATTATGAAGAAAAATGTGTGGGAAGTGGTTCTAAGGCCCGAAGGGAAGTATTTCATGACTTCTAAATGGATATACAAAATCAAGCATGGTGTCGGTGGAAGTGTCGACAAGTACAAGGTGAGCTTCATGGCTAGAGATTCTCCCAGAAAGAGGGAGAGGACTATGATGCGATCTTTGTGTCAGTTACCAAATATAATACCATCTAATCTATTATTTCTCTTGCTTCTAGCAAGGGATGTACAGTTCACCAAATGGATGTGAAGGCTGCATTTATACGTGGCATTCTTAACGAAGATGTATACTTGGACCAACCATAGGGATTTGAAGTGCATGATATGAAGAATCATTTATGCAGGGTAAAGAAAGAAATCTATAGTTTCAAGCAAGCCCTTAGGGCTTAGTATGCCCACATTGATATATATTTGATGAATCTTGGATTTATTAGAAGTAATGTTGATCTGAACTTGTACTTCAAGGTTGTTTGAGGTATGCCCCTGATTTTGGTATTATATGTCGATGATTTATTCTTGACAATTGGAGAGCCTCTTATTCTCTAGTGTAAGAGGGATTTGGCCTCTAGATTTGAGATGAAAGACCTTGGTTTGATGCACTACTTCCTCAGATTAGAGGTGTGGAAAATACCTGGTGAGATTTTAATTTCTCAAGGGAAATATGTTGTAAATCTATTGGAGAGATTTGGTATGGTGGAATGCAATTACATGGCCACACCGATGGAGATGAATTTTAAGAAGCTATGTGGTGAAGTTGCAGAACTTGACTTAGTGAATCCCTTTGAGTACTGACAGTTTATTGGGGAAATGATGTTCTTGGCGAACACTAGGATGAATATATGTTTTGTTGTCAACATTCTGATTCAATTTATGGTGGAGTCACTACATGTATATTGAGTTGCTGCTAAGCATGTGCTGAGACACTTGCATGGGACTATTAATCTTGGACTAATATATACTAGCAGAGACATGAGACTACATGGATACAATGATGCTGATTGGGCGAGAATGTTGTTGACATGAAGAGCACATCAGGGTGTTGTGTTAGCTTGGATTCAGCCATGATATCTTGGATGAGCAGAAAGCATAAGTCTATTTCCCTTAACATGATTGAGGTTGAGTACATTGCTGCTAACATGGCTAGCTATGAGGCAATATGGTTGAGGAAGTTCTTTGGAGAGCTATTTGAGCAGGTACTAGATATGACTATGATATACTATGACAACAAGAGTGGCATTTTACTTTCATTGAATCCCATATTCCACAATAGGTCTAAGCATATTGAGATCAAATATAACTATATCTGGGATATGGTGTAGGGAGGACCTGTAAAAATCCATCACATTTCGACTAATGGCCAGATATTTGACATACTTACCAAGCCTTTGTCCAAAGGAAAATGATTGGTCTTCAGGGAGAAACTTGGATTGGTATATGTGACCCTTCCAAGAAGTGGTCACAGCTAATCGAGAACACTGAAATATGCTCTTCCCCCTATTGAGCTCTAGGAGGGAAATGGAGTTAGAGAGCTCCCGAGGTTGAGGGAACACAAGGAAAATATGATGTGTCTATGATCCTTACCAGAAATGGTAAGTGTGTATCTACCCTATTTTCAATGGAGGGATGTCTTTGATCCTTACTAGAAATGGTAAGTGTGTATCTCCCCCTACATTCAAGTCTAGGACTTAACCGAGTATACCCAAGTATGAATCCTACCCACAAGCTGGCCTTGTTGGGATTACCACCCATTTTTCCAATGCGTAAGGAGACTTAGGACATGTAAGATCCTTACCACCTGTGGTAAGTGTGTATCTCCCACAAGGGCTTGGATGCAGGTGTTCTACGACTTGATTCTTGAGGATCAAGGTGGGAAGATCAATGAACAATAGGATGTGTGTGATGTTTACCTCCCATGGTAAGTGGTATCTCACCTATTGTCATTAGCCATAGGGTGTACTATTAATACCCCATATGATGATTCTTCTTCTTTAAATCGATATATCATTTTTCAATAGATGAGAAAAGACAAGAAAAGAGGAGATATGATATGATGCAATGATGATGATGATGAGACAGGTACATCTGAGATGAGACTCATGATGCAGAAGGAAATTCCTCCCTAGTTGAGAGGGAGTGCTAAAAGTTGGTAGCTGAGGGAGAAGTTTCCCCATTTGGGAAGCCTAACAAACCCTAAGGAGTCCCCACTCTCCCTTGGAAAAATTAAATTTTCACGTAGAAAAATGTTATTTTTTATGTGGATCCAAGTCACCTCTAAAAGTACAAGTTGGCCTAAAGGAGAAATTCGACCCCCAAGATCACATATAAATAGACCATGCTTGACATCACTTGGAGGTATCACATCACACATCTCTCTTCATCATTTGGTTCATACATCCTTGAAATACCTCAGGTTGATTTCACATGTGTGAAAGGAAGAGGACGAATTCTGTTGACTAATGTTGACTTTCTATTTCGGGACTATTTGACCAATGTTAACTTGAGGAGAATAAGATTTTGTTTGAATGGTTCTGGATCTGTTCTGAGAGGCCGATTTGACTAGGATTTTAACCAAAATTTTCTAGGAATTTTGAATACCATTTACCAAACTTCAGAGGTAGGTTTGACCACAGGTTGACTTGATGTATTAACCAAATTTGAAGGTAGATTCTTATTGACTAGGTTTTACTGAGTAGAAGAGGCCAAATTATTTGATGCCTTCATTGAAATTTTATAAGCACTTTGACTGTTGAATGTTGACTAGTTAGGGTTGTGTTGATTTTGGTTGACTTTGACTTTGACAGGGTTGAAAAATTGTAGAAATGGTATTTGACTAGATTTGACTGGATATTGGATTATTGATTGGGAAAGCCAAGGATTTTACCATTGAATTGTTGTTGGATGTACTTGGACTATGTATCTCTACTGAATATTTGATGAACATCTAATAAAAGAAGAATCTAGTTGGGTTTTCTCCCTTGTGGGGTTTTCCCCTGATCTTTGAGCTAAATCTCTATGTCTCATTGATCTTGGTTGTCTTCTATTGTGCATATTGTTTATTGTTCTATCTACAATTTATTATTGTCATTAGGTGATTGAAATCTAATTGGAAAAGTGATTGCTACTGTGAGAAGAAATTGTTAAATTCATTGTTACAACATAGAACATTGAAAATTTAACAAAGGTAAAATAGATTGGGACTTATGATATTCTTCCACCAAGTCAAGGATCTCTTCCCCTGGAAAGGATCAACAAGCCTAGAAGAAATCCTAGGTGAGGCCATAAGTTCTTAGAGCCTTGTTATTTGGAAAATTCATCACAACCTCATCAACTTCTTGAAGGGTAAGCTCCCTCATTAAAGCCTCATTATGTTCCTCGGAGACCAGGCATGGAATCTATTGCAAAATTTTTTGCATGGATTGTGGGTAGTTGGGGGATGGATATTTTAGAAGATTATGGTAGAAGGATGATATTTACCATCCCAGATACATATGATCTAAAAGGCACTTCCGAGTGGATATTTTTAAAGAAAATATCTTGTTGTAATGACGATGCTTGATCACAGATTTGTGGAAAAAACTAGTATTCCTCTCTAAGACCTTGGGCCAATTAACTCTCATCTTTTTCCACCAAAGGATATCTTCTTATTGCCTTCTATCATCTATTTTGGAACAAATTTCCACTTCTAGGGTGACGAATTATGGAGATTTACCTTCTAAGATCATTTGTTGTTGAATAACTTCTAGCTGGCTTTATAATTGGTTTTTGGACTAAAAAATGTTTCCAAAATCTTCTTGATTCCATTTTTTGATATTAGCCTTTAGAATCTTGAGCTTCTGTTGAAAGTTATACATAATTGAGTTTCCCATGGGCTTAGTAATTTTCCCTAATGTTTGGATTTTTCTACAAAGGATGGATGTGAGAGCCAAAAAATTTCAAAGTGAAAAGGCCTTTTGAAAGGGGCAGATTTTAGGTCTACCTCTATGGCTATAAGCCAATGATGTGAACCTGCACACTGAAGAAAGGAGGATTCCATATAAAATTCCTTTTTTAAGAAAATGTTTGAGACTTGAAAATGATACAATCTACTGGAAATTTGATTCGTACTTCCCCTATGATTATTCCAAGTGTACATGCCATTGATCATCGAAACATTAGTGGTTTTGAGGTATTTTATGGTGTCCCTAAAGAACTAAGCATCAATGCCCAATTTGCACATCCTTCCCTTATTTTCTTACAGTTCCATGATCATATTAAAGTATCCTCCAATAATGAGGATTTATTACTTGTAATAACTATGAATCCTGGTAAGATACCCGAAAAAATGAGCCTTCTTTTGGACTAGATGGGGACCATAGGCTGCAAGAAGGAAACCAAAATTCCTTGGATTAGAGGGGTTGAAACTTCCCTGTGAGGATCCTAGATGTTGTGGGCCACTCTAAGAGACAAATCTCCTGATGCCTACAGAGAAATGATAACCCTCAGGTTGTTCATTGAGCCTCTAAGGATTGAATCTAACTTCCCTTCCAAATGTATTGGGATAGGGAGTTCATTTTTTTATATGAACACTTTGTTTCCTACAGAATGAAAATGCTGGGTTTTTCCTTTTTAATCCTATTCTTAAGGAGCCTCTACTTTCTCTTGCTATTAAGGCCCAACATGTTCTAAGAAATTATGTTCATTTAGAAGTGGGGGGGGAATATGAGGAAAAGGCCCCATAAGTTGTTGAAATTTACTTATATTGGCAATGAAATTACTTGCTTGCTAGATCAACTCCTCTTTTGATTTCCATCCTCTGTGCTTTTATTCCTTGTAAGGTTTTTGAGCACTTTTGGATGCATATCCAAGAGATCTAGTATCCCCGCTCTTTGCTAGAGAGATTTGTTTCTCCAATGAGTGTTGGAATTTGAGAATGGACAGTTGAAGTAGACCAACTTGTGGTTCCAGGATAACCCTAGGATCATGGTGTTTGAGAATCTTAATCATTGCCGATAACACTTGTGTGTCCATGTCCAATTCTTCCATTGCTGAAATTTGGTTCTTTTGGTTCTGGATCTCCCATTTCCACTTTTGGGCCCAATTGCACCCCTTGTTGGGCTAAGGGACTAGTGGGTATTTTCATATTTTTTCTCTTTTCGGTATAGGAGTCCTTTGGGGTGCCTTAAACTGCAAGGAGAAGATTATGATTACCTTGAGATTTTTCTAAATCTGCTAAGGCATTGAAATTTTTGTTGGACTGAAGGTGCTCCCTTTGGGCAGAGACATTGGGTCGTTGATTCCTTCTATGATTACTTGGCTTTTGAAATCCCTATGGATTCACTCTGGGAGGAGGATCCACAGTAGGGGGAGGGTTAATCAACATAAAACATTTGAACAAATGACCATATTTATGGCATTTTCGAAAATGGAACAACAGCTACTCAGATTCAATAGGATGCACAATGTTCTCATCAACCAGGGAAATGACTATAGATTCTCACAGTGGCTGAGAAGTGTTCACATACACACATATTCTTGTGTATTCCATATATATCCTTCTCTTTGTGATCTATGAGGTTTTTATATATTGATCAATGGTGTTTCCTATACCCTCCATAATGTCATTATGCCAGTATTCGATAATAAACGCATAGAGATGGATCCATATCAAAGAAACACAAATTTTTCATTATCCAAGTTGTACATGGGGTCCAAAATCGGATGTAGAGCTCAACATTATTGATAAAGTAAGGGCCATTCTCAAAAATCCTCTTGTGATCATCCAGGCTAGAGAAGAATACTATAAAAAATCTTTAGCACCCAGCTGCAGTTCGAGATGGCCTTTGTGCTACAATTTATTCTTGATCCATGGGATCAAATATTTTTTTGTCGGCCCAATTATGATAAAATTGTATATCAACACATGGTATTGCATGTACAAGATGTAATCCACAATGGTATCGGATTTTACCTCATAACAAGTGTTTTGGACGACCTTAGAGAGACACCGATTATGTCTCTTGTTTTGCTAGGCATCACCTAAAACTAACTGGTGGGAATTTTGATCTCCCCTGGGAATCAATGAACGTGTTATTGGATGTGGATCTGTCACATTCCCTCTATTTTCTCCAATTGCGACATTGTAGTAGGAGGGGTTTCAAACCCCTCCTCTCAAGGTTGAAGCCATAAAAGAAACATATCAGGAAAGCAAGCTACGTTGATCAAACTACCAGTTGCTACCGAGGATGTGGATGTGCTCCAGCCTAAAACTAAAGGCAGAAAAAACCAATGGTGGCCATAAAACCCTAGCGGTAGTTCGCAAAGCACCCTTAAAACCTTCCAAAATATAGAATTCCTTTTTTATTTTAATTGTATATATTTTATTTTATTATTATTTTTTTTGGGTTTTTAATTATTTTTTTAAAGATTTTTTTGGTATTTGTTTATTTTTTAAAGGTTATTTTTTTTAATAGTTAATTTGAATTTCATTAAAAAATTAAAATTTTAAAATTATTATTATTATTATTATTATTTTAAATTAAAAAAAATTGTGTTATGTGATTTACAAAAAAGTGTATTTAATGATTTTTTTACACTTGTGATGATTTTCTAGACCATAGCTAAAAAACGTTGCAAAATTAATGCTCCATGGAAAAGGGGATCACGTTGTCTTAGACTAAGATTTTAAATGAGGTATAGTTTTAACTTTTAAAAAGAAAATTGCTCTTGGGAAAACCAATATCTATTTTAGGTGTTTATTTTGAAGATTTTTTGTAATTATATTTTTTTTAAGGTAATGGTTGAAAATGTTGGAATTTTAAGATTTTTTTAATTAATTAATTAATTAATTTTATTTTTTATTTTTTTTATTCATGATATTTGCTTTTTAATGGAATGGTTGAAAAATGTTGGAATTTTAACCACAAATAAAGGGTGATGCAACACCACCACTTTCGACTTGGGAGTGTTTTTTCATGATTTTTCTGCGAAAATAGGGTTTTTTAGAGCTAGAGTTCTCATTATGAGGTCATAGTTCTTGTTAAGTTGGTAACTTTGTTTATAAAACAAGACCATGGTGTTGCATTGCAAAATAGAGAAGGAATTGCAATGTTATGCTAGAGGAATGAACTTGGAGATCATACATCTCCACTTCTCAATTCTACCATCCATTGCCTTTATTTTCACAAAATAATCAAGGTGTCTCCATCCATTAGCGTTAGAGAGAGAATTCAAGAGAAAAACAATCCATCTAAGATTATTTTTGGAGCCCACTTGTCATGGTGACACTGCATATTTTTCTTTTCCATTTGACAATAATACAGGTATTATTGTTTCCTTCCATTGATTTATACCTTGAATGATTTTTTTTTTATTTTTTTTTGGGTAAATTCATAATCTCACTGCCTTTTTCATTTCTTATTGTTTATTTGATATTATAATACTTTCGTTCTTTTTTCATATTTATTAATTATTTGATGTTTCAGTCATACACTAGATAAATTAAAGGTTTTGCTCACTAATGCAATGAAATCAAGATATTAGATTAGTGACTACATTTCATTTTTTATCACACTTCTCTTCTTATGTTGTTTTATTTTCTTATAGCTAACTTCTATCTTGTGGATCACTGTTACAACTTTTGTTTCACTCTTCAAGCACAAGCAAAAGGCATAATTTTAAAAAATCTCATTTTATAGAGACTTAACATTTCACACACGTGTTAGCTTCTATTTCACAAGTTTCACATAATTTGTTTTTTCAAGTTCCACACATTTTGCATAGGCCTTCACAATTTTTCCACGCCTAAGTTGTATTATTCATGGGCATGATGGGTGGGAATGTATCTATGATAGCCATCACATAGGTTTTATTCTCTACACACATAACTAACACAATTATGTTTGTGATAGCTTATGGGATTTGATCCATTATTTTTTTTTTTTTGGGAAATACAGGGTTCTCTCATGAAGTTTAGTTGGTAGTTTTGAATAGTAGTTTTTTGAATTATATTATGTCCAATGTTTTGAAATATTTACTATTTTTACTGGACATTTTACCTATCTTCAAAGACAAAAGCCCAATCATGAAATGAGAAAGGAGAAAATAATTTAAAAGGATATGACAACATAAATGTTGAATATAATGCCAATGATTAGGGAAAATTATAATTATATATGGACAAAAATTGGATGAAGAAAAATAATTGAATTAATTATAAATAAAGGAAAAGACATTGGACAATAAAATGGTAAAAGGGAGAGATAAATTAGTTAATAATAAAAATATATTTGATGTTTTAGAAGAATTTGACAAGGGAAAGATGGGAGAAAAAGATAAATTAATAAAAGTTAAATAGAGAAAAATGTTAATAAGGAAAATAATTAAATTAAATAAAAATTTAAAATTTAAAATACAAAAGGAAACTAAATAATTTAGATAAAGAAAATTAAATATTAAAAAGAGGTTGAAAAAGGTTAAGCCTAAAAATAATGATATTAGAAAAAATAAAAATAGGGGTTGATATAAAGACAAAAAATTAGATGGGCGTTGAAAAGGAAAAAGGAAAGGGAAGATAGATAAAAAAATAAATAATGGAAATCATTAATAAAAATATTATTAAATTTTATTAAAAACATGGATAATATAAGATAGAGGAAATAGATAATGAAAGAAAGGGGTCGAGAATAAAGAAATACAAATGGAACCGAAGGGTGTCTTAATGGTTTAGGCAGTGAATAAGGGGTTTTTAAGAATTTATCAATTTATAGCCATCTTTGTGATTTCAAGTATTTTGTTGCTTTTTAATTTCAATGACTTCATGAATAATGTGGGAATAGTAGTAGGGGGTTTAGGATTATATTTTCATTTAGTCAAAACAAATGAGTTGTTTTGTATTAAAAGAATGCTTCACAATGACAAAATTCATAATGCAATTGTCAGAATTGTCAACGATATGTTATTTGAGACGCACTTTAGGTGACTGCATGTTTTGGCCAATGTAAGAATTACCACAAAATCAAGGAATTTGATAGATTCGTAGTCCCAACATAGGGTCATACATGTCCTTATTAGAATCAATTAATTACTTAAGGTTTTAAAAGGTTTGAAGAGGGTTTTGATGTTCTTTTTGGATAGAATTATGGAGAAAGGGACCGTACCAAGGGATATAAAGGACCATACGAAGGGATTGAGGTGGAAGAGGGGGGAGGGGGATTTTAGGTTTTGGATTAAGAACCTCATGAATATATTTGTTAATATGGGACTCAGAACACCCATTTTATATTGAGGCTTTAATCAAATGGGGATTTTCCTTTTCTAGGGGCTAAGGAGAAAAAATATGAATGAATCAAGTAATGAGCATTTTTAACACATCATACTTTTGTCTTGGGTGATGATGAGAATTGACATGAATATTTTAGTCAATGTGAATCTTTTTCTTGCAAATTTCATGTGTGATGGATCCATCAAGAATATGAGATATAAGAATGTGTAGGAAGGCAATGCTTTTATCTTTTTCAATTTCCATAGTAGATTGAATATGGGCGTAAATGTTGTTGGAATGTTGAAGAAATGTATGATGCATTAAAACTAATACTAAAAAGTAACCAATTCCTTTTAGCACTTCTTGAGCAACTATGCCAAAAATATTAAGAAATTCATATAGTTTAAACATGTTATATTAAATTATCAACCATGAACATATTGGTATGAAGTGCTTACATTGTGTGTGAAGGATTTAGTTCATTATTAACTCTTAATTTAACAAAATAAATACTTCTAATGAAAATACCTTCAACTTAAAATAAATAATCTTCTAATGATAAAAATGTTAAATAGAAAATCAATCAATTGTTATAGGCTTTTCTCTGATCACTCAGAATTGTCATCTTGTGAATCAAAATTCTACAACCTCATATTGCAGTATTTAATTCATCAATGAGTCGAATGTGCCTATGATTAGTAATTAAGGAATATTTTCAATAACATTTTGTGTATCAATGTTCTTGCAATTCTATGGAAAATACATTCATTAATCATATTACAAAGAATTCATGGAAACTTAATAACTAGAACTAAATTATTGAATAAACAAAAACTACTCTAATATTGAAAATGAAATGCATAATAACACATTGGGTCCTTCTTGGCTTAAGTTATGTTGTAGAGGAGTTACAAAACTAAAGAAAAATCAATAAGATATGTTGAAATCAACACATGGATTAGAAAATAAGTAGTCTCGTATTAACATTTAGAATCAAGTTAGAGCATTATCCTTCCTGTAGATATTGAGAGATATATATCTATATATCACCCCTAGGATCTCTAAACCATTATTCCTATAAGATATACAATATTCTTCTAGAACATATACTACCTATGATGGTACGAATAACCTACGAATTCATAATTTGTGATAACTAAAAAATCAAAATAGGGGATTTGATTTTCCTTAATCATCACACATTTAACTACTTCCACACTTTAAGAATTTCATGGCATAATGCATGAAATTATTCATGTGATCTATTGACTCTTGATTTGGTATGGTGTGGCTTGAAAGACCCTATTGTGGTGCCCGCTCTAACTTGGAATTTGACCATGCTTTATGGCTTGACTTGTTTGATTTGGAATTTTTTTAGGGAACACATAACCATATTTAGAGGATCAAGAACCATATCCAAGTGGCGATTCATTCTTTGGGATTGTGAAACTATATATAACACTTATATTGCTACAATAACTAAGTGGTTGCTAAGTGGTTAGTAAAATGATGTTCAAACTTACTTGCATACCTAAAGGTGGAAATGTATAAAATAGATAACTTATACATTGGAATCCTTCTTGATAAGACTATATTGTAGGAAATGAGAATAATATGGAAAAAATAGTAATAATGAGGAAAATAGTCAATATCTAATGGTTGAAAAGTGTGATTAGAAGTGAAAAAAAGTACCAAAAGAAAAATTCAACAATCCCTTCATCAAGAAAGTAAACAATGCATGTGATCAACATAAGGTCATCTCCCTCATGGGTAGATTCTCTTGGTATGATGAAATTTATATTTTCCATATAGATCAGTGTAACACTACCTTCACCACACCTTGGAAGAAATTCACATATTGTATTATCCTCTTTTCCCTGAATTTTTTTTGAGCCACTTTTTAGTGCACCATGTTCTATATATTCCATTATTTGGACCACATAAATTTGGCTTACCTTTATGATTTCATTGCATTATTTAAGAAATGATCACAAAAATTGGAATAACTACCTACCTTTTTTTAATGGTTTGATAAATATAATATTTGTTGTAGGAACCCATGCAAGTGTTCCTTCTATTTCACTATAAATCACTTATTGGTATTCATTTTATTGAAGTATAGGATCACAATTTATCCCTTAAAAGTTCAATCCATTATTTAAATTATGCTTCCAAATATTTTTCACCAATTACAAAACTGAAAAGGGAAGATTGATTTCTTAGATTCATCCTTGATTATGTTGCACATCACCATCGGTTCTTACATCCTTTTGGCAAATAAATTCTCTTCATATGTTATGACTAATATTAGGCATACTAAATGCATTAAATCATGCACTTGTAATTGCACCATTGATTACCCCCCTTGATTATTAGTAGATGCCTGAAATCCGTAAAAGATCCCATTGATCCAAAATGCCACAAATGGTTCCTTGTTTTTGTGGAAAAACCTACCTTGATGAGACCGGTTGATCCATCTTAACTAGGATTCAAGAGCATGCAACTGAAATTAAGCATAACCGTTCTAAAACCTCAGTGTTGGCCGATCACTCCACTAAAACAAATCATCATATATGTATTGAAAACTCATGTGATGTGGCCAAAATTGATCATTATCACCATAGGAAATTCAGAGAAACCATCAAAATAGGTAAACACCTCGATAACCTTAACCGCGATGATGGTTGGAAGATTAGTGATAATTGGATTCCTATTTTAACCTCTGTTTCTATCTTCTCCTAAATTACTTCCTACCCTCTTATCGCTAGACTTGGCCTCCATGGTCTTCCTTAGTATACTAACCCTAAATTCATTATAACATTTTAATAAAATAATCAAGAATATAATAATAAAAAATAAATAAAAATTTCATAATTTCCATTTCTAAGATTATGAATCTTTATAAATCAATTTATTATAATTCATAATAATACAATAAAGTTTAATTTAAAACAAAATATTAAACAATTAATAATTTTATTCATTATTAACTTTAAATTCATTTTTGAAATTAATAATAAAAATTAGGTCATTATGCATAATAATAAATTAATTTATAATCATTATTAGTTATTAGTTATTAATTATTTTACTTTTAATCATTTAATTTTAACTATAAAAATGAAAACAACAATTCATACAACTTATAACCAAAGTAAAATTTACATCATTATATTTATCTTAATCATATAAAATTAATTAATTTTACAATTTTTTAGTGAGTTTATAATTATTAGTATGAACTAATAGTTACTTTCAATCATTAAATAAGGAAACCAAAATACATTTCTAAAAAAAAATTGATATTCTTAAAAGTAGACTAGCCATTAAATTAATAATTAATAACTAAAACTAAAATTATTAACGAATTAACAATAATAAAATTAAGATAAAATAAATAAATTACAACTAAACTGAATTAAACATGATCATACCTATCGGTTGTCTTTCATTCCCATCCCTACCCTAGCCTTATTTATTACCCTATTGGGTTCTGACTTATTCTCTCATGGATCTAATCTTGATGATCAACCATGGAGGTGGGTTCGAAATGTCGATTACAACAAATATAAATGCAATGACTTCGGAAGATAACACCTCACATAATATTTATCCTATATATATTTACCTCAATGGTCATCATTGTTGGAGTAATAATGTAGTAGGGGATGCATGATTGGGAGTGTGCCATTTATTATACTAGCAATGGTTTTTTAGGATTATCATTAAATTACAACCATGAGAAGGAATTGGCCTTGGCTATAGTCCACTCCATCCAAAAATTGTGCCATTATATTTTTCTCGATATAACCAAGGCCATAGTGAATTTAAACCATATGAAATATCTTCTAAGATGAAAAGATACGAATGGTATGTTCCCATGTTGGATTGTTATTATTTAGGAATTTGATCTTGGAGAAGATAGGCTCTAGTCCTCACCAAGTTTATCATCCATCTCCCATTTGGTGTAGAATACCCACAATTGAATGAAAAATTTACTTATGAATATCCATTTTTTATTTCATTATATGACCCTTGGTATGATGATATATTCATTAATATTTGCATAGAGAAACTTGCTTAACATCATTAACAACCATCAACAAGCTCCTTGATATCTCTTCATGGGAGGTATCCTTTACTAGTGAGAAGTTGATACAATCTTACATTGGTGCTTACTCATGATGAGTTTGAGCAGGTTTTGAATGACTATCATATTGATACTTATGGAAACCATTTATTAGGGATAACGACTGCCCAAAAAGCTTTCTAGGAAAGATATTTTTATCCCTCCTTATTTCATGTCTACATCCATATAGTTAAGTGTTCTGAAAAACACCTAATATTCACTCTCAAGTCATAAGTTCCACTAGCTCCCTTGCATCCTATGATCACATCTACCCCTATTTTAAAATGGCGGATTATCTTCATGACATGCAACCTTGCATCCAATAGTGGCCCCAAGTACATCATCACAATTGTCGATGATTTTATGAAGTGACCCAAGTTCACACCGACATTCAACAAGGTGGATATGATCATTCTCATTTTCTCTAACCATGTCATAATATGCTTTTATTTCCTCATATAGTTCACATATAACCATGGAACACATTTCAATAATGAATTCTTCCAAAAGTTGGCATTGCATTCAAATTTTTCACTTGAACTAGCGAATTAGCATTATCTATAGGCTAATAGCCAATTCAAGGTTGCTAACAAAGTCCTAAAAACAATGTTAGGATGGATAGTCAACATACATAAAACTAATTAGAACCATATTCTTTTCTTAGTTGTATGGTCTGTTGGACCTGTGTTAAGACCATTGCTAGATTCATGCCTTTTTCTCATTCAGGACATCAAGGAAACTTTTCCCATCAAATGTGAGATCCCCTCTCTCCATATTAGAACATTTTATAACACTATTGACTTAGAGAAAAAACTAGTATCTTAGGGATAACAAATGAATATCATGACTCCTCATTACAAAACAATGAATTAACCGTGAAGAAATGGTCCAAATCCCACTATGATTGTTAGGTCCACCTTAACATCTTTTTTGAAGGAGATCTAGTCCTTTCATATGATATATCTAATGAATAGTTAGGAGTGAGAAAGTTTTAATTTAAATATTAGTATGGTATTGTGGTTGGATTGCTTGTTAACACAATCCAACTTCACATATACCATTTTATTGCTCATCTTGATTCTCATTGCCTTATCATGCAATTCAATAACATTTAATTTGTTCATGATTAATGTATTTTCATATAATATTTACTAGTTGGGCTTCCATAAAAAAAATTTGATACTAAACGTTCATACATATTCCTAAATATCACAATAACTTGTTAATAACATTGATTAACATTTATCGCATTAATTTATTTACACGTATGAAAGAAAACATACATATCATGTATATATATGATCATAAAATACCCATAAAACATGTAAATGACCTTAATACATTTTGTTTCATCATGCACAAGTACTTAGAATCATTTAGGCCAACAACTATGCTTGTTGGTGGGGCTTAAAAATGCAACACACATGCTACCTTCCTTCAAATTTGTACTTTAATTGTCAACCCATAGTCATACAAAATCTTAAGATGCTAATTAGTATGTTTGCAAGACATACTTTCATTATTCCTTATGAAACTACTTTATGCTTAAAATTATATCTAATTCCTTGGGACAAGTGACACACCATGTATGACTTTGTATGTTCAGGAAAAGGGAAAAAATCATTAATGAAAGAAAACTATGAATATCACATACCAAGGTTGGAGATTTAAGTAGAATATCAGTTTCAAAATTGAGATTTAATCTAGCTATTACAACTTAATTTCTTTAAGGAAACAAACCATGAAGAGAAAAGCTACTGCTATCTAATTATATGTAGAAAGGAAATACCAAACTAATTTGTAGAAAATAGACTAATGATAAAATGAAAATTGAAAGAAAGTCAAAACCATACTTAGCTCCTATTACCCTTAAGAACACTATTTCATGATGTCATCATTATGTTATGAATAAAACATACATTGTTAAGTGAGAAATATGATGGAGAAGACAATTATGCATTGTTCTACACAGGTAGTTCCAATCCTATACGAAACTCTATAGTACTACAAGAAACATAGCAAAAAGCTAAAATGAACTATAGAAAGGGGTAAAATGCCTCCTTAACCATAAAGACTAATGAATTAACTCAAATTCATCTATGCATAGCATTTTCATATAGAAAATGAGTGACTGCAAAATAAAATTATTTCTATAGGAAGCAAGTAATCCTAACCATGAAAAACTTCTGTGTAAGCATAATATTAAAAGTGAGAGAGAAAAAATGAAATGGAAGGAAATAGAAATACAAAAATGGTTCCTTAGAGTAGGAAACAACTAATCATAACCATGAACAATTTCCTGTAAGCATAATATTAAAGAGTGACAAAAAAAATGTGAAATGAAAGGAAAGGAAATACCCCTATGTGGGCTCTACCCAAGGTGCTAAGGGAATGTGAAAATATAAACAATAATCCACTAGATATTAAACTTCTATAATTAATTAACAACAAAACATAATACATTGTTCAGTATGAAAATAGTTATTTTGAGAGCTCTAGTAAGCTATGAACAAATTATCAAATTTTTGAACCCCTTGAGGTTAAGCCTTGAATCCCCTTTTAAACATAGAAAATATGGATAACCCCTTTGATTGGTATAATTCTTGTTCCCATCAATCCCAAAATCATAGGATCTTCTTTCTAGGACTAAATCCTCCTTACTATATTTGTTCTCTTGGCTAATCATAACATCTTTGAGTGAACTAGGGTTTTCTTGGATAAAATGCTTACTCCACAGGGAAAACAATTCCTTCATTACCTTAGGGTTATTATTGATAACTATTGCATACTATCCTACCATATTAACTTACTAACTTCACCAAAATAAAGTAAAATCATTAACCTGACCTAATCAATCAAAATTCCTTTCTCAAATCATGATTAATATATAAAACAATCATATTGTATATCAAACAAGGTAAAATTATGTGTATTTTTGGAAATAATGAAAATAGAATGTTATTGATGGGTTTGTATAATAGCTAATGTGTGGGTCCATCATCACCCCCTAACTTGGCTTCTTGCACATCCTTATCCAAGTAAAAATATATTGCTCACTTTTATTTTGTTTCCCTCTATTAATCCTTGCAAATTTCTCTAATAAAGCATGATGTAAAAGGAAGGATACCTATGAATTTATTTCTCTATAGGTCCCTTCTATTTTTATTGTTTCTTGTGCTACTATGTCTACCATTTCTTCTTGAAGCAAACTCTCCCCTTTTGAATGACCTTTTGCAAAGCTAGGGGAATCCTCAATTTGGACCATTGTGGGAGAGAGAGGAGTTATTTTTGTGTGGATATTTCGAAATCTATGCCTTTTCCTTCCTTAAACTTGGCAAAAAATAACTAAAATTGGTGTCTTATCCCTTGGATTTGGAGGTGCGGTCAATTTAACTAATGTTGCAACTACTTCTTTCTTTCAGGATTCTAATTTGATTTTTTTTTTTTACTTGGGTTTTTCTTTTCTTTGAGTGGTCTAGACTATGTGTCACCTCCTTTCCTTTCTCTCTTCTCTTTCCTAGTGATCCATGCTAATTCGAATAATGGGAGGGGCAACTTACAAAATAAGTTCATATTTATAATTCATAAAGTCATATTTTTATGTAAAATGGAACTTAATCGATATGTCACCGATGGGTTAAACATAACCAAAGTTGAACTTGTCAACAAGAAACCTTATAAGAAAGAAATAGGAAGAGAGTTAAGGTCGATAAGGAAAAGTCCAAAAATTGGCCCCATCACATGTAATGGTTCTTCTGAATGAAATTCTTCTTCTTCTCCAATTCTCTCTCTCTCTCTCTCTCTCTCTCCATATTTTTGTGATTAATTCAGTTCTTGAATTTTTGTATCAATGGTTTTGCGATTCATTTTATGGAAGATTTGTATTTTTTCTCTCCTCCTCTCTTGACATTCAAGTATCCTAGGTGTTAGCTCCCAAGATATGGATCAATGGTATTAGAGCAGTTTATGACTCCATGCAAATGAGGGTTTGAAGCATTATTTCGGTTTCAAAGTTTTGCAACAATATCCAACATTATTTTGGGACTTTTGGAGTCCATTTTCTTGGCCATATATTATAATTATCACAGTTGGTTCATAAGCATTACAAGATTTTTTACCCTCATATCTTCATTTATTGTTGAAGGATAATTCTTACCTAGATCCACTACATTCATTGGTGTGCATCTTGGAGTTTCCATGACCTCTATAACAACCCATGTTGCTCTACAAACCCTTAGCATCATTTATGGCCCTTCACACTTGGTATCATCACATTCATTGTTATTGCAGATCTACACAACCATGCCATAGCTTAAAAAAATTGTATGTAGCACATAGAAACTTTTATGATATCATTTTATCCATTTCTTAGCTTTTGCATTGTGTTATGGTTACCATAGAAGCACAATGATGGATGGAATGCAAGGCACCAACCTTTAGAAAACTTCATTTAGGTACCATTAACTCTACAAATGACATCTTAGGGTGGAAGGCCCATTTATATATGCTTATGAAATCAATCCATGAGACTTTTTGTTATAAGTTGTTTAAGGCATTGGAAAAAATTCATTTATGAGTCCGTAATTAGCTAATTTCTCAAGTTTTCCTCCCTTTACTACTAATTTCATTTAGAGATTACAACAAGAAATAAGGTATACTAACACTATTTATAAATGTTTTAATTAATGAATAATCCTCAAGTGGTGGGCATACACCACACTAAGTCTACCTGTATAGAAGATGTATTTTAAAATATAATAAGCCACTTCATGTCAAGGTACAAGGAAGCCTTTTGGAATAACTAAAGGCTAACCAATTTTTTTAAGACATTCTTGGAAAACATGTACGGAGGTTTCTCTACTTTTATATTATCTATTAACACATCAAGGATGATTGGTCAAAGTTTAATACTATTCATAACACAAAGATGCTAATTCAAGCAAATCAATCTATGTAATTCAACTAAAATATGGGTTATACAAACAAATGAACGAACTTAAATTTTAAACCATAAATAATTTACTAACAAGCGATTTTATTCATGTATTTTTAGAAATATTGTTACTATTAATTTAGTGATATATTCATTACATTATTTTTTTAACATTAAAATGTATGCGATTGTGGACTATAATATTTTTTTGTTGCTAGGTAATGTGAGTTGTGAGATGATTGACATGCCTAACTTGTGGTTTGAGTAGCCACAAAATAAGGGCAACTAAACCCTCAAAATTATCTAGGGATTGCACTTGGCCCGGGCCACACCAACCCTTAGCATGACTGGATTTTTTTCCACAGAGTTTTGAATCGATGACCTTTACACCATGAGTGCCTTAACAGAATACCTTATCACCATCTACTCTACACCCTATGAGCCATTATGGTCTATAATATTGTAAAGATAAACTCATGAATGTATAAAAATAGTTATAAGTCTTAGTCTAAGAGAATTTTTGATGGAAAGAAAAAAATAAGTCAAATCTATACATTTTAATTCACTTATAGTTTGGAAAGGTGTTACCTTAAGTCTTTTTGTGTTGAAATTATTATTATAATTCTTTCTCTCTCTCTGTATATATATACTATGTTGGATCTACAATTTTCCTCTTACAAAGTTGATATCCAAGGTATATGAACTTTTACACTTAGACAAGAAATTAACATATTGAATTGTAATTATTATTACTATCAGAGAAGTCAACCCTAATATGATTATGATGATTTATGAATTCAATCGATAGGACTATTGTCGTAGATGATAAATAATTAATGTGGTATGGATGTATCTGGTTTGAGATGTGAGCTGAACCCCGAATGGTTATCTAATTCACGAGTGTTGGCATATGCTAATATATCAATTAATATAATCTTATCAATTCTTTGCAGTTGTATGTAGTATGAACTAGAAGAAAATGATCTATTATGGTCAAGGGATGCCATTATGATAAGATGGTCGAGAAGTAGAAATAGATCAATTTTCTGGGTAGATTATCACTTTTTATGTTATAAGGAACATCATATCCTACATGGAAGTCTCGTAATACAATAGTCTAACAAGTACCAGAGTTTTTTATTGGTATGATTTGTACTCCATGGTTCCTCAAATTCTTTCTTGTTACACGGAATTTGTAGTAGTGAGTAAATTTTCAAATTCTTATTATTATTTTGGGTGAGAAATTAATATCGTGTTTATATGGTGGCTGTTATTGTTACTATTATTTTAACTAATTGATTCCAATGAAGTGATTGTGATAATTAATAAAATTTTTGACTTTGATTTTGACTTTTGACTAATCAATTGATCCCATGTTCTTTGGGTGAAGGTTAGTCCACTTAATTGATTCCTGGTGAAATGAATGTGACCATTGTTCCAACACCACCAAAGTATTTTCAATTGGGGTTATCATGGGTGGTTGGAAAGAATGGTTGTTATATATCGCACCTAGGTTCAATTCCAGTTGAGTGACATGATGATGATATATATTATTATAATTGTTTCTTGAATATGAATATTGTTTTATTGACCCTCACTCTTTTCATCAGGTTGAGAGAGAGATTGATTTCGTTGAAAGAACAACACCAATGGATTCAATTAAAATTTCAGTCAATGAACTACATTAGTCACAAATGTGATTGAATGACCAAATTACTATTACTCAGGTAGGTCTAGTTGATGAGATGAAGAATCACTAACTTCAATAACAATTATGTCAAGGTTTAGGGTGATTGAGATTTTATGAGAGTTAGTTCTAAATCTCATACATTACAAGAAAAAATTACATTGGTGAGGGGTGAAAAATGTCACCATAAGCTCATTGGTGACGGTCAAAAGAGCATTTGTCACCAAAAATTGAACGTCACCAAAGGTGATGCCACCAAAAGTATAAGTGTTTTAGTGACATAAAAATTCCGTCACCAATAATGATTTATAATGACTGATAGCGACCATGACCATTTTATATGAGCAATGGTGATGGACCATAGCCTTCATCACCAAAAACTGAACGTCACCAAAGGTGGTGTTGCCAAAAGTATAGGTGTAGTAGTGACATTCAAAGTTCACCACCAATAATGTTTTATAATGACAGATAGTGACTGTCACCATTGCATATGAGCAATGGTGACGGACCATAGCCCCAGTCACCAAAAACTGAACGTCACCAAAGGTGGCGTCGCCAAAAGTATAGGTGTTATGGTGACATTCAAGGTCCGTCACGAATATTGATTATAATGACGGATAGTGACCGTCACCATTTCATATGAACAACAATGATTTATTGTGATGGATCTTTAATGGCCGTCACTATTGGTGCATATATATGGTGATGTTCGTTGACTGTCACCAAAAGCCGCATTGCTAGAAGTATAGGTGTTGTGGTGACATTCAAGGTCCGTCACAAATAATGACTATAATGATGGACAACGACCATCACCATTTCATATCAACAACAATGATTTATGGTTATGAACCTCTGAGGGTCATCATTATTGATGTGTATATATGATGGCGTTCATTGACTGTCACCATTTCATATTTTTTGGTGAGGGTCGAAAAATGTCACCAAAGCTCATTGGTGATCGTAAAAAGAGCCTCTGTCACCAAAGGTTGATCGTCGCCATTCCATATGGATGTCATGGTACAATGGAATCGAACCACCAACCTCTTGCTTGTAAAGCAAGTGCTCTTCCATTGAGCTAGAAGCCTTTAAAGAATTATACTTTTAAAAAGTAGACCTTGAAACTTCATAATTGTAAATTCTACAACTTTCAATAAATTAAACTCTCGACAACATTTTAATAAATAAGAAAAGCAACATCGAAGCTGCAGGGCACTACCTAATGGTTATTGAAGTTATGAAAAGTGGGTGGAGGGAAAAATAGTTTTGTATAAGAGAATCAATATGTTTAGTTGAATACTCAATTAGAATTGAAACTCTGAAGAAATTTATAACCTATAAATGACCTATAACTAGAAAATGCATCAAATATTGCAAAGGAAATGTCATAAGTGGATAACATATGGAAGAAGAGGAGGTAGGGAATTGGAACCCTTGTACATCTTGGCATGCCTTAGCACTTGGCACATCTTAGCTTGTTTGACATGTCTCCGTACTATCTAGCACATGTTAGCATGCCCTAGCATTCCCTAACACACCTTAGCAGTCATGACCTCACAACTAGCATTACATTTTTCCATGACTTGGGAACCTTACATTCACTAGAACACCTTGGAACTCCCTAGTTGTCATGCCCTCTGTTATCCTCCATAATATCCCAAGATGATGAGGAGATCGATGGAGGTAACCATAGACCAAGCTTTTATTTTTCTAGCTAGCCCTACCAAACCAGAGAGGGCTCTCTCTATGAAATCATAGCCAAGAGATGATTGGAATGTGAAGGATTTTAGACTAGATAGCTAGGCTCAGGTGGGTTTTTGGAAAATTTAGGGACTTGGAACTCTGTCCAACGGTGTCTTGTCTGGCAGGGACTTTGTCAAGGAGGCAAGGACTTGGAGCTCTGTCTAGGATAAAGCACCTAACATGCATGACAGAAGCTCACTAGAATAGAGTACCTCCTACCTAGAAGAGTGTCCCATACTCAAAATATAGAACCCTTCTCTACTGTGCAATTTTCTTAAATCTAAATCTGTGCATAAAACAATACTAAGAAAAACACTTAAATTAAGAAAAGTGAGCATCTAAGTTAAACAATAAAAGTATACTAAATATGGTTGTATATAAGTTTGGGAAACACTAGACAAGCATGCTTGTACAACAACCATAAGATGCCTAAAATCGATGCGATTATTTCATCGTTTCTATACCCTCACAACAAAAATGGAATCTATAGCATGTACCCCAAGGCTATATGCATCTGCTTAAGGTGTAGATTGAAAGGATCTGCCGAGATGAAGTACTATTGAAGGAGAAACACCTTCAAAACAACATATGAAGTCTACTGTGAATTCAACCCATTTTCACACAGACCAAGGTTGCTACTAGGTACACTTCTCCACTGAATGGAAATTGCAATATATTGCGGTGTTGCTGAAGAAAAAACACCTTTAGTGCAACATGGATAAAACTCTAACATATATTGTCACTATGGCCTCAGTTGTAGATGATCTCATCAATATAGGTAATAACTTCGATAATTGAAAAACCAAAAGGTGAGATGCATAGATCATTTGAAATGACATATTTGGGCATACTTTATTATTGTTTAGGTGTGTTAGTATAGAAAATGCAAGGTAGCCTATTGCGTCTTTATGTCACAGGCCAAGGATGCGAAGAAATACATAAAATATTAAATAACATGGTATAAGTCGATTGCAGGTTCTTTTGAAGCGCGAATAGAATTCTCCTTGTGTGGGTTCTAATATAGTGGGTATAACTTTAAATAAGAAACTGATAGTTGTGGGGTTGAAATTGTCTCAAAATTCATGAAAAGTCCCAAATTTGTTCACTAGAAAGAATCAGAGTGAGTCTTCAGGTTTATGGAAGGGAACACCCTATTGGCAAGAAGATAACTTGAAATTAGTCAG
This sequence comes from Pinus tabuliformis, assembly GCA_031772625.1. Taxonomy (NCBI): domain Eukaryota; kingdom Viridiplantae; phylum Streptophyta; class Pinopsida; order Pinales; family Pinaceae; genus Pinus; species Pinus tabuliformis. The sequence continues at coordinate 1,755,944,019 of CM062817.1, read as the reverse complement.
GCATATTATTTCTCGTCTTCTTGTAGATATGTGCTTTGAAAAGATAACCACATCCAAAGACTTAATAACAACTCTGGTAAAGTTTATAGATGTGAAGCACTTCTGAGAAAACCCATCGCTTAATGACAATTGAGCGAGGAATATGTCGAGGAATTCAATCTTGCACTCGATCAAAAAAGGGAATTGTGGTATCCAACATCTTCCCAACAAACTGACTCCAACCATAACGTGAAAGGTAGGTTAATTGTGAAACCTCTTTCCCACTTTGTAGTATTGTTGCCTCTTGAATTCCAATAGGTATCTAGCTACTTAGATCCACAAAACTCATGCTAGGTAAACTCTGCATGGTACAATTGTGATGTGCAAGCTTGACACATGCTCTAGTTTGCCTCTAAAAGAGGGTAATTCAAAATATTATGACAATCTTAATTGTAATTTGATCATACACTATTGAGGTATTGCATGGAATAAACAATGTACTAACAATTCACTGATGAAGAACTCAAAATAAATGAATTTCTTATTGCTACAATAGCGTCACTCTTGGGATTCTTGGATAAAGCACCTCAGCTACATGGTGAGAGCTTCCTAGAATAGAGTACCTCCTACCTAGAAGTGTGTCCCCTACTCAAAATATAGAACCCTTCTCTACTGTGCACTTTTCTTAAAGATAAATTTGTGCATAAAAAAGAACTAAGAAAAACACCTAAATGAAGAAAAGTGAGCATCTAAGTCAAACTATAAAAGCATACTAAATATGGCTCTATCTAAGTTTGGGAAACACTAAACAAGAATGCTTGTATACAACAACCACAAGATGCCTAAAATCAATGCACTTCTTTCATCACTGCTACACCCTCATGGGAAAACTATAATCTACAGCATGCATCCCAAGGCTACATGCATCTATTAAAGGTGCAGAACAGAAGGATCTACTGAGATGAAGTATTGTTGAAGGAGAAAAATCTTCAAAACAAGTAATAGAGTCTAATGTGCATTCAACCGATTTTCACATAGGCCAAGGTTGCTACTGGGTACACTTCTCTCCTAAATGGAAACTGTAATGTATTGTTGCTCTACTGAAGGAGAAACACCTTCAGAGAAACACGAATAAAAATATAGCATATATTGTCACTGTGGTATCGATTGTAGAATATCTCATCAATATAGGTAACAAATTCGATAATTGAAAAACCAAAAGGTGAGCTACATAAATAATTTGAAATGATATATTTGGGCATACTTTATTATTTTTTAGGAGTGTTAGTATAGAAAATGCAAGGTATCTTGTTGCATCTTTATGTCACAGACCAAGGATGTGAATAAATATAGAAAAGATTAAATAAAACAGTATAAGTCAATTGTAGGTTATTTCGAAACAGGAATGGAGTTCTCCTTATGCAGATTCTAATCTAGTGGGTATATATTTAAATAAGAAATTTATAGTTATGGGGTTGGAATTGTCTCATGATTCATGGAAAGTCCCAAAGTTGTTAACTAGAAAAAAGTAGAGTGAGTCATCAGGTTTATGAATGGGAACACCCTATTCGTAGGGAGATAATTTCAAATTAGTTAGGGATATTATTTCTCGTCTTCTTGTATGTGTGAGCTTTGAAAAGCTAACCACCTACAAAGACTCAAGAACAACTCTGGTAAAGTTTATAAGTGTGAAGTAGTTCTGAGAAAACTAATCACTTAATGAAAATTGAGCAAATAATATGTTGAAGGATTGAAGCTTGCACTCAGTCATAAAAAGGAAGTTGGGGAATCCAACATCTTTCCAACAAACCAACTCCAACCATAATGTGAAAGCCAGGTTAATTGTGAAACCTCTTTCCCACTTTGTAGTATTTCTGCCTCTTGAATTCCAAGAGGTTTCTTGCTGCTTAGATCCACAAAAATTGTCCCAGGTAAACTCTGCATGATACAATTGTGACATGCAAGCTTGACACACACTCTAGTTATCATCTAAAATAGGGTAAGTCAAAATATTATGACAAGCTTAGCTGAAATTTGATCATACAATGTTGAGGTATTGTATAGAATAAACAATATACTATCAATGCACTAACAAGGAACTCAAAATAAACGAATTTCTTGTTGCTACAATAGTGCCACTCTTGGGATTATCTAAGAGCCACTAACTTATACACATTTGGAATCTTTACTTGGTTTGCAGAAAGATTATGCAATGGTAGTGATCACTCTTTTCCCTCCCATGGAAGGTCTATGCAGAGTCAGCAATAAATTGATTTAAAAGTGAGGTATATGCTTGAAAAATAGGAGTCTGACTCTTCAACTCTAATTTAGTGGCAATGAAATATTCAGCTGTAAATGCATGATCTTTTACAGTGTAAATTTCTAGATAAATGGCTAGACTATATCTATCCATTGTCCACATATCCCAAAAAACCATGTATGTCTGGACTTTGGTTGTGTGTGAGAGAGGGGAGTGTTGGGGTGTGTTATATTCTTTCCACGACTAGCCCACGTAGTTAACCAGGGGGTTAGAAAGGGGGTGGAGCCCCCACTTCATTACGCCGATTGCGTAGAGAAGGGGAGTCACATGGGGTTTGAGGGGTGCAGGCTATGTTAGGTTGGGAAGACCTACTAATGGTTTTGTGCATGATTTTCGCACATGATTTTGGACGTGATGGTCTTCGGTCCATGGTTTTGGATGTGATGGTTTTCGGTCCATGGTTTTGGATGATTCAGCATGTATAAATATGTATTGTAACATTGAAAGGAACATAATGAAAATCAAGCTAATAGTCCCGGTTTTGGGATCCAAGGGAAATCTATGTGTATTTATGTGTTATGCTGTCGTATTGTTTATTTTATGTGTTTTAGAATTCGTATGGAGGTAATTTTTGTATAGGGTTAAAACCTACATTTGGTATTGGAGTTGTTTTAGCTTTAAGGGGATGCCTTTGTTGCTGAAGGGTTTCACTCGGGCCTGTGGAAGACCCTGTTCAGTGGGAGATCTGCCGGATCGATTCTGGTGGTGAAAGAAGATGGCAAGCAGTGGAAAGATAGAGATCGAGAAGTTTAATGGTCAGAGTTTTGAGTTATGGAAAATCAATATGGAGAATCTGTTGGTGGATAAATATCAGTGGAATTGCAGTAGATTTGGGTACTAAACCAATAGGAGTGTCCGATGAAGAATGGAAGAAGTTGGATCAGAAGAGCACAATAAGATTATGTGTCTCAGATTTAGTATTTCTGAATGTATCAGGGGAAGCTATGATGAAGGCTTTGTGGGACAAGTTAGGGAATTTGTACCAATCTAAGTCTCTGGTGAATAAACTATTCCTACGGAAAAAGCTGTATAACCTGAGGATGAAAGATGGAGACTCGGTGAAAGAACATCTGAACACATTTAATACTGTGGTAAGTCAGTTATTATCTGTTGATATTAAAATTTTAGAAGAAGATAAGTGCATCAGTTTGTTGTGTTCTCTACTAGATTCGTGGGATAGTTTGGTTATTGCAATAGGTAGCAATGCAACTGCCATGCAGTTTGATGAAATAGTCTCATCTTTGTTGATGGAGGAGATGAGACAAAAAAATATGGAGAGCTAGAATGGTGATGCCTTGTCTATACAAGGACAATCCCAAAACATAAACAAAAATAAGTCATCGAGTGGGAGATCTAAATCTAGAGGGAGATCTAAATCTCCAAGAAAACCTTTAAAGGTGGTTTACTAGAAATGCTGAAAGGAAGGGCACTACAAAAGGGACTATAAATCTAAAGCTCCTGACAAAGGAAAGGGATCTAATGATGCTCCTTCTGTAGAGGCGAAAACCACCTCTAATGAAGGTGGGGATGTGTACTTGGCTTCTTCAAGTACACATGTAGATCATGAGGTAGGTTGATTGACTCAGGTGCGTCCTTTCATTTCACTCCCCATAGAGAGTGATTCTGTGAGTATGAGAAATACGATGGTGGTGATGTCTTCTTAGGGGATGATAGGAAGGCTAGAATCATTGCTTGCGAAAAAGTAAAGTTGAAGTTGAAAGGTGGAAGGGTTAGAACACTTTTGGGTGTTCTGCATCTTCCTGTATTGGACAAAAATCTGATTTCTGTAAGCAAGCTAGATGGTGCAGGTGTAAAAACAGTGTTCGAGAAGGATACCTGCAAGATGGTTCTGGGAGCACTGGTATTGATGTGGGGAGTTCGGATTGGAACTCTGTACAAGCTGCAAGGTAACACTATTATTGATGGGTGCAACAGTTCTGTGGTTCCTGAAAGTGGAGCAGAAAATATAGTGGTCTCTGGAGAGAAGACCATGCTGTGGCATCAAAGGCTTGGAAATATTGGAGATAAGGGCCTTCGAATACTTCATGGTAAAGGTATGGTAGAAGGTATGAGTAATAGCTCTCTGGATTTTGATTTCTGTGAAAATTGTGTACAGACTGTTGGATATTAGTGGCTTTGTTGATGCAGACTGGGTTGGAGATCTGGATCAGAGAAGATCTACAAGTGGGTATGTGTTTAACCTATTTGGAGGTGCAGTCAGTTGGATGAGTAAAAAACAATTTGTAGTGGCACCATCAACTACAGAGGCAGAATACATGGCAGCCACTCATGCAAGCAAGGAAGCAGTTTGGTTGCAGAGATTGTGTTCAAATATGGGGTTAGTACAGGGAGCTATAAGGATAGACTGTGACAGCCAAAGTGAAATTTTCTTAGCAAAGAACCCTGCATATCATTCAAAGACAAAGCACATTGATGTTCAGTATCACTTTGTGAGGAATATGATAGAAGACAAAAAGGTGTTGCTGGTAAAGGTGGACACTTTGAAGAATACTGCAGATGCATTGACAAAATTTGTGAGCTTTGAGAAGTTCTCTTGGTGTAGAGAAATAATGGGTGTTGCAAGGCTGGATAAATGACTAAGCTCTCTTGTGGCGCCCTATGGAAAGAAAACAACAAGTGGGATAATGTTGGGGTGTGTTATATTCTTTCCACGACTAGCCCATGTAGTTAACTGGGCGGTTAGAAGGGGGGTGGAGCCCCCCCTTCATTGTGCCAATTGCGTAGCGGGGGAGTCAGAGGGGGTTTGAGGGGTGCAGGTCACCCCACTTGATGGGGTATGGGGCAGCGCCCCGGAAAATTATGTTTTTGGACCATATGTTAGGTTGGGAAGACCTACCTATGGTTTTGTGCATGATTTTCACACATGGTTTTGGATGCAATGGTTTTTGGTCCATGGTTTTCAGTCCATGGTATTTGATGATTTGACATGTATAAATATGTATTGTAACATTGAAATGAGCATAATGAAAAATCAAGCTGGTAGTCCTGGTTTTGGGGTCCAGGTGAAAATCTATGTGTATTTATGTGTTATGCTCTCGCATTTTTTATTTTCAATGTTTTAGAATTCCTATGCAGTTAATTTCTGTACTGGGTTAAAACCTCCATTTCGTATTGGAGTTGTTTTGGCTTTGAGGGGACACCTTTGTTGCTGAGGAGTTTCTCTCGGGCCTGTGGTAGACCTTGTTCAATGGGAGATCTGTGGGATCGATTTTGGTGGTGAAGGAAGATGGCGAGTAGTGGAAAGATAGAGATCGAGAAATTTAATGGTCAGAGTTTTGAGTTATGGAAACTGAAGATGGAGAATCTGTTGGTGGATAAAGCTCAGTGGATCACAGTAGATTCGGGTACTAAACCAACGGGAGTGCTTGATGAAGAATGGAAGAAGTTGGATCAGAAGGCTAAGAGCACAATATGATTGTGTGTCTCGGATTCAGTATTGCTGAATGTATCAGGGGAAGCTACGGTGAAGGTTTTGTGGGACAAGTTAGGGACTTTGTACCAATCTAAGTCTCTGGTGAATAAATTGTTCCTACAGAAAAAAGCTATATAACATGAGGATGAAAGATGGAGACTCGGTGATAGAACCTCTGAACGCATTTAATACTATGGTAAGTCAGTTATTATCTGTTGATATTAAAATTTCAGAAGAAGATAAGTGCATCAGCTTTTTGTGTTCCTTACCAGATTCGTGGGATAGTTTGGTTATTGCAATAGGTAGCAATGCAAATGGCTTGCAGTTTGATGAAATAGTCTCATCTTTGCTGATGGAGGAGATGAGATGGAAAAATATGGAGAGCCAGAATGGTGATTCCTTGTCTGTACGAGGATAGTCCCAGAACAGAAACAAAAATAAGTCATCAAGTTGGAGATATAAATCTAGAGGGAGATCTAAATCTCCAGGAAATCCTTTAAAGATGGTTTGCTGGAAATGCAGAAAGGAAGGGCACTACAAAAGGGATTGTAAATCTAAAGCTCTTGACAAATGAAAGGGATTTGATGATGCTCCTTCTGCAAAGGCGAAAATCACCTCTGATGAAGGTGGGGATGTGTACTTGGCTTATTCAAGTAAAAATGTAGATCATGAGGTATGGTTGATTGACTCAGGTGCATCCTTTCATTTCACTCCCCATAGAGAGTGGTTCTGCGAGTATGAGAAATACGATGGTGGCGATGTCTTCCTAGGGGATGATAGGAAGGCCAGAATTGTTGGTCGTGGAAAAGTAAAGTTGAAGTTGCAAGGTGGAAGGGTTAGAACACTTCCGGGTGTTCTGCATATTACTGCATTGTTCAAAAATCTGATTTCTATAAGCAAGCTAGATGATGCAGGTGTAAAAAGAGTGTTCGAGAAGGATACCTGAAAGATGGCTCAGGGAGCACTGGTATTGATGGGGGGAGTTCGGATTGGAACTCTGTACAAGCTACAAGGTAGCAATATTATTGATGGGTGCAACATTTCTATGGTTCCTCAAAGTGGAGCAGAAAATCTAGTGGTCTCTGGATAGAAGACCATGCTGTGGCATCAAATGCTTGGACATATTAGAGAGAAGGACCTTCGAATACTTCATAGTAAAGGTATGGTAGAAGGTATGAGTAATAGCTCTCTGGATTTTGATTTCTGTGAAAATTGTGTATATGGGAAGCAGAATTGGGTGAGTTTCCCCTCTGGTGGTAAGAGGGCGAAACATATATTAGAACTTGTGCACAGTGATGTGTTTGGACCTATGAAGGTTCCATCACTGGGTAAGTCTGTGTACTATGTATCATTTATAGATGACTTCTCAAGGAATACATGGATATATTTCCTTAAGAAGAAATATGAAGTCTTTGACAAGTTTAAAGAATTTAAGGCTCTGGTGGAAAACCAGACAGAGAAGAAGATAAAGGTGTTGAGGACAGATAACGGTGGAGAGTTTTGCAGTAAGGAATTTGAAGAATTCTGTAAGAAGTGTGGTATAGCATGGTAGAAGATTACTCCATACACACCTGAGAAAAATGGAGTTGCAGAAAGAATGAACAAGACGTTGATGGAAAGGGCAAGAAGCATGCTCAATGGTGCCAGGTTAGGACAGGAATTATGGGCAGAGGTAGTGGAGACAACATGTTACCTGGTCAACAGATCACCTTCATCAGCGTTGGAGGATACGACTCCACAAGAGGTATGGAATGGTAAGAAACCCTCTCTTTCACATCTGAGGGTATTTGGATGTGATGCATATGTACATGTTCCAAAGGAGAAACGAACCAGGTTGGATAGTAAATAGTGCATCTTTATTGGGTATAAGGATGGTTTAAAGGGTTATAAGCTTTAGAACCCAGTAACAAGGAATGTTGTTTACAACCAAGATGTGGTTTTCAGAGAGGTAAAAGATGTTATTAAACATGAAGTCCAACCAAAGGAACCTGAGAAGATAGAGTTTGAGCTTAAGGAGAAAGAATCAGACTCTACAACAGAGGAGGAATTAGAAGATGAAGAGCCACAAACTTCAGGTGTGAGAAGATCAGTTCGAGAAAGAAGGCAGCTAGAAAGGTATAGTCCATATGCTTTCTGTTCAAATTTTGCTTTATCTATTACTGAGGATGATCTCGAAACTATGAAGGAAGTAGTAGATTCAGAGGATGGAAAACTCTGGAAAGAGGCCATGGTTGATAAAATGGCATCTTTGCACAAAAATGAGGGTTGGGATTTGGAGGAGTTGCCGGCTGGAAGGAAACCCATTGGTAGAAAATGGGTGTTCGAGAAGAAGACAAATGCAGAATGAAAGGTGGAGACATACAAAGGTCGGTTGGTAGAAGAAGGTTATTCTTAGGTGCTAGGAATTGATTTTGGTGATATTTTTTCTCCTGTTTCCAAGGTAACTTCTATTAGATTAATTTTATTTGTTGCTGCTGCTTTTGATTTGGAGGTAGAGTAGATGGATGTCAAGACAAAATTTCTTCATAGGGATTTGGAAGAGGAAATCTAAATGAAGTAACCTGAAGGCTCTGCAGTGAAAGGTAAGAAAGAAATGGTATGCAAGTTAAAGAAGTCTTTGTATGGGTTAAAACAATCACCAAGGACGTGGTATCATAAATTTGATACATTGATATGAGGACTTGGCTTCACCAGAAGCAAAGTAGATCAATGTGTGTATTATAAATTAATTGGTGACCGTGTTATTTATTTGGTCTTGTATGTGGATGATATGTTGCTGGTTGGAAATGAAAAAGAAATTATCCGGGATTTGAAGACCCAATTGTCCTCCAAATTCGACATGAAAGATCTTGGTGCTGCAAACTATATTTTGGGCATGGAAATTAAAAGGGATCGAGAAAAGAGGAAGCTCCATTTAAACCATAGGAAGTATGTCGAGACAATACTACAGAGGTTTAATATGTAGGATAGTAAACCGGTGAAGGTTCCTATTCCTGTAGGTGTGAAGTTATTTGCTAAATAGTGTCCCAATACATAAGAGGAGGAAGAGGACATGTCCCATGTTCCATATGCAAGTGCAGTCGGTAGCCTGATGTATGCAATGGTCTGTACTAGACCAAACATTGCACATGCAGTGGGAGTATTGAGTAGGTTTATGTCAAAACCAGGGAAGGAGCACTTGACAACAGTGAAGCGATTTTTCTGGTATTTGCGTGGCACTAGTGATTATGGTTTGTGCTACCAAGGAAGACTAGGATTGGATAGAGTGTTGGATATTTGTGGCTTTGTTGATGCAGACTGGGCTGGAGATCTAGATCAGAGAAGATCTACAAGTGGGTATGTGTTTAACCTATTTGGAGGTGCAGTTAGTTGGATGAGTAAGAAACACTTTGTAGTGGCACTATCAACTATAGAGGCAGAATAAATGGCAGCCACTCATGCAAGCAAGGAAGCAATTTGGTTGTAGAGATTGTGTTCAAATATGGGGTTAGTACAGGGAGCTACAAGGATAGGCCAAAGTGCAATTTTCTTGGCAAAGAACCCTGCATATCATTCAAAGACAAAGCACATTGATGTTCAATATCACTTTGTGAGGGATATGATAGAAGACAAAAAGATGTTGCTGGTAAAGGTGGACACTTTGAAGAATACTACAGATGCATTGACAAAATCTGTGAGCTCGGAGAAGTTCTCTTGGTGTAGAGAAACAATGGGCATTGCAGGGCTGGATAAATGACTAAGCTCTCTTGTGGCCCCCTGTGGAAAGAAAACAACAAGTGGGAGAATGGTGGGGTGTGTTATATTCTTTCCACAATTAGCCCATGTAGTTAACCGGGGGGTTTGAAGGGTGCAGGTAACCCCACTCTATGGGGTTCGGGGTAGTGCCCCAGAAAATTTTGTTTTTGGACCCTATGTTAGGTTGGGCGGACCTACCTATGCTTTTGTGCATGATTTTTGCACATGGTTTTGGACGCGATGGTTTTCGGTCCATGGTTTTGAAAGAAATGGCTTTCGGTCCATGGTATTAGATGCTTCGACATCTATAAATATGTATTGTAACATTGAAAGGAACATAATGAAAAATCAAACTGGTAGTCCCGGTTTTGGGATGCAGGGGAAAATCTCTGTGTATATGTGTTTTATGTGTTATGCTCTCATAGTGTTTATTTTCTGTGTTTTAGAATTCATATGTAGGTAATTTCTGTACCGGGTTAAAACCTATAGGGAGATCACATAACTAATTCATTATCAAAAGAAAAAGTTAAAGCACAACATTCTATGGAGAATTTTTTTAAAATTTTATTACATACCTTAGAAAGTTTGAAAGGTGATAACTAAAGCTTTCCTCTCCTTCCACACGTCATTAAATATGCCCCTTTTGCAATGTAGATGTGGCCTGCAGAATCACAATCAACAAACATAATATGAAAAGTAAGTTTAATGAGTTAAAGTAGCTTTTTTACAGCTCAAAGAAATGGACTCTGAGAAATTGGATTCATTCTCTACAAAAGATGATATAGCAAGATCTAATCACATTTTTAACTTAAACAAAGGTAATTTGGATTCATACTCTGCAATAGACGATATAATGAGATCTAATGACATTTTAAACTCAAACAAAGGTAAGTTGAGCAAGCTCAAGCTCCAAAATGATGGCATCCAACTTTCGAGTGGCAGTTATTGTATATATCTAGCTAGAGGCTATAACATAAAGATATTTGTTATATGTGAAGATAAAAAAATGAAAGGAATGTGAAATTTTGACCATCAACTATAAGTTCCTTTCAAGGACTAGGTCAAACCATAACGTTGTTATCAAGATAATAAACTCACCCATGCTAGTACACTTCTAGTAGTTTCATGATAAAACTCAAACTCAATAATCTTCAAACAACATAAATTAACCAACGGTATGTTTGAAGGTAATTGGTTATCTAAGGATTATATCATAGTAAATTACCTTTTGCATCTAATATTGAAAATGACTGTGAAAGAAATGAAGACAAATCAGTGATTATGATGGATACATGTGATGAAATAAAATAAAAAAATACCTTTCTACTTGCTACTGATGAGCCTTCTAGGGGATTCTTGGATGAAGTTGATCTTGGTCTGCTTCGGAAATCAAAGAGACACTTTCTAGCTACTCTGATTTGACAGACAACAACCCTAATGCTTATGAAAATGAATATGGAAAGCAATAAGCATCGATGAACTTGGTTTTTAAGAAGGTGTATCAAAATCTAATATGGCTATTATTTTAAATTTCTACAACTAGCAGAGGGTTTCCCAATTGGGTTCCCTAGAAAATTTTGGTTTTTTTGCTATAGTGTGACTGTGTTTTATTTATGTTCTATTCCACTGCAAATTGGTAGAGATAATTTTTGTCTTGGTGCAACAATTAGTTTCATATTTATTCATTCAAGAAGTAGAATAATTTCAAGGAAATTCTGTAGAAGGCACAATTAATCTATATTTTCACTTATATCTTTTGCAAGTAAAATTCACAACTAAATTTTCATCCAAAGCATTTAGGTTACTAGCAGTGGTATCACAACATATCTCAACATTGCAAGGCATAAATCATACTATTCAATAAGGCTGAGACTTGAGATACAAAAATCTTCCCAAGTTATGCAAGCAAGAAAATTACTGATTTTTAGTTCTAAATCTATCCTACCAGAACAAAATTATGCCATTTTCAACACCCTCTAGTCAAAGCTATTCCTAGCCTCATTCAACTCAATTAAGAATATATCAATCTTGTTGAGGTTTCTTCTTCAGTTCATGCTTCTAAGTTATATATTTATGCAACCTAATATATCATTTATGTTAAGTGATTATTCATTCAAAATTATTTAGCCTGTCTAGCACATCTACCTAATTTTTTGACCAGTTTTTGGGTAGAATCTATTAGACATTTTTAGCAGAAAATAGAAGACTGTTTTAGTACCTAGTGTTATAAAAATCTAATCTAAAAAAGTATTTTGGGTTGTTTCCCTAAAAATATTTACGAAATTTTCAATCCCAAAGCCATTTGAGGGAGAATTTTAGTTAGGGATAGATTTAGTATTATTTTTGGAAAATTTGAATGCAACTAAAATAAATTATTCCTATTTGCTCAAAAGATTCCAGCACCAAATATGAGTGAATTCACAGAAATTAAGATTTGGAAATAATTAAATTTCACTTCACTTTTCTAGGACCATATATGAGAGAATTCACAAAACCTGATATTTGGATTCTAGTAACACTTAAATTTCACCTCATTTATTAGGATTGGAAGTTCCCTGAGATGCAAAGATATAGCATTAAGGATCTACTTTGCTTGTTTAAGGAAAATTGTCGTTTTATAAATAGTGATACAAGAATCCTTGTATACATGCCTGACACAGTTCTTTGGTCACAAGTAATGAAACTGAACTCCATCAATACATAATAGACAAGGTAGAATGTAAGAGAGAATCTACTTTTCAACATATACTCTGACAAAAATTAACATCTATACAACCATATAAAGTTGTCACCATACCAAAACAGGAATTAAAAACCAAAATAAAGATGGGAACATGCTTGGATTGTTATGGCTACTCTAACAAAATGTTAAACATGATCAATATGTTAATATGGAAAATAGTGTAGTTGATTATGATTTATTGAGCCCAAGGGGTTAGCCCAATCGAATGTCATTAATGTTATTGGGTATTTGGCTAGTTTTGTGCTGGTAGGTTCCCTGTTTGAAATCCATTGGGTGAGGTGCACTAGTCAATGCCAATGGGTTTACCATGGTTGCCATCCATGAATGTGGGAAACATCCATTGGGATTCTCCAGAGAGTTTTTCTTGGAAAGAATAAAAATAGGATTTCCTAAAGAGAAATATTGAGATGCATACAGTGTACACCCAGTAAAATCAACTCTAAAGAGACAAACCATAAAAGAAGGAAAAATACAGATTCTTTTACCTATGTTCCCTTGTGAGTTTGCGCTTCATGTGAGATTTTACCATGGAGATCACCTTCTCCTTTGCACCTTCAACTTTGCGGACTCCATTTTCATGAGGTTTACTAAATGAACTGCTACTGTTTAGCTGATGATGTAAACCGTTACTTCTTTCAGATAATATTATACCCAGTATCTCATAAGAAACACTAGGTGCTGACAGCCTATTATTTCCAACATCCCTACATGAGATCTCCTCTATTATCCTTTATGGATTTTCCAAATAGTTAGTAGTTGTAGGAATTTGTCTATCTTGACTACTTCTAGTTCTTAATTGTACATGAGTAGTTAAGATGCTTCCGCTCACACCAATTAACCTTGCATTGCCCATAAATTCTTGCTAATGTCTTCCATCTTTATGAGAATTATCCAGACCTATATTATCTTCTCTTGATGCTAGAGTACATTCCATCATTGCCCATGCCCGGTCAATATCAGATTTAACTATATAATTTTCCATCTCTAAAACAAGGGCTAAATTACTTCTTTGAGCTGATTCATGAAAGAGAAGTGACCCACTGTTGGGTGTGGGTTGTACAATTGCATCAGTCCCATCTCTGGCCCCAAATCTATCAAGGGAAGAGCTAGGTGAAAACTTCTAAAAGCCTCTTTCCGATGCAGACCAATTGTCATGTAAAAATTGTACACGCTCCTGAAGTATGTGCTGACCTGAGAGAGTTTTTGTCCATACAATGGATACTTCGGATGTAAACCTAGATACTTTAGTTTTCCTAAGTGAAGCCCTTGCTGCATCTGGAAATCTAGGAGATGGATTTTGAGCGCTTCGTCACAAAATCCTTCTATGAATTGTTCTTACATGAGTTGGCCCTGTCTCTACGAGAGGAATAGAGGAAGAAGAAGTTGGTGATAAATTGAGCTCTAAGTTTAGTATTTCTACAACCATCCCAACTGGAGAATCTTACATAAATCCTCTGATTCCTAAGATTCATCCCCATTGTCAAAATCAAGCACAAAATATTCAACATCTTCATCATGTGTTCTAGACTGTCCAAGCATATATGTTTGATAGCCTTGGCAATGCCAATCTCCTTCAAGGATATCCCTTCCAAGGCCAACAAAATATGTATGACATGTTGAATCATATTGATCACAAAATAATAAAATATCACCATCACCAACCTCATTACAATCTAAGCAAACTATATTTACATAGGGATCAAGAAAGCCCATCACTTCTTCTTTTCAAGGTTGATATACATGCCAAATAGAACCAAATCGTATAACAAAATCTCCCTTCAAATGCAGAACCAATTGCTTAAACTTCAACCCTACGTATGAAAATGAATAATCATGCTTCACAGGAAAGATAGTAAGATAAAGGCAAGGAAATATCTTTAAGAAATCCAACAAGGTGTTGCTGCTGGAAACTGATATCACCAAATTGCAAATCACCAACAAACACAAGGATTGATAGAATAAAAGGATGAAATAAAATGAACTAGACCCAGGGGAACTCAAATGTATATGTCTTTAAACATGAACCTATAAATTCAAAGAACCCTAATAAATAAATATTACTGCTGCAAATAGAACATAAACTACTCCAAATAGTTATTGGGAAAATAACTAAATTCTAGCATTCAAACAAGGGCATAAACATGTTGTCAAATGGAAAAGTTGAAATAAGTTAAAAACATCAGGGGCATGTTGCAAATCCAATTCCTATCATTGAAATCAAGAAAACTACCATTGGAATCTTAGGCTTGGATCCACTTCTCTATTGAATCTATTCATCTACTTGTCTACTCAATCTGTTATAACTGCACCAAATGGTGCCACATGATAAATAAATTGTAACTTCAACATATATTTTCAAACAAAGGTTATCTACTGGACATTGGAATGAGTGATGCAGGAGCATCCCCAATCCATTAGTGTTCTTGCATCACCAAAAACGTGTTTAAATTCCAGCATCTCGTTCATGTTTAATCATCAATTTGTGCTTGTGAGACTTACATGAGCCCACAGGAGATCACTCTTAGTTTCATCAAATCCCACTTTAAACATGACATTTCTAAAAATAGATGGCAAGAAAGGCAAGATACAGTGTACTTATTTTACTCACCCATTACACTGGAACCACAATAAAAACAAGGGGAGTTGAGATGACAGATTGCTACTACTGGAGAAATAGAAAAAAAACAAAGAGATATCGAATTAACAGAAATACAACGAGGTGCGATGGCATGGCATCACAGATCTTGTTGTTTCCAGAAACATCTTGTTGAATGATGAAATAGAAATCAACTCCAGCAATAATTAAGACATTCATTGCAAAGGAGGAGATCATCGAGAAAGAAAATTTAACATAGACCAGAAATCAATAGGCTAAAGTGGAAGAATTCATCGAGGAAAACAAATTAAGAGAAGAAATAGACTCTCTCGAGAAGAAGGCAACGACTTCCACAAATGCAATTGAGCACAATAATTGGGAAAGAAGATCCTTGAAGCAGTTGAGGCATATCACTGGGTAATTGAGGAAGATCGCTCCACTAAAAATGAAGGAGATTGTTAAGGAATAATCACTGAGAAGCAAGAAGGGTAAATTCCTGGAAAGAGAACTAGCATGGAATTTGTGCCTAAACAAGAAATTGTGAAACCCATTGTTGTGTGAGAAATAGAGTATTTCTTTTTATTCATCCTTTCTTAATCTCGTGCATGAGGATCAATTTCTACTGCAGAGTGAATGTAATTGAGTAGCATCACTGTTATTTCACCGATTTACTTGAATGTTATAATACAAGTTCAATGATAAAATCCTCATGTGTAATTGTTTGGCTTCTGTTTAGTGATGTACATTGATTGTGATTGACATCATCTACTAAGATGGGCAGTAAATTTTATTTCTTATCTACCTACAATAGATTAGTATGCATTTGTGCAGGTTTTGCATTTTGTAGCACCCATCGATTAGTATTAAAGCAGGAATAACCTCTATTGAGTAAAATCCAACAAAGGAGGGAGAAAAACATTTAGGTGTTTCTTGTATGTTAGTTAAAACCCAACATCACTAGGGTTTGTAGGGTTTCTCTGATTTTGGGAATGGGAGGGTTTAAGTTTATTGTATGCTTTCTTCTTCTGATTGATGTGTGTTCCTCCGTATTGGTTGAATATAAACCCATTGTTTAAAATTATCACAATGGTCCCCTGATCACCAGTAGTCCTATTGTGGATGTTCATCCGATTTGGTATGGCAGATTCAACCCTGTTCAGCATTCCATTGTGGCAGATTTTGTTTAGTCCTTGGAAGCCAGCAAGGCCCTAGAGCCCTATTTGTACAACTAGTATAAAACCACTCAGAGATACCATGGTAAGTCCAACAAGGCCATTGCCATGGAAAATACAAGGCTAGGAAAGCAAAAGTTGGATGCTAGTTATTCCCTCAACATATCTCTGAAGCAGAGCCAAATTATCGCTCTGGTGGAAGGGGAAATTGCTTCCAAAGCTCTGCTGGAGAATGGAAATTCCGTGTATTTGGTACTCACATCTGATGATGTTACTATATAGGGCTTATGTATTCTCCACAACTGCAATTGAGCACAATCATTGGGAAAGAAGATCCTTGGATCAATTGAGGCATATCACTGGGCAATTGAGGAAGATCACTCCACTAATAACGAAGGATATTGTTAAGGAATAATCACCGAGCAGTAAGAAGGGTAAACTACTGGAAAGAGAACTAGCATGGAATCTTTGCCTAAACAAGAAACTGTGCAACCAATTGTTCCGTGAGAAACAAAGTATTTCTTTTTATTTATCCTTTCTTAATCGTGTGCATGAGGATCAATTTCTGCTGCAAAGTGAATGTAATGAAGTAGCATCACTATTATTTCACTAATTTACTTGAATGTTATAATATAATTTTAATGATAAAATCGTCATGTGGAATTTTTTGGCCTCCGTTTAGTGAAATACATTGATTGTGATTGACACCATCCACTGAGATGGGTAGTAAATTTTATTTCTTATCTACCTACAATAGATTGGTGTGAATTTCTACAGGTTTTTCATTTTCCAACACGCATCAATTGGTATTAAAGAAAGAAGAACCTGTAGTGAGGAAAATCCAACAAAGAATATTTTTTTCTCCCTCCTTTGTTGCAAATCCAACAAAGGAGATTCAGGGGAGAGAAGCAGCTCTAGGATGGGAACTGGTAATATGATGTCCAGAAGCTAGTTGCGAAAAGAGAAAAAACATGGTATGTGGAGGAGTGGACGTGAATTGGAGAAGCATATATCAAAAAAATGCAAACATTATGGAGATGTTGAGAACAATTACTACAACACTGAAACCATAAAAACAACCTAGTTGAGAAAAATTATAGCCAAAGTAAATGATGGAAGTGAACATGAAGGGAAACAAGGAACCCCGAGAGAAGAAATAGAGGACTCTCTTTTAAAATAAAAATGTGATAGAAAACTGCAAGCTGCTAACTCCGTTGTCTATCTAGTCAAAGATCAACTATTTATATAAATAGTTTGGAAAGGCCCATCAATATATTTATACCATTTCAAGAGAGATTAAAGACTAGAAATTAGAAGCTGGACATAAGAACGCCCATTGAAGCCTTATGAAGTTGGTGGGTTAATTTAGCAGCCTTCATCATAAAATTTCTTCCACATTACAGATCAATGCCATGGAAGGTGGAATAAAACAAAAATAACCCGAGACATATGACGATCATTATTTGAAGGAACGATTATCTACTAACACTGTGTGATCATTAGTTATGGATCTAGTGATTAGTAGCAAAACTATGTTCTAACCAATTTTACAACTCTTTCACTTTCTTCTTCTTGTCCATAAGTTTGTGCACAACAACACCAAGGCACTTCTTCAGATTATTCACCAAGTATTAAGTGTTTTTTTGTATCGTCAACAACGCTGTTATGTCTTGTTCGAAGCATAGACTTGACAAACAATAATGTGAAGACAATAAGTGCGTCATGTTTTTTTATCTGTACCTATCATCCAGGAATAACTACAGGTCCAAGAGGAAGATTTATAAAAAAGAGGCACTGAAATTACTCACTATCCTTTGTAAAAATTAATCTTCAATTTAGCAACTGCTTAGCTCTAATATAATAAAGGCCATCAATTATACTCATTAAGAGATTATATTTTAGGGATGCTTATGGACAGTAAGACAATATGCTTGCATACCCTTATGTGTGGTCTATTGTCAAACAAAGTTCTTACTATCAATGGATCTCGTGATCAAGTGAAATAGTGCTAATGTCAATGATGAAGCGAGTGATCGAGTAAAATATGAACTGTGATTGATCTTCGGTTATATGGTTGTGATCTTACTTCCCTCTTCTGCAACTAATTGTTGAACAATTCCAAGCAGATAAGTATTCCTAAATGTATATATGAATTGCATTGAATTATTACTATTTTTTTATGGTTTATTTCATGATTGAATTAATTTTTAGGTTGCCTCTCTAACTGCTTGTGTTAGATGCATTAGTGATTTATGGATTCATGAATAATGGAATGGTTGTGTGCATTTAAGTTGAATAAATTTATAGTTTCATGCCTGACAATAGTAAATAGTTAATAACAGAACAATTTAGTTTAGTTACCTAGTAAATTTGTGTGAATTTGGGTTCAGTTTTTGTGTGAATTATATAGTTCAGTTACTTCGTAAATTTGGGTTCAGTTTTTGTGTGAATTATTTAGTTCAGTTACTTCGTAAATTTGTGTGAATTTGGGTTCATTTTTTGTGTGAATTTGGGTGGTAAATGAAGTACCACATCCTCAAAGTGCACAAAATTTACATGCATGGACCAATACCATGTAGAATGTAGCTATGTTTGACATGCAAGCCCTGAAAATTTAGCTCCTATAAAATAGGATAACTATTTTAAATAGCAAGTTCATGAAATCTAACCAAAATGATTATGTCAAGCTCTACCCACAACGAAAACTGACACACACTTATAAATGGAACCAACATGATGGAATATGCCACATACAAATCTAGGGGTTGAAATGCCCTTAATGCACATTAGACGTCCAGTGATCCAAACGAAATTTGAACGCATTCACCAATTTTAAGAGCTTTAGTAGCCAGGCATCGACATATGTAGAGCATCTAGCTCGGAGGGTCTCAGGGTTTGTGAGAAAGAGTGGCGGGGTTTCTGAGAAAGAGTGAGTAGATCGCAGAGTATTGGCTTATTTCAGTCTTTACAAAAAATTTAAGTAATTTTTAGTTATGAATCATACAAGTTTTAAAGTAAATTCTACTAATTTTCATAATTTAAGGGTGGTTTCACTGATCCAGAAAATGAATAAAAGGAATAGGAACTTACTGATGATGACATCACTGCAGGGATTCTAGAGCATCATTTTTATTCCATTGGAGTCCAATGAGGTGCGCAATATTCTCATAACAGCCCTGGTGACCACAATGTTAGACAATTTGAACATCTAATCCTCTCATTTGGGTCTTCTGCCTCTGCTTCTTTATTATGATAAATGGCCTCCCAAAGTCATCAAATGCCAATGTCATCCCTCAAACAGTAACAAAGTGTGGCGAAGAGATTAAAGCATAAACTTAAAAGCAAGGATGAAAAAAAAAGTGAATTTTGAACGAGAGATATGAGGTGTGTGTACTCCTCCCTGTGTGGAAGAAGACTAAAAGTGGAGTGGAAATGCAATGAGGTTAGAAATGAAACATACCTAGGCTCCATTAATGGACTGAAGATCCAATGGTGGGGTTCAATATCAGTCTGCTATTGGTAAAACCTTAATTCACAACTCTCTTCAATCTTGTTTTCCCTCTCGCCCTGTGAAAACTGAAAATGTGCTACTCGTTTTCCCTCCGCCCTATGAAAAGTGCAAATATACTACTTGTTTTAGAACCTGCCCTGTGAAAAGTGAAAATGTGCTACTAATTTTCCCTCCACCCTATGAAAAGTGAAAATATACTACTTGTTTTAGAATGTAAATAAAGATTGGATTTGGGAGGGCTTTGTTACATAAAAATTAAGGCTGATTTTTTTTCAAAAATGTTAAAATTTTTCTCCCTAAAAAGCAATAAATACAATATTTATAGAGTATATAGTAGATTTGTAGGTGTAATGTTAGTATGTAAACAATTATAAATATGGGCTTAGTTAAATAATAATAGTAATAATAAAAATAAAAGTCAAAAGTATGGGGATGAGTGAAAAAATCTAAATGTTCACTCAATTAATAATAAAAATAATGATTTTGTTATTAACTTGTGAATAGGTTTTGTTACAATACCATGGCTTATCAATACCTCAAGCCCAAAACCCATAACTTATTTCATGACCAAAATATTTTATAACAATTGATAAGATTCTTAACCATGGATATTCACCCCCCACTTTACAATGGATATTATTAACTTGTAAAAGTTTGCCTTTCTTATGATACCATGGGCCAATACTATGGCTTATCAATACCACATGCTCTAAGAACATAACTTATTTCACAATCAAAATATTTTATAGCAATATGAAAATATTCTTAACCATGGATATTCATTCTCACTTTACCATGGATATTATTAACTTGTAAATAGACTTTGTTTTTTTTTTTGTGTAAGTCAGCTTTGATATTAACAAGATGAAAATATAGTACAAAACTTCTGCTACAGCAGATTACGTGTCGCTAAGAAGCAGGACTTACAACAGGAGACCAGAAGAGAACAGAGTGACTGAAAACTAGAGAAGGCAGAGTAACATGAAACTGAAAACCAACACACCACGCATGGTGGCATAGGTCTAGAACTAAATAGAGGAAACCTGGACAGTGAACATATCAACCCACTGAGAAGAGGAAAGCAGGGGTGGCAAGCCACGAGACAAAATAAGTCCGCTGAGGACGAGGAGTCTGAGAGACTTCAAAGTCAAATGCGCTTAAACATCTCCATGACTGGAGCAGACCTTGACATGTTGACCTGCCCTGGCTTGGGCGGAGTGCCCTGCTGGTCTCCAGTCGGTTCTCCCTTCTGCATGTCTGAAGGCTTGTTGTCTTGCCCGATGACTTGTCGTAAAAGTTTAATCAGGGCCATGAGTTTCTTGTCCATGGTGTCGACCTGTTGGTGCAGCGCACTTAGCTTGAATTCACTGCTCTCCACTACTGCCATATGATCATGCGTCATTGTTTCTGCGAACTGCTGAAGCTTGTGCAGCTGCTCTGCATGTTCACCCTGAATATCCATTGCTTTCACTAGAAGGGTATTCATGCGCCATCTCTCAGCTTGAGTTCTGACAAATTGAGTGGCTCGAGTGCTGAGAGTTCCAGGGTCCTGGATCCAATCTACTTCTTTCCCAATTTGCTGGTCAGAAAGCTTGATTTCCTCTTCCTGGACTATGGCTTCTAAGTAGATAATCTTACGCTTGTTCCTTTGCGAGGTTCGCCTCTCATACATCTCTCTCGCTTGTCGAAGGTCGTTGTTGGCAGACTTATTGCGGTTGCCCTCCCCTACCATTGTGTTTCTAACTCGCCTAGCTTTATCCTGAGCTCTGTCTGTAGAGTGAGGAGGTTCTGTCTTGCTGCACGCTGGAACAATGTTTTTCTTTTGGCGTTTGATAGTGGTTAAATAACAAATTCCGGGGATTACCGGTGTGTGATCGCTTATCTTTGTTCAACTTGCACGTCAGATCACCATAATTGCTACGTGATGGAATTTTGGTTGGGTTGTGGAATAATTGTATCCCTTTACGGTCATCGCTCCCTACTTGCTCCATGTTTTGCCAAGTGTCCCTCTTCCTTATTATGTTTCAGCGGCTCATATCACCATAGATCATGAAATTGCACAAATGTTTGTCACCTGCTTCTGTCATAGTTGCCCTCATCCCGCTTGTCCTTCGAGGCCTGCTGGAAATTAATGGAGCGTGTCTAGTCAGCCTGTCTAAGCAATTATGGCGCTGAGCTATTCGACCCTCCGGTCGGACTCCTCTGCCGTCACCATATCTAACCGGGAGAGTTGCATGCATTTTTCTCTTAATTGCGGGTTGTCAATATGCTGCCAACAGCTGTCCCACATTGTGTTGGGGTGTTCAATCCCATGATTTGCCAGGTGGTCAGCAACCGAATTGGCATTTCGCCTTACCGCTTGAAAGATGGGGCCTTTCGTTTCTCCTAACAGTTTGGCAGTATTGTCTGTGACCTTGGACAGTCGCCAGTGTTTTGTGACTCTGCTAGCTGGCGTTCCCTCGTAGATTTTCCTGGCCACAGTTATGGCTACCTCTGAATCTCCTTCAATCACTGCGTTTCTTGTTTGGTTCATTCGGAGAATCCTTAGTCCTTTTTCCATGGCTGCAAATTCCATTTCATTATTGGTGCCTTCCCCTAGAGCTTTACTATAAATGTGAAGTATTTCTCCTTCATGATTCTGGATGATTCCTCCAATTCCTGCCGGGCCAGGATTGCCTCTCGAGGCACCGTCAAAATTTAGCTTTAGAAACCCTTTTGACAGACGTCTCCAGCCCTTTGGCACAGTGTTTAGGTTTTGCTGGCGCTCAGTGGATCCCAGGTTTTGTTCGTTGATCAGGTTGAAGGCGTTCAGAATTCTCTGGTCCTCGGCCGAAGCTTGGTTGTCAGGATCTGCTCTGCATTTTACCAAGATTAATTGACGAATATTTTGGGTTAAGGTAATTTGCGAGTGCTCTATATTTCTGTGCTCACTTTGAAAAATTCTTCTATTTCTTTCTTTCCATATGGTCCAAGTTATGAAACTGGGCAGGACTTTCCATATACTGTTGATTCTTAAGTTGTTAGAGTACTCGCTTGGCCAATTCATAATAGTATTTTGAATGGATTCCCTATCTCTGTTTGTTTGTTGCATTATAGTTTCCATCCCTCGCCAAAGGTGATCAGCCCATTCACAGGTGTTGAATAGATGGTTCATAGTTTCTTCAGCTTGATTGCACATAGGGCATATGGAAGGGCCCTCGAAACCTTTTTTGCGCAGGTTCTCCCAGGTGAGAGTTTTTCGCCGCATTAGGAGCCAGAGAAAGGTTTTTATTTTAGGCCAAAACATGGGATCCCAGACCTTGTTACTCCATTGCATCACCTCCACCTGCTCTGAATGTTCTAGCTGCTCTCTGGCCTCTTTGAGAGTGAAATTACCACTCCCTTTCATACCCCATCTCAGCATGTCGCTTTCTGTGGTCTTTCTGATTTTTCATTTGTTTAAGTGGTTTAGTAGATCCCTTGTATTATTGTTTCCCTCAATTGGGTTTTCAGTGTCCTAGAGTGTCCATTCTCTCCATTCCTGGTCGTAGCTGCTAGGACTCCAGTAGTGGTGGACGGTGAATTTTCCCCTGTTCTGGCATTCTCTTTTAAAATCTTCGAGCTCTAGTTTTCCAGCTTTGGGAGTTGCTGCCAAGCATCTTCCCAGAAGAGGGCGGTTTCCCCATTGCGGATTTCCCAGAAACTATGGTCCTGAACTAAGTTGCGGTTCCTTCTAGCTAAATTCCATAATGGAGAACCCTCCAGTACTTCCTATATCCTTATTAAGTCTTGTTCGTTGCAGTTGGGAGTGTATTTATCCTTCCAGTGTCTGGCCCAGGGTAGATTGGTTTCCTTCAGCCAACGCCACAACAACTTGGCTCCGCTTGTCATATTGATGGTGTAGGGATCAATTAAATTTAAGCCACCTACTGCTTTCGAAGTGCATAATTTGTTCCAGGCCACCAGTGCCCATTTCTTTTTCTCAGCATTGCCACTCCACAGAAATGATCTTTGTATAGTTCTAATTTTCTGAAGGATTTCGCTAGGAGCCGGCATGATGGAAAGCATATACTGCGGAATGGCCTGCAGTATTGCTTATTGAGGACCAGTCTTCCAGCAAAATTAAGAGCCCTATGATTCCAATTCTTACATCTTTTCTCCATTTTCGATAAGATTTTTTCCCAGTGAATTTTTTGCCAAGGTTTAGTTGTGAGCAGGGCTCCCATATACTTAGAGGGTAGATTGCCTTTTCGAAAGCCAGGAATGCTAGATAGATGGTTCTGGATGGCTAGATGAGTATTAAAGAAGAAGATAGTAGATTTAGCCTGGTTAATCTCCAAACCTGAAGCTTTGCTGAAGAGGTTTAGAATGTTCTTGAAGGCCCTAGCTTCTTTCACGGTTGGAGTGCCATGCAACATTGTGTCATCTACAAACTGCTGGTGCGTTGTTGCAGGTATGGAGGGGAGAGGATGTAAGCCTTTAATTCTCCCTTCCTCTCTTGCTTTGTGAATGAGCCTGCTAAGCCCTTCCATAAGGATCACAAAAAGGAATGGGGAAAGAGGGTCTCCTTGCCTGATGCCTCGGGAGGGGGAGAAAGGTGCAGAGGGGGAGCCATTGACCAATATGGAAAAATTGGTGGATTTAATCAGATCAAGGATCCATTTGGTCCATTGCTTGTCAAAGCCAAAAGCATTTAGAGTGGCCTCCAGATAATTCCAGTTGACTTTGTCGAAGGCTTTGGAGAGATCTAGCTGCATCAGCATGCCTGGTAATTTCCTTGTCTGCAGGGTATGAACCATCTCCTGAGCTAAAAGGATGTTGTCTAAAATTTGTCTGCCCTCCACGTAGCCTGACTGCTCTTCTGAGATTAAGTCAGGAAGAATAGGCTTAAGTCTGTTGGCTATAACTTTAGATAATATTTTATATATCACATTGCATAGAGCTATGGGTCTAAATTTTTCTGGGGAGTTGGCTTCTTCTTCCTTAGGAATTAGAGCAAGGAAAGTGGAGTTCATGGATTTGAGAATGGAGCCGGAGCGTCTGGAATATTTGACAACTTCCCATACCTCTATTTTAATAGTTGGCCAGCATGCTCTGTAGAAGTTTATTGTAAAACTGGCAGGCCCTGCTGCCTTATCATTTGGCATACTCTTGACAGCGTCTTCCACCTCCTCCATCGAAACCTCTCTTAGCAGAGTTGAGTTTTGCTTAGAAGTTATGATGTGGGGTATAGCTTGGGTTAGTTCCTCTATGGCCTCTGATATTTCTTCTTGTGTTTCCTGAGCTATATGCTTGAAGTGCCTGGTGAGCAAGGTTGATATTTCCTTGTGATTTTGAAGAGTTTCCCCTGCTTCATTGTTGAGCCGAAGAATTTTGTTTGCCCCCCTGTAGTCCAGCGTCGGTCTATGGAAAGCTTGGTATTTTGTTCTCCTTCCTTTAGCCATTGTATCCTTGATTTTTGTTTCCAAAGTGTCTCTTCCTGCTGGCAACGGAGTTGCCATTGTTGCATCAATACCTTCTCCTGTTCTCTTGAGTCTTCACTGCAGTTCCCTGAAGCCCATTCTTTATGAATTTGATTTAACTTGCCTTCTATGATGTTCTTTTCCTGGAAGATGTTCCCAAATTCGGCTGCATTCCAATCTTTAATTCTGTTTTTGATGTGTTTTAATTTGCTTTGGAGCTTGAACATTTTGGTTCCTCTGATATCCAATGGTTCACACCACCATTCCTTCAGCAAATTTGCAAAGTTGGGGTGAGTTAACCAGAACTTTTCAAATCTGAAGGGCTTGTTTCTAGGGGTCCCTAGGAAGGCTGCCTCCAAAGCGATTGGCCAGTGATCTGATCCTCCACTAGGAAGAATGTCAGAGTCCACTATTATTCCTTCGAGTAAAATACTTTCCGAGATCAGAAATCTATCTAGACGAGAGGCAATCCACTTGTCTCCTCCTCTCCTGTTGTTCCAAGTGTAGGAACCATTTTTGGGAAGGATGTCTACTAGTTTGGCAGATTCTATGAATTCAACAAAGAGTTCTGTATCTTTGTTAAGCCTCCTGATTCCTCCTTTCTTCTCCAGTAGAGAGGTTATCATGTTAAAATCCCCCCCCATGATGATCTTTGAGGTTGGGTGTCTAAGATTTAAACTCATGAGAGAATTAAGAAAAGAAAATTTGTCTTCTAATCTTTGCGGTTCATAAACATTTATGCATAGGTAAGTTTCATAATTACCTGTCATTTGAACTTCTGTGGCGATGAATGATCGTGCACCTTCCATTGAGATGATGCCTACTACTCTGGTGTCCCAAAGAGTATCTATGCCTCTTTCCCATCCTTGACTGGCTACGTCTATACATTCTATAGGTTTACCTAGCCCTTTGCTGATGTTCTCCATTTGGTTAATGGCACATTTGGTTTCCTGCATGAACATAATATCTGGCTTTTCTTGTTGGAACTTTCTCTTAAGAAGTCTTTGTTTGGCTTGGCTATTGAGCCCTCTTGCATTCCATGAAATGATTTTCATTTATAACTAGATAAATTATTGGTAGGACGGGAAGGCATTTAGAGCCTTCATTTTACCTGAGTTTATCATTAGAATCCCGAAGTCATGAAGTACCTCCCCATTTGTTCTTCTGCCTCTTCTCTTTCTTTGCTTCCGACCTGTTGGATTAAGATAGATGCTCTTTGAATGATTACCTGTGCCTTTTGCAATTCCTAATCTCCTGTTTTGCCTTTCTAGTTTCGCCTTTTGTCTTGCGATGAAGAGATCACTGATCTTCCTTATTTCTTCTTCCAGAATATTTTCCAGCCCTTGAGTTCTCCAATTCTTTTCCATATCTGGGAGGTTCACCCCTTCCTTTTCTAGAACTTCATTGAGCTCCATCTCCTCACTACCCCCATCACTGGTTAGCATATCAGTA
Source organism: Pinus tabuliformis (assembly GCA_031772625.1). Classification (NCBI taxonomy): domain Eukaryota; kingdom Viridiplantae; phylum Streptophyta; class Pinopsida; order Pinales; family Pinaceae; genus Pinus; species Pinus tabuliformis. Next base: position 1,755,917,637 of record CM062817.1, on the reverse strand, counting down.
TCTTCATCACGCTCGTCTTCTAACTCTTGCATTTGGACTTCTGTTTTGATTATATTTTCCTCCCCGTCCTTTGTTTTGTGTCCTAGCTTGTCTTTTGGTTCTTCAATAAGTTTTGTTTCCTTGTTTGTTCCTTCTGAATCTGTATCGGTTTCCAGAATGCTGAAGGTGTTGTTGATGATGCCTGGGGCTGCCTCTCTTTGTATATTCTTTTTCTGTTAGCTCTTTGTCTTGTTTTTGGCTTTGTGAAGGCTTCTTTGCTCTTTGCTGCTTGCTTTGGTTTGTGCTCTTCCCCTGTTCTGTTTAAAGGGCATTTTCTAACAAGGTGTCCGTGTTCATGACACCTTCTGCATCGGAAGGGAATTTGTTCATAATCAATGGCTTGATAGTAGTCCTCATCTCTGAATTCCAACCATAGGCCTTCATGCAGAGCTCCTGAGACGTCCATCTCCACACAGATTCTTGCACAGGAAGTGTATCTTCATTGCATCATTGCTTCTGAAGCTTTGATGAAGGTTCCGAGACGGTCTCCTATTTGCTTAAGCGTCGCGAGTCCCCAATAGTCTATTGGAAGGGAGAATAGGCGGATCCACAAAGGAACCTGTGTGAATGTTTCTTTTTCAGGCACAAAGTTTGCTTTCTAGGGTCTCATGTAGAGTCCTGCTGAGACAAAGAAGTATGGTCCTCCATCGAAGACTCTATCCTTGTCCTCTAAGTTCGTAAAGACAACAGTAAAAAAACCTTTTGCCCCAAGGTGTAGTTTAACATCACCTTTAGGTTTCCAATGTTGCTTGATCCATTGGGAGAGTGCTCGTTCTATTGGCCACAGTCCCATGAACTTGCATATTATTGCATGTTCCATCATGTGGTCTCTATAAGCTTGAATATCCAGATCTGAGAAGACCACTCGGAGGGTTTCGTTTTTTTTCGGTTTGCATGCTCCTTGCATTGCCTTGTTCGAGCTGGGGTTTGAAGCCTTTGATTTCTCCTCTTCCTCTTGAGGGTGCTTCTCTGCCCCATGTTCCTCTTCGCCTTCTGTTTGGGTTATTATTGGTACTGTGTCTCTTTGGCTTGCATCTACTCTTTTGTCATTATTCTCCTGTCCATTGTTTACTTTTTCTTTCATCTTTGGGTTGTTTCTTGTTTCTTTTTGCAACTGTTGTGTCCTTTCTCTGTTGGTTCCGCTGTTTTCCTTACGCTCTCCATAACCAGTGATTTTAAATCCTTCCTGCGCTTTCTGTTTCTGCATTACTACTTGCTTAAAGGATGGGGTCCCAGTGGACCCCCCGTTTACCATTTTTCGGGTCAGTCCTCGACCTCTGTAAAGTAAATCCACTAATCTGTCTCTATGTGCCTCCAGAACTGTTGCTGAGCCTGCAAAATTGCAGCACCAAACCCTAGACCTTGAAGCTCATGCGCTCCACCAAGTTTTTTCTCTCAGGTTACTATCTCCGTAAATAGACTTTGTTACAATACCATGGCTTACCAATACCACATGCCCAAAAAATTTAACTTATTTCAAAATCAAATTATTTTATAAGAATATGATAGGATTCTTAATCATGGATATTCACCCCCAGTTTTTCATTGATATTATGAACTTGTGAATAGGGTTTGTTATAGTAGCATGGGCCAATACCATGGCTTATCAATACCACATGCCAAAAAAATCATATCTTATTTCACAATCTAAATATTTTATAACAATATGAAAAGATTTTTAACCATTGATATTCACCCCCACTTTACCATGGATATTATTATCTTGTAAATAGGCTTTGTTACAATACCATGGGCCAATACCATGGCTTATCAATACCACATGCCCAAAAACCATAACTTATTTCACAATAAAAATATTTTAATTTAATTTAATTTTATAATTTTTTTTATTTGAACCTAATAGGAAAAGGGTTGTAATTAGTTTTGAGATATATATAAACCCTGTATCTTCACACTACTAAAATTATTCCCATATAAATTAAATTAAGGTTTTAATAAGATTAAAAATGAGAATACTTTTATATTTAAATATGTGAATTTTATCTAATACAAATATTAGTAAGAATCAACATAGATCTATATTAACTAAGGATCCAAGTGATGATAGCAAGTAAAGTGAAGGGAAGAGAGGGGGAAGCAGTAACAAATATGGAGGGTGGAGAGAGAGAGAGAGAAAAAAAAAGAGAGAGTGAGAGAGTGATGGGGGAGATGGAGAGAAGGAGGTAGGAAGAGAAAGAGGGGAGAGAGAGAAGAAGGGGGGGGGGGGGAGATATGGACTTGGAGGGGGAGAGAGAGAGAAGAAGAGGGGGGGAGAGAGATATGGAGTTGGAGGGGGAGAGAGAGAAGAAGAGAGTGGGGAGAGAGAGGGAGTCACAAGGGATAGATGGATAGAGAGAGAGGGAGATAAGAGAGGAGGAAAGAGAGAGAGAATAGGGGGGATAAAGATAGGGAGAGAAGGGAAAGAGAGAGAGAGGGAGGCATAGAGATGGAGGGGGGAGAGAGAGAGAGTGATTGGGGGGGTGACAAAGGGAAGTGAGAGAGAAAGGGAGAGAGAGGACTAAGAGAGAGGAGATAGTGATGAAGTTGGAGGGGGAGAGAGAGGGAAGGAAGAAGAAATACATAGAGGGAGAAAGGTGGAGAGAGAGAGGGAGTGACAAGGGAGTGATGGAGAGAGGAGAGATAGAGGGAAGAGAGAGGCAGAGAGGAAGAGGGAGGGAGAGATAGATAGATATGGAGAGAGAGAATGTATGTTTGGGGGGTGAGATAGAGAGAGGGAATAAGAAAGAGACACATAGATACAAATATGGATATTATATAGTATTATATAACTAGCCTAGATCCATCTTAACCTAGATCTATCAAGCACCAAAAAAGAGGTTTACACATCGAGAGATTGGATCCCTCTTGGCACTTGATAGATCTGGGTTAAGATGGATCTAGGATGGTTTAATAAGTTTGTAGTTGTATTTGACAAACTAACACTTTTTTTTATGGTTGTGTTTGAAAATATTTTTTCCATATTTTGTGTATTTATCATAATAATAATAATCTAATTTTAAGTTAATTTTAAGCTTACCTTTTTTATGCAATGATTTTGTTGTTAGTTTACAGAGGTAGACATGTTATACTTTTGGATTTTGAAAAGGAAACACATGCTCTTAACTTGGTTGTATTGAAAACATTTAAGTGTAAGAAAGAAACATGCCCTCTTAACTTGGTTGTATTAAAAACATAAGTGTTCTTGTATACTAGGTGGGTGCAAACAAGATAGAGTATATGGTAATGGAGGAATTCTGCAAATTCTTTACAAATCTCGCTCTAAGACCTATGTAGAAAATCTGACTGTAGATTAACCTGATAATGCAATATAACCAAAGCAAAATACTATAACTTACTTCTACTATCAATTTGCGGAAGCTTAAAGATTGAGCAAGATCGAGCTGAATACATATAACCAGAAGAAGAAGAATCAATCATCCAAGACACATGGAAATACTTTGGGGAAAGCCTCAGCTAAAACCCCCACTATCTGTATTATCATACAAGGTGGAAATACATAGATATTATACAAAGCCTTAGCTCTCATAGCTAGTCAGCACTTAGTACAATCCTTACAGATGCTCACAGGAAATTCTCGCTTCTCACAAGCCTTCCTCTCTACCCTCCAAGCTCCTATTTCCTTGCACTGTTCCTCTGGGATGATCTTCTCTAACCAAGTGGAAAATTGATCTCGCACCCTGTATGAACTACACAATCCTCAAGGAATATTACCTTGACTGCATGCATGAGTTTCCTTTATAGGAAAACACATGCCACTGATAGTACAATGTCCTTGTCTTTAATCTCAACCGGGTCTTTCTCAGAATAGACATGCATGAGTTTCTGATGAGGGGATCTTCAGTTCTCTGGAGTATACTAGATGAGTGCATGCATTCATCAACTGATTGATAACTCACAATTAGTTCGTCAAACAGTTTGGAACTAATTTAATTGGACTTAACTCAGTGAACTGAGTTAACTAATTGCAACTCAAATATAACTAAACCTTATCTCCTACATTTTAGGGATAACTCTTGCATGACTTCAGAAAGACTTCTAACTTGAATTTCTCCAATTCATTAATCCATAATGAATTACTTAATTATTTCGAAGCAGCTGGTGAGACTAAATTCGATTTTAATTCACAATTTTAGTTCAAGGACAAATTAAAATTGGAATATTCTTGTTGCCACATTTCAACACCCCCTCTCAATAAGACAGGGATTATCTGCCACCCCGATCCTATCTCTATGGAACTCGAATTTACACTTTGAAAATTCCTTTGTCAAAATGTTAGCATCTTGCTCCTCTTTTGAAATATAATGTAGCAACATGATCCTCCTCTCTACACAATCTCTGAGATGATGATACCGGATGTTGATGTGCTTGAACCTATCATGAAATACTGGATTCTAAGAGAGTTTGATACAACTATGATTATCACAATAGATCATAGTCGGATGCATCCTCTGATCAAACAAAACAACTAGGATTTTCTGCATCCAGATGGCCTCACATGCTGCCTGACTTGCAACCATGTATTCAGCCTCTACCGAGTTGAGTGCAACCGACCTTTGTTTCCTATTGTATCAAGAAGCTGCTACTGACCCAAGGTTGAAAATCCCTCCTAATGTGCTCTTCCGATCTGATGGACTCCCTACCTAATATGCATTCGTGAAGCCCTGTAGCTTCACTCACTCTGTCCATCTGTACCATAATCCATACTAAGATGTGCCTTTGAGGTATCTCAATACATGCTTTTCCTCCTTCCAAAACATCTTGGTAGGCTGAACCATCGCTTGACTCAGCTGGTTCACCGCATAGCACAAATATGGTCATGTGTTCACTAAGTACATCAGTGAACCCACAAGTTGCCTGCACACAGTAGCCTCCACTACTTCTCTTAAAGTAGCATTCTCCTTCCTCCAGTTACTAGTTAGAGGAGTCTGTATGGGCTTGCACTTCTCCATGTAAAATCTCCTGAGTATCTTGTTGGCATATTTGTCCTGAGACACAAACAACTGCCCATCCTTCTGCCACACTTCCATGCCAAGGAAGTAATGCATGAGACCCATGTCTTTCATCTCGTATTCTCTTACAAGGTCCTCCTTGCAAGACACGATCAACTGATCATCACTAGTCAATATGAGATCATCAACATAAAAAACGATGATCAAGAGCTTACCTTGCACCATGATGCTGTACAGGTTCGCATCCGCTTCACTCTTTTTGAAGCCCGACCTAGTGAAGTGGTTGTCTATCCTAGTGTACCAAGAACGAGGTGCTTGCTTCAGCCCGTACAACACTCTCTTGAGTCGTCACACATGCGACTCATGATAGAAGGTCTCTAAACCTTCCAGCTACTCTATGTACACCCCTTCCTAAATCTCGCCATTTAGGAATGTAGTCTTCACATCCATCTAATGGATCTTCCAACCCATCTGTGCTGATAGTGCCAACATAGATATGATAGATAAGTACCTTGCGATAGGTGAAAAGGTCTCATCAAGGTCAATCCCCTCGACCTGTGAAAATCCAAAGGCAACAAATCTTGACTTATGCTTCTCCACACTACCATCAGCATCTTGCTTTACCTTGTAAAGCCAATGGGAACTCATAACTGACTTGTTCTCCGGTCTTGGAACCATATCCCAAACACTGTTACAAACTATGGAGTCATACTCCACCATAGCATCAACCCAAATCGACTGCTACACTGCTTCCTTAAAGGAAGATGGCTCGATCTCAACACATTCCCCAACAAAGGCCATGTATCAAGTGTACCTCTCAGGTGACCTCCTCTGTCTGAGCTAAGAAGATGGTGCTCCCACATTCTCTCTCGCATCCTTCAACAATCTGTTAGCTTTTCTTGTGCGCTTCTGTCCATGTCTGGAAGACTCTGATTGAGTGGATGTCTCCACTCCTGGAACCTCTACATGTGGATACTCCGCATCAGGTTGAGGCTCCTCCTCCTTAGGAAGCATCAGTTCCTCCAGAACTTGTAGTTGGAGCTCCCTCTCAAGGGAAACTCGCATGGCCTTCTGCTCATCAAACTTGAGATCTCTGTAAACCACTATCCTTTGACTGGTAGGCAAGTACACCTGATAGTTGTGAGGTGTATCAGTGTACCCCACAAATATCCCCAAATATTTTGTCGACTCAATCTTCTTCCGTGCATCCTTTGTCACATGGCAATATACTGATGAGATAAAGATCCTGAAGTGACCCACATTTGGTCTCTTACCGAGAAAACTTCCTTTGGTGTTTTCATCCCAAGTATGCAATGTGGGCTTCTATTCTACAAATAGACCACTGTGTTGCATGCCTTAGCCCACAAGTGAAGTGGTAGGCCTTGGTCATGCAACATCACCCGTGCTGCCCCTACAATAGTTCTGTTCTTTCTCTTGGGTACCCCATTCTGTTGTGGGTTATGAGGTGCCGTCAACTCTCGTTTAATTCTTTTCGCTGCACAGAAGTCCTTAAACTCTTGAGAGACATATTCTCCACCGTTGTCGCTTCTCAAGGCCTTGATATTCTTCCCTGACTCTTTCTCGACCAAAGCTTTGAACTCACAAAAATTTGTGAAGGTTTGGTCCTTCTTGTGCATGAAATAAATCCATCATTTACGAGAATAATCATCAATGAAAATCACATAATACCTTTGCTCCACAGTGGATGCTGTCGAGAATGGTCCACACACATTAATATGAACTCGCTCTAAGATAGTTTTTGCTCGACTGTCTCAATCATGAAAGGAAGACTTTGTGTACTTTCCCAAGGTACAACCTTTGCATGTGTCAACTTGCTCAAGTTTACCTTTGGGAAGTCCTGTAGATATCTGCTGCACTATCTTCAAAGCCCCATGATGCAAATTTCCCAACTGCCTGTGCCACAACTCGCCAATTTCTTGGCTTTGCACCAATTCTGCTTTCATGCTTAATTTTGTGCAATCATCTACCTCTACTTTATAGAGATTCTTCACCTGAATCCCTATCCTCTTGGTTTGACCCGTGGCTATGTGTCTTAGGAACACCTTTCCTTTACTGAAGACAACATCATAGCCTTTGTCCTCCTAAATCGCAACCAATACCAAGTTCTTCCTCAGTCCAGGCACATACTTCACATCTGTCAAGGTGATAGGAGCTCCATGATCCCTCTGATAAGCAACTGTGTCCACTCCTGAAACACTATAATTTCCATCATCACCCATCTCTATGCGCATCTTGAGGTCTTTCTCTTCCAAGGCACTAAATAAAATTTTATCACCGGTCATGTGGAATGAGGCTCCACTTTCAATATACTAGATTCGACCTATCATCGATGACAACATGCATGTGATGAGGGTAAAGTCCATTTCAAATTGACAGGCTAATGCCTCACCTTCCGATCCTTCTGAGGATCCCTTCTTGGACTTCTTCAATGGGTAATTTGTTGCATAATGTCCCATCTCAATTGAAGTATGACATGAATTGGATTTGCACCTGTAACCCCGAACTTCAAACTTTGAATTCTCTTCTTCATATACTGTTCATAGCTCTGATAAACTTAGCTCCGATACCATGTATAAATTCTGCAAATTCTCTAAAAATCTCTCTCTGAGATCTATGTATAAAATTTGACTGTAGATTAACCTGATAATGTAATATAACCAAAGAAAAATACTATAACCTACTTCTACTATCAATTTGCGGAAGCTTAGAGATTAAGCAAGATCAAGCTAAAAACATATAACCAGAAGAAGAGAATCAAACATCCAAGACACAGGAAAATAACTTGGGGAAAGCCTTAGCTAAAGACCCCACTATCTGTATTATCATACAAGGTGGAAATACATAGAGATTATACAAAGCCTTAGCTCTCACAGCTAGCCAAATCTCAGTACAATCCTCATAGATGCTCACATGCAATCCTAGCTTCTCACAAGCCTTCCTCTCTGCCCTCCAAGCTCCTATTTCCTTGCACTGTTCCTCTGGGATGATCTTCTCCAACCAAGTGGAAAACTGATTTCGCACACTGATCTCACACCTTGTATGAAATGCGCAATCCTCAAGGAACCTTACCTTGACTACATGCATGAGTTTCCTTTATAGGAAAATACATGCAACTGATAGTACATTGTCCTCGTCTTTAATCTCAACTAGGTCTTTCTCAGAATAGACATGCATGGGTTTCTGATGAGGGAATCTTCAGTTATCTGGAGTACACTCGTTGAGTGCATGCATGCATCAACTGAATGATAACTCACAATTAGTTCCTTAAATAGTTTGGAACTAATTTAACTAGACTTAATTTAGTAAAATAAGTTAACTAATTACAACTCAATATAACTCAACCTTATCTCCTAAATTTTAGGGATAACTCTTGCATGACTTCAGAAAGAATTCTAACTTGAATTTCTCCAACTAATTAATCCATAATGAATTAATTAATTATTTCCAAGTAGCTGGTTATACTAAATTCGATTTTAATTCACAATTTTAATTCAAGGAGAAATTAAAATTGGAATATTCTTGTTGCCACATTTCAACAGGTAAGTGGATTAAATAGTTAAAAACAAGTGTTAGTTAAGGAGAAAGTTACAAAAATCTAACAAATAGGCTATATTTGGTTAGGATATTACTGTTTTGGGACATTTAAAGTTGAAGGCACATTTTATGGAGGTGTAGTGTAAGCCCTTGGGTGTAGGGAAAATCTTATGGGTATCTTGGACTTTTGGTGTGCGTTAATGGTGTCAACTAGTGGTGGAGAGTCCAACCAATGAGTAAGAAAAGTTGTTCATTTACAAGGTTGGCATCAATAAATTATTCTCCCTCTCTACCCAACTCTAAGATTAGGAGTGTGCATAATGGACTTATTATTGTAAAAAATTGAAAATATTTGATTATCTTTAAGTTCAAGGGCTTGAAGTGGTTGCCTCAACCTTCAAATTTTTAAAGGAACTATGTATTTTTCAATTAAACCCTTGCGGTCAAGGAGCTGCAAAAGAGGAAGGCCTTATGGATATTTTTAAGGGGTTGTAATGACCCTCGTCTTGTGGTAAGTATGTAGATATGATGCTAAGGGTCCAGATCTTAGTACATTCACATATGTATTGTAAATATTTTCCTGTCACCTTGCATTGTATAAATATGATAAATATTTTGTGGTCACCTTGATGTACATGTTGAAGTTCCACTTGCATGATTATGGGAAACACTTCTCAGTTATCCTTGTGTACATGGGGAAGATCATAATTACTCTATGCCCACAAATATAATAGTTAATAGTCTCTAACTGAATCAAAACACTAACCATTGACCCAATCTCCTTTGATGAGGCTTCAACCAATGGTCCTTCCTTAAGGTAACCACTTATTATTATTGATGGCACATTTTTCTAACTCAATGAACCTTGTATTAACTAGGGGGAGTTAGATGGAACCTCAATGACTTCAAGGTGAGCGTAATAACCAAAGTTCAACTTATACCATAATAACCTATACATATTTCTTTATACCAGGGGCATGATACAAGTATAAGGAACTCTATCAATGGGGGGGTTAAAGAGCATATAGCTCGACTCATATAGTTGAAAGAGCAAAAATAATTTGACCCAAGAACTAAGAAGAGACTCACACACACTCACAGGCATAATATTTACAGGCCTTAATGCAGTCAATGAGGGCGGGGATATATTTTGTACTGTATTAGCACACATGAATAGATTTTTCTCCTCCGTCACACCTTGTCGATTCTAGAAAAGACCCAGGAAGAGGGAAAATGACATATGGGGAGAAAATGGGATGCCAAATTGTAGGGAAGGGAACATCCAATTAGCCAAGCCCTAACTAACTAGAAGGATGGAGTGAGAAGTAGAAAGAAAGAGAAATTGGGATAAGGAGAATAGGAAACAAAAGAGAATAGTGAGAGGAGAGTAAGCGAGAAGGAACTGAGAGTGAACAAGATGAGGAGAGGGCAATCAAAGGTAATGAAGTCACTAGGTATCTACTTGAAGGGTGTTGTTGCAAGGAGTGTAACAATTGGACATCGAGGGGTTTGCACCAAAAAGATAACAAATTGAATTCTGATGTCAGAGGTAAGCCTTCATCATGTTGTTGAACTGTACATTTGACATTTACTGCATCAAACTACCACTTCTCTACATCTAATTAACAATCGAGTTCTCAGGTCTAGTGCAATGGAAAAATCACTACCATGGTTCTCTACTACAATTTCCCAAAGATCTTATAGTCATATATTTGTTGGTTAGTTTTATAGTCCAAGATTCAAGAACCTTACCATCATGCTTGTGGCTTAGCCACCTTCCAACTAATTCGATAAAAACACCTAATATTTTCACACTGAACACTGTACAATAATCTTAACCCTAATATCTTAGTGAAGAACAAGTAACTAGCTAGACTCTGGAAGGGTTTTTGGATTGACTGTTAGTGAAACTCATTTTAGTTAGGTGCGCCAATGTATGTTGAGTGTTAGCGAGTGCTAGGGAAACGCAAGGGAGCACTAGGTCAAAATGCATGGAAATGAAAGAATAAGTGTGTGACAGGGAGTGTCAATGAGTTCCAAGTGTAGTAAGAGGGGAGTGACATGGCATGCTAAGTAGTGAAAAATAATTCTGGCATGCTAGAGCAACATGAAGCTAATATGTGCTAGGTGCCAAGGTGTGCCAATTAGTGCTAGGAAGTTTTAGGGAGCGTTAGGGAAACACAAGGGAACACTAGGTGAAAATAATGCATGCAAATGAACAATTAAGAGTTTATGACAGGAAGTGTCAGTGATTTTAAGGTGTTCTAAGGAGGGAGTGACAATGTATATTAGGCAGTGCTAAGGCATTCTAGAGGTGAGGGAAACATGAAAAGATGTGTGAGGTGCTAAGGTGTGCCAATGCATGCCAGGGAGAGTTATGGAGTGTTGGGGAAAAACAAGGGAGCACTAGTTTCAAATGCATGGAAATGAATGAATCAGAGTGCGTGACAAGGATTGTCAGTGAATTCTAGGTGTGCTAAGGAGGGAGTGACAAAGTATGCTAGGTAGTTCCAAGGAATGCTAGTGCCAGGGCGACATGCCAAGATGTGCCAAGTCCTAGGGTGTGCCAATGTGTGTGAGGGAGTGCCACGAGAAAACAAGGGAGAACTAGTTCAAAATGCATGGAAATGAATGGATAAGAGTGTGTGATATGGAGTGTCAACAAGTTCCAATTGTGTTAAGAAGGGAATGACACGGTTATATGCTAGGCAGTGCCAAGGCATTCTAGAGTGTCAGGTCATGTTAGGGAGTGGTAGGGTCTATTAGGGAGTGACAAATCATAGCAAGGAATGCAGGGGATGATAATGTGTTCCATGTAGCACCAATGGATTGTTATACATGCCAGATGTTATGGCATGTGAAGATCTAAAATATGTTGCTTAGTTGTTTTATGGGCATGATTGGATGTGAGCCTTAACTTGGTAATTTATTAAGTGCGATGAGTTAAGATTGGACATGAGAAGCCTAAGATGAGTTATAAGCCATTAGGGGAACAAGGCATAGTCTAGTTGTAGTAAATGTAACTTGGTAAATTTGTTGTAGTCGAGGTAGGACTTGGTTGAGTTCCTAAGTCTAAAAGAAAATAAGGGTAGTTATGAGGGCATGATAATTAAGGAGTGACATGGCATGCCAAGGAATGAAAAGGCATGCTGACATATGCCAGATAGTGTCAATGCATGTCGAGGAGTATTTGGGAGTGTCAAGGAATCACAAGGGAGAACTAGGTTAAAGTGCATGGAAATGAATGAATAAGAGATTATGCCAGGGAGTGTTAGTGAATTCTAGGTGTCCCATGGACGCAGTGTGTTAGGAGAATTTCATATTAGGACTTGAAGGAGGAAAGGCTATGATTGTGATAAGAGGATGGAAAAAGAAGTTTCAGACAAAGGGAGATTTTGGTCTAGGCACAACACCATTTTTTCAATGACTTGGTTGAAAAAGTAAGGATATCTATGAGGGCATGAAAACTAGGGAGTGCCAAGGTGTGCAGGGAATTTCAGGAAGTGCTAGCACAGGTTAGAAAGTTCCAGGGAATTTTATGCATGTTAAGACATGCCAAGTGCTAAGGCATGCTAAGGTGTGCTAGGTTCTAGGATGTGGCGCCAGCACATGCTAGGGATTGCCAAGGAAACACAAGGGAGGACTCGTTTCAATTACATGTAAATGAATGAATGTGCTTGCATGATAGGAAGTGTTAACAAGTTATAGGTGTGCTAAGGAGGGAGTGACAATGTATGATAAGTAGTGCCAATAGACGATAGAGCACTAGGAAATCCTGCTAAGATGTGACAAGTGCCATAGCGTGCCAATGCGTGCTAAGGAGTGTTAGGGAGTGCTAGGGAAACACAAGGGAGGACTAGGTCATATTGCATGGAAATGAAGGAATAAGAGTGTGTTGCATGGAGTGTCAGTGAGCTCCAAGTGTGTTAAGGAGTTACAGGGCATGCTTGGCAATGCTAAGGAATGCTAGAGTTCTAGGGCGACATGCGGCCAAGATGTGACAACGCCTGCAAGGAAGTGTTAGCTATCAGTGCCAAGGAAGCACAAGGGAGCACTATGTCAAAATGAATGGAAATGAACAAATAAGAGTTTGTGATTAGAAGTTTCATCGAGTTCTAGGTGTGCTAAGGACAAAGTGGCAAGGTATTCTAGGCAGTCTTAAGGCATGTTATAGGCCAGGGCGACATGCCAAGATGTCATAGGTGCTAGGGTGTAACAACACGTGTCAAGGAGTGATAAGGAGTGATAGGAAAACAAAAGGGAGCACTAGGTAAAATTGCATGGAAATGAATGAATAAGATTTGGTAACCAAGAGTGTTAGCGATCTCGAGGTGTGCTAAGGAGAGAGTGGCAAGGTATACTATGTAGTGCTAAGGAATGCTAGAGTGTTAGGGCAGTAGGCCAAGATGTGTCAGGTGCTAGGGTGAGCTAGGGAGTGTTAGGGGGTGTCAAGGAAACATAAGGATGCACTAGGTCAAAATGCATGGAAATGAACAAATAAGAGTGTGTGAGAGGGAGTTTCAATGAGTTCTAGGTGTGTTAAGGAGGGAGTGACAAGGTTATATGCTAGGAAATGCCAAGGTATGCTAAAATACCAAGGCATGTCAGGAAGTGCCACAGTGTGCTAGGGAGTGTCAAAGCATGCCAAGGAATGTAGGGGATGTTAACACATGCCACATAGTGACAAGGAATTCTAAGTCATGCCAGCTGCTATGGCATGTCAAGATGTAAATTTTGTTGCTTAATTGTTTTAGACCATGGTTGGATGTGATGAGCCTTGTCTTGGTAACTTGTTAAGTGGGATGAGTTGAGATTGTACATGAGTACCCTAAGATGAGTTACAGGTAGTTCTTAGGTGAACAAGGCATATGTTGAATTTCCATGACACATGAGAATCCGGGTTTGGCCTTAGAATCTTTGATGCGAACACACTCAAGTGCCACAACACATCTACTATGTAGAACAAAATTTGCCATGAAAGAAAAAGAAATGGATTGAATGCACAGAGTTTAGGGTGTGCCACGTCTTCATATGCTAATACTTATTATTGTGATATACAATAGCTATTTATATGTCTGGTGTAAGACTCCTCTGGAGATTTATATCAAAAGAAAAAAATCTTTGTGGTAAATGGTGTACTTTCAGAGGTTGCTCCATCAAAAATAGAAACCAAAAGGGGTATCAATACCATAAACTATTACGAATATATTTCTCTAGTGGGTTGTCTACATAAATCAAACCACAAGAAATCTCCTATACAGACAAACAGACAAACAATTGAACATTTTTTGATATCTAAATTCCCATAAATACAACAATTAAGTAATCTACAGGAAATTGATCCAACCATCCTTTGACATAGCATCCATTGTACCAGAGAAAGCCTTCATAATTGAAATTAAATAAACTAACAGATGATTATTCACAAATCGAGTGTTTATGATTTCAAGTACCCAAAAATTTTACCAACCCCACTAAAACATAGCATAGATTTCAATGCTATCAAACCCTAGGTCTCAGTCCCAGAGATTCAGGGTGTCTTCATATACATGGTTATCACATTGCCAGTATCAATTTTTAATTTTTTTTCCAACTAGCCAAAAAACAAAGGAAAGAGGTCGAAGATACAAGGGTAAGGGAAATATGGAAATCTTCCTATGGTGCATTGATGAAGACATCAAATGACTAGGAGAGTTGAAAGGTTCAATATTTATTACATTTGATTTTTGTATCAACTGAAAGAAATATTTAATAATTTCTGTACAAGTGTGCAAGGACCATATGATCGATCCTCTTACCTCCATTGAGAAGAGCTGCTAAGGTGCATTTCCGTGAAATATTTACAGAGAGCTTGCAATATTGTCGCTCGTATCCTTCAAATACTTCACTCATTCTCCCCACCTATTCAAACAACAAATCCAAAACAAATTATGGATTCATCTGGAAGATCAATAGAATGAATCCGCTGATCTCGCCATGCATACTTGAGAAATATCCTTGGAACGTAATATCATGACGTTCTCTGCTCTGTTGGCCTTGTTTTGCGAAAAATGGTGGGAAAGAAGATGATCAATTTTAATCTTAAACTCTTATTTTACTATTTTTTACACTGATTTTTTCTCAAACTCTCCCATGTGCTCTGCTCTATTGGCCTTCTTTTGCAAAAAATGGTGGGAAGAAAATGATCAATTGTAATCTTAAACTCTTCTTTTACTTTTTTTTTTACACTTATTTGTTCTCAAACTCTCCCATCCTTCCTCCAAACATATAGAAACCCAAGTAAAATAACAATCTTATTTTGAACTTTTATTTATATCTGGTGGGTGGTATGGTGTCCAATTATGTTGAAATAAAATAGAGAATCAGTCTTCTTGCTTGGTCGCAATGCCATCTGCTAGTTGAGTGTTTAACTTTGCCTTTTGGGATGCTACACATTTATTCAATTATATGACATTTTTTATATTTAGTAATAGTGACATTAATTAATTGACTTAAATCTCATTCTCATCCTTGAGCACTTAAATAAAAGTAAGATTAATGATAATTTGAGAAATGTGGACTCCATTAAAGATAGGTTATAATTTATTTTATTTATATATCCAATAGAATTATTAATTTATATTATTAATTATAAATTTTATTTAGAGTGGATACACTTATCATATTATTTAAACAATAATATTTTTTTGATTTATGGTGTTTTTCAATCATTTTTTTAAAGAAGTTTTTCTGATTCAAAGACATGTAATAAGTTAATTTGAGTGGTTGAGTGTTGTAGATTACGAGTAGGAGATTGTGGTATTAAGTACCTTGGATATCATCCTCATAGTTTAGATATTATTTTAGGAATGAGGAAAATTATCTAGTGAATTTTCTATACATTTATATAGAAAAAAATATATTATTATAAAGAGAACACTCTATTGATATGAAATTTATATTTTCTTTATTATACTCTTAAATGATATTATAAAATAATGGTTCCAGTGTTTTTTGAGAAAAGGTGGAGCTTTCTGCTTTCACACTTTTCTCCGACAACAAGTAAAGTTTGTGTACTCTCTTTCTTTTCCCAAGGGTTCTCACTGTCTCGGTTGTCACACAGTGGGTCCTGTCAACAATTAATTCTATCCCACCACAGTTTCGAATGGAATTTGAATTAAATTCTATCTCCCCACAATTTCAAATGGAAGTTGATATTTCTGATTATGAGCTCAATCATGTCCAAAGGATGCATTCAAATCCTAGGATGAATTTACAAGTTACACTTCATTGTCTTGACAGATCATCTCCAACCAAATCACGATGTGTTTCCAAAATGGATGGTATTCCATGGTAGATATTTAATCTAAGCATGAGTTGTCCATGGTTGTTTTCATTTCAAGAAAATATAGTAGTGCAAAAGAGCTAAGCTATCATTATAGCTTTGAGGTAGTATTTATCCCTAAGTCTCAACCAAAATCCCTTTAATTTAATCCTTTTAAGCCTCTTCTGGTCCCCCATGGTTTCAGAGCTTTGGATAAGCCAAAGTTCTATGTTAGAGTGAAACGAGATAAGTTTTCAATGGTCATTGGTAAGGATATCAAGTTCGAGGACATCCCATACTTGTTAGAAAATACTTTGGTAGGAAGATTTTATGGTAAGACAATGAAAAAGGCATCTCTCATGCCATGGGTTTTGGAGAATTGGATGTTAGCCATGGGTTATATGTCAATTTTCCATGGATTTGTTCACAATTGGATATTCTTTCAATTTTGGTTGAGGGGGACCAATAATAAGATCAAGGAGGTAGAATGGGATTGGGGGGCATCGGGCCTAGTCCTAGAAACATGGCTGGTGGATTGTGATCTCACTCGCAAACATCTCTCAGTGCAACAACTTTGGGCTATATTGTTGAGCCCTACCCTTGTCTTCTAGACAAAGGAGGCCCTTCACATTATTGGCAAGAAGTTTGGTGGATTTATTTCTCTGGACCCTAATTGGTATGTTTCAATTAATAGGCATTGGGCCTCGATTCTAGTCAAAGTAGATATCAAAGATATTTTATTCAAGGCCATTAAATTGGTTTACGAGGAAAAAGTCTAGACCCATAACATTGATTATTGGAAAATCTCATTTCATTATTTCAATTGTTACAAAGTTGGACATGTTCAGACCTAGTGGTTAGAGTTGAAGGCACTTTTCTCCGACAACAAGTAAAGTTTGTGTACTCTCTTTCTTTTTCCCAAGGGTTTTCACTACCTCGGTTGTCATACAATGGGTCCTGTCAAAAATTAATTATGTTCCTCCATAGTTTCCAATGGAAGTTGATATTGTTAATCATGTCCACAAGAGGCATTCAAATCCTAGTATGAATTTACAAGTGACACTTCATTGTCTTAGCAGACCATCTCCAACCAAATCATGAGGTGTTTCCAGGATGGATGGTGTTCCAAGGTAGATATTTAATTTGAGCATGATTTGTCCAAGTGTTGGGTGCGGGATCCCCCAAGCGTAATTTTGGGGCTTAGAGCCTAGATTTTGGTCCAATTTTGTATTTCCAATGTAAAGACTCCACATTTTGTGGGCGCAAAGCGTGTAGTTATTAAAGAGTCATAAGGTTGTCTGCCCTTATTTTGACAATGTAATGTCAGCTGTAGAAGATCTACAAATAGAGTGAAGCTCTAAGTAGATAGAAAAATAGACATAGATCAAATAATGAGGATATGATGTATGTGAGATAGCTATGAAGTGTAAGTCTAAGTTTTGGGTTGTAGCGTAGGTAGAGGCTCTATAGCTGAGTGCACAGAGGCCTAGTAGTCCGCAGTTGAGTGTGTAGGGTGATTCAGGTCTATAATCATCTTGAAGTATTAAAAAATAGAAGTTTCTATCATTTATGCATCTTTATTTCCTATTTGTGCATCTGTTATATTGGGTATGAATTTCACTTATAATTCTTATATGATGCACGAATGTGTATAACTATATTGGTTAAGTGGATGCAAGTAAGAACATTTGTTTATGCGAAGATAATCAAGATCTGTTAATAAGATAAGTAAGATACTTAGACTAGTTTGGGAAATAGCGCAGTTTGCTACCATATCAGTGCGAAAGGACTTCAACCCTTGGTTAGGGCTATGCGAAAGCCAATTGTAAGAGATTATGAAGGTACTGAAGGATATACCAGAGTGCGAAGCACCCTGTGCAAAGGCAGGTATAGTTGAAATAAACCGACATCACAACCATCTCAAGCGTGTAGAAACTTGGTTCCAGCATCCCCCATCTTGATTCAGGTGAGACTTCAATCTACACTCTGTGGGCTGAGGCTGAAAGGGCCAATAGTGTAGGGATTTGTTTGGCTAACTAACGTTGAACCTGGGTAAGGCCCCCTCAAGCCAATACCAAGGTTGTTTTTGTTTTAAGAAAAAATAGTAGTGCAAAAGAGTTAAGCTCTCATTCTAGCTTTGAGGTAGTAGCTATCCCTAAGTCTCAGCCAAACTCCCTTTCATTTAAGGTTTTTAAGCCTCTTTTGGTCCCCCATGGTTCTAGAGCTTTGTCTAAGACAAAGCTCTATGTTAGAGTGAAACAAGATAAGTTTTCAATGGTCATTGGTAAGGATATTAGGTAACCAATAAGCCTAAACATTCAAATTTCCCTAGCACTCTCAAGCCTAAAGTTAGACTAATGGAAGAATGTTTATTGAAAGGAGGATTAAATTTAGAAACAAAAATCTCAAATGCAGCAGGTTGAAAATCTCACCTTCTTAACGCACAACAAAAATCATGACAAAATATTAAAAGGGGAAAAGGAAAAGGAAAATGAAAGACCTTTTAAAGAGGTTGGGAAAAAATAGGACTTGTAGGAGGCAAGCCTATGATTACAATAAGGGTTTGGGAAAAAGTAGTTTTAGATAAAGGGAGACTTTGGGCTATGCACAACACTATTTTTTCAATGACTTGGTTGGGTTACCAAATCGAAAAAAAATAAGGCTATCTATAAGGGCATGATAACTATGGAGTGTCAAGGTGTGCTAGGGAATGACAAGAAGTGCTAACACATGTGAGACAGTTCCAAGACATGTTAGGCATGCCAATACATGCCAAGATGTTCCAGTTTCTAGGGTGTGGCACCAATGCATGTTAGGGAGTGCTAGGGAAACACAAGGGAGCACTAGTTTCAATTGCATGGAAATGAACGAATAAGAGTTTGTAATAGGGAGTGTTAGCGAGTTCCAAGTGTGCTAAGGAGGATCAACCCCACCAAATTTAAGCACACTAACCCAACGATAAACCAAGGATCCAGTGACCCAAATTGAAACCAGATACAAAACCCATTTCGAAATACTCAAGCTAGATGATTTCTAAGGAAATACATGTGTCAGATACTGAATTTAGAAAAACCCATTCCAAAAAAAATAAACAACCCGGTTTAATTCTACGGAAAATATGTGTTGGAGCTACACACCTGTATTTCTATCGACCCCTGGAATAAACCTTCACCTAGTACTTGGTTTTACATGTATCTAAGGGATACAATATGGTAGTGATGATAAACCCTGCTATGGATCCTAAAGTTGTGTTTGTCAAAGATTCAAAATCAACCCCCATTGCATATTCCACTGAATAACATCTCTAATTGGCTATATATATATATGTCTACTGTGGGGGTACAAAATTAGGTATTTAGAACCCAAAGTGATAATACAGAAAAATTGATGATTGATGTTGGAATTCCACTAATAAGAAGTTGGGTTGCTCGCAACTGAGATTCCAAATCAAAACGAAAAATCTCCCTGAGGGATTAGAACAGAGAAAAAACATTGTGTTTAACTAATCCAATATATGAGAGTTTGATGCAAGTGCCGAATCTTTGCTTACCCGGCTATCAGTTATGAGGAAGTTCAAATTACAGCCATTGATGATGATTTTGATAGTGTGGTACACGATAGCATTGGATGTTTGGTGTCTCAATTAACCAAGCTGTGAAAAGTTTGATTGGATCCTTGTGCTAGTCTGGATTGAAGTTAGAGTTTTTTTATGAAGCTAATTTTAAAATTGGGTGGGATTGTTTTATGTAACTACATGTAATGGTTCACAATGCTATTGAATGAGGTAATTTGCACTAGTTGAGTGGACTTGGAATTGGAATTCAACATTGTTATTAGATTTATTTTAGATTTGGATTAATCAAGTATTCAAGAATTTAGATAGATTATTATTATTTTTATTTATTTATTTTAATAAGGAAAAAATTGTTGATTTTCATTAATAAAAAGTAGATATATACTTTGGTATTTCATTGTTAATGCTTTTGCATGCCATATATTAGATTTTAAAATAAAATGGTTAAATTTCTAAGTAT
The DNA here is from genome assembly GCA_031772625.1 of Pinus tabuliformis. Taxonomy (NCBI): domain Eukaryota; kingdom Viridiplantae; phylum Streptophyta; class Pinopsida; order Pinales; family Pinaceae; genus Pinus; species Pinus tabuliformis. Next base: position 1,755,897,736 of record CM062817.1, on the reverse strand, counting down.
CTTATTACTCTAAATTATAGTTCTTTTATTTTTGAAAATTTTCTACTATATCAATTTTCACAAAAAAAGCTTAAAGTTTTTTATGGTGACAAATATAACATATATGATTCAAACATGACAAAAACATATTATGATCTATGAAAATTTCATGGATGGATGACAAATATACAAGATGAAGGAAAAATGTTCAAGGGCATCCCTTTATAAGTTAACACTTCCTGAGTTGCAAAAGGATTCTGCTGTAGCGGCTACAACCACCCTCCAAAATTTTTCCTTAGCCTATTTTGGAGCCTCCATACCAACCTTTCACAACACCTTATATTGCTTTGTAAAGTACTCAAGCTTCAGTGTTTTCCTCACACAAAGGCAACCTATTGATCACAGTTTGATCCATTCCCCTCACAGACCATTCACTCGGACTTGGTCCAGCTACAAGTTGAGCAGCTTCCCCTAGAAAATTATGCATTTTTGGAGGGCACCCAACCTTCCCTCCAGAAATTGTGTAATCGTGTTTGGTAGCCTTCTGGGCTCTAGAATTGCACAATCCTACCAGTCAACACTCCCAGTAGGAATTGCGTAATTTTGCCCAGCAGGGCTGCTCAGCCAAGAATTTGCGCAAATCTGGGTAGCAGTCAACTACTCTTCCTAGAAATTGTGCAAACCTCCTGGGCAGTCAGCCCAACACCCAACTAGAAATGTGCATTTTTACTAAGAAGTTAAGCAACTGCATGCATGAGTAGTACGGTTGACCAATTCCACCTGGGAACAAGGAAACTTGACTTTCATTCATGCATGACATTGCTCTTCTCGGAATAGAAATAGGCAACATGCAAAAGGAATCCCATGATTCAGGGAGCTATTTTCAACAGCTCGGGGTTACATGCAAAGTTGTTTCAGAAACTTCCCTCCAAATGTCACTTTTTCCTAGATTTGTGGCATGTGCATCATGAGACCAAACTTATTTATTCGACGCATCATAGCTCATTCATTCACATCGATCTTGGAGCTTAACATCCCTTAGCACATCCAAGACTCTTCGACACATCCGACTCAACTTATCATGGGTAAGTGGCCTCAACTTGTATTTTTCAACATTTCTGTCACTTTTTGTGTATTTGCTTGTGCGAGTGCTGTTTTCTTGATTTCTTTGAACACTTGTTGTCGTTTACATGTATACTAGCTTGTCCTAGATTTTTTTTTTCCAGTTTTCATTGCTATCTCACTACTGTCGCATGCATGAAAATGTTTTCCATGAACATTCGTCGTACCGGAAAATCGCGTCACCCACATCCATGTTGATCTGTTTGCTGAATCTTTCATTCATGTTTTGCATGCATCGTCAATCACTTCTTCTATCACTTAATGTCGCCATGAATTCACTATCTTATTTTCTTTCAGCTGCCTTCACTGAGGCTGCATTGCGCAATATGGGGAAGGAAGGCTCTGCCTTCCTCTCCAGAAATGCGCAGTTCTACCCAATACTGGCTTGCAGGATTTTTTTGTGCATTTTTGAAGGATAGTGATTACTGGCCTAGGAAATTATGCAATGCAGTCCTTGGGCCTGGAGTCCTTCCCAGCTGGAATTGCGCAATCCCAACAACCAACAGCCAGTATGGATTGAATATTTCATAGATCCAACAACCAATCTTGCCTCCTAGATAACCTAGACTTCCTTTTGCACAGTTCTGGAAGCCAGTAACCCAGCCTCCCAGAAGAAATTGCGTAATCTTGCTCATCAGTTTCCCAGGTCTATGCCATGTCATTCCCCAAAACTTGCTTTGTTATCATTGACATATTTCTTGCCATACATGTTTCGTTTTTCTAGATATTTTAGATGTTGACCTATCTCAATGGATTCCAAGAGAATAGGATCACAGGACACCGATGGAATTGCAGCTAGAGTAGCAGTTGAGTAGGTGTTCTCTAGTCTGCCGATCTATGAATATACAAAGCTATATCTAGACAATGACATCAAACTGAAGTGGCAAGAGGTCAATGAAACATTCGCAGGCACTTTTGGGGAAGATCTTGAAGACTATCAGGTGTACATGAACATTCACAAGCCAGTTTGTAATGGATTGCATGCAGATACCCCGCGTTCCCATGTGCGGACGTGATACACTGGATCATCTTTCTCATTGATCACGAGATGATGACCTTGAGAAGTGTTAGTGGGATGAAGTTTGAAACCTTGTGGGCACGAGATTATGATGAGATGTAGCAGATGGTAGAGCCCGTGACTGTCATGAGTCCTCCATTCAGCTTGCCCAACAACAGAGCTAACTCCAGACACATCATGAAGGATTGGGTAAAGGAGCCAATTCGATTCAAGATGACACTGAACTAGATCTAAAAGACGAAGATACTAAGGAATGTGTACCAATACTTGGTCATATTTGCATGTTGACTGTGTGGCCAAGCAAGCATTGAAACCTTTCCACAGAGTTGGGTGATTGCAGTGGACCAATTGGCTAGAGAAGGAAAACCATGTAACTGGTTCGACATACTGGTTCATTAGCTGAAGGAGCAAGTCATGAAGGTTCGACAACCACCCAAATGTATGCATGCAGAGATTTACATGCCCGTCTACATCCTAGATGTAGTTATGCCCAACATGAGTTCCCGGGCTTGGAGTGGGCATGGTCACCGGTGGAGATTGTTGTGAACACATATTTCAAGTTATTGTCCGAATGCAGCTTCAGAGGAATAATCACATGACTGTCTGACCATTTTTTCACCCTAGTGTACAAGATGATATTCGAACAGAATCCACCCTACATGTCAAAGGAAGCAATGGAGGCATTGTTAAGAATTTTAGAATGGTATGCATCATAGTCTGTCACTTTCATCTGAGTGCTCAATGTGGAGAAGCCTCCGCATGTTCTACCCAAGTCTGACTTGGATGAACTTGTCATGCAGGAATTAGCATATCACATCTCACCAGGATTGACAGCTATATTGTAATAAAAGAATAAGATACCTTGGCCCAATCTTCCATTGCATATTGGGTTATATGAGATCCAAAGTATCAAGAAAGCAGATGTCTAAGCAGAACAAATGAAGAAGTACCCATTCGACCTCTGAAGCTTCAATCCATATGACCCACATTCCATTGTGAAGGATCACTACATGAGACTTTAGTTCAACTGGATCCATCGGGAATTTCATTGGGTCGAGGAGGACTCATGGAGGCATTGCTACAATTCCTCTAGAACCAATGAATAGCTGGCTTCGTTGTGGAGTGGTAAGCAAAGCAACATGAAGCAACATCATGGAGAGCACAAGTAGTAGCAATAGTAGCAGCAACAACAGTAGAGGTAGTAGAGCCAAAAATACCTGTGCATGACAAAGGAAAGAGGAAGATTGTCATTCACATGGAGGAGGAGAAAAGCTGCAATTTTCAAGCAGATACACTTGTAGAACAAGAAACTATGGCTATTCAGGCAAAGAAGCAGCAGAGCGACAAGCGAATCATGTGAAGGTAGAGGGATAAGAAGAGAATGGAAGAAGCAGAGGAGGAGTTGCATGAGCTGAGGGAGAAACTCTGAAAAGAACAAGAGTTATGCAAACAGGAGAGGGAAGCACAACAGTAGAAGATATAGTGGGGGCGCAACATGTGCAGATAGATGAAGTAGCTCTCGTACAAGTAGTTGATTCATCATAACAGCTAGCATCGGATGAACAAGGTGAACCATTATAGGAGCGAGACTTCGCTCATGAGATAGAACAAGCACATCAACAGTTGGAAGCAAACATGGAGCAATAGGAATTGGAACAGGACACCAACCTCATGACTCACCACAAAGAGGTCGACTTACCCACTTTAATGCATCGAGCTGACGATCAAGTCTCGAACGACCAAGGAGGCACTGAGATCCTTGGTGGTTGACTAGAAGGAAAGATTCACAACATCACTTTTGACAAATCTCATCACAGAGTTGTGTAGTCTCACAGAATACCAACTCCGAAGGATCAAACATATCTTGTGCAAGTTGAGGAGCAAGTGATCCCGATTGATGTGCACAAGCATCCAGTTGCCTTGGACGATGTAACTAGAGTGTATGCCAAAGCCACTAGCTCAAGTGTTCACTTTCTGATAGCTGAGAATGAGTGAATGGTGAAGGAACTACAGGTGACCAAGCAAAGAGGAGACTTGGTGACAATGTCTGCCCAAGCTGAATTGAAGAAGGAAATACTAGATGAAGTATTATCCATTGACACAGTTGTGCGAGCATTTTGCTCCAAGTTTGGTACTGTGCATAAGGAAGTTGTCCATCTCAACGGAGAGCAATAACGATGTGCTAGAAGAGCACACATCTTGACGAACATGCATGCTGTTGTTTATAACATGCAAACATGGATGATGAAGTACAAGGGAGCTCCACTTCACTTGCCAAAGATGATGAGGGCTAATGTGGTCGAGCTGCAAGCACGTATCTGGAGTCAAATCTGTAACTGTGAGGATCTCCCGCAACTCATCACTAGCATACAGTCTTCCCATGCATGAGTATTCAAGATCATGGATGTTGTGGCACTCACACATGAGATCCCATCACTTGGGACACTCACCCAAGTGAAGACCAAAAAGCAAGTCCGACTAGAGTTTGACTCGTACTTCGACGAGTTGATGTGCATCACCACCAACCCAGACTTTCCTATCAGTGTAGACATAATGCACAAGTATGTTGCTGGTCCAAGCACATTGAAGACAATGATACACATGCTTTCAGATGAGTTGGACAGAGGAGTCTGAGTAGTGTACCCAGATGTTATGGAGGAAAGGTTTAGGTTTCAGACATATGTCACAAAAAAACACATAGACACTATCAAGGACTATAGATCTTGGCATCAATATGTTACTATTGATCAGCATGAAGATATCGAGTAGTTGGAATTCTATAATTGTCTAAGTCAAAGTGATGTCTATTTTGGCTTGCTCAAGCCATTTTTGTTCACATGGGTACATGTGCATTGTATTTTTAAGTCATGTCAAGTGTAAGTCAACTGTCAATAGTGGATGTAACAGTCATAGGGTAGGTGAAGAGTCATGAGGGTAGTTGAATGGTCACAAAGGGGAATGTCAAGGGTCACCCCACCCTTTGCTATAAATAGTCCCTCATAACTCATTGTATAGAATTTTGGTCAGCCAAGCTTCTGATAAAACTATCTTGGAAAGAGCTTGGATGGTATTGTAATGCACCTTGGCTTCTCCACTGCATAGAGTTAGTTCATCTCTTTGGAGGAGCAAGCGGATGTGGCTGTAATGTTCCACTGTTGGGGCTAGCAGGTTTACATGGATGTATTGTATGATTGGAACTTACATTTATATAATAAGAGTCAACACATTTTCATGCATATGTTGTTATTGTAGTTGGACTGTTCTAGTTGCTATAGCGATGTATGTTGTTTAACTTACATAGTTGTGTATGAATTACTTTGTATGCAATTATATGAATCTTGTTGCAGATGTGCTGTTGGTTTAACCATCACTTTGGATTGCTGGCTGACTCGCTTTCTAGCTTGTGATGCATATTCATTCATGTGTTCCCTTCCTAGCTAAGTACTGTTATAGGTTTCCAATGGGTGCACTCATCCCAACCCACCTATGTTAGAACCTCTCATGCACCTTCCTTGAATCACTGTAGCAGTCCCACCCTTTCTACTGACAGAGTTGTCTTACTTGCCTTTATGCAACATCGTGGTCAAGGTATTGCTTTACGACCCACTACTAGGACTCCTACACCAAATGGTCTGAGGTCTAATTGGGACTTCTTACCGGGGATATCCCGTTGACATGTTGGCGGGGCCAGCACTGTCAACAGATTCCTTTGTCGAAAACTCAGTAGAAAATCCTCCTTGGCACACAGTTGCATCCCTTCTTTGATTGGAGATCTGCCACTTGATTCTACTCACTATAGACATTATTAGAAGCCAATCTTTGGCATTCATCAAAGATCTTATGCATTGCATCCAAAAAGTAAGGGAAGGTGGTCAAAATTTTGTTCTCAATTATACCCAATCTAGGATCATCTTGGAATCTCCAAACACAAGTAAATCTTCAATTGCAAGCTAGTTAGCACATAGAAGAGCCCCCAATAGTATGATTAGCTCAACTCTATTATTTAACCATGTGCTAGTATACCAACTAAAATGGAAGGTGTTGTTTGGCTTCAAAACCAAATGTGTCCCACTTCTACAAACCCCATTGGTGGATGCTCCATAAAAACAAAAAAAAAATGACCATAGCTCCATGAGTCGAAAACGTCTTCTAGGTTGTTCCTCCTTCATTATCCATATCTCCATAAAATATGCAAAGACTCTAGTATATGGTTCTATTTGTTCAAAAATATTCTCATTCCTGCTTCTCCATATGCCCCACAAAATACAGAAAGTCAAGGAAAGATATGTCTTGAAACCTTCAAACCATTTAGTGAGATATCTCTAAATGGAAACCATGTTCTAGATTACACATATTTTAAGTGTTTGAAGAAACCCTCTCCATACCGAGATCGCAAAAGGACATGTTAGAAATAGATGTTCCATGTCTTCTAAATCTTCTTTGCATAAAGAGCATCTTCCAAGATCTTGAAAGCCCCTTTTATGGATATCATCCCAAGTTAAAATATTATTGTGGACCACCAGCCACATAAAACATTTTAATTTGAGAGGTATATCCCATCTCCACGTGTTATGAAACCAAAAATCATTATCATTCAAGCCACGCCCATGAGAAATATGTTTATAAATCTCTTTAACTGAGTATTCTCATACATAACACCTTCCCATTTTAGATTTTCTTTCTTCTCAGTGAGTTTTAAACCTATTAGACTTAACTGTGTTGTGAAACGTGCCCATTCGACAAATAGATCCTCTAGAAATCCAAGTTCAAATGCATTAAGCCAATAACTTGTAACATAAGAAGATCCTCAATCACAAGAGATTAGTTCATAAAGTAAAGCATTTTCTTATGTAAATGCTCAAGGTTGTGAATAGAAAGAGTATGTATTCCCTCCGCTCCTTTGATATCATCTAGTCCTATTGCTATCCTATTCCCCCTTCCAACCTCCCATCTTAGATTTCGTAGTAGCCAATATTTGTTTCTCATCATGCTTCTCCATATATAACATGCCACTTTCTTCTTTGGAGCCGCCTCTTTAATCCATTCCCTAATATGTCTATTTTTTTTATATTTCTCTTTGATAACATATTACTAAATACCTTTGCCTTGGAAATTTTTCCATAATTTCTTGACAATTAAAGCCTTACTAAAACATTATGTGTCATTTATACCCCACCCTCAATCCTTCTCATGTCTTGCAAGCGCTTCTAAATAGACCAAAAGTATCTTATTTTTGGATTTAAACCTAGCCCAAAGGCACCTAGCTATAATAGCATCAATTCTTTTGGTCTAAAGATATTGATGGGGGGAAGATACTTAGGTTTGAGCCCTCTAATTGCAATGAAAGCACCTCCTCCCCATTTGTCATGAAATGCTTTAAAGATGTCAATTGTTTAGGGTTTTGTCAAAGAGTGCATGATGTAGGTTTCCATGAGCATATCACAGGTATATTTTCCCTCACCTTGAAGGAAGACAAGATCACCATTGCAGGGACTGATTTCATGTTTTTAGTGCATGCCATTTCTGAAGCTACAGGCATACCAAACCATGGTGAAAACTGGTTCAAAGGCATGAACCTAGACCTAGAAGAGTACAAACCTTGCTTGAAATCAAAATACAAAGGAGCTCACTCACATGTTTTCCCATTAAGATACTTGCTGGAGAGATATGCACCATTGATGAAGGTTGTCATGAAGTTCTTCACATGTGAGGGGAGATTTTCTAGGCTATATCAATACCACACAAGATTGCTCATGCACTTTACAACTCCTAAGTCTCTAAATTTGTCCAGCTACTTGTATACGAGCCTAACCAAAATGTATGAAAGGGTGAAATTGAAAGGAAAAGTGCATTATCCTAGCCTCTTTCACCATAACCTGATAAAGGTGATAGTACTCCATCAGTTGAAAGAGAAGAACATGACATGGGACACATTCATCGAGGTAGACTTGACAACGCATATAACCACGTCACCAAGCTAGCACCAAACCATGTCAGTACAACCCTTGGAGGTGGGGTCATCAAGAAAACATGATGAGCCTAAATTTTCCAAAACCCATCTAAGCATATCTATCTAGCCTAAAATCCTTTACATTCTAGTCATCTCTTGGTTGTGATTTCATACAGAGATCCCTCTTTGGTTTGGTAGGGCTAGCTACCAAACTAAAAGCTTGGTCTATGGTTACCTCCGTCGATATCCTCATCAGCCTGGGACATTGTGGAGGATAACAGAGGGCATGAAAGCTAGGGAGTTCGAAGGTGCTCTAGTGAATGTGAGGTTCCCAAGTCATGGAAAAATGTAATGCTAGTTAGAGGTCATGACTGCCAAGGTGTGTTAGGGAATGCTAAGGCATGCTAACATGTGCCAGATAGTATGAAGACATGCCAAAAAAGATAAGATGTGCCAAGTGCTAAGGCATGCCAAGATGTACAAGGGTGTGGCAATGCATGTCAAGGATTGTCAAGGAAACAAAAGGGAGGAACAAGTTAAACTACAAGGAAATTAGGGGCATGCTAGGCACACCAACACGAGGTGCCAATAGGTGCCAAGTGCCAAGTGTCAATGCATTCTAAGTGCTAAATCTTCCTTCGTTTCTTCTCATCTAGTTTCCAATAATTGATCTCAAATAAATTTAATATTAAACCATGCCAAAGCATACCAAGTCATCTCAACGCATGCCAAACATGCTTATAAGACTTGCCAAGTGCCAACACGTGCCAAGTGCCAATGTGCATCAGGGAGTGTGATGCATGCTATGAAGTGGCAGAGCATATCGAAGAGTGATAAGGTGTGCTAGAGAGTGCCAATGCATGCTGAGGAGTGTTAGGGAGTACTAGGAAAACACAAGGGAGCACTAGGTCAAAATGCATGGAAGTGAATGAATATGAGGGTGTGTCGGGGAGTGTCAATGAGTGCTAGTTGTCATGCCAAGGAGGGAGTGACAAGGTATGCTAAGCATGGGTAAGGCATGCCAGGGAATATCAGGGAATGTCAAGAAGTGCTAGAGTGTGCTAGGTAGTTCTGGGGTGTGCTAACATGTGCCAAATAGTGCCAAGGCATGCTAGGTGCTAAGACATGCTAAGATGTGTAGGGTGCCAGAGTATGCCAATATGCGTCAAGGAGTTTCAAGGAAACAAAAGGAATAATAAAGCTAAAATGTAAGGAAATGAACACATAATATGGTTAATAAGTCAGGAATTTATCTTTTTCAAAAGGGGAATGCTAGGCACACTAATAATATGTTCCAATACATGCCAAGTGCCAATTGTTGTGGGGAAAAATGCCTATGCAGGACGATCCTATCCACCTAAGGTGTGACAGTGCCTTAGCAACAAACAGAGACAGCTATTCTAGTATTCTTCCTTTATGAATTAAGAATGAAGAGAGATGGATGGAATAACCGGTGTCTTCCGTTTGTCCCTCGATCCGGTTTCTCTTCTCTTTGAGAGTTCCCAGCTACTTGCCTTCTCGCTCGCCCAGCTTCAACAGGTTCCTGCAAGATCAAAAGAAGAGAACACTACACAAATACATAGATTCATATTCATAACTAGTTCAGGATTAGAAATAAACTAAACATACTAATGCAATCATACATCAAAGACACATCAGCATATAGGAGAAACCAAGATAGCTTTATTGATGAATAACAAGGTTCAGGAAGAGATACAACCCAGAGGGCTCCAATCCAGCATCTCCTTCCTAGCAAATTAAATTCCTATCTTCACCTTTCTTCAAAGCATTAAGCACCCAATGATTCCAGTCTCAAACCAACAACAATTCTTTGCAATAACAAAATTCCAGCCTCTAGATCTCATGGAGGAGAGATCCATATATAGATGTTTGGAGAGAGGATGAGTCAGCTTGAGACCTGACTAGTGTCCTCTCCCTCTGTCAGTTCTTGTTTCCACTTGGAGGTTCTTGCTTCCACTTGGAGATTGAGAACCTCTTACTCATCACTAGTTGAATTCACTGAGGCAAGTGTCATTGAGGAAGATTCTGGAAGCTTCCAGGGTCTTGACACCTTGTTGAATGAACTTGCCATTTGTCAATTCCCGCTCAACGCACCCTGGTAGTGCTTCTACCTGCGTTGCAGTGCAGGTAGCCAGTGCAGACTTTGCATTTCAGCGTAGACAGCTAGTGGAGCCTCTGAATTGATCCTGAATTGACTTGTTTTGAGCAGTTTCTAGTGGAGAACTTCTGTGAATTGCTGTGGTTTGTTAGCCTTGTTCCTCTAGGGATAGGAACAACATGTTTAGGGACTTTGGATCCCTTGGATTATGGACATTTCATGCTTATAGCTGTAAGGCACAAAAATGTCTATAACAGTTGCCCCCTAAAGTATGAGGTCGTTTATCGGGTGAAATGCTTTATCAGGAGGATCCGAGGTTCATCCAATGCTAGGAGGAGACCTGTAATAAGATACAATACAATACATTATTTTTCATACTGCTTTCATGATCTAGCTGAGGTGGGCATTCCCATGCTCAGCTTTATAAATTCATTTTTCTGTACATAGAACAGACAATCGTCTGATGGTAGATTGATAATTTTGATGAAATTATCATCCTTTGGGTAGGATGATTATCTGCTGCAATGATGTACATGTCAATGTCTTTATCTTTCCTGAATATATATCGCAGCCCGAATGGATGAAACTAGATCCGGGGTCTTCAAACTCGTTCGATCTTCACTCTAAGTACAAGTTGATCCATGTGAGAAATGTTCTGAAGTCGAACATGGAAAGACATCGCTTGATTACCGGTCAATGAGGTAAACCATTAACAAGCGCGAGAGGAATCACCGATAATGATAATTACCCTCAAGGTACTGCAGTACAATTCACGTGGTGTGAATAAAGGACTTGGCGTCGAACACCACGCAAAATCTTTCGGTCAAAGGTCATTGATGTATACCTGTCGCCGGAAGTGAGAAACTTGCCATTGATGCATGCAAGCTTCAAAGTACTGAAGGGGTTGTTCCTAGATCAACTTCTTGGATAATGAGCTGATGTCGACAAGAAGCAATCCATTAAAGGAGGGCCTTAATGAATCCCACATCAGTGACACGGAACGGAGCAAATGATTTTGATGGAGGTGAAAACGATCTGATGACATATGATTCAGGGTGGCGGTCATGAAAGGATGAAGGATAATGTATGGCAGTGGATGGGACACAGTTGACTTCTCTGAACGAATTCTCTTGAACATATGGCGACACTTATGTGTTGGATCGGTAGCATTACCCCAAATATGGATGGTATGGCGAGACCATGGTGATGTGACCGGTGAATGAAACAACCCAACCCGACTGTGGTACGGAGGAAAAGTGTCATGTTCAAGAGCGACTTGCCACCATCAAAGTTTTCTTGAGTTTCTCCCAATTTTTCCCCAGTCATTGCTGACCAGTACCTCTTTATTTTTGTTAAGATTGAGGAGGATAACATATGCTTGTTCTATAACTTGCCCTTCGGGCAAGCCCATCGCTATGTTTTAACGAGCCTAGCGATAGTGAAACTCGTTCTCGTCTAAAGACAAGTTTGTCGCTATTTAATGATTTTAACGAGTTTAGCGACAAAGATAACTCGGTCCTTTTCATTTTTAGAGAGTCTGAAAAGGTACGTAAAGTCAGCTCCAAAAGTCCTTTTTCGTCATCTAATCCCTTAAGTCCGAAAAAGTATAAAACAATACAGAAGGGATGAGTTTTCGATAGTTTTAACGAGCCGAAAAAAACAAGCGCTCGATCTTTTTGTGAAATAATCCCTCAGGTCCAAAAATATTAAAATCTAGAGGAGGGATAGCACTTCCGGTCGCTTTAACGAGCTGGAAGGCCAAAACTCGGCAATCTTTTCATATTTTACGAGTCAGATGAAAAGAGCTTAAAGAAGACTTGTCTTTTGAGGAACGAGTGATGAAACGGGTTAGCAGCTGATTCCAGGTACGGGTTGGAATTTTCCAATCACGGCAGTGTCACAAGGATGGCTAGTGAAATCACTCTTCGCAGCTATTCCTCAAAATGGGTAAACAATCATATGGAGGTGAACGATCGGCCAATGGAAAAGTGGAGGTGATGGGCAAACACGACCAAGGATTTAATGGCTGCTGATATTACATTCACGGTGGCTATTTACCGGAATAGTTCATTTTTTAACGAGCTTAAACGTGGGTGGAAACATTTTCTCGATCTTATGTTTATTTTTTAACGAGCATGAACTATGCGCTAAAACTGCTCAGATCTTGCGTTTATTTTTTAACGAGCATGAACTGTGTGCTAAAACTGCTCGATTACCCAGTCATATGATAAGAATGTCTCATTAAAATTCTATTTTTTATGGAGCTTCATCTTACAAAGCTTTGCTCCGGATCCTTTCGTTATGCAAGTTTGGAAACGACTAATCTTACGAGTTTAAAGGGTTAGACCTACAGGTTTAAAGGGAGGACCTAAAAATTTTAAAAAATAGATAGCTGCCCCTTGCTTGAACTCCAAAAGGTTTGCATGCCCCCAGGTATAAAATATGATTTCAAGGTTACCCTTACTTTGTCCACCAAAACATTTGTTTAAGCAGGAAAGGCCTACCTCTTTCAGGCTACCCAAAGATTGTTTCATTAATCTCTCAAACAAAACACTCCTTCGGCGATATCTACCGAGATAGACAAAGGTGAATGACCTCAGTGCCAAACACGTAACTTTGACAAAAGAATCTTATTCTAGAATAACCCCTCTTCCAAGACAGACGGGGTACAGACTAGTCATATTCTCCCGCGGAAACCTACCGTATACCCAAGGTTTTCCTGCCGAAGCAGACCAGGACACATGCCCCTTGGGGTCCAGTCATATCCTCCCGGATTACTCGCGCTCATCAGGAGGACAGACCGTGGGTTGAGATATTTCTTGCGTGAAGAGACCATTTAGGGATGGTATATGACTATTTGCGACGCGTGATCCGGGAAATGAAAGCTGGTCTACGAGCTTGACCACACTTCCTTCGTGTGGAAAACACATTACTCTAAAGAGTGAGGAGACAATGGATCCCATGCAATATATATAGTCTCGTCCAAGGAGTAGGTTATAATCCAAGGGTCCTTGAATGACCATCACGTTCATTTGAATGGTCTTCCCTTTCAATGTGATAGGCACATTGGGGAGGATCCCTAAAGGTCGACTGGTTCCTTTATCAAAGCCTGTCAGATTTCTCATTTCAGGTAAAAGCGCTGGTGAACCAAGCGCTTTCCAAGCAATAGAGGAAAGGATACTCAGAGATGCCCCCTCATCAATGATGGTGTCAGCCATTACCATTCTGTATATTTGAACGATAATCCTGAATGGTATGCTTGCTGGCAAATGGGGTCTACCTAGTTGGTTCCAGTCGAACGAGACAACTAGGTTGCTTGGTGGTGGGACCGAATAGACAGCCGGGTATGACTCTGACGAAGTTCCTTCCTGCGATAAAGGAATGGGCGAATTTCCCCCTTGTTCGTCGGAGTCTGTGTTGATGAAGAGAATTTGGACAGTGTCGTCTTTATTCTCTTCTGTGATGGTATCATTCGAAGATAGAGCCTCTGAAGGCAAAACCAGGTCAATTGCCACCTCAACCTTTTGACTTTCATCAGGTATGGATTCAGTCAGTTCATCCTCAATGAGAGGTGCTTCGGCTGACCACCTGAGCGGGCCAGCCGGGTTCTCAACTGGTGAAGGACTTGGCAGGAGTTTTTGATATCCAGGAGGAAGTTGCACTAGTAAAACCAGGCGATCTTCCAAAACTCTTTTAGCCTCGTCTAAGAAGGGACAACGGTGGATGGCATGGTCGCCTTCACACAGTTTGTAGGGAAATCTAGCTTTCCCTCTCTGTCCTATGACTTCACTTTCACTAGTTGACGGTGAGCTGTCAACATGGCTATCAGAGGTTGACGCCACCGAATTGTGCAAACGGGGAGACCAGTCCCTTAGTATCCGAGGGATGCAGGGAAAATCTCTGTGGAAGTGGTCTCCCTTGCATATGACACATGGAAATTTAGGCCTGGTCAGTGCAGTGTGTGGATTTTCATTAGACGCCATTCGCTTGCTCCCAGTCGCTTTTGGCTCCTTCTTCTTCTTTTCTTTCTTCTTCTTCTCCTTCTTCTCCTTAGGAGCTTGGCTTTTGGCTTGGACAGCTCCATCATGCAAAGAGGAGGGAGGAGAGGAAGAATTATAGGAAGTGGAAGGCTGGTGGGCAGCTCTGGACTGGTCTAACTGTTGATTCGACTGTTCAGGAATAGTGGTGTTTTGAACGACATTGGTCAAGAAGAGCCAGACCGGCAGGCCGATTGTCAGTCCTGGAAGCGACAATGTGGCCATGTGGGGCGCACCAACATCTCCCCAAGAGGATAAGGGACTAGGATTTCCACCAAGGGGAATTCCTTGGTTGGTGTGCTCCATTTTCTCAACCTAAAGATCAACGCAGGAAGAAGGGGTGATTGTTCCGTTTAAAATAAATTTTAACGACACTTTAGACACAACTTGCTTTTTCAATTTTAAAGAGTCGAGAAAAAGCTAGAGATGACTCTAGTCTCCTTTGATGTTTTAACAAGCCCGAAGTGACAAATGCTCGGATGGAATTTTTCCGTTATAGAGTCTGAAAAAGGCCAAAAGGAACTGCTCTGGAGTTCTAGGTAGAGGGTGTGCCAAACTTTTCACAAAACCGCAGAATACTTTTTAAGGTACGGGCGGTCGATCTTCCTGAATGCTGTGTTCAGTGCATTGCGATCAGTAGGGCGGCTGACACGGCTTCCTAAGGATAAAGGTTTTATGCCTATAGGGGTCTCCCAATATATACTCGACGGTACGTGGGAGCACAATCCGTAGTGGTGCTATCGTCCCTTAGGAGGAATCACCCACCATCAGTGAGATCGACAGTCACCAGGTTTTACGATGCCGGAACACGTCTCTAGCCTAGACCTCTATGTTGTGCGTTAAGTTACAAAGCGTTGTTAAGTTCATTCAATTTATTTTAGGTTGATCTTTTTAGAAGTTTGCCTTTTGAGGTTCACCACGAGATGTATGATACAATTCCTAAATGCAGTCTAAAGATGATAAGCAAGCTTTATATCTTTTCAACTATGAAAATCCTAGCTACAAAGGGAAAAGAAAGACACCATCTTTTCTCAAAGAGCAATCAGCACACTCTAATGCACTTTTCATAAATCAAGCATGCAAACTATCAAGATGAAAATGCACAATGCAGGTGTTTGTTTTGTGCTTTCTTAATATTGATGCCTAAAAAGAAAGCTTTTTGTACAACTTTGAATTTGCTTTTAAATGACAAATACAAACAAGTTTACTTTTTCGAAATCAGAAAGGGTAGAAGAGATTACAACACTTAACAATTCTCGAAATGAACACTTGTTTCGACACTTAAAAGAGACAAACTCAAACGAAAAGCAAAAATGAATGTATAACCAACTGTAAACAGCCAATGAACTCTCTCCTAAGATCACAATCAACAGATCTGAATCAAGGGCTACAGGATGACTATTTCACTCTTGCAAAGGAAAACTGTAAATGATGCCACAAACACATAAAAACACTCACAGTCTTTTTGTACAAAAGGAGGCGGAATTTAAGTAGAGAAAAGGAGTTATCAGATAGGTACCTATGCTGGTTACAGGCTGCAAAAATGAGAGATCAAAACAAGGCAAAGCGGAGCAGAGAACCCCAGCTGCACAAGGCCTAACTGGATCAACGCACCCTCAACACAGAGGTTTTGACATTCAGTACAGGTAGCCTTCACGGGACCTGCGTTGAAATGCAGAACCTCTTCACAGGGTCTGCGCTGAAGGAGAAACGAGAGTTTCTCACTGGGCTCTGGGTCACAGTTTGCTGATTAATCTACGGTTTCAAGCCAAATAAAAGAAACAAGCAAGGTACAATCAAAGGGATGCTTTGAGGGAGGGCTAATATCTATCACAAAGGATCATCAAATCATTTGTGAGTCCATTGTTCATATCATAGACAAATCCAGTGATTGGATCAAAGTAGCAGCTCTCTACTTTGCATCTGAGAATAACAGATGCAGTTCGATTGTCGCTGTTGAGTCTATGAAACAAACAATGATAGAGACACAAATAAAATGACTAAACAAATGCTTTCCCAGTGGAGTCGCCAATTTGTTGTGGGGAAAAATGCCTATGCAGGATGATCCTATCCACCTAAGGTGTGACAGTGCCTTAGCAACAAACAGAGACAGCTATTCTAGTATTCTTCCTTTATGAATTAAGAATGAAGAGAGATGGATGGACTAACCGGTGTCTTCTGTTTGTCCCTCGATCCGGTTTCTCTTCTCTTTGAGAGTTCCCAGATACTTGCCTTCTCGCTCGCCCAGCTTCAACAGGTTCCTGCAAGATCACAAGAAGAGAACACTACACAAAGACATAGATTCATATTCATAACTAGTTCAGGATTAGAAATAAACTAAACATACTAATGTAATCATACATCAAAGACACATCAGCATATAGGAGAAACCAAGATAGCTTTATTGATGAATAACAAGGTTCAGGAAGAGATACAACCCAGAGGGCTCCAATCCAGCATCTCCTTCCCAGCAAATGAAATTCCTATCTTCACCTTCCTTCAAAGCATTAAGCACCCAATGATTCCAGTCTCAAACCAACAACAATTCTTTGCAATAACAAAATTCTAGCCTCTAGATCTCATGGAGGAGAGATCCATATATAGATGTTTGGAGAGAGGATGAGTCAGCTTGAGACCTGACTAGTGTCCTCTCCCTCTGTCAGTTCTTGTTTCCACTTGGAGGTTCTTGCTTCCACTTGGAGATTGAGAACCTCTTACTCATCACTAGTCGAATTCACTGAGGCAAGTGTCATTGAGGAAGATTCTGGAAGCTTCCAGGGTCTTGACACCTTGTTGAATGAACTTGCCATTTGTCAATTCCCGCTCAGCGCACCCTGGTAGTGCTTCTACCTGCGTTGCAGTGCAGGTATCCAGTTTAGACTTTGCATTTCAGCGCAGACAGCTAGTGGAGCCTCTGAATTGATCCTGAATTGACTTGTTTTGAGTAGTTTCTGGTGGAGAACTTCTGTGAATTGATGTGGTTTGTTAGCCTTGTTCCTCTAGGGGTAGGAACAACATGTTTAGGGACTTTGGATCCCTTGGATTATGGACATTTCATGCTTATAGCTGTAAGGCACAAAAATGTCTATAACACCAATGTGTGCCAAGTGATAATGTTTGTCAATGCAATATTATGCCAAGGTGTTCCAAGGCATGCTAGGGACTACAGGTCATGCCAACAAATGATAGGGGAGTGATATGCTATGCTAGGGCATGCCAACATGTGCTTGGGCATCCTACTCATGGCAATATGTTCTAGGTAGAAATATCTTCAAGGTACAAAGATGTTCCAAGACATGTGAGGTGTCAAGGAATGTTAGTGTATTGTTATAAATCATGTTAAGATGTGCCATGAGTGTTGAGGAGTGCGAAGTCTCTCTCATTAATAGAATTGATAGAGCTTGATTATGTATTAAATAATATAGTTCCTAGACACACTAGTGGAACTTTATTTAAAGGAAATTTTCTTGATAATAAACCTAATAGAGATGAATCATGTGTTGACTCATAGGAAAGCTATATTGTTATTACTTGAGGGAAATGATACACAATAATTACTTCTTAACAAATTGACTGACTATTATAACCACTATGACCTTGGACACATAATGAAAAAGTCTCCACAAAAATGGCCTTAAATCGTTATATTTTGACGAAAAATATAGTAACAGGTACATAACATCATCAAAAACTCAATGGAATGATTAATGATGACAAACATTTTTTGACCGTCACCAAAAGTAACCAAAAAGAGCATTGGTGACGGTCAATAAAATATTGTTACTAGAAGTGTCACAAAAAAGAGAATTAGTGATGGGCCTTTAACGACCCTCACCAAAAGTGTCACCAAAGAGAGAATTAGTGGCGAGCCTTTAACGACCCTCACCAAAAGTGTCATTGAAAATGTATTTGGTGACAAACCTTAAAGGACCATCACTATATACACTTACAACAATAATTTTTTAAAGACCATCACCATATGCGACATTGGTGATGGACCTTAAAGGTCTGTCACAGGCATGAAGCGTCATCAAAAAATCATTGGAATGAGCAATGATGAACATTTATTGATCTCACCAAAAGTAACCAAAAATATCATTAGTGACTATCAATAAAAGATTTTCACTAGAAGTGTCACCAAAGAGAGAATTAGTGATGGGCCTTTAACAACCCTCACCAAAAGTGTCACCAAAAGAGAATTAGCGACGAGCCTTTAACGACCCTCACCAAAAGTGTCATTGAAAATGGCTTTGGTGACAAACCTTAAAGGACCATCACTATATACACTTACAACAACGTTTTTTTAAAGACCGTCACCATATGTGACATTGGTGACGGACCTTAAAGGTCCATCATAAGCATGACCCTCACCAATGACCTTTTTTCTTGTAGTGTTAGGTTGTTCTTCGTGGCATATTTTAACTTTGAAAGGATTTGAGTTCTTTAAAATAGTAGAGATTGGTGTAACAACCCTCATGAGGATAAACAAGTTAAGTGTTATGGAGATGGTCATGTTTTGGCTCCTCATCACTTCCAATCCACCTCTAGGATCTCCATGGATATGTGCTCATTCATGCGAAAACATGACACATGTCCACCCAAGGTGATTTGCTACAACATACGCCACGTGCATTCCACCCAACACACCTTTGACCTCAACTTGACATCATCGACATCTCCCACCTAAAAAACATGTTCACATGTGTTAAGCTCTGATGGTGATACATGATGCTAATCTGCTCATTTTGGGTTAATTATAATACATTATACTACCCATCCTTGTTCCTCCCCAATTTTCTGAATTAGGAAATTTAATCACATGCCTAATAATTTATGACCAAAGGCTGACATGCTAAAAACTTCTCATACTGCAATTCAACTGACTTCGCCATTAATAGTTCACCTGCAACACATTTTCCCCATTGTATGGCGAGACTGTCTTCACCCTAGTCAATGTCTCGACATTTCCCTCACGTAACGCTATTGAAAAATAGTAAGCAATTTAAATTCACCTCATACCCCTACCCCACGGCTGAGGATTTGTTGGAAATTTTTATGGAGCCTCTCACATTTTAGCAAAGCATGAGTTGTGAAGAGCTAGTCACTACCTAAATCCATGGCATCAACACTTGTCACCAATCCACTCTTCTTCTTGATGTACAAAGGCTGACCTATCAATGACCTCTCATTCATATATAAGTGCACACTCTAAAGGGAAGGAGGTAGAGATTAGCTACCCCCATTATAACACTTAACGCTAACACCGAGATGACACCTGCAACATTTATGGAAATTAAACAATTCCTACACAACCTAGTAGAAAAAATGGATTCCTTGAACATGTTATAAGACTTTTAGGACCCACAATCTACCACCCTATAATTAGAGCAGAGGGTAGAAGTGGCTAAAGTAGAACTCCACCTGGTGAGAGAATATAACAGAAAGCTAGGGACATTACTTCTCCACCAGAAGAAGGAAAATTCCAAGAGAGTGTATCTCAAGGTAGCCAAGAGGATGGCTTAGGAAAGAATCACTAGGATAGTTAGCAAACACTAGAAATACCTGGAGTTGATGCAAGACAAAATAGATGCAGTCAGGGTAGCTTAGAAAGCATTGCATAGGCTTCAAGTGGACATTGATAGAACAACGCAAAGGGAAACAATGATCATCAACTTCATCGATCACATGACCAGAGAAGAATTTTTTGAGGCCAATATTGATCGCTTTCAGTGGGTAGACAAGACATGGAAAATAGAACGAAAACACGAATTAATCTTGTATATTGAAGAGAAAATAGAAAATATCACTCAGGGGATTCAAATTTTCAAAGGAAAATATGAAGATTTGTGTAGGAAGATCCTCCCCTCTCTTTTCAATGAGGATGGAGATCTGTGCCTGAAGGGAATTATCATGAATGACTTGAGGAAGATAAAGGAATTTCAGAAAGACTTCGAGGGAGAAGAGAAAAAAACCATGTAGAATGAAGGCATATCAAATTTGTATCAAAATCACTTTGAGATATTATTAATGCTCAAAGGCCTTTTCAAGGAATATAGGATAATATATTACAAGCCCATCACTAGCTTAAAACAAGTGATATGTGAGGAAAATGCATGTACTTCACTAGTCGAAAAAGAATGAAAGGACTTGTTGAACATGTATAAGTCAAATGTCTGAAACAAGTTTGTGCATAGGAAAAACAAAGTTATGGAAAGAGTGAACTTTGGTCTGAAGGGATCAACGTCTGGCTTAGTTAGCACCAAGGGTTGGAAGGAACACTACTCCCAACAAGGAGAGAAGGTTGGACTCAAATAAAATCTAGAGGGGCCCACTCTACAACCAACAAAATCCCAAAGGAAACTTCTAGAGGAAGTTAATTATAATATAGTTGGAAATTTTGTAACAATTTGGAGTGGTTTTTTCAAATACCACTAGTAATTTAGGGCAGGGAAATGATCTTGGGGTGCCTACATATAAGCATCATTTTGAAATGTAAAAAAGAGGGGTAAAATCTTGGTTGTTGGGGAAACTGTGCAATTTTTTTTGGTGAATTGTTCGGAAGTCTTGAAGAAATTATGGGGAAGAATTCTGAAGTAACTCTTTGGTTGTTTGTCTTTTCTCATCATGTATGTGCTCATATCACCTTTATTTTGAAGTTTACTACTAATATGAAGCAAGTTTATGCAATTTTCATGGAACTTTGAGTTGTAAACCTGATTTGTTGTGTGAATTGTGTGGAATTGTTTTAAGATCTTGGATGAAATGAATTCTGACATCAATATGATGGTTTATTTCAGTTTTGCAAGATATATCAAGCTAGCTTGAAGCGTATCTTGGATTTCTTGATATTTATTGCAAGGTTTTTTGAAGGAACAACTAAATTTCAGAATTATATGTTTTCTCATGGTTGAATTCTTAATTCCTCAATCATCCACGAGGGTTTATTTGGCTTAAAGAAATTCTTAGTTTCTCTTTTAAGTAGTTTAAAACCTGATTCTCCATTTTCATCCAACTTTTATTTTGAACATTTTCATGTCAAACCTAAGGGTTATGAATGCTCATACCCAATATCAACTCGAATGCGTCTCAACAAAAGAATTAATGTAAAGGATGTTTTTCCTCCAACCTTGACCCCAAAAGACTCTCAAA
Organism: Pinus tabuliformis; assembly: GCA_031772625.1. NCBI lineage: Eukaryota > Viridiplantae > Streptophyta > Pinopsida > Pinales > Pinaceae > Pinus > Pinus tabuliformis. Next base: position 1,755,876,362 of record CM062817.1, on the reverse strand, counting down.
ATCATAACGATTTAAAACAAAATTTACATAACTTAAATACCTATAGTGTGCAACATGCACCCATGAAGAAAGTTAAATGAAAGTCTATGCAAATGATTTTGGATATGATGTGTAATTTAATTTTGTTGGTGGTCTCATCATAATAAGAGAGTTAAAGGACAAAATTTACATTCACACGAGGTTTTGATGTTATGGTTGTGATTGAAATTTGACATGTTGTTTCTTTTCCTATGACATTTAAAGGGGAAAATGAAAATCACGTGACTTAAATATGTAATGTGTATTTTCTGGTTAATTCTAAAGTCTGAATTAAATATCCATATATGATTTTCAAGAGAATTATGAATGTATGGTTTTTCTATTTACTGAAACCCTATCTTACATCAATCACTATTTGACCAAGGATAGATACAACGTTTCCATAAGAATGTCAAACACATATTGTGAAAAGTAGGATGATTACAACCCAAATTTAAATCCCTCATCATTTAAACAACAAATAGAGTCCATTTAGATGTTGCTAGGATCTGCATCACAACATAATGTGGTATGATTGTACGGAGCCAACATCTCCTAGCATCATTGTCGGGGATCAAACCCAGGTCACCCGCATCACAGTCGAGAATACTTACCACTATACTACAACAACCTAAACATTAAACTCTAGTTTCATCAAAGTGGAACACTTGAAGTAGTTCTGGTTGGGACCTCATAACACTTTTTTCTAATCATGAGTGCTTCATGCACAATTTTAATCAGCGAGCTAAGGCCCTATCTGCCAGACTAGTGGGAACCTCAAGTGATATAGATTTACGTCCATCATCACCTATGGTGATCACCTAATTACCATATACCAGGATTGACTATGTAAACACAATTCCTATGAAGGTCGACATGCATGAACACACCATATTACTCAGTCCTAGATTTGAACGACAACAAGTGACTCCACAAAATGTTCTCAACACTAGGACTCTGATCTTGCCTGCTGTGACGAATCTAATTCTACAACGTGTCATGACCAAACAGGGTTAGACCTATAATAAACTAAACGAATCTAATCAACCTTTGGCCTAGGTGGTAGCATGATACACCCCACTGGCTCTACCTAGGGTGCTACATGATATGCCTGAGAACTACCTCAAGTTATTACCATGCTTCAGTGGTGAGAAGAAAGGGACCGTAGAGGAACATATCAATGTATTTCAATATTTTACAGATAACTTCATGGTGGAAGATGAAGATGTCTTCATGAGACTCTTTGTACAAACCCTTGAGGGAGACGTATGAAAATGGTTTTGTACCCTTCCCCCAAACCCATTACATTCTGAGAATGATTTATAAAAGGTTTTTTGAGCCCAATGGGGTGAGGAAAAGTACTTTCAATATTACCTCACAGAGTTCTTGGCAGTTAAGAAGAAATCATTTGTTAGTGTAGAGGATTTCAAAAAGAAATTCAACAGGATACAAAACAAAATCCCAAATGAAATGAAGCCTACCCCCATTGCTGCCATAGTTAACTATGTAAAAAAATTCGAGCCATACTTCTCTGTTATGCTTACGGAGAGACGACATCAGAACTTATCTGATATGCAATCAGACGCAGTTGAACTAGAAGGAAAACTATCTGCAATAGGAAAACTTAGAAGGCTGGAGATAACTGATGAGAATAATGACCTAGAGAGAGAAAGGGGAGGAAATCGAGATAAAGGTAAGAAGAAAATCAAGGAGGAACTTGATCAACCTACCTATCATGAAGACCCATCCAAAGAGGGGATTGAGTAAATGAAATGATTGATTAAGAACCTATCAAATTAAGTTTCCAATCTTGAGGCTGAAGGGCCAAGAAAAATTCCTAACCAATCTCCTCGTAATCTGTTATCACCAAAATAGAACCCTGATAGGCTGCTCATCAAGTCAATATTAGTGTAACTATTTCAAACCAATCTTTTGGCTAAGGCTTATCCTCCTCAACCTGAGAGGTCTCTCTCACTAGGTTTAGGGTTTTTGATTAATGATTAGATGGCTAACTCTAGGAACAAAATGAATGGAAGTATAACTTATTGACTGGTTGAAAGTATGATTAGAAAAAATCTATTGGGCTATGGAGTCAAAATTGTCTTCCACAAAACAACATGATTAGCAAGATATGGAAATCAAGGCACTTAGAGTTTAGGTTTATGAACAAAACTGTAACACAGTGAAACAACACAGTTTACAAGCATGTGAAGGAAGTTAGAGAATTTTCCAATGAATTATAAGTATCACAAGCTCATACCACTACAAATAAGTAATTCAATAAAGCCATAAGAACACCAAACATATAAACTCTTTGTGAATCTTGAGTAGTCAAACTGATAATTGTATTAAGTATGAAAAAACACAGTTTTTAGAATAACACAATCTTTCCTTTACTAATGAAAAACTCCAACCCATTTCTAATTTCCTCTGTTATTTCATATATAGCTTTTACAATAAGGATTCCATGATCCTTCATCAATAGAATTTGAATTTTCTTGACCCGATACCTACTCATACCTAAAACAGACTATTAATTACAACTAGTTGTTAACTAATAGTCCTAGAGTCCTAACACAACTAGGAGTGTAACTCCTTATTATGATAGCAACAACCTAGGATGTGAAATAAATTCAATTTTTTACAGTTTCTCCTTCTTAACATCGAGCTTGGTGATGTGCATAACCCCCCAGCTAGCCTCCAAAAGCTTCTCCTTCATTTGCCCTAAAAACTAGGAAACTGTCCCCTGCTCTGTTCTGACTGAAAAATAGGTGTTGGGACAGAGTTTTTTCTCCTCTTAAAAAATGTATTTTGCAAACCTGAAGGAGGCTTTTGTAGAACACTTTGTTCTAAAGAAAAACCTCTCTTGGTTTTTTGCAATACCTTTCCTATTGCCCAGAAACTGCCTTTGAATATCAGGTGTAAACTAGAAATTGTGATTTCTGAAAAACTGCTCCTATAGCAGTTTCATAGCGCAATTTGAGTCACCAATTTCTCCCAGCTCATAATGAATTTGAAGAAATTGAAAGAGATTTTGTAGTTCAGTATGTTATTAATAAAAGCCTCTTTCATTTTTCCAAAATATGCTTTCAGTCGCTCAAGAGACCTCCTAGAAGTTGACTACTTAAACCAGTTTTTCTGCTGAAAAAAAAAAAAGGTTGCTTCAGTGATTTCGTAGTGAATCCAGTGCAAATTCTGGGTTTTGCGCTGTGAAAGCTCCTAACTATGAATCCCTGATTTCGTAGTGTAGTTAGTGCATTTTCTGAGTTTCGTGTTATGAAAACTCCTATGAAATTTCGTAGCGCATGTCAATTTTGAAACAACCTTAACACATGAAACTTTTGAAATGATGTGGGATCAATGATAGGTAAAACAAGATTGTTGACCTTATTTGATAATGGGAACAAGAATCCACTCTATGATTTGGACTTCCTAAATAAAACATTAAAAATGACTTGACAATGTTTAACATAAAAACTTTGGAACCATGCGAGCTGTACAAAATTGTTAAAACTTTTACAGTGATAACACAATCCACCCTTTTTCTAAAGAGCTTTCCACCCACAACAAGAAAAAAGGGATAGGAGAATGAAAGAATAACATATACAACCACCTATAAGGAGAGATCTTAGTATGCAAACTAATGAATATTTTCAAGAGTATACACTGGAGGAAGAAATAAATTTGGTAGGAGACCCTGTTCCAACCTTCTACATCACCAAGAACGATTATGCACATTCCCTTGTGACACCTGAGGGTCATATCCCATATGATGGTGAAGGATATAAAGACTACAGAGTCTCACCTTCTTATTATGAAAGGATAATAAATTCCATTATGGTAGAGATTAGAGGAACTTATGACCTGAGTTCTAGAGTAGGACGACCTGTCATCACAAATTGACAGACGAAACCTAATAAACTAGTAATATCGCCATTTGACCCCAAAAATACATAAAATAATATCCTCCCAACTCTTGAGCCTTTGATTAGGACACCATAAGTCCCGATAAAGAAGAGGAAACAATATTCCAGACCAAAATCCACTCTCCACACAAAGAGAAGAGGCACCTAAGGATTCCATACCCCCATCATAGAGTGTCAACCAGTCAAGGAGGAAGAATGAAACAAAACCCTTCCTATTAATATTGAAAAATATTTGAGCAAGATCAAAGTTCTCATCCATCTATTGGAACTAGCACATAATCCGTCCTACCAACCATTGATACATAAAATTATGACCCCCTATAGACAAATCACCCATAATGACACCTTCAACATTCAAGAAGACCATCCACATGTGGACTATGGACCTCACATATAAGAGAAAGACAATTATAACCCTCCTTTCTACATCACCTTCAATGTGCATCACAAACTTCTACACAATTATATGTTGGACTCAGGGGCATCCCACAACCTCATGCCCAAATCAGTCATGGTGGAGTTGGGGCTAGACATCACCAAGCCATACCATGATCTCTACTCTTTTGATTCCAGGAGTGTAAAGTTCCTTGGCCTAATCAAGGACCTAGTAGTCTCCCTTACCCAAATACCAAATAAGAACCTAGTCATGGATATAATGCTATGATTCTCTCCAGATCATGGGTTGGGAAGTTGGGTGGAACTCTCCAAATGGACCTATCATATGCCACCATCCCAGTGTTCAGAGGATAGGAATGTAGAATTTATAGAGAGGTTAAGCTCCTTTATGTCATTAGCGATGCTAAGAAATCCAAGAACATACTAGTCTATGCTACAGAAGAATCAATGTGATTCTACAACCTATTGATTACCCATCAAATTTTTGTTGAGACAACAACTAATCATATGATGGAGGACCCAACATGTAAACCTAATCATGTGTGGAAATTGTTCTTTGACAGAGCATGTTCCTGGGAAGGTACAGGAGTAGGAGTGATTTTGATACCACCCATAGGGAAAAACATCTCACTTTCCTATAAACTAGAATTTGATGCTACCAACAACGTCGTTGAGTATGAAGCATTGATTTTAGGATTAGGAAAAACTAGTAAAATGGGAATAAATAATCTCATAGATTTTGGGGATTCAGAATTAGTAGTCTTGTAAGTAAGGAATGTTTATACCACTAAACACCCTTGAATGATGTCCTACCGAAATGTTGTTTGGGATATTATTGAGAATTATTTTGATGCTTTTAACATTAAAGTTGTGCACAAGGAAGATAATCAACCCGCAGATGCCTTAGCAGTCGCAACTAGTTCTTTTCAACCTCAACCAGAGTTGAAATTGAAGTACGAGGTGGAAATGATTTATTGACCTTCTATCCTTGACAACATCAAAAATTGGCAAGTTTTTGAAGATGATCAATAGTTGAAGAGATTCCTAGAACTTGTGGATGAATTTTTGGCAATCAATATTGATTCAAACGAAGAACCACCCAAAGATGATCAAAGTGAAGAATCAGATCAAGGTGACCCTAATGAATTCTCGAATCAAGTTTGAGGCCATGAGGTAATACAACTTAAGAACAACTTCATCCCCAAAGGACCGGTTGCACTTGAGCATATTTTTGGTCAGAATGACATACCAACCATGCCAGCCTTTAAGCTAGTAGACAAAAACATTGAAGGACATAACCTTTGCATGGAAAAACACCCTCAAAAGGTGAAACTTACTAAGTCCTTGCAACCCGATAAAAAAAGAGGTACATTGATTTATTTAAAGAGTTTAAGGATGTTTTTGCATGGAGTTATGAAGACTTGAAAACTTATGATACCTCCATTATTCAACATAGGATACCATTGAAAGAGAATACTAAGCCTTTTATGCAGAAAATCAGAAGATTTAATCCCATTCTATTACCAACAATAGAAAAGGAGATCAAAAAGTTGTTGGATGGAAAGATCATAGTCAAGTTGAGATATTCTCATTGGGTGTCCAATCTGGTACCTGTTCGAAAGAAGAATGGAGACATTAGACTCTATGTGGATTTCAGGAACCTGAACCGATGTTCATTGAAAGACAATTATCCTCTTCCTAAGATGGATCAATTGCTACAAAAAGTGATAGGAGCATCCAGAATATCAATGATGGATGACTTCTCGAGTTACAACTAAATAGTGATGTATCCTAACAAAGAAGAAAAGATAACATTCTGTTGTGGCCACCAACAACCCCCCTCCTTATTTAGTATTAGCAATAACACTATATAAGTGGGGACCCTTAGTAAAAAAATTAAAAAAAATCAATTAGTGCTTATATGTCACTCCTTAAGAAATATCGCATCGCAAGAATGATAGGGAATTTTCTTATGAGTCAAAATGACAAAATGCGAGATTGTGACGCAAAACTCCATCACTTAGCATCCATTAATGAACACTCACGTTGGAAAACCTTAAAATCTTCGATATGCGATATCGCATATCACATGTTGCAAAATTGCATAAAGTACACATAACAATTAAATGATTAAGCGATCTGCGATCTTGCGATATTGCGATCTACGATATTTGCGATATTGCGATCAAACAAACTTGCGATAAAACAGCACGATGAAAGTGTGGTAATGCGATAAAACGATATGCGATACTGCGATGCAAATTGCAGAAACATTCCATCGCAGGTTTTCCTGGCTCAATATTCAAGAAGTTTTTCCATAAACCAAGAACTGGTTACACGCTTTAATGATAATTAATGAGTTATATGCAAGTTGTTAATAAAATATGGTTTTGTGTTTTTCGAAGAGCTAGTTCACGTAAGGTGGTGTGTTTCTGCATATCCGTGGCATTTAAAGCTCTCCTGTCGTTATTTATTATCATTACTCTCTCCTCACTTGTGAACTGCAGGAATGAAGAACAAAAGTTACGCAAAGCAATGTGCAGGAAGCTATGGAGAAAAAGGGTAAGGCTCCAATGTCTAAAGATAGAGAAAAGGCGCCCTTATAAACAGATACGGCATGCAACAGAGCCGCAGATTCACAAAATGGTGCTGAGCCATCCATTACAGATCTTTCATATATAGCCATGGTTAAATGGGTACTGAGCGATGCTGATGTCAGAGACAGACAGTTTAATGCTTAGGGTCAAGAGCTCATGAAAGAATTATTTTTACAAATTTTGAGCTTTATACCCGATAAAGAAAGAGGCGCAAAAGCGAAAAACGCATCAGAGAATCCCGGATCAAAGAATGGAGGCAGTTTCCGCATCGCTGAGAAAATTTCTCAAGAAGGAAAGCTTCTAACTGCTTAGTCACCTGTAAGCCCGAAAATTGCAAGAAAGCAATGATAAAAAAAAATTGGAAACATAAAGCTAAGGAAAAGGCAAAAGCAATTCAAGGGTTAACCAAGTTGAACTGGGATTATTACAGGGCATACATGGAAAAGCCACATAGTTAGTGGATGACTCTCAAGTATATCATCGATTTTGCTGAGAAGGTGGTGCCAGATCTTGCCAATTCTATTTTCTTAGCTCAACCAAATGCGGAAGACAGTCAACTGACTCTAGTCAAGCAAATACTGAATGCTTGCAACATTAAGGAGCAAATGTAGAAATAGTTAGATATTAGACTTAATTTTTAGAAATAGTTTTGCTTTATTTTTGCTTAGAAAAAGGGCGGTCATTTAAACCGTATCCTGAATTTTTGTAAATAAGTTATTTAGTTAGTAGTATTTAAACCCTTCTCATGCATTTACAGAAGGGTCCTGAAATTTATCAAAAACATGTCCTCAAAACATGCACTTTTTCACCCTCCGAGGAGGTTTTGATGAATGAATAGAATAGGATTTGTTGATGTTTACATTTAATATCTGCTACTGATGTTGCACTTTTGTACTCTTAGTGGATGTTAGAGCAAGGAGAGATAAATCATTGTCACTTGAAGCTCATGAGCAGGACTGGTTATAAATGGTACTTTTATCTCTTAACCATTTTTGCTTATGTGTTAAAGTGATATACAGTTTTTAGTTGTTTATGTATTACTGCATGAATGCTTGAGTTATCATTTGGCACTTTTGTACGGTGATAGCTATTTGTTTATGCTTAATGTATGAATAGCTCATTATGCGATATGTTTTTCACAACTGTTTCGTCTAACTTTTTATGCGAAGTGGTTCATCCTTATTAATTTCTTTTCTCATAATTTCTGAATGATCTTTATTACCAGATGTTATTTGAAATCTTTTTAGATCGCATAATAGAAGAATTACATCCCGGGTTAGTATAGACTTAGATGTTGCTGCTTTTAGATTACAATAGCATAACATTAGATTAAAGTTAAAATTAGAATATCTCAATTAGGAACTGCTAGATCAAGAACATCAAATTCTACACACACACACACTCATAGATTGGGAAACTGGTCCCATATCCCCAGTTGGACCCGCTATACCAAACGGATAAGGAGCTACCAACCAAGGTCCGGACTGGGCGGGTATCCCCCTTGTTGTAGACCCGATTTTCGGGGCTTCAACATATTTTGCACTAGAAGGAGGGTCTGAACTATGAATGGCAAGTAAATCTAAATCTGAATACGATTCTAAGAGTAAATCACCCTCACGATATCCCCCGACTTCTCCATTACACTTAAATCTAGAGTTAGAAGTCGATGGAGCATCAACCGCTGCTACAAACCCTGACATTTCAGAACAATCTACTATTGAACCTCCTGAAGTCGAGTCTCTGATTCACAAACTTCAGCGATTTTCTATTTCTCCTTAAGATCTGATAAATCTCAAGGCAGCGTGACTTTGCAATATAACCCTGCTCATCCCCTGACTAGATTAAAGAGTGAAAAGTTTGGCATTCAGGCAACTGAATTACCTCTTCCCACCAGGAAGAGAGCAAGGAAATCACCTAAGGAGTCCGATAGCGAGACTCTTTCATCATCATCATCCATCTCAACTTCTTCACTGCGAAGTCAACCATCCACTCCTCCACTTCAGATCATTGTCCATCCGTCCACTAGAACCCCCACTACTCCTTCCCAATCATCTGCAATCGTAATATCCTCATCTTCCCAACTGCAGGGATCATCTTCTGCACTTTCCTCTGTTAGTAGTTCAGCAATGGCCCAATCTCCATGGAATAACCCTGGGGCAGTCTTAATGCCTGCACCCTTGAGTCAAATACCGGCCCATCCTGAGAAATGGTTGCCTAAATTTAATCCCGAGGCAGGCATGCTAGCAGAAGAGCATATAAAAAACTTTATACTATCCATTAATCTTAATGGGGTTACTAATGAAGATGCTGTTGTTCGACGTTTTCTTTACACTCTGCAAGGAATAGCTGGATCATGGTATTTCTCATTACCCTCTAGATCCATCACTAGTTGGGACATCTTCCAAGAGCAATTCCTGACCAAGTTTGGTGATGACAGGTCTACGGCAACGCTAATCAACGACCTATCTAACCTTAGGGCCGAGTCAATAGAGGCTATCAAAGATTTCCATTTACGTTTCAATAAAATCCTAAACAAAATTCCTACTGCTTCCCAACCCAGCGAAGAAGTACGAAGTGAATGGTATATCACTGCTTTACCATCAAACATAGCACTCTTCATGGACAGGGCTAATAAAACAACCTTAGCCGAAAACATGAAAGAAGCAATAGCGGTAGAGAAACATATAATAGCCTTAGAGAAGAAATCCGCGATAGAGGAATGGAAATCCAAGAAAGTCACCTTCAAGGAAGATTCCAAGAAGAAACAAACAAAAGATCCATTCGATTTGGAAGGATTGCAAAAAGTTCTGAAGACCATGTCCAATGAAATGGTCGACATCAAGAAGCAAGTAGCAGAAACTTCTTCAAAAAAGCCCTACAGAGCTTTTAAAAGAGGCCCTTCAACGGATTCAAAGCCACCAAACACTATTTCAAATGCTGAATCCGAAGAAGAGGAAGAGGAAATTGCCACTGAAGGGCAAACCGATGAAGAAGAAGTTGTAGAGTTACAAGGAATGTGGGATTTCATCCTCCCACAAGAAGAAGATCAAGAAGTATTCCCAGTTAGCACACAAAGTAGAAATCAGCTTGATCCTCCCCAAACTACCCCTAAGCCAAAGAGCGCAAGCTCTGCAATAAAGGATAAAGTCACAACAAAGAAAATGACATCTAAAGCGACTCAAACCAGCCCAGTCCAAATAGATGCATCAAATCCATCTAAAACACTGATCATGTCGGATGAAATGGAGTACGATATTATAGAAGATATGAAAAGGACTAGGGCCAACATCACTCTTTATGAATTGAGCAAGTTAAAGCATCAACAGAAGATAATGTTGAAAAAATTACATGCTGTGCCAGTTGCACCTTTGCCTGCCGCTGTACTTTCTAAAGCTTCCCATAACATGGGAAGACCTCCAACTAATGCGACCAATAAGATTGATCCAAATGACATCACTCTAATTGGAGGAAGATCGAGATCTCATACTCCCCCGTTTCTCCTTACTTATGAAATTTTCAATAAAAATGTGCACAATTGCTTAGTGGACTTTGGTACTTCATCGAATATTTTACCAAAGTCCATATGTGCCAAGTTAAATGTTCAACCACAGAAATCCACTGTGTGCATAGTTCAGCTAGTTCGATCTCAAGTCAAAGTGATTGGCGAACTAAATCAAGTAACCATAAGGTTGTCATCCAACCCAAAGGTATGTCAAGTTATTGACATTTTAGTTGCTGATATTCCAGAATTTTATGGCTTAATTCTTAGTAGGGATTGGTCAGAAAAACTTCATGGATACTTCACAACTGACTGGTCGCACATGTGGCTGCCCTACAATGGTAAACCAAATCAAATAAAAGTTGAATGAGAACTACATCAGAAATACATAGTAACGGAGCTAGAGGGGGAAAATGAACCAGTAGCATATAACAGTAGCATTATTGGCAATTACTCAGTAGATTCTTTCCTCGGTAATTTTAATGCTCACATGTCACCTTATTTAGAACACTCTGTTTTGTCCCAAGATGAAAATTTTTCTCAAACGGACAGTTCAAAATGTTTCAATTTTTTAGATAGTCCTGTAAATAAATATTTGTTTTGGAAATTATTTTTTGACGGTTCAAAATCTAACGAAGGAGCAGGAGCAGGATGCGTTCTAATTAGTCCAGAAGGAGATAAAATTATGCTAACATGCAAACTCGAATTTGATTGCACCAACAATACAACAGAATATGAGGCTTTAGTCCAAGGGTTGTACAAAGTAATCGGGTTAGACGTCAAGTACCTTCAAGTTTTCGGAGACTCTGAGATTGTGGTCAAACAGGTACGTAATACTATACATTGCTTATCAGGTCATTTAAAACATTATCAATCCTTAGTTCAATATCTGACTGAGCATTTTATAGCATTTAATATTTCTTCAATTCCCCGACTCCAGAATGCAAGTGCAGACCTTTTGGCTAACGTAGCTTCTAAGCTTATTCCTTCAGAAGATTTTAGTCCAGATAGATTCTCAATAGAATTAATCTTTAGACCATCTATTCCTGATAACATCACAAATTGGAGAGTATTCAACGACGATCCTGATATCGTAAATTTCCTCACATCTGAAGGATCCTACTCCAATCAAATAATTGACGAAGACCAACATGATCGACAATTGCAACAAGATAGAACTAACAATGCTATACCTAAGTCGGTAGTCAAGTTAGAAGACTTGTACGATTTGAAAGATCAGTTTAAAAGGTCTACCAATTCAAAACTCCAAAGTTAAACTTTGAATTACGAATTAGTAAACCTAGGAACCGATGCCAAACCACAAAACATTAATCTAGGTCTCGGCCTAGCCTCTGACGAAAAATTAGCGTATATATGTCTTTTGAGACAATATAAAAATGTTTTTTCCTAGAATTATGATGAACTCAAAACATCCGACACTTCCATCATCCAACATAGTATTCCAATGATTGATAACGAAAAACCTATCCAACAAAAGTTGAGAAAGATCCATCCCAATTTAGAAAATCAGATAAAAACTGAACTCAATAAGTTATTGAAAGGTAGAATAATCTTTCCCGTCAGACATTCTAAATGGGTCTCCAATATGGTACCTGTTAGAAAGAAAAACGAAGATATTAGGATTTGCATTGACTTTCGAAACCTTAACAAAGCCTGTCAAAAAGATAATTTTCCTTTACCACCTATGGAACAGATATTGCAGGCAGTGGTGGGCTCAGAATTAATGTCTTTCTTAGATGGATTTTCAGGATACAATCAAGTGTTGGTATATCCTGATGATCAATTAAAAACCACATTCAGAACTAAATGGGGCACATACGCATATCGAAAGATGCCATTTGGTTTGATTAATGCTGGTGCCACATTTCAGAGAGCTATGGACATCACATTCAAAGGTTTAGTCAATAAATCTGTAGTAATTTATTTGGATGATATAATAGTGTATTCCAAGAAACGAAGCGACCATCTTAGAGATTTAAAACAAATCTTCCAACGATGTTTAAGGTAGGGAATTTCACTTAACCCGAAAAAATCCTTTTTCGCATTAAGTGAAGGGAAAATCTTAGGATTCATAGTGTCAAAATCCGGAATTCACATCGATTCCGACAGAATCAAAGAAATTTTTGAAATATCCCTACCTCACAACAAAAAAGCCATGCAATCTTTCCTTGTTCAGATCAACTTTGTAAAGAGATTCGTTCCAGATTTTTCACGAATCGTGTCTCCTTTGCAAGACATGATTAAAAAGAATTCAAATTTTAAATGGGGCCAAGATGAACACGAAGCATTCAATCTGATCAAACAAGCTATTATTAATGCTCCACCTTTAGCGACTCCGAATTTTTCAGAGCCTTTTATTTTATATACATTTGCCTCAGATAGGTCATATGCTGCGATACTCACTCAAGCAAATCAAGAGAAAGCGGAAGCCCCAATTTCTTTTTTCAGTTCAAATTTACAGGGCGCTAAATTAAATTATTCAGATGTGGAGAAACAGGCTTATGCTGTTTTAAAAAAAGTCAAATACTTTAGACCTATTTTACTCAAAACCCATACTAAAATTATAGTATCGTTTCCAGCGGTAAGGAATCTTCTAGTACAAAAGGATGTGGGTGAGAAAAGGGCCAATTGGGTTACTGCCTTACAGGAATATGACATTGAGATCAAACCAGCAAACATTGTAAGAGGTCAAGGCTTTTGCAAAATGCTGGCTGGAGCGTCGCAAATTTCTGAAATTCCATCTGCAGAGGTACAAATGTACGAGGTAAGCCTAAACGATGCAGAATCATTATACGCTGATATCATTTATTATCTTAAGAATGGGTATGCTCCTTCACACCTCGATCATACTAAGAAAAGAGCTCTAAGGTTGAAAGCCAAACAATATCAGCTCATAAATGATATTCTTTTTAGAATAAATTATGATTATGTTCTTCTTAGATGTCTTGAGAAATCTGAAGCTGAAAAAGTTTTGCAGGAACTCCACGATGGGCCAGCAAGCAGACACTATGCTGGAGATGCTACTGCACATAAAATCTTGCACGCAGGCTATTACTGGCCCACGTTATTCAAAGACTCGCACAGTTACGTGAGGAAATGTCAAGTCTGCCAAACTACTGCTGGGAGACAAAAGAAGCCATCCTTGCCACTACAGCCGGTTAACATTGAGCAACCTTTCTGTCAGTGGAGATTGGAAATAATAGGTGAGATCGTTCCTCACTCTTCTAAGCAGCATAGATATATCCTTACAACAACATATTATTTTACTCAGTGGGTAGAAGCAGTTCCACTCAAGATGGCTAATGCTGAAAATATCATTGAGTTCATAGATAAATTTATAATCACTAGGTTTGGATTGCCTTTCGCTTTAATGTTTGATAATGCATCATACTTTTTTGGAAATGCAATGACTAAATTTGCACTTAAAAGAGGATTCAAACTTAAATATCCGGCCAATTATTACCCACAAGGCAATGGGTTAGTTGAGTCTACAAATAAAAACCTAATCAGGATTATCAAAATAACAGTTGATCAAAATCATAAAAATTGGCATAAGGCTTTGATATACGCTTTATGGGCAGACCGAATAATGCAAAAAGCTTCTATCGGCACTTCTCCCTTTAATTTAGTTTATGGGAAAGAAGTGGTTCTTCCAACTCATTTAGCAATTCCCTCTTTGTCTCGAGTTCAATATATTGATGAAGTACCAACTTCCTCCTTACAGCTAAGACAAATGGAAATAATCAAATTAGAAGAACAATGAGAACAGGCTAAGAAAACCCATGCTCATCATCAAGCACTAGTAAAATCCTCTTTTGATTCAAACATAATGACCAGAAAATATTTTCAGATGGGAGACTTACTTTTAAAATGAGACAAGGCTCATGAAGAGAAAGGAAAACATACAAAATTTCAAAGAATGTGGTTTGGTCCTTTTCAAATTGTAGAAGTCATAGGTCCATCAGCGTTTGTGTTACAGGATTTAGCAGGTAAGAGAGACTCTTTCCCTATTAACGGACAAATTCTCGATAAATATTTTTCATAGAAGATTATTCTTCTATTTTCATAGAGTAGTTGTTTTTCTTTTCATAATAAAACCAGTTGTGAGTGGTTACATTAGGCATTTACGAAAAAGACACCAATTCTCTTTCATATTTTGAACTTTTTGCTTGTATAAATAGCAAATCTTTTGGAAAATTGATCTTCATTATTGATAGATACAGTTAAAGACTCTAGCCTACATATGATAATAGTTTCAACTTCATAGAGTTTGATGAAAACAACCTTTAGTGAAGAAATTGTTTTATTTCAGTACAATGAAAGGTATCAATAACAAAATAAAGATTCTCTGTAGAACAACTGTTTCCAAAAACTCTACTATTGTCGGCCAGAGCTATCTTAAGGAAACAATGACTTCCTCCTTGCTAAGGAGATCACAACTTTCAGAGGAACAACCCAAGGATACACTTCATCTTGAAGAATAAGAGGTCTCATCACGAGCCAGCTTATCATAATCACAGATATTATAACTTGTTGACTTTGCCAAATACTGTACACCACAACAGGGCAATGAATCAAGATTGTTGCAATCAAAAGACAAGGGGTCTCATCACGAGCCAGCTTGTTCAGCAAAGTTATAAATCAAGTGAATGACTGTGTCATAAATTGGTTACCAAACCAAGACATTGTTCTTTAAGAGTAAAAAAGAAAATCAAAGCAATAAGTGTAAATATGGATTGTTCTATGAAAGTTATAGGGTGCTTTAAGTAGGATACAGGATCATTGCTGGGTAACAGGTAACCCTGTCGAGGCTATAAATGCCTGCTGGCAACAGAGGCTCTACCTACGACAAATGAGCATATTTAAAACTGGTTTATAGAGAAGACTTTGTTTTATCCTTACAAGACCAAGTAATGACTGATGGAAATACAAGGACTAGCCCGAAAAAGCAAATAATCAAAGTTGAAAATAGTTGAAACAAAATGTCATTGACAGGTTAGAGCATAATGTACTTTATCTTTCCATAATAAAGTTTAACTTTCTAAAATTTTTTATGTTTTGGAAGTTTAGAAAATTCAATAGAAAAACAGAGATAACTGGTTCTTCCAAGTGAATCGCCAATTGTTGTGGCCACCAACAACCCCCCTCCTTATTTAGTATTAGCAATAACACTATATAAGTGGGGACCCTATATCTGCGATCTTGTGATATTGCGATCTGTGATCTTTGCGATATTGCGATCAAACAACCTTGTGATAAAACAACACGATGAAAGTGCGATAATGTGATACAATGATATGCGATACTGCGATGAAAATCGCAGAAACATTCCATCGCAGATTTTCCTAGCTCAATATTCAAGAATTTTTTCCATAAACCAAGAACTGGTTACGCGCTTTAATGATAATTAATGAGTTATATGCCAGTTGTTAATAAAATATGGTTTTGTGTTTTTCGAAGAGCCAGTTCACGTAAGGTGGTGTGTTTCTGCATATCTGTGGCATTTAAAGCTTTCTTGTCATTATTTATTATCATTACTCTCTCCTCACTTGTGAACTGCATGAACGAAGAACAAAAGTTACGCAAAGCAATGTGCAGGAAGCTATGGGGAAAAAGGGTAAGGCTCCAATGTCTAAAGACAGAGAAAAGGCGCCCTTATAAATAGATACCGCATGCAACAGAGCCGCAGATTCACAAAATGCTGTTGAGCCATCCATTAAAGATCTTTCATATACAGGCATGGTTAAATGGGTACTGAGCGATGCTGATATCAGAGACAGACAGTTTAATTCTCAGGGTCAAGAGCTCACGAAAGAATTATTTTTACAAATTTTGAGCTTTATACCCGATAAAGAAAGAGGCGCAAAAGGCGAAAAATGCATCAGAGAATCCCGGATCAAAGAACGGAGGCAGTTTCCGCATCGCTGAGAAAATTGCTCGAGAAGGAAAGCTTCTAACTACTCAGTCACCTGAAAACCCGAAAATTGCAAGAAAGAAATCATAAAAACAAACTGGAAACAGAAAGCTAAGGAAAAGGCAAAAGCAATTCAAGGGTTAACCAAGTTGAACTGGGATTATTACTGGGCATACATGGTAAAGCCACATAGTCAGTGGATGACTCTCAAGTATATCATCGATTTTGTTGAGAAGGTGGCGCCAGCTCTTGCCAATTCTGTTTGCTTAGCTCAACCAAAAGTGGAAGACAGTCAGCCGACTCTACTCAAGCAAATATTGAATGCTTGCAACATTAAGGAGCAAATGCAGAAATAGTTAGATATTAGATTTAATTTTTAGAAATAGTTTTGCTTTATTTTTGCTTAGAAAAAGGGCGGTCATTTAAACCGTATCCTGAATTTTTGTAAATAAGTTATTTAGTTAGTATTATTTAAACCCTTCTCATGCATTTACAGAAGGGTCCTGAAATTTATCAAAAACTTGTCTTCAGAACATGCACTTTTGCACCCTCTGAGGAGGTTTTGATGAATGAATGGAACATGATTTGTTGATGTTTACATTTAATATCTGCTACTGATGTTGCACTTTTGTACTCTTAGTGGATGTTAGAGGAAGGAGAGATAAATCATTGTCGCTTGAAGCTCATGAGTAGGACTAGTTATAAATGGTACTTTTATCTCTTAACCATTTCTGCTTATGTGTTGAAGTGATATACAGTTTTTAGTTATTTATGTATTACTGCATGAATTCCTGAGTTATCATTTGGCACTTTTGACGGTGATAGCTATTTGTTTATGCTTAATGTATGAATAGCTCATTATGCGATATGTTTTTCACAACTGTTTCATCTAACTTTTTATGCAAAGTGGTTCATCCTTATTAATTTATTTTCTCATAATAGCTGAATGATCTTTATTACTAGTTGTTATTTGAAATCCTTTTAGATCGCATAATAGAAGAATTACATCCCGGGTTAGTATAGACCTAGATGTTGCTGCTTATTAGATTACAATAGCATAGCATTAGATTAAAGTTAAAATTAGAATATCTCAATTGGGAAATGTTAGATCCGAAACATCAAATTCTACACACACACACTCATAGATTGGGAAACTGGTCCCATATCCCCAGTCGGACCTGCTATACCAAACGGATAAGGAGCTGCCAACCAAGGTCTGGACCGGGTGGGTATCCCCCTTGTTGTAGACCCGATTTTCGGGGCTTCAACACATTCATAACACCATGGGGTACATTTATGTATGAAAAAATTCCTTTTGGGTGGATGAATGCAGGAGCTACTTTTCAAAGAGCCATGGATATTACATTTGTGGGAGAAAGGGACTAGTTCATAGTTATTTATCTAGATGACATGACTGTTTTCTCGAAATTAGACGAAGACCACTTGGAGAATTTGAAACAAACCTTCCTCAAGTGCAGGAAATTTGGCCTTTCATTAAATCCCAAGAAGTCATTATTTGCATTGCAAGAAGGGAAACTGTTGGGACATATTTTCTCAAACGAAGGCATCAGAATTGACACGGAGCGAGTGGAAGTTATCTTTAGGATTGGTTTTGTTTGGAATAAAAAGGAAGTCCAATCCTTCATGGGCATGATCAATTTCTTGCACACATTTATTGAAAACTTCGTGGAACTCTTGAATTACATTACCAACATGCTTAAGAAAGACGGTAAATTATTTGAACAGATCAATTTCGTGCACAAATTTATTGCAAACTCTACAGAACTCTTGAAGTACATTACCAACATGCTTAGGTAAGATGAGGATTATTTGAATAGATCAAGAGAGCCATCATGGAAGCCTCGGTTCTATCGAGTCCTGATTTTTCTAAAGATTTTGAGTTTTTCTCATTTGCATCAGAACACACAATAATAGCAGTCCTACTGCAAAAGAACAAAGAAGGGTACAAGTATGCTATAAATTTCTTCAGTCGTGTCTTGAGAGATGTTGAATTGAAATACATTATTTTGGAGAAGCAAGAATATACTATGGTGAAGGATTTCAAGGAATTTCTGGAATATGAGCTACACTCCAAGGTGATAATATATATATCATCCATAATAGTGAGAGAGATATTGGTTGAGCCTGATAGTGATGGTAGATGAAAAAAATGGATATAAAATATGTAGGAATATGATGCGGAAATCAAGCTTACTAAGATAGTCAAAGGTCAAGGACTAAGCAAGATGATGACTGAAGAAAACCACGTTGCACTGGATACATGCAATAAGAGATACTTTTACAATATCTGTAGAGAGTAGAATCAACAAGAACCTCCTTCTTCAGATGAAGAAAATCCACAAGACCCTCTTCATCATAGAGGAGAGAATCCACAAGAACCTCTCTTTCTAGTAGGAAGGAATTGATAAGAACCTCTTCATCCTAGAGGAGAGAACCCACAAGAACCTCTCTTTCCAATTGGAAGCAATCCACAAGAACCCTTCTTGAAGAAACTTTCAAAATTCCAAAATACTCCATGGTATCGAGACATCATCTTCTCTTTGTAAAATATAGAATGGCCACCCCATCTACCAAGGGCAAAATGCAGATATTTAAAGCTGAAAGAACTAAAATACTACATTTTGGATGAGGGATCATTCTAGAAGGATTCTTCTGGAACCCTACTCACTTGTGTGATCGAAGATCAAGCATAAAAAATAATAGAAGGATTCCATTGAGGAGCATGTGGAGGGTATTTGTCATGGAAGGTCACAACTCACAAGATATTGAGGGAAGGATACTTTTGGACCTCTCTCTTTGGAGATACAAATGCTATTGTTTGAGATTGTCTAGAGTGTTAGTTGTTTGCAAGGAAGTAGAATCTTAAATATTTATCATTGAAAGCAATCGAAGTACAAAATCCTTATCAACAACGGAGCTTGAATTTCATCAGGGAAATGCATCTGAACTCAAGTGGCAACACAAACAAATTCTCACAACCACTGACTACTTCACCAAGTGGGTGGAAGCCATTATGACCCACAAATCTGATGAGAATGTGGTGATAGCTTTCTTGGAGAATATTATCCTTGTAAGATTCAGGTGTCCTAGGAATATTATCACAGGCAATGCCCAAGATTTCAATTCCTTTAAGATGGTAATGTTATATGAAGACTACAACATAGAATTGCTGCACTCCATGGATTATTACCCACATGGAAATGAGCTATTAGATTCAACCAATAAGAATTTGGTGAATACTATCAAAAGGATGTTGAATCAAAACAAGAGGAATTGGGATGAAAATCTCAAATATATCATATGGATGGATCAAATCAGCACCAAAATAGCTACTGGAACGTCTCCATACTAGTTGGCCTATGGAATAAATGTAGTATTTCCTATGAACCTTAGACTGTGAGTGGTGATATTATTGTAGGACAAAGCACCAAGAATCAAACCTATGTAGAGGAGGATCTATCAGATGATAAAGGTTCACCAACAATGATAGGAAGCATTAGCCAAAGGTGAAGTTCGCTAATAGAAAGTGAAGGTCGCATTTGATATGAAGGCAAAGGAACAAGAATTGAAATTGGTGATATTGTGCTAAAATGGGACTCACATAAATTCAATAAAGGAAAACATAGAAAATTTGGTAATCTATGGGTTGGTCCATTTCGAGTGCAAGAAGTTTATGATAACAACGGTTGGAAATACTAAGAGGGGGGTGAATCAGTAATTCTTTTCAATTTTTACTTTGACCAATTAAATCACTTATATTTAGAACACAAAAAGAACGATAGTAATAAATGCTTTTATTAATATAATATTTACAATGAATCAAGTACAATATATATATATATATATATATATATATATATATATATATATATATATATATATATATTGTACTTGATTCATTGTAAATATTATATTAATAAAAGCATTTATTACTATCGTTCTTTTTGTGTTCTAAATATAAGTGATTTAATTGGTCAAAGTAAAAATTGAAAAGAATTACTGATTCCATATATATATATATGGCTCCAACACTATCTTATCCAAGGCACCAAACTTGAGTTTAGTAGCACCAACTCCAAGGACACCAATCTTATATTTCCCAGGCACCAACTTGGACTTTCCAAGGCACCAACCTTTTCAATTCTGAGGCACCAACCCCAAGGGCTCCAACCCTATAGCTTCACTTTGTCAAGGTATGTTTGTTTGTACTTCATGGCTCCCAAGGTCTTCTTCAGCAAGCACTGTCAATCATCAACTTCATTATAGTCTTCACGCTACATCATCAATGACAACCTTATCGTCTTAGAAGATATCACCACTACTCTTCATTTCACCCAAACAAAATCTCGAAGGTCACCTCGTGATGGCTTCAATGCATCATGGTCTCCAAGGGTGTCTCCAAAAATTCAAGGGTTCAAGGACTGCAAAGGATTGTCAAGGTTGATCTAAACAATGCTCAATGAACTGCTTCTCAAGAGATGCCAAAACTCCCTCAAGTGTCACCTATCCAAAACACTAGAAGTCTGCTCACAAGTCTTAGCGTTGCCTGCAAAATGGTCTTCAGAATCTTCTTAAGTGTCCTTCAATGGTCTTCAAAAGAGGTCTCAAGCACTGATTCAAATATGTTCCAAAAAGTTCACTTCAGGAGGTCTTCCAAAACTGTCTTTAAAGCTGCTATGAAATTGACTCTTAGTTTGATCTAAACACCTTCAATAATATCTAAAAATATTATTAACAAAATTCTGCTAATAGCTACCTTCAAAAATTGTTCCAAAATTCTGCTCCAAAGGTGTCACAAAGGATAGCCCAAACTTGGTTTCAAAAATGTCTGAAGTATATTAGTCTTGTGATTTGAGCTCACAGTTCAAGCCTCTAATTTAGAAATTTCACTAAGGTTTATCCACCAAGTCTGAAGTTTAAATGCCACCACAAATCTGCAATACAAGTGTGCTTACCATAGGTTTGTTGTCCATTGCCTAAGCCTTATTTCTAGCCTCAATTTGCTGACAGTCTAAAGGTAATCTGAGCTACAAACTAATGTGACTGCCCTTGAATTTTAGCTCCTCCACAAAATGAAGTGCAGATCAACCGAGCTATTATGGTCCACAGTTATCACAGGCCTAAGGTCTGGAAATATTCCACAGCCACTAATCTAAGTTTGAGCTTCTTCAACAGGTAGTTGTCCTCCAAAATTGGTCCAAGGTTTGCACTAGTCTATGGACCACCGGTCTGAAATCCGTTGTCTGAGTTTCTCCTACAGATGGGTCTGCAATATGAGGTTACAGGTGGATGTCAAGGGTGCATAACTGAGCAAACTTATTATCATAGGTCTGAGACAACTACAATCCCGAGCTATACAGATTATTAATTTAGATATTAACCCTAGTAAATATTTCTCCAAAAGATCCTCCTCGGTCTCCTTGTTGTCCTGTATTTTTCTATGTGTTATCTCTAAAATATTCATCGAATTACTTTCTAAAATGAGGTGTCTGAACTCATATTAATACTGGTTTGATGTTTAAGATGAATGGACATGTCTTATGGAGGGAGGCCGACATGACAAGCCTAGCACAGGTCGGCTCAAGGACTAGATTAATATTCATAAATTAAAAAATTAATATCTCCCAAAATATTTGGAGTTTCAGGCCAAGTAATGGCTCATTGGAAAGCTAAAAATATTATCTAAAGGGTCGTGAAGATCTCATAGAGAAATTTTGCCTCTAAGGAGGAAAAATAATTTTTAATGTGACTGGTCGTTATTTAGTGTAGAAATATAGGACAACAAAATTGTTCATCGATGGGATTCTCATGGATGAGCTTACTTTTGTTTGGTTTCTACATCAAGGCTCCTAGGCTCATAAATGTCATCATGTCCCAAATATAGTGATGTGTCATCAATCATATGCAACATGATGTCATCATGTAGTCTTCCATCATCAAGATCACTGGAGGTAAGGACATTTAAGGTTATGGCTTCACACCATCATCAAGACCATCAAAGGTAAGGACATCATCTAGTCCTTCATCAAGTGTGGTCAACATATGTCATCAAGGTCATCAAGGGCTTCTAGATCATCAGGGGCATGATTGACACTTCTTGTCTTATACATGATTGAGCAAGAGTTATAGTCATCCTCTGGCATCTTCAAGAATATTTTCCATCCCAGCCACTGCCATATTGACATCAATGACAACCTAGATTAACAATATCCCCCTTTTTCATTGATGGCAATATTCTTGCCCTTTCAAACATTCTCTCCCCCTTTGACATCAATGGAAAACGGGGTGCCCAAGAACTCCCCCTGTCAAGCTGCTCCTTTTCTTCATGACTAGTAGTTCTTCATAGGTATGTTACTCCCCCTGTCATGGTGCTCTTCTTTCTGGCAATATGGTTCATGATATGTTTGCATTTCTTCATGTGGTGAACCAACTTCTCCTACCTACACAACCTCCTCTCGCTCATGAAACATTACCCGCTTAGTTGACCAAGTGGAAGATATCTTAACAACAATCCATCAGATAGATAAGAGATCATGTTCTTCAATGGAGTTACTCTCGAGAGATGATCTATCAACATATGATTTTCCATGTGGCTCATCAAGGATTTCATAGGGCCCATTCACGGATAGCTTTTGCAAGAATGTATAATCACCATAATCTCCCCCTAATTGTATGCATGGTCTTCCTTTTGGTAGAGTCTCTGCATCAAATACTTGGAATATCAAGGCTAACTTCATCAGGTCAACAACATGCATTGTTGGATGGAGTGTTCAAGGGACTTCTGGATTCAATTTTCTTCCTTCTCCATACTTGTGTAACTTTCTTCTCTGGCACAATTCTATCTTGTGTAGGGGCCCAAGTCAAGTTACAATCACGTGCCATATTTCCAATGTTATGATACTTGAAGCACTCTATGTTGTTCATGAATGAGAAGACAAGACTTCTTCTTGAAAAATTGTTTCTAGGATATTGATGGGGACCATTATAAGTGTATTTGTGATATGCCCTAGAATCTTTTGCCATGTGCCCAAAGTTTGTACAAGAGTAGAAATAGCCAAAAAATATACTTTGGTACCCAGGAGAAAAATGTCTCCTTGATGTACTTCTGAAGTCTTTTTTCCTTGGGATCCTTTGATGGTAACCATTGCTTCTTACATCCTTGACACCATATTCATTTCTTCTTGGAGGAGGGTTTCTTTCATAGTTGTCTTGACTCTTCTCCTTGCCTTTGCTAGAGCTGGGATAATCAAAATTTCTTCCAGGATTCCTCACATCCTTGTTATTTGAAGCATTAGGGTTTGCATCATTCTTGATTGAGGATTCACCTGCATAGCCAAGACCTGATTTATCGAAGGGAGACCCTTGATGACATAGGATGTCATCTAGGGCTTGAGAACTTTTCAAGTTCTTATTCATCAAGTCAACTTCCTTTTTAAGAAAGACAATTTATTCCTTCATTTTATTGCATTCTTCATCCTTCTTTGATAGAATGATCTCCATTTCTTCCTTCATCTTGGTTGTGTCACATTATTGGGCCTTAAGAGGAGTGATTTATGAATTTAACTTGGTGATGTCATCATCCTTTTCTTTTATTTGGCATATCATGGTGTTTCTTTCCTTTTCTGCTTCATCAACTTGTCCTTCTATGAATGTCAAAGCTTCCATCACCTTCTCAGCTCCTTGTGCTTTTTTCCTTGCTTCTTCTAGTTGAGATCTAAGGGAGGAGACCTTTTCCTTGTATTGACCAATCTCTACTTCAAAATTTTTCAAGATTTTGTGCCTTTGTTCAAGGTGGCTTGACAAGGGATCTTCCTGTTTCTTTGCCTTATCCTATTGATTTGTCATGGATATGACTTCTTCATCATGCTTTCTCTTGTTTTGATGAAATTCTTCCTTAAGCTTGGTGAGCTCCTCATCTCTTTCTTATACTTGAAACTTGAAAAGGTCAACTTCCTTCCTTTTCTTGACCTCGTCACCAACTTGCGCTTTCTTCTTAAGTTCCTCATTTTCCTTTTTCAAATTGTTAATCTCTTCCATGGTAGCCATAAGTTTAGTGAGGAGATATTCTTCAAAATCTTCTTCATTCTCTTCATCTTCTAGGTATTCTTTAGCCTTGATGTTATCACTCTTATCGTCACCTTCCTTAATGGGCTCTAGATTTCCTTCTTGTTTTCCATCATTTTCTTGACTAGAGATCATTGTCAATGCTCCTTTTGAGTGAGTATCATGAATTTTATCCCATATGCCTTTTTCTGGCGAACATTTTTCAAAATTGGATGTCATTGAATTAGGTAGCCCATTCAAGGTTGCTTTCATTGCTCTTGTATTATGTTCCTTGGATTCTCCATCCATCATGATATCAACAATCACCGATTTCCAGACTTCAATGCCTTGATTCCTTAAGAAATTTCTCATTCTTTCCTTCCATATATGAAAGTTTCCATTGAACAATGGAGCCTTCACAAGTTGATTGACTTCAATTTAGGTGGTTGAGGGAGACACATCTTTAGGAGGATTGGAGACAGTATTCCTTGGCTTCGCCTTGTGTTCTAATGATCAACCTTCAAGTTGTTAGGCTTTGAGTGAAGGTACTCACTCCGACACCAAGTGTTAGAAATGCTGAGAGCGGGGTGAATCAATATTTCTTTTCAATTGTTACTTTTACCAGTTAGATCACTATATTTAGAACACAAAAAGAACAATAGGAATAAATGATTTTATTAATATAATCTTTACAATGGATCAAGTATATACATATATATCTATATCTATATCCAGATATATATATATATATATATATATATATATATATATATATATATATATATATATATATATATATATATATATATATATATAGGGCTCAAACCCTAGGTGAAGACACCGATGTTCAATCTCCCATGCTCCAACTTGTTGCCAAGCACCAACTTGGACTTTAGTGAGGCACCGAATTCTATGACTTCGACCCTATCTTATCCAAGGCACCAACTTTGAGTTTAGATGCTCCAACCCCTAGGGAACCAACCCTTCTTTGGTACAGGCTTCGACCTAGTTTCTTGAGGACTTCGATCCTCTAGGGCTCCAACCCTATCTTATCCAAGGCACCAAACTTGAATTTAGGAGCACCAACTCCAAGGACACCAATTTTATATTTTCCAAGCACCAACGTGGACTTTCCAAGGCACCAACCTTATCAATTCTGAGGCACCAACCCCAATGGATCCAACCCTATAGCTTCACTTTGTCAAGGTATGTTTGGTTGTACTTCACGACTCCCAAGGTCTTCTTCAGCAAGCTCTCCCAATCGTCAACTTCACTGTAGTCTTCACGCTACATCATCAATGACAACCTTATATTCTTAGAAGATATCACCACTACTCTTCATGTCACCCAAACAAAATCTCCAAGGTCACCTCATGATGGCTTCAATGCATCATGGTCTCCAAGAGTGTCTCCAAAACATCAAGGGTTCAAGGGCTGCAAAGGATTGTCAAGGTTGATCTAAACAATGCTCAATGAACTGCTTCTCAAGAGATGCCCAAACTCCCTCAACTGTCACCTATCCAAAACACCAGAAGTCTGCTCACAAGTCTTAGCACTTCCTGCACAATGGTCCTCAGAATCTTCTTAAGTGTCCTTCAATAGTCTTCAAAAAAAGACTCAAGCACTACTTCAAATATGTTCCAAAAACTCCACTTTAGGAGATATTCCAAAACTATCTTTAAAGATGCTATGACATTGACTCCTAGTTTGATCTAAGCACATTCAATAATATCTCGAATGATTGTTGCAAAATTATGCTAATAGTTGCCTTAAAAAATTGTTCCAAAATTCTCCTCCAAAGGTGTCACAAAGGATAGCCCAAACTTGGTTTCCAAAATGTCTGAAGTATATTAGTCTCATGATTCGAGCTCACAGTTCAAGCCTCTAATTCAGAAATTTCAATAAGGTTTATCCACCAAGTCTGAATTTTAAATGCCACCACAAATCGTCAATACAAGTGTGCTTACCACAAGTTTGTTTTCCACTATTCAAGCCTTTATTTCTAGCCTCAATTTTCTGACAGTCTAAAGGTAATATGAGCTACAAACTAATGTGACTGCCCTTGAATTTCAGCTCCTCCACAGAATGAAGTGCATATCAACTAAGATCCTCTAGTCCACACTTATCGCAGGCCTGAGGTCTAGAAATTATCCACAGTCACTAATCCGAGTTTGAGCTTCTTCGACAGGTAGTTGTCCTCCAAAACTGGTCCAAGGCTCACACTAGTCTATTGACCACAAGTTTGAAATCCATTGTTTGAGTTTCTCCTACATATGGGTATGCAATATAAGGTTACATGTGGTTGTAAAGGGTGCATAACTGAGTAGACTTCTTATCACAGGTCTGAGACAGCTACAATTCTGAGCTGTATAGATTATTAATTCAGATTTTAACCCAAGCAAACATTTCTCCAAAAGATCCTCCTCGGTCTCCTTGTTGTCCTATCTTTTTCTATGTCTTATTTGTGAAATCTTCATTGAATTACTTGCTAAAGTTAGGTGTCCGAACTCATATTAATACTGGTTTGACATTTAAGATGAATGGACGTGTCTTATGGAGCGAGGCCGACATGACAGGCCTAACACAGGTCGGCTCAAAGACCAAATTAATATTCATAGCTTAAAAAATAAATATCTCCCAAAATATTTAGAGTTTTGGGCCAATTAATGGCTCATTGGAAAGCTAAAAATATGCTCTAAAGGGTGATGAATATCTCATAAAGAAATTCTGCCTCTAAGGAGGTGAAAAATAATTTTTAATGTGACTGGTCATTATTTAGTGCAAAAATATAGAACAACAACATTTTTCATGGATGGGATTCTCATGGATGAGCTTACTTTTGTTTGGTTTCTTCATCAAGGCTCCTAGGCTCATAAATGTCATCATGTCCCCAAGATAGTGATGTGTCATCAATCATATGCAACATCATGTCATCATGTAGTCTTCCATCATCAAGATCACCGAAGGTAAGGACATTTTAAGGTTTTGGCTTCACACCATCCTCAAGACCATCAAAGGTAAGGACATCATCTAGTCCTTCATCAAATGTGGTAAACATATGTCATCAAGGTCATCAAGGGCTTCTAGATCATCAGCGACATGATTGACACTTCTTGTCTTATACATAATTGAGAAAGAGTTATAGTCATCCTCTGGCATTTTCAAGAATATTTTCCATCCGAGCCACTGCCATATTGACATCAATGACAACCTAGATTAACAACAACACCTATCAGCTGGAGACCCTAGAAAAATATCCTCTTGGGAGTCTTGTGAATGGTAGGTTCCCCAAGAATTTCTTCACTTGATTTCTTAAAAAAATAAATATTCCTTTCCTTGTGCTGCAATACTTTACTTGGAATCTCATTACCATGATGCATGAGAAGAAACAACCTAATTTCTTGAGTTTTAGACTCCATATACAAATGGCTACAAAGGCACTGGAATTGCAGATTTCTCAACCGACCATAGGGGCCTATTATTCCCCATGGAGTTGATTTTGGTGAAAAGATTCAATGCTTGGTGAAAACCCTGAGATCGATGCCCTCAGTTGGAATCTTGACTTCAACATGGTATTTTCCCTACTTCTGAACACCATCAACCACCACGACAAAGAGGCACACCTGCTTCCCTCAGGTTCCATATCACAATTCTAACTAGGGCATGAATCACCAATGGACGTGCCCAAAAGTTAGACATGATCAAGTCATAGCGGGCCGAGTTGGGAGGGGCAGCAAGGCTCTGAAAGAATTTGTGCCCTATATAGTTTTGACGGAAATGATAAATTCACATTCGACGACTGGATATTTTACACACCCCAAAGTTGCATGATATATAATACCGTGAAGTTGTGCAAAGTTGGACACATGCTAGCGACACAAGTCTCTCATATTTCCTTGCAGCCCCTGATTTCGAACCCTTACCTGGCGCCAAATGTCACCGTGTCTCCCTACACATGTCAATTATGAGCCCTCACTACATGACCACATCTTCCATCCTCGCCACTCTCATCATTATGTTACCCCCCACATTAACACTTGTGACACCTCATCCTCCACGCTACCATGCCATGATAGCCTCCATGTCACCACACTCTACCCGTTCACTTCCCTCTACGTGCCTTAACCTCACAACTCATCGCACCATCCGAACACCATGAGGGTTATTGTGCGTATATATCCTCATGATCGAATGATGGAGATTTTTTCTCATCAAACGATGGTGAGAACCCTTGCACTAGGAAACAACATAAAGGATAAACAAGTTAAGTGCTACGGAGATGGCCACATGTTGGCTCCTCATCACTTTTGCTCCACCTCTACAATCTCCATGGCTATGCACTAAGTCATTCGAAAACACAACACATTTCTTCCCAAGGTGATATGATACAACATATGGCACATGCATTCCACCCAACATACATGTGACCTCAACCACACGTTATCGACATCGCCCTCCTAAAAAAACGTGTCAAGCCCCACTGGTGGTAAATGGCACTAATCCACTCATTATGGGTTAATTACAGTAAATTACAGTACCCCTCCATGTTCCTCCCCAATTTTATGAATTATAAAAATTGGACGTAGGCCTAATAATTTATGAGAAAAAGACTGAGTGTGCGTACACAATTTGACCTATTGAAAGATTCCAGTACTACAATTGAACTAACTTCACCATTAATAACTCACTTGCAATGCATTTACCCCATTGTACAGTGAGACTATCTTCACCTGAGCCGACATCTCAACATGTCCCTCACATAACCCCATTAAAAAATACTAAGTTTGATTGGATTTGCATTAAATTGATAACCCTATCCCATGGATAAGGATTTTTCAGAATTGTCAACAGAGCCTCTCACATTTTTCAGAATTGTCAACAGAGCCTAATAGTAGTTTAGGGAAAGTCCAAGCTCTTGGGGTGCCTATATATAGGCCTCATTTTGAAATGTAACAAGGGGGGAAAGTCCTTGTTATTGGAGAAACTATGCCAAAATTTTGGTGAATTGCTCGGAAGCCTTGAAGCATTTTTGGGGAAGAATTCTGAAGTAACTCTTAGGTTGTTTATCTTTTCTCATCATGCATGTGTTTAACTCACTTTTATTTCAAATTTTACTACTAATATGAAGCAAGTTTACGTAATTTTCATGGCACTTTAAGTTGTAAACCTGATTTGTTGTTTGAGTTGTGTGGAATTGTTTTAAGATCTTGGCTGAAATGAATTTGGGCATCAACATGATGGTTTGTTTCAGTTTTGCAAGATCTATCAAGCTAGCTCAAAGATTATCTTGGATTTCTTGATATTTCTTGGAGGATTTTTAAAGGAACAAGTAAATTTCATAATTATATATTTTCTCATGGCTAAATTCTTAATTTCTCAGTCATCCACGGGGGTTTATTTGGATTAAATGAATGATTAATTTATCCTTTAATTTTGAATATTTTCATGCCAAACCCAAGTGTTATGAATGCTCTTGTCCAAGATCAGCTGAAATGTGGCTCAACAAAAGACTTAATGTAAAGGGTGTTTTCCCCCAACCACTCTAAAAATAAATTTGATTGAAAATAGATTTTATGAAACCTAAGACCTACCATGTGCACCACACTCCCATGAATAAAGTTCAATGAAAGTCTATGCAAATGATTTTGGATAGTTTGTGTAATTTAATTCTGTTGCTGGTCTCATTGTAATAAGTTAGTTAAAGGACATAATTACATTCTCACAGGGTTTTGATGTTATGGCTATGATCGGAATTTGACATGTTTCTTTTCTTGTGACATTTAAAGGGGAAAATAAAATGCATGTGACTTAAATGTATAATGTGTATTTTCTAGTTAATTCTTAATCCTAAATTTCATAGTCATATATGGTTTTTCAGACAATAATGAATGTACGTTTTTCCTATTTTTTGAAACCCCATTTTACATTAGCGATTGTTTAACCAAGGACAGATACATTTTTACCACAAGAATTTCAATTATATATTGCCTGAAGTAGGATGATTACAACCAAAATTTAAATCCATCATCATTTAAACAACAAATAGAGCCCATTTAGATTTTCCTAGGCTCTGCATCACAATACAACGTGATGTGACTCTGGGATCCAACAACCACTACAACTATCCTTATTCTCTTAAAAGGAAAACTAGCAGATGAGCTATGGTTTTTCATGCAAACACATAAACTTTTCACAATAGTTGTTATTCCTATATGCAGATACATAATATTTTCTCAAAATAAAACTAATTACATAACCTTTCATGCAAATGCATAACAATATTTCAAGAGAACTAGCCCAAAAACCATACTCTTAGGGCGGGTAAACAAATACTCATTCCAAAAGGAAAACTAATGCCATATTTAATGCATGAAATTATATAAACTTTATTCAAAAGAAACTAACCTCTCAACTATTTATTTTTATATGCAGTTATGTAATGTTTTCCAAAATAATTAATACAATAGGTGTTATTCTTATGCATGCAAATTTCATGATCTTTTCCCAAAGAAATAACATAACTTAATATTTTTCCAAAAGGAATTAACGTGATAGTCATTCTTTCCCTGCATGAAAACTACATTTCTTTGCAAGACATCTATCTGAATAGTTTTTCTTTCCATGCATGTAAAATGTGTTTCTTTCCAAGAAATCTATCTCAATCAACTATTATTTTTCTGCATTTATGTAACCAAATACATACTTCTTTTCCAAAAGGAAATTAACACAACAACTAATGTTTGTATGCATAAAGATTCTTATTCTTTTCACAATAGCTATTGCCTTTTGTGCATGAATAGATTTACCACAATCAACTAATTTTTTGTGTATGTAAATACACATTTCTTTTTCCACAGATCTAGGAAAATAGTTATTCTTTGGTTGTGCAAGGTTTGAATGCAACCCTTTCAAGGCTTTCAACAAAAAAGTCATAGGACTGTTCAAGAATTGCACAACAAATCTTTCTAAGAAAATAAATATATTTAACCTATGCTCATGCATACAAGAACTGTGGAATTTTCCTAAGAATTTTAACACAATTAGAATAGGAAAACACATGTTTTCTTTCCCAAGGGTATTAATAAAAATAATCTAACTTCCACACGCAAATCCTTGCAATGTTTCCAATACAATAATAAGGCTTCTTTATCTTCTTATGTGTAGGGATTCTATGAATTTTCATTTTCCAGAAGATTTGGCTGAGTTGCAAAAGCTTAAGTAACATTTAAACTTATTATGTATTCTATATTTTTAAGTCAAAAATATTCTTATGCCATATTTTCTTTTCAAGAAATAACATGTAACTAGCATGTATACTTATCTCTCAAAGATCCGTCTCTGCCTCATGACTTGAGCTTTTCTTTTTTAAATAAAAGTGCAATGATTAAGAGTTGGTGAAACCAATGTTTCCCATTAACACTAATACGACGTTCCCTTAGCACATATGAAAGGATTTCTGAACCAAAGGGGACCTTCCATAGTCACTCACGTGTTGGGAATATGAAAACTCTTGAGTCAGCTAATAGCCATTTTTGTGTGCCTCTCCTTTTTAAGTTGTGCTCGTATTTCAAAATAGCTTTCCGAGCATAAGTCATAGGGAAAGTCCTTTGAATGACTCTCATGCTTCCCATTAATTCTATTTCCACACTTGCGTTTTTTTAAGAAATCAACAACACTTGTGTCCCTCATTGTGTAACAAGCGATATCCCTATTAGCATAAATGGTTTAGGAGATAGCATATATAGATTATTTGGTGAATGACAGACAAGAATTGGAGACTGGAGGTGCGCCCATATGTTAGCTCCCTTGGATAAAGAAAGACGAGGTTGTTAACAATAACCAAACCTAACGGAATTCCATTCAACTATAATGAACACTATATTCTTTCAAAATAATATGTGCGTGTTCCATCATCAATGGGTAAATTTTTTTGAGAATTTATCCTTAATGAATAAAGAATGAAAAATGGTTACCCAAAATCATACTAATTCGATACTGCCGACTTATTAAAACTAATCATTTGTATTACATCAAAACATTCATAATATTTTCATGTTATTTAAATTTTAAAACATTTTAGGGACGTCAAATAGGGATATTACATAATCCAGCCCTCTAAAAGAACACTGTCCTTGATGTTCTTTTCCCGCTGGAACTTAACTTTTACACATAATATAGCAATGTAAACAACCCAAAAGAATATCCTTCCCCTTCAAAAAAAGGACTTTCATTTCCAAAAATACCATTAAATAAAACAATAATGTTTTTATCAATTGTGGGCTTAGGGGGTCCTGACTCAGGTTCAGAGTTAGCTACACCAACCAACAAAACCTTATACTACTAGCCCTTTCAGCGACAACCTGCGTAGCGCAGGCTGCAGTCTCACCCAAAGCAGTATGGGGGGCTGCAAGAACCATGAAGTTTATGCATCCAGAGATTAGTGTGATGTCTTCCAGCACATCAGATATGCCTCCATGTAGATCGATACACTCTTAGGGCTCATCAATGCAACTCTGTCAAACAACCTTTAGACCTTCATGGAGGTTTACGATCAGTCCTTGCGGACCTTTAATAGTCAATTTATCTACTTAAGCGCATCAAAGATTAGTCCTAAATTAGGGTTCACAGAGATTTACTTGAGTTAGTAATAAACATTAGAGAACTCATCAGAGTCTTCACGAAAGTACTTATACATGCATTGCGTACATTTTTGGGTTGTGTTTATTCTTTCCACGACTAGCCCATGTAGTTAACTGGGGAGTTAGAAGGGGGGCAGAGCCCCCCCTTTGTTGCGTTGATTGCGTAGCGGGGGTTGAGGGTGGGAGGCTCACAGGGGGTTTGAGGGGTGCAGGTAACCCCACTCTATGGGGTCCAGGGTAGCGCCTCAGAAAATTTTGTTTTTGGACCCTATATTGAGTTGGGCAAACCTACCTATGGTTTTGTGCGTGATTTTTTGCACATGGTTTTGGACGTGATGGTTTTCGGTCCATAGTTTTGGACACGATGGTTTTCAGTCCATGGTATTGGATGCTTCAACATGTATAAATATGTATCGTAACATTGAAAGGAACATAATGAAAAATCAAGTTGGTAGTCTCGATTTTGGGATCCAAGGGAAATATTTATGTATATGTGTTTTATGTGTTATGCTCTCGTATTGTTTATTTTCTATGTTTTAGAATTATTATGCAGGTAATTTCTATACAGGGTTAAAACCTACATTTGGTATTAGATTTATGTTGGCTTCAAAGGGACACCTTTGTTGCCAAGGGGTTTCACTTGGGCCTGTGGAATCAAAGGATTGGACATATTGGAGAGAAGGGCCTTTGAATACTTCATGGTAAAGGTATAGTAGAAGGTATGAGTAATAGCTTTCTGGATTTTTATTTCTGTGAAAATTGTGTATATGGGAAGCAGAATCAGGTGAGTTTCCCCTTTGGTGGTAAGAGGGCGAAACAGAATTTAGAACTTGTGCACAGTGATGTGTTTGGACCTGTGAAGGTTCCATCACTGGGTAAGTTTGTGTACTATGTATCATTTATAGATGACTTCTCAAGGAATACATGGATATATTTCTTTAAGAAGAAATCTGAAGTCTTTGACAAGTTTAAAGAATTTAAGGCTTCGGTAGAGAACTAGACAGAGAAGAAGATAAAGATTTTGAGGACAGATAACAGTGGAGAGTTTTGCAGTAAAGAATTTGAAGAATTCTATAAGAAGTGTGGTATAGCACGACAAAAGGCTACTCCATACACACCTGAGAAAAATGGAGTTTCAAAAAGAATGAACAAGACGTTGATGGAAAGGGCAAGAAGCATGCTCAGTGGTGCCAAGTTAAGACAGGAATTCTAGGTAGAGGCGATGGAGACAGCATGTTACCTGGTCAACAGATCACCTTCATGAACGTTGGAGATAAGACTCCACAAGAGGTTTGGACTGGTAAGAAACCCTCTCTTTCACATTTGAGGTTATTTGGATGTGATGCATATGTACATGTTCCAAAGGAGAAAAGAACCAAGTTGGATAGTAAATCAGAAAAGTGCATCTTTATTAGGTACAATGATGGTTTAAAGGGTTATAAGCTTTAGAACCTAGTAACAAGGAAGGTTGTGTAAAACCGAGATGTGGTGTTCAGAGAGGTGAAAGACATTATTAAACATGAAGTCCAACCAAAGGAACCTAAGAAGATAAAGTTTGAGCTTAAGGAGGAAGATTCAAACTCTACAACAGAGGAGGAATCAGAAGATGAAGAGCCACAAACTCCGAGTGTGAGAAGATCAGTTCGAGAAAGAAGGCAACTAGAAAGGTATAGTCCATCTGCTTTCTATTCAAATTTTTCTTTATCTATTACTGATGATGATCCTAGAACTGTGAAGGAAGTAGTAGATTCAGAGGATGGAAAACTCTGGAAAGAGGCCATGGTTGATGAAATGGCATCTTTGCACAAAAATTAGGCTTGAGATTTGGTGGAGTCACTGGCTAGAAGGAAACCCATTGGCAGCAAATGGGTGTTCAAGAAGAAGACAAATGCAAAAGGAAAGGTGGAGAAATACAAATCTCGGTTGGTAGAAAAAGGTTATTCCCATGTGCCGGGAATTGATTTTGGTGATATTTTTTCTCCTGTTGCCAAGGTAAGTTCTATTAGATTACTTTTATCTATTGTTGCTGCTTTTAATTTTGAGGTAGAAAATATGGATGTGAAGACAATATTTCTTCAAGGGGATCTAGAAGAGGAGATCTACATGAAGCAACTTGAAGGTTTTGTGGTGAAGGGTAAGAAAGAACTGGTATGCAAGTTAAAGAAGTCCCTATATGGGTTAAAACTGTCACCAACGATGTGGAATCAGAAATTTGATACATTTATACGGGGACTTGGCTTCACCAGAAGCAAAGCAGATCACTATGTGTATTTTGAATTAATTGGTGACCATGATAATTATCTGGTCTTGTATGTGGATGATATGTTGTTGGTTGGAAATGACAAAGAAATTATCTAGGATTTGAAGACCCATTTGTCCTCCAAATTCGACATGAAAGATATTGGTGCTGCAAACTATATTTTGGGCATGGAAATTAAAAGAGATCAGACAAAGAGGAAGCTCTGGTTAAATCAAAGGAAGTATGTTGAGACCATATTGCAGAAGTTTAATATGCAGGATAGTAAATTGGTGAAGGTTCCTATTCCTGTAGGTGTAAAGTTATCTGCTGAACAGTGTCCCAAGACACAAGAAGAGGAAGATGACATGTCCTGTGTTCCATATGCAAGTGCAGTTAGTAGCCTGATGTATGCGATGGTCTGTACTAGACTAGACATTACACATGCAGTGGGAGTATTGAGTAGGTTTATGTCAAAACCAAGGAAGGAGCACTGGATAGTAGTGAAGCAGGGTTTCAAGTATTTGCATGGCACTAGTGATTATGGTTTGTGCTACCAAGGAAGACCAGGATTGGACAGAGTGTTGGATATTCGTGGTTTTGTTGATGCAGATTGGGCTAGAGATCTGGATCAAAGAAGATCTACAAGTGGGTATGTGTTTAACCTATTTGGAGGTGCAATCAGTTGGATGAGTAAGAAATAATCTATAGTGGCACTATCAACTACAGAGGTAAAATACATAGCAGCCACTCATGCAAATAAGGAAGTAGTTTGGTTGCAAAGATCGTGTTAAAGTATGAGGTTAGTACAGGGAGCTATAAGGATAGACTGTGATAGCCAAAGTGCAATTTTCTTGGCAAAGAACAATGAATATCATTCAAAGACAAAGCACATTAATGTTCAATATCACTTTGTGAGGGATATTGTAGAAGACAAAAAGGTTTTGTTGGTAAAGGTGGACACTTTGAAGAATACTACATATGCATTGAAAAAATCTGTGAGCTGTGAGAAGTTCTCTTGGCATAGAGAAACAATGGGCATTGCAGTGCTGGATAAATGACTAAGCTCTCTTGTGGCCCCCCGTGGAAAGAAAACAACAAGTTGGAGAATGCTGGGTTGTGTTATATTTTTTCCACGACTAGTCGACGTAGTTAACCAGGGGGTTAGAAGGGGGCAGAGTTCCCCCTTTGTTGTGCCGATTGCATAGCGGGGTGGGTCACAGCGGGTTTGAGGGGTGTAGGTAACCCCACTCTATAGGGTCTAGGGTAGCACCCTTGGAAATTTTGTTTCTAGGCCCTATATTAGGTTGGGCGCACCTACCTATCGTTTTGTGCATGATTTTAAACACATGGTTTTGGACGCGATGGTTTTCGGTCCATGGTATTGAATGCTTCAACATGTATAAATATGTATTGTAACATTGAAAGGAACATAATGAAAAATCAAGCTAGTAGTCCCGGTTTTGGGATCCAGGGGAAAATCTCTATGTATATGTGTTTTATGTGTTATGCTCTTGCATTGTTTATTTTTTGTGTTTTAGAATTCGTATGCAGGTAATTTCTGTACAGGGCTAAAATCTACATACATCATTAACACTTATTCAAGAGAATCACGTAATATTAAATCAATATTCCATTAAAAACATCATTCATCAACAACATATAACATTAAAAGAAATAGAGATGAATAGAAATACACAAGAATTCTTCAGAAACTGTCTTTATTGATCTTCAATTCAAGGTTATAGACTCAAAATTTCCTTGCACACATAGCTGTAGGGGTCCACGCACTCAGCTACGGACTCTACCTAGGCCTCCACACACTCAACTACAGATCCTTTCTTCTCCTATATTACCCACTTCTTCTTGCTATCACCTCTTCATTATCATCCCTTAGACTCTCTAAGACATACCTATTTAAAGCTTTTTTCATACAATGTCGTGGTCCACGGACCATGGGTGAATCTCAAAACTGACTCAAAACTTACATAAAACAAGGTACTAAACCCTTTTGACTCCTATTCATCTATGCGCTTTATATCCATAAATCATGGAGACATTACATTATTTACAAAAACTGTACCAAAACTTGGGTTCTATTAACTCCAAAACTGACCCAGGGGACCCCATCCCAACAGACCCCCAACAAAAAGATCGTGACTCACTCTCGAGTCACTCTACTAGTACTGTGATGTTACTGCGGAGATCCCCCAGCTCCACCTGGACTACTACAAGTTCGGCAATGCTTTGCGTTGCTTCCTGCTGAACTTCCTTGACCAATTTTTTTGTGGCTGGTTCTTCTACGGCCAACCTCATCATTTTTTGTTTTTGATACAGCCCTTTAAGCTTATCGTGAATGGTAGTTGTGACTTGATAAGCCTCCTCCAATTAAGGCTACAACCTAGCCTTTATCAAGGTCTCCTTATTCTATGTTTCCTCCACCCGTGCCAGTAGCAGTTTTCCTTCCAGTAACTTGACAAGGCACTATGTTGGTGCTAAGGAGAGCGCAATCACCTTGACCTCATCATATTGGCACTACAGCTCCCTTACCTTTGTGTTCAATGTCTACAGGTTCATATCCTCCTGTAGATTGGTCAATAGCTCCATAGCTTGCTCAAATAGTGTCGCATAGTCAGTGACTGTGACATCCAAGGTAGCTATCTAATCAATTTAGTGTCCTAAATTACTCTACATAGATTATCAATCCGGGTATTGTAAACTGATGAAGTGTGCTGCACCATATGTGCTTAGTTAACCCTTTTTCTTACTTTATTGTTTTATAGTTTATGTTGTTTATGGGGGTTTTGTTTCTCATGCTTAAGAAAATTAATCTAAGAAGGAAAAGTTATGATTCTAGATGAAATCTATAAATGTTAATGGACAACTAAATACAATGAATCTTAATGTTAAAATCTAATTTCTAAAGAAAGGAGAAAAGGAAATGAACATTAGATAAAAACAAATCAAAACTTTGAACAGTTAGACTAATCTAGGCCGGCAAAATATCTATGAAATGAAAGAAAAAATGATAACAGCTGAATGAAGTGTTTTATTACTTTGATACACAATTTCAGGAGAACTACCCCCTTGTGATAGCATTTGGAGGGATCCAATACTTCATTGTTTTAAGAAAAAGTAAACATAAAAATGTAGAGAAGGACTCATTCATAAATGAAATGCTTCACCACTTAGTGAACCAAGGGCTTTCGGAAATATTCACTTACAACATGAGTTACTAAATTGATAAGAAATTGGCATTAAGCTATCTAACTCTAAACTAATGAAAAACAAGAAATCTCATTCATAAACACAACATTTCACCAATTAGTTTGAGGATAAATCATCAATGAAAGGCTCTGGAAATATTTGTTTATATCATGAGTGACTACACTAAGGAGGAAAATGCATTAAACAACAAGAAATCTATTTCATAAACATAACATTTCGCCAATTAGTTTGAGAGTTAATCATCAACAAAAGGCTCTGGAAATACCTATTTTGGTAATGAGTGACTACTCTAATAAGCAAATACAAAAACATGTAAAGGAAAACTAATCTACTATGTGCTCTAATGCTCCAAGCACCAATTGGAAAATAGGAGGACTATTTTCTTGGACTATTTTGTTAAGCATAGATTACAGAGTTAGATAAATCTACAATCAACCGATTGAACGCACTTGCATGAATTATTGCATGAATGCAAAATTTAAACTATTAAACTTGAAAACAATCAAATGACATACTTTTATGAAATCAAAGAAAAACTACAAAATAAAATCTACTCTACTTTACATACTAATATGCTCCATAACATCCACTTCACATCTCCTTCTATGTTGAGAACATCAAAAATTTATTTAAATTATTCAAAATTACAAAGTACAACAAAGCTCTCCAAAGCTACCAAAAAAAAACTCCAAAGTTACAAAAGCTACCAAATGAATGAGAGAGATCTTCTATTTATACAAAAAGATGAGAAGTCATCTCATTAATGAGAGTCCATGAATCTCTCCATATACCTCTAGAGTTCTAATCAAAATATGAAATGATAAGACACATGTCTTCCTAGAGTTTCAATAAAATTAGGAAATGTGACACATATCCTTATGATCCCATGATCGTCTCCACTCAAATTCGAATTTGGCCTTAGAGTGCCACATAAAGGTCTTCTAGAAGCCTCCTTTTGACCTACACATGTCAACAATCACAACCCACTTGTTAGGTATAAGCATATGCACATTATTTTCTAATTTTTAACCACAAATTCACTTAAAAAGGCTAAGAATTAATCAAGTTTGGAAGAACATAAATGTGACCCAATGATAATGAAAGTGAGATGAATTTAGTGACATGGTAGTGAAATTAAGGTTAAATGGAGGTGATATAATGGACATAATAGTGAAAGTGTAATGGAAATGTATGAGAATTTCAAGATCCAACATACCCCGAATTGGAGCTATTGCATGTCCTCATGCAATATATATTACATTAATTCTTTTGATCCTTGAGCTTTAGCTTCATACTTCTGTAAAGTGTTTATTTGAATTGCAATATGGTTGGTTCTTCTGTTACAACCATATTTTGTTGTTGCATTCTATTTTGATCTTTGAACTTTGCATAATGATATTTTGATTATTGTTGCAAAGTATAACTTTATTGGATTGCATGATTGTTGGTTCTTGTGTGACAGCCATGATTGTGTTTGTATCCAATTATCCTTTAAGCACTTTTGAAAAGCCATTGTATGCTCATAATAACAATGTAATAGTTAATATATTTTGGAAGTATGTGGGCTTCTGAATATAATATGAATATGGAAATATATGAATATGAATGTATTCCCCCCCAACTGATGGTATTGACAATTTTATGAAATGAGGAAGATAAATGTTTTTCCAACAATTATCATTTTATCTTTTTATGAAATTCTATGGTCAAAAGTTATAAAATGACGTACCTTAACTTACCCTTTGGAAATGGATGAGCTGTATGTGTGGTGGCTACAAAATTCTGATCATAATCTTCTTCAAGTGGTTGGAAAAAAAGAGGCATGGATAAGAGTCAAGATGAATTTTTATTGCTTCTACTAGAACTTGTTGAATCTACTGCTGAATAGTGCTTATTTGTTTTATATCTGCTCCAAAAATGCTAAAAATAATAGTCTTCATGTCTTCAAAACTCATTGGCATAATTCTTACTATGTGAAGAGATGTTTTGATGTCAAACATAGCAGGAAATTGTTGACTTAATGGCCATTAATGGATGCCACTAGTCAACACAAGAACTCTCACCATTGATGACAATGAGAGTCAAGATGACCAAACACATCTTGCTAGGTACGAACGAATTTTCTGATGTTGAGTCATCTAGAAGATTTGATGAACAAGGGACATTGATGTATTCCATTGTTTGTCGACATGAGGACTTGCTATTAAGGCATGCAAACCTCAAGGTGTTTTTGCAAGGAATTTAGACTCAAAGGACTATGGACTCAATAATTTGCATTGAAGCAGGGCTCATTTGCAAAATGAAAATGATAGGAAAGGGAAGATGAAAATGGAAGATGGCAATGGAGAGTAGAAATGGCAATGAACAATAAGCATGCAAATGAACCTCTTGCTTTTATTTGTGGGTTATGACTGGAGAAAAAGTAATGGAAAGTGTATGTGAATGTAAATGGAAAATATGAAGGGAAATGAGGTGAATGGTTTATTATGAAATATGGATGTAATGGAGACAATAGTATCTGAAAGTTTTGCAAGTGTTTGGATCTGATTTTACATTAGCATATTTCCCCTTTGTTGCTGATCATCCTCTTATGAAACAAATTGGTCTCTTAAGAGAGACATTATTCACTTGTAGTCATTTGTCCTTCCTCCTAGAACCTGCAAAAACACTAATACTTCTTCTGCAATGGAATGTAAGATTATCAAAAGAGAGAGGTGATCAATCTCTCTAGTTATGATATTTACACACAAAACTAAGAATTTGTATTAATGAAACAAGTTCACAAAGGAAAACCAAAAGAATTTATACCTGCTTCAGAATTAGTGCCTCAAGTTAACTGTTGTATCTTTTCAACAATTTATTTCATTATTTGCTATTTAAAACTCTAACGATGAATTTCTCATTGTGTAGATCTTATCGAGATCTTTCCAACGGCACTTGAATCATCGAAATCTGATTTCGTATGAGAAAGTTAGGTTGATTTGAACAGTGAGGTTTTTCAGCTGCAGAATGGCTTTAGCTGCGAAATGACTTTAGCTGCGGAATGTGCACAGTTTCTGTAGGTAAAAATCTTGAACAAAAATTTAGTCATTCATTTTTCATCATCAGTCCAAAATTAGTCAATATCTTCACAAACGTGAATAAATAACCTACTCATTTCATTGATTCAATTTTTATTATTTTATTTATTTTTATTTTTAATTTTTTAATTTTTTTTGAGAAAAAGCGAGAGAATCCTTGACCTTACTGATGTATTTCTTGAGGAAAATCATGAGATATAAGGGATGGTCAAGAAAAATATTTATAAAATCAATTGGTGAAGGAAACTTTCCAGGAATGAGATTGTTAGAAACATTGGTGGCTGATCCACCATCACTAGTGCAAAGTTTCATAAGAATGGACTCATCCAACTTTGCCACATCCTTAAGTCACTTGATTTGCATGATAGAGACCAATATAATATGCAATAAATTCTCCAAAATCCTTCGCCACAATAAATCCTTTCTCAATACCGAAGGTATCAAGCAGGCCAACCATGTCTCTTACAAGGTCATAATATGCAGCTTTCTCTGGTTCAAATGGCAGATCAGAGAGTCTATAGCCTCGAAAGTCGGGAGAAATAACAACATAGCCAGACCTGATCCAATCTATGCAACGTGTAAATAATTCAAGAGAAGAGTCGTATGATTTTTGGACAGAGACCATTAGACTCAGCCATTTAAACTGAAGTACAGGTCACAGAGAGAGACCGTTAGTAAGAGGCATGGCGTAAACAAAATTGAATGCTAGCACACAAGATTGAGGCATGGCATAAACAAAATTGAATGCCAGCACACAAGATTGAGGAGTGACATAAACAAGATTGAGGCGTGGCGTAAACAACAAACTGTTCATCAATTCAATTTCCGTTTTTCTCTCTCGCAGCATGAAAAAATGGGCTTCAAAGAACTGAAAAATTCTTCCAAACCGCTACAAATTTCTTAAAAATAATTCTAGGTTATCTAATTGACCCCGTCCTTGAAAAAACCCATGTTTTATTTTTTCCTAATTAATCTTTGTTTGGTTGGATCATATAGTTGAAGTTTGACGCTTTTTTATTATTTTGTGTTTTTGTGGAAGTGCTTCATTTGACTTTCTGGGTTTGATTTGCTGTGTAATTGCCTTAGTTGTGCTTGTCACTAGTGGTGGTCTACCTTCACGTAGCGGAAGTGAACAGTCCATAAATTGATTATGATGATGGTCCCTAAATTGTTGAGATTTAGAGCGAATGCACAGAGATAAAAGAAGAACAATACGCAATGTTGTTGCATATTGAAGAGAAGACAGATGGTAAGCATTGCTGCTCTCTCTCTCATTTCAAAGCATACGATGTTTTAATTATCATTGATTATGATGTGCATGAGGTTGTTCCCACTATTGTCCACTATAGGCAATCTCTGGTATTTGGTTTCTAGCAATAATCTAGCTGCATCCTCAAGGTTGGTGGATTCACGAACAACAAGTGGTGAAGGCATCATCACCTCAGCAACAATCTTCCCATCAGTTTTGTTTAGTAATTTCTATAATTTATTAAAAGCTTTCCATATGAGTAAGATACATGGTTTGGATGAATGCAAATGGGTTGCTTAGAAATTGCTAAAAATTTTCACTAACATTGGCCTGCTGCTGCTGATTACAAGAGTCAGGCTAACAACTAGAGGAGGCTATTGCAGTTTTTTTTTTTTTTTTAATGTTTTTGCAGGTTCATTTCAAGGCCAAATCTTGCACTGGAATGCAGATTTTCTATTGAGGCCATAGTGGAAACTATGATTGGTTGTCTCCTTTTTTTTTTTTTGAAATTGTGAAATTTTATAAAAATGATTAATGGTTTTCAATTTCAGGCAACAAAGGCTTCAAGGTAAATATGCTAAAAACAGGATTTTGACTGAGACCTTGAGCTGTTTTTTTTATTGATTTAGCCTGGGTGACTAGGATAGGATCCATGTCGGGACGATTCTAGAGATGCCCATGTGGTCAGTTTCTTCATTGGATGCCTGTAACTTGCTAAACCTTGGAAATAGCTGCGGAATTCACAGTTAGCTACGGAATAGGGCTGCATTTCGTAGCTAATTTGCAAAATCTTATTAAAACAGGACATAATGTTTTGAGGGTCACTACAAACCATAACCAGTCAATCTTGGACAGCTGAACCTATCAAAGCAATTGGATTCTTATTTTTATTTATTTATTTTTTTGAATCAAATGAAATGATGAAGTTTATTTTGTCCCTTTTTTTTCTTTTTTCTTTTTTAACATAAAAATTCTTTTTCCGATCCTCCAGATCACACAAAGTGCAGGAGGAGAGCACACTCAAGAAAATATTAGTTTTTTTTTTTAGATGTAAGAAATAAGGTCTCCTAATTACACTTCCTTGGCAACAGCGCCAAAATGTCTAGTCAATTTAGTGTCCTAAATTTCTCTACATAAATTATCAATCCGGGTATCATAAACTGATGAAGTGTGGTGCACCATATGTGCTTATTTAACCCTTTTTCTTACTTCATTGTTTTATAGTTTATGTTGTTTTTGGGGGGTTTTGTTTCTCATGCTTAAGAAAATTAATCTAAGAAGGAAAAGTTATGCTTCTAGATGAAATCTCTAAATGTTAATGAACAACTAAATCTAATGACTCTTAATGTTAAAATCTAATTTCTAAGGAAAGGAGAAAAGGAAATGAACATTAGATTAAAAAAAAATCAAAACTTTGAACAGTTAGACTAATCTAAGCCAGCAAAATATCTATGAAATGAAAGCAAAAACGGTAACAACTAAATGAAGTGTTTTATCACTTTTCTACACAATTTCGGGAGAACTACCTCCTTGTGATAGCATTTGGAGGGATCTAATACTTCAT
The DNA here is from genome assembly GCA_031772625.1 of Pinus tabuliformis. Taxonomy (NCBI): domain Eukaryota; kingdom Viridiplantae; phylum Streptophyta; class Pinopsida; order Pinales; family Pinaceae; genus Pinus; species Pinus tabuliformis. Next base: position 1,755,831,931 of record CM062817.1, on the reverse strand, counting down.
TTTTTAAAGAAAAAGTAAACATAAAAATGCAGAGAAATACTCATTCATAAGTGAAATACTTCACCACTTAGTGAATCAAGGGCTTTCGGAAATATTCACTTACAATATGAGTTACTAAATTGATAAGAAAATGGCATTAAGCTATCTAACTCTAAACTAATGAATAGAAAGAAAACTCATTCATAAACACAACATTTTGCTAATTAGTTTGAGGATAAACCATCAACGAAAGGCTCTGTAAATACTTGTTTATATCATGAGTGACTACACCAAGAAGGAAAAGGCATTAAACAACAAGAAATCTCATTCATAAACACAACATTTCACCAATTAATTTGAGAGTTATTCATCAACGAAAGGCTGTGGAAATATCTATTTATGTAATGAGTGATTACTCTAATAAGCAAATACAAAAACATGTAAAGGAAAACTAATCTATTGTGTGCTCTAATGCTCCAAGCACCAATTGGAAAATAGGAGGACTACTTTCTTGGACTATTTTGTTAAGCATAGATTACACAGTTAGATAAATCTACAATCAACCGGTTGAACATACTTGCATGAATTAAAATTGCATGAATGGAAAATCTAAACTATTAAATTTGAAAAAAATCAAATGACATACTTGAATGAAATCAAATAAAAACTACAAAATATAATCTACTCTACCTTACATTCTAATATTCTCCATAACATTTACTTCACATCTCCTTCTATGTTGAGAACATCAAAGCTCGATTCAAATTCTTCAAAATTACAAAGTACAACAAAGATCTCCAAAGCTTTCCAAAGCTAACAAATGAAGGAGAGAGATCCCCTATTTATACAAAAAAGATAAGAAGCTATCTCATTAATGAGAGTCCATGAATCTCTCCCTATACCTCTAGAGTTTTAATCAAAATAGGAAATGATAAGACACATGTATTCTTAGAGTTTCAATACAATTAGGAAATGTGACACATATCCTCATGATCCCATGATCCTCTCCACTCAAATTCGAATTTGGCCTTAGGGTGTCACACAAAGGTCTTCTAGAAGCCTCCTTTTGACCTACACATGTCAACAATCTCAGCCACTTGTTAGGTATAAGCATATGCACATTATTTTCTAATTTTTAACCACAAATTCACTTATAAAGGCTAAGAATTAATAAAGTTTGGAAAAACATAAATGTGACCCAATGATAATGAAAGTGAGACGAATGTAGTGACGTGGTAGTGAAATGAAGGTGAAATGGAGGTGATATAATGGACATAATAGTGAAAGTGTAATGGAAATGTATGACAATTTCAAGACCCAACAATAGCCATGCCTTCCTTTATTGCAACTACACACTGCTCTTGGACCAAAGGTAGAGTTGCGGGCTGCAAATTTAACTGCAACTCTCTAATCTTCATGTTGAGATCAAACCTGACTCGTTCAACCTCTGCTTTAGCCCTCTGCACACCACGGTGATTTTTCTAATTTTGGCTTCTAGCTGTGCATCCCCTGGGATGTGAAGCTCAGGGACCGTCTTACATGCCTCTGCTACTACTGACTATAGCCACGAACTATTTGCCTATAGTGACTCTTTTTCCTTCAGATCCTGTGTCTTTTAAGTGAACAGTAGCTGATTGTTGACTTTAATCTCATTGACATCAGAGAGTGCTTGTTGCTTTCTGATCCTAAGCTCTTCCGCAACTCCCTGTAGTAATGCATGCAGAGAGTCAAGGGATAGTGCAGCAAGGTTGAATCCCATGTTGGTTAATTTGTGAAGTAGTGCATGCTGTTCATCTGTTTCGGCGTAGACTGACCCTTCAGGAAAAGGGAAGACTCTCACATCCTACGGTCAGGCCATCTCTGCCAATGTATTCTTTCCTCGTGCCAAACTCGCTTGTGCATCGCTCATTTTCCTAACATCTTCTTGGATTCTGGTAGCATGGAGCTGAAACTATCGTAGATCCTTCTGAATGCCCCCCAATGTCTACATGTTTTGCTACTCGAACTATTACAACACTTCTATTGCAGTGTCCCAAATTTTATCCCCAGTCTCATCAAGATCACCCTCTGTTAGTACCATGGGATCAACCCGAGTTCTATCAGATTTCTACTTCTTATGTGTTCCACCCTGCTGCTCCTTGCCACATCTTTTCAAAATAAATGGGGTGCTATGCCCCTCATCTTCGCCATCGCCTTGTCCTGAAAGATATTCTTCCTCCATCTTCAACGAAGGTAACTTGTCACCTTTCTGTGACTCGTGATGTTCTTCTTCCACCTGCTCCTTAGCAGCATGTTCTTGCTCCATGCGAGCCTTTTCTATGGCTTCCTTCTTTTTTTGTTCTTCCAGGGTAGACGCAGCCTTCTTAGTGGCCTCCTTGTATTTCTTTGCAACAGAAATTTCTGCACCCTTGCTTGGTCCAACAACGAAGTCTGACGGGGCATGCCACTCTATAGGCCATTTCGATACAATCTCTTGCACATCCAGTTCTAACACAAAATAGGGAAACTAGTGCCATTTATACTCTAGATCTTTCCATGCTTGGAAATAGACTCTGGGAAAGTTAGCCTTGAATGCTGAGTAGGCTAACAGCTGCGTGAACAAGGTTGGGGACAACCTTGGATGTTGATTGAAGGCCATGTAGAGATGCATTTCCATAAGAACCCAAAATATCTTCGTCTCTGTAATCCACGCGAAATCCATTGTAGACCATAAAGAAGTGAATTTCACTGCCTAGGGCAATCCTTCCTCGAGTGGAGGAAATTGGCTATCCTCTAGAAATTTCCATGCAACAAGCACAATTGACAACAATAATCAAGCATAGTGAAATGGCTTGGTTTCATCCTGGGCCTCTCGGCATTTCACTAAGAACTCCTGACAGAGGTATCTTTTCCAATTAAATTGGATGTCCTATGTGCCTTGTGTAGAAAGGGAAACTACAGGCGACAGAACTTTGGCCATGCGGAATTTTGTCATCACCTTCCCTGCTAAAATCTAGGCAGCCAATTGTACTATCGGGTCTATTATGGAAATAATGGAATACCCTCGTGAGTTCTTAAGGAGGCTGTAATCCCTCTTCATCCTTTCTACAAGGTATTTTTCCCTGGTCTTTCCTCCAAAATCCTTAGTTGAGTTTGCACCCTTATAAGAAAGGTGCGTGCTTCTATGAATTAGCATGTTTGTAATGGGGATACGTCCTCCGAGCCATAAACATCCATCGTGCACAAATTTGAGCAACTGGTGCACACATATCATATTAATGGGGGTGTGGTGGTAATGTGGCATCCATAGCAAATTGAGTGATCCAAGATCTCTTGCTTATAGATGCATTAAAGAATCACATGCATCAATTGTAGCTTAACCATAGAAATTTAATGTGCACATGAGAGAAGAGGAAGAAACACATAAAACATTAAAGAAGACACGAAGCTTGATAATGAGTTTGTCCCTCTTAGACTACGTCTCTAGGCCTTGCTCGATCAATGAGGAGGCCTTCATTCATTAAATGGAATGAGGAAAAGAAATACAATCATCAATTACAAAAAGGAGTCTTATACCTCCATTCTATCAAATGGATGAGAAATGGGGAGCTCTGTTGCAAAAACTAGCATCACCATTGAATTCCTTTCGCTGAGAGGTGAAAAATTGATATAAAACTTGCCCAATTCTGACACTGGACCAAAACAGACCCCCTTGGAAAATGTGCTCAAGCAAGGTTCCACCCCTTGTTCTAGATCTGCTCAAGGTTCCACCACCTTTAGTCTCGAAATCCATCCCTGCTCTCCTCTATCCCGTACTGAGAAGAAATATAAGTTTTTATATGATGGCTTGGGTGGAGTTTTCAAAACTAGACCATTCGACGCATTGGTATAAATGTCAAGTGGTTAGGGAGGGGTTGGGCGGTCAAACCCCACCCCTCCATTTTTTTAAATTGTTTGTTATTAACATAACGATTTTTTGTTTTACAATTGGCAGGTAGAGATCATTAAATGGTCGTTTTGGGAGGCGGGTCCGCCAGTCCTGGTGGCCCGCTCCCCCTCCATACTCCCATGGATCTTTATTAACGCGGGCCGTTGCACATATTGTGGTGGTGGTGGGCGACGAGGTTGGCAGCCCGTGCCCATCGTTATTGTTTATAGTATATGGTTGTGGTGGAGGAGTGACACACATATAACAGGTTTGTTGTATGGTTCTAGGGTGGCGGGGTAATGGCCGTCTACCTCAATATTCTAATATGTTTTTTGGTTATGAATGTTGGGAAGGCCGATGGGGGTGGTGGCATGTCGGCCTATCTTTTTATATTTTTTTGTTTTTAATAACCATCCTGTTGTTTCTCAAAATTTTGAATCTGGGCCAATGGAGACAAATTAACTGGGCCACAAATTTTCCCAGAATCTGGGCCATGTTTGATGGAATCCGGTGGCCAGGTTTGGTCAAAATTGTGTCTCCTTTAAGCCTGTCACATGGGTAACTCAACCCTCAACTTTGACTGCTTCTATCTTCTCCACATTGACTCGGATTAGAGCTTCGTTCACATCGTTGGAATCAGGGTGACGAGCACTTTGATCTAATGTCAAGTTAATTTTCTTTCTGCCACTTTTAATTTTGAGCCTTTTCATGCCTCTAGTGTCTCGAGATCCACCTGGATCAATCCTCCCCACCAAAGAGCTTTTGGACCCCAAAAGCATTTACACTTAGCACGCTGTTTCAATCCACACTTTCAATCACTTGTACATGAAACTGGTATATTCTTATAATCATGCACACCACACATGACTCAACAATCCCTCCTTGCCAAGAGTTCATAGCACACACTCATTGGCCAATGATTATATAAAAGGTAATTAATGCCTCAAATACTAATAAGGGAAGGCCACAATATCATCATTGTGTCTTGGAGTGATGGGAAACACACCATCATTTTTACATTTACTTGCAACGTATGATTTACAATGGTGGCCATAACAAGCTACTACACCTAAAAAAACCAACTTAATAAAGAAAACCACCGTGAATGGGGTGGATTCATTTGTTGAACATGTTCACCTTTCGGCTCCTCTAGTAATGTTTCTAGAGCATGAAGCATCAGACACGTGGTTTATGGGTGTCCGTCTTTGTTGCAATGACTACAACGATTCTTTTTCCTCCAAACTTTCGGGGCTGCCTTGGGGCGCTTTCCACTGGTGTTCCTTCGATAAGTGTTCATGGAGTCCTCACTATCGTTGAACTATGAGGAAGGAATTTCATCATCTATCATTGGCTAGTTACTAGCTATATTGGAGCTTTCCCCCATTTCCTTTTTGGTGTATCTGAGTCCTGCATGACGCAGCAACTCCTTGACTTCGATGGGGTTTATGATGCCTTGGCCTTTGGTGTCGAGGCCCTTTCCTTGATAACCCATTTTCTTCAATATTTTGGATCCAATCCCTGTAGTATGTTTTAAAAAGAAGCAAATTCATCATCATGAAAATCATATGAGATCGGAGAATTGCTTTTTACCTCCAGATAGCTATGTTGCAGCTTTTCCAAGGCCTCATCCTTGGCTTGCAACTGGCGTAGTAATCTTTGTTTTTCTTCCCTTGCCTCATGTAGAATCCTCCTTAGCTTAGCATTCTCTGCTTGGATAAGGTGGTTGATCTCCTCAAGTTCTTGGAGTCCTTCTATGGGGAGTGCACCTTTTGGTATGTTGTTTGAAATCCTTGATTCATTGACAGAATTAGACCCCAAATCTATGGGTCCTCCTGCCATGATCCAAAGCGCTGCATACTTCGTCTCATCGCCAAAATCAGACCCCAAGTCAGTGGGCCTACCTTGTGAAAATCCTCTAGTTGTGACTTTCTCATCTTCAACTGACTCGAAATCTTGGCTTTGTTGCATGGTGGTGACGACCTTCTGTTTCCCCTTTCATTCATTCCTCTCAGGTCTCAGCTCAGGGTGCAGCTTCCAGCAATTCTCTTCGCCATGCCCCTCTTTCTCACAATATGTACAAGAGGGTTTTTCTCCCCTTCTCTTGGCTACCGCAGTTCTCTTTGAGTGGTCATGTTGTCCATGTGTTCCTCAGTTTTCCAGATGAATGGCCTTTACACTAGCTGAGTCAATGGTAGTAGGTTCAAACAATAATAAGGAATGTCTAATGTAACTATTTAATGATCCAATATACTTAGTTACTACTTTAGGTGAGTCAAGTGCAATGCCGAAGTTAAGTGCTTGTTTTCTAAACTCCTTGGTAAAGCTTTGAACATCCTGACCTTTGCCCTGCCTTAAGTATTGCCACTCCATTAAGGATTTTTGCTTATAACCCAAGGGATAAAATTGTTCTTTTAATGCATAAATGAAACTAGGCCATAAGGAAGGAAGATTACCCACACTCTTATTGCTTCGCAATTTTCTCTTCCGCCAAATGAGATTGGTGCCACTCAGCCGAAGAGAGGCCAATCGAATCTTTGCCTCATCCTCTGCGATCTGCTGAATCCTGCAGTAGATCTCAATCTACCTAATCCAGTTATCAAGCTTCTTTTCATTACTTTCACAGTATACATGGGAAGATAAAATTTGACATCTAATTTAAAGAAAGGTATCTTATGTGCATCCCTCGAATTTCTATGATGATGGTGATGGGAGGAAGAAGAACTTTCACTCATGGAAGGAGAAGGTGGTGGATCTCCTCCATCATCTCCGTGCACTGAACCTTATCCTTCTGAAGCTTTTTTCTTTGCACTCTCAAGTTTTTTAGGTCTTGAGAATAGCTTCTCAACACAATCTGCGATCATGTATAAAGTCTTGTGGAGGTTTACCTCCTCTTCATAATGAGCCTCTTCATCTGCCATGTTTCTCCTTCGATGTGCATGCCTTGCTTCAGGATCGAAAGACTTTAGTTTCCCTTCACCTCTTCAGAACCTATTCCTTTTTAGTATACAAACATGCAATTCACATCTAAAAAGACCTTCTCAGATACCACTTGATCCAAGATCTTTTGCTTATTGATGTATTAAAGAATCACATGCATCAATTGCAGCTTAACCATATAAATTTAATGTGAACATGAGAGAAGAGGAAGAAACACATAAAACATTAAAGAAGACAAGAAGCTTGATAACAGAGTTCTTTCCTCTTGGACTACATCTCTGGGCCTTGCTCGATCAATGGGGAGGCCTTCATTCATTAAATGGCATGAGGAAAAGAAATACAATCATTAGTCACAAAATGGAGTCTTATACCTCCATCCTGTAAAATGGCCAAGAAAAGAGGAGCTTTGTTGTAGAAACTAGCATCACCATTGAATTCTTGTCGTCGGGAGGTGAAAAATCAATATAAAACTTGCCCAATTTTGACACTAGACCAAAACAGACCACCCTGGAAAATGTGCTCAGGGAAGGTTCCACCCCCTGTTCCAGCTCTGCTCAAGGTTCCACCACTTGCAGTATTGAAATCCGTGCCCTCTCTGCTCTATTCCATACTGAGAAAAAAAATAAGTTTTTATATGATGGCTTGGGCAGAGTTTTCAAAACTAGACTATTGGGTGCATTGGTATAAATTTCAAGTGGTTAGGGAGGGGTCAGGGGGTCAAACCCGCCCCTCCCTTTTTTTAACTGTTTGTTATTAACATAATGATTTTTTGTTTTACAACCCGCAGGCGAAGATCATTAAATGGTCATTTTTGGGTTTGCTGGTCCTGGTGGCTTGCTCCCCCTCCATACTCCCGTGGCTCTGTATTAACGTGGGTCGTCGCATGTAGTGTGGCGGTGGTGGGTGACGGGGTTGGCAGCCCGCACCCACCATTATTGTTTATAGTATATGGTTGTGGTGGAGGGGCGACGGGGTTGATAGCCCCACCCCACCACATATAATAGGTTTGTTGTATAGTTCTGGGGTGGCGGGGTCATGACCATTCACCCCAATATTTTAATACATTTTTTGGTTATGACTGTTGGGAAGGCTGGTGGGGGTGGTGGCCCATCGACATATTTTTTTTAATACTTTTTTTTGTTTTCAATAACCATCCTACTGTTTCTCAAAATTTCGAATCTGGGCCGACAGAGACAAATTAACCGGGCCACAAATTTTCCCGAAATCTGGCCCATGTTGGCTGGAATCCAGTGGCCGGGTTTGGTCAAAATTACGTCTCCTTTAAGCCTGCCACATGGGTAAGTCAACCCTCAACTTTGACTACTTCTATCTTCTCCATACGAACTCGGATTGGAGCTCTGTTCACACCGTTGGAATCAGGGTGACGAGCACTTTGATCTGATGTAAAGTTAATTGTCTTTCTACCACTTTGAATTTTGAGCCTTTTCATGCCTCTAGCATCTCGAGATCCACCTGGATCATTGAGAAACCTTGATTGGTCAACACTGCGGACCCATTCCTCTATTTCCAGTGCTTTAACACCCATTTCTTCATAATAAACCCTCCTCATATATTTTTCCATCGCCAAGTGTAGGAACTAAGCGTGGTTCGTGAGGTCCCAATTCTCCATTTTTAACAATGGGACGCTTGCGAGCCAAGAGCCTTCAAAAGGGACTTGTTCAGGTAGCAGGGGTGTGGATATTGTGAATTTCTCGGCATCTGGGTCCTTCGTGACCTTTGCTTTTCCCTTCCATGGAGGGATATACTTGGGTATCCTTGTTATGGGTTTCGCTCCTTTAGCATTAGTATCTTATGTTCCCTAGGCTTCATCCCCCTCCAGGTCCACTACTTTCTCGAGTTGCTTATCTTTCTTCTACTTCTGCATTTCGGTATGCTTCCTGGTGGATGCACACACTGGCACTGGCTTTTTTGTGCTTTTCCTTTGGTACAGGTTTCTTCTCCTTCGGTACAGGTTACTTTTCTTTTTAGATGGTCTGTTTCAACCTGGGAAACCTCGGCGCCATGGGCACCGCAGGCATAGCCTCTACACTTGACACTCATGGTCTTGGTGTGTCGGACACAGCTGCTTCCGAACTCAGGGCTTCAGTGGGGTTGGTAGCAGTCATTCTCTCCACAAACAACTCAGGGCTTTAGTAGAAATATTTTCTCGTGATAGGAATTCTTCCCAAAACGATTGGCTCATAGGCAACAAACAAAGGAATTCACTAACAACTCTTAGAGCACAAAGTGTTCTCCATTGGACTGGCACGTGTAATTTGTAAGGAGTTTTGAATTCAAATCCGACCGTTCCCCCAATTTCTGACAGTAAATGTTGTTTTAGTGACAGATCTTCAAATATTTTTGCCTTAAATCCCACCACCCCGCTCCACTTAACCATCTTCTAGCCGTTAATTCATGAACAATAACTCCAACGGTCATTTTCCTACTATGCAACATCTTCCTCAACGGTGCCTCTTCCTGAGCACAACTTTCTGGGTTGCCTCTTCATCATTCTTAGCGCAACCTACTTGCTGCGTTGTCCTCCAAACTTGATAGTGTAGTTTATAGTCCCGTGCTCCCTTGCAACTTCCCGGAGCACTAAGACTATCCTACTATCATATAGTCATTGTGTAGGATCACCTGTATAAAATTTTAACTTGCTCCCATTCACTCTTCCAGGGAAGGGTTCCCCATTCAGCTTCACGAACTAAACTGTGCCTCCATCTATAATTTCTTTGACAATATATGGCCCTAACCAATGCATCTGAAATTTACCTAGAAATTTAATGAATTTGCTATCATATAATAAGAAAATATTGTCTACCTTGAATGTGCGAAGCTTGATATGGCGATCATGCCATGGTTTTTCTCGTTCCTTCTGTACTTATTGATGAAATCCTTCCAAAAATAGATCCTCTTCGAGCTCCATCAGCTACGAGCGCCATTCCTCCAAGGCCTTGTGATCCTCCATATTCATCAAGGTTGTTATGCGCAAACTAGGCACAATGTACTCCATCGACATTACAACTTCGACCCCATATACTAATTTGAATGACGTTTGCCCTATCAGCTTCTTACAAGTAGTCCTATAAGCCCATAGTACTGCAGGTACATGCACATCCCAGTCATTTCACTGCATGTTGTAGATCTTCGTCAGTGCATTCTCCAAAATATTTTTAAAGGCTTCAATAGTTCCATTGGCCTGCGAGTGATACAGTGTACTCTTTTGATGGTAGACCTAGAATTCTTCAGTCAATGCGCCGACCATTTCGTTTAGAAAATGCATACCTCTGTCACTCATCAACACTTTCGGGCAACCAAATCTGGTTAATACATATTCAAACAAGAAATTTACGGCTGTGGCCCCCGTACAATCTTTAACCGGCTATGCTTCCAACCATCTAGTTAGATATTTCATTGTAGTGATGGTATAGTGCGTGCCCGTTAATTATTTCCAGGGGGCTGAATTGGCCCAACAAAACCAATCACCCATTTCTCAAAGGCATGCAAAGATACTTGAGGATTTAGTGGCAACTCATCTCTTTGAGTTGGCCTGCCATTTCTTTGACATGCATCTCATGCCTTATAATATGCCTTGGAATCCTTGTGCAAAGTTGGCCAACATAGACCTACGTGAAAAATATTTTGCGCAGTTGCCTTGCCTGGTGATCTAACATGATCATATGTTAAAAATGAAGTAGAATTGATTATGCCAACAGTGAAATGAATGTTAACTTAAAGTGTTGAAACCGTCATAATTTCTTGAGAAAAAATACTTTAGAACAGATGATAAACATAAGCAAGATGCAAAATAGAAGTGAAAACATCAAATACACAACTATACCAGGTGGCAAGATTGATTATGGAGTTCATCTCTGATGGACTACGTCTCCGGGTTTGCTTTCAAGATGGGCGACCTATTTATTAGGAATGAATCTGAGATGGTCTATTACACAGAAAATTGGTCAAACTTAATGTGCACATAGGCAATTTTGGTCATTGTCTTCAGAAATCTCTCTGAACTAGCTTTCCAATGCCTATCTCGGTTTCCCTTTCCGACTCCCAATGCTCCTGTTACACTGAAAACAAAATCTCTTATATCCTACAGAATCTACACTCTAAACCCAAAACTATTAATCCCTTCTTTATCAACAAAATTGGTGTATTTATATGTTTTTAGTTACATTTGAGGTCTTCCTAGCCAAGATTGGCATGAATGCAACATCATAGTCTCGGTCAAACCACTAGGGAACACCTTAGTGCCTAGTCACATGGTGGTTGCATTACTTAGGCCGATTATAATAATAAAAACCAAAAATAAAACATAAAAACCCACTTTGCACCTTGGATTAACCCGAATCCATTAGCGGCTAGCTAACCGGGTGGAGGAAGCATTAAAAGCTCATGTGAGCAGGTGACTAAACTCACGGTGATAATGGTGGTGGTTCCGCCGACTGTTGGCTATGGCGGTTGACGGTTGGCTATCTTGACACTCACAAGTCACAGTTTCCTGCCTGACTGCAACTACCACCAAATGGCATGAAGATTCCCCTTACTACCCAGTCGACAATAATGTTCACATGTCACCATTAACTCTGACCGTAATTGTCAACTCCACTGTGCAGTTCCAAAAAGGTTAAACCTTGGTGGATATGTGTTACTCCAGTCACATGTATACGACTACTGTTGCAGTTAGACTCTGCTGTATGTAAACCCCAACTGCAAGTTTAATTTCCACTGACTGTTCACATGGCCTTATTGTTGTGGTCCTGTTGCGTTTAACTCCCATGGTTAGGGACTGCGGTTTATGATATTTGTTTTGTACTGTTCATAATACATGGTAGAGAGGGTTTATACATAGGGTTAAGGTTTTTTAAAGTATTTTTAACACATTGTAAGGGTTAGAACTTAGGTTTTAGGTATTTTAATGCACAGATTTAGGTGTTACGACTTAGGTTTGATGTATTAATGTATTAGGGTTTTAGGTTTTAGGTTAGGGTTTTAATCTTAATTTTTTTCTAAAGACAACCCTTTTTACATCAATTGTCACAAAGTAACATTAGCGACAAACGTCACATGATGACGACAACCAAACTCTAAAAGCTAGATGACCAACCCACGTTGACAACCAAATCTTGATGGAATTGATGACAACCAACATGTCGACAACCAAATCTTGTGAGGCGGACGACAATCAAATATCGACGACCAAATCTTGGCGGAACCGATGACAACCACATGTCGACAAGGAGGTTCCAAACTATATCACCATGAAAACCATATACATTACCAGATAATCTGAACCATAAACATCACTATCGAAGCTGATGGCATCGGACATTGAATGCTGACCACGAAACTGAATGTGTGCAATTGATCTGAAAAGAGCCTCTTGGATAAATGCTCTCCACTTGAAAGCTTTTGGCCACAAAAGTTTGACTTAAAAAAATAGCAGGTGAGGGTAGAGCTCCCTCACTCTCCACCTTGTCCCGATGATGTACCAATACATTTGATCAACCACCTGAAAGTGATGACCCTGATGATGCTAACTTTTATCACCTGGATTGAACCTCAGGCTGAAGGAAGGCAATTCCAGGGTAACCACAAACCACGCTTAGCTAAGTAGCTAGCCCTGCTAGGCCAGGAGAGGGCTCTGTCCATAAGGATATCAGTCAAGATGACTAGATCAGGTAAAGGATATTAGGCTAGGTATAGTAGCATGAAGTTTTGATTGGATTTTGAAAGCGTTTTGTTGGATCATGAGGAGTTGGACAGTTTAGGTCTAAGGAATTAGGTCAGAATGGCAGGGTGTTCAATGGGGCAAGGTAGGCATAAGGTTTAACACTTTAAGTATTGATTGGGTGATATGTTTAAGACTGGTGAGAAACTAATAAGAGCATGTGAAAACCATGGATCCTTCCTAGAATGCAGAAAACATGAAATGGTGAATTTTTTCCCAAAGCAAAGCACTAATATAATGAATTCTGCCTATCAACTTGAAAGCATTCACTTAGAAAGAAATGAAATGGTTAACGAAGTATATAAAACAAATTAACATATGATCACAAAAGAAGAAACTATAATAAAACTCCATACCACATGGATCCCATAAAAATAGTTGCAATTCTTATTAATCCCCTGCTAAACTGCTACAAAATGATGTACAATCAAGATTTGAGCATTCAGCTGAGTCCAACCCTTTTCAGTGAGAAAGAAGAAGAAGATATAGAAATGAATTCAAGCTCCTCCCTTTCTCAGGGGTCGAATCCCTAAGATGAGGAGCTAATCTAACCAACACTGAACAAGAAACAGGAATATAGGCATCTCAATAACTTGCCTCTAAAAGTGAAAAACTGATTCATTTGAGCTCAAATTGACTTTTAAAGAAATGAATCTACCCTCTACTACTAGTTATCCATCATACTTACATTCCAAGTCATCATTTACAATGGTAAAAAATCCTCAATGAGAGAAAATCCATGAACACAGTCAAAAAATGGAAAACTAACAATCCTGTGCAAAAATTGCCCTACGTGCAGTGCCATTGGCCCAACATGCGTCGCCACTTTCAGGTCCCTTTTGGAGGCCTTCCTGACATCCAAATTGAGCTCGTGATAGCTTATTGGAAAGGTCTTCAAGTATACTATCCCAAACACCTGGCGTTTCTTCATTTGAAGCTCATTTGATCCCTCAAAACTAGATTCTCCCAAGACTTCTTCTGTGTGTCCAAAAGTGGCAGAAAGGTCATTTTTAGGGTTTTTTTTTTTACCTTTTGGTGGTCCAGTTCTACTCCAAAAACTTAGAAAATCTATAGGGTTCATGTCGTCATCACTTTGAATCTAAAAATTAAAACCGTTTCTCCATTGGGTTCCCCTAGGAAAAGCGCAGTGCCGGTGGCGCTGCACATTTAGGCAGTTTTCATGTGTGTAGAATTTCAAAATTTGAAAATGTCAAAAATATTCCAAACTTGACCAAAATTGGTGAGAAGCACAATCATCAAGTCTTCTAATGAGCCAGGAAGCTTCTACAAGCATCCTAACCCTATCCTCCTCCCTTTTTCCCTTCAAAGCCCGCCTTAGCCTAGCTTTCATCTTTTTGACCCTCATGTTGCAAATTTTGTTTCGGTCCTGTAATGGTAGGCCATGTGTCTGATTATTTGATTGTCTCTATTGGCCTTCTACAATAGATTCTGAAGGTGAAAATTTACTCTCTCAAGCTAAGTCTCTCTATCGTCTTCAATCTCCTTCTCAATAGGAGTCAAAGTGACTTCTGCCTCTTTGTTACTGTGTCGTTTTACCTTGAGCAGTTCCAGCTCCATGAGGACTTGTTCGTCACTCAACTGCTTGTTTTCTTGTTCCAAATATGTGATGACATACTTGGCCCTCTCCAAATTATCCATCAAAGCTTGTACTTAAGCCTCCTTTTCTTGTATGATGATGTCCTTTACTGTGTCTTCATCTTGAGCCTCTAAGTCAATTATTTCCGCGCCATGATGAGTATAACACTACTTTGGCTCATCATGCTCTGTCAAGTCAAGTCTCTTTCCTCCTCATCATCAAAACTCTCCTCTGGTATCTTTTCCTTCCCTTTGTGTAGCTGCTAAACCCGTACCTATTGTGCTGATGAAGAAGGCAAAGCCCCTTCCACATCCTATAAAGCAAGCATTTTCCTATGGGCTAATGAAGGAGGCAAGGTCCCTTCCACATCCCGTGGAGAAAACACTTTCCTATTGTCTTAAAACAATCTCCTTGTGCCCCTCTAATATGTCATGAAGGTGCTGGGCACCTCAGTAGCTCTAGTCTCCTTGGCGTCCTCATCTGTTTTCACCTGAGCACTGCTAGAAGGTCCCCCTGCTTCTTGAGACATTGGTGGAGGAATTTGAGGACCCCTGAAGATGTCATGAACAATAAATGTCTCCCAAGAGATGTTGAGGAGACTGAGATGATGAAGCACAATCATCTTGATAAGGGAATAATGATAGATACTACTCATCTGCTGAGGGTATGGCTTCTTCTGGACAAAATGAGCCATCTTCTCAATATTCCTGAACAAGAAATAAGGGAGGTTTAACATCCTCACCCTGGTAAAATGCATGAGGAGACTGATGTGATAGGTGTACAACTTGGAGAATCTGCCCTCACAAGTGAAATATTTCATGATTATTTTCATCATGGGGACATACTTGTCTTCAAGAAATCTGAAAGGAAAAAGTATCTTCACCTCATTTTTGTACCAGGGTTTGATATAAGGCTCGTAATAGTGTTCATCTAGGTCCTGGGCCTTGTACCACTTCTCCCCTACATTTGGAATCCTGGTTGCATCTGAAATGATGGAGGGTGAGACTATGAATGTTACCCCAACAAGAGTCACCTTGTTGTCATGAAGATGAGCTACAAAAAGTCTGTTGAGTTCAGGGCGATGTTGAACTCTCTCTACTTGCTCACAGAACTCATAGCAGTTAAGATATCTGAAACATGTGATAGCCAACTAAGGGGCTTGCAATTCTCTAAGGTTTGATGGCTCTTCTTTGATAATTTTTCCTCCCTTGTGTGGTTTTCTCTGTTGCCTAGCTCTATCTGCTGAGGTGTCACTGCCTGTGTTTTCCTCCTCCTCATAGTCTTGGTCCTCTTTGTCCATGTTTTTAAGGCTTGAGGTTGTATGAAGGGAATGAGTGAAAATGTTTTAGGAGTGAGGGGAATGGAGATAAGCTTATGGGCTAGAAAATGAATGAGGGAATAGGAATCATAAAAATGAGAGGGAGGGCTTGGTTTATTTGAGATTTTGATTTTTGTGAAGAGGGATAAAGGGATGGACATGTTTTGGAATAGGGATAAAGTGATAAAGAGATATAGGGATAAAGGGATAAGGAAAGAGTTTAGAGTTGTAGTGATAGGTGATAGGAGGAACAATGGGGGTTTAAGGTTTTAGGTGGGAAAATTTAGGGTTTCATATTTCCCATGGGAAATTATGCTTAAGAGTTTGATTGCAAACCAATAATGAAACATGTGAGGTCAACTTGAATTGAAGGTAAGAGAGGGAAAATTTTGAAGTTTGTTGAGTTTTGAGAGTCTTTTGCTCAACGCACAGTGCCACCGCATAAACACGTAACGCCACCTCCAGAAGTGCATCGCAATGTAAAATTACACTGGGAAATTTTCCAGACATGCAGCGCTAGGCCTAGATGTGCAACGCCAAGCTCTCAACACGGAGCACCACTCCTCCTACCCAAAACATGCAACACCAGTCTGCCTACGCACAATTCCACTCCACCACTACTCCAAACGCGTAGTGCCACCCTCTAGAAGCATAGTGCCAACTCTCCTTTTCCCAAAATTCGCTCAATCTTTCCTCTTCTCCTCACTTTTTGACTTCTTTCTTGCCAAATGAGAATGATGAATTGGAAAATGAAATGTGAGGTCTTATGTAAGAGTAAATTTTGACTTTTCACTTGAAAAACCCACTTTCTAATTTTTCTTGACCTTCTCCAAAACTCTGTTTTTAATGCCTTCTTTGTTTCTTTTTAGGTGGATAATGCTCAACTTGAATTGATTTTTGTAGTGTTTCTTTGTCTTCTAGCAAGGAGAGATGCTTTGATGCAGTTGGGATCATTTATTACATAAAGTGACTTAAAATTACATAAGAAATACAAATTAACTCAAAATACTCTGTTTTCACCTCAAAAACATGTTTTTGAGGCGAAAATTACATTAGTTTAAAAGATAATGATATAGTAACTATGACCTACAAACCATCATGTTTTACTTATTTATCATCCTCAACCCTTGCTGCCCTTTATTTACACTTTTAAATCATGCTCGTGACCTTGGAAATGAAACCCTAAGACCTAATGAAAACATATCCTAAGACCTATTGAAAACCCTAATGAAAACATGCCCTATGACCTAATGAAATCATGATTGCAAATTGACCATGAAGCCATAAATGAAGATAACCTGAAGAAGGGTCAGAAAGTATACTCTATGAGGGAGAAATCAGATTTTCTGAAGAGAAGACGACCATCAATGGATCAAGTTGACATGACCTAACAAAATGATGTAAAAGTTTCAGTATGGGACCCCTAAAATGAAAATGCAAAGAGAAAATTTTGATCCCTGATGGAAGTATGCAGATATTGACACTAAAATTGGCCTTATTGTGGATGGTAGCTCCTTGGAGGTGTTAAGAAGACTATAGACCAAGTGCCTCATCCATTGGGTAATACGGTCAAAAAAAAGAAGAAGTGAAAAATGACTTAATAAAAATTGAAAACTGACTCACAACCAAACTAACTCTAAACTTGACTATAAACTAAATCAACCAAACTTGAGACTAATCATTCAAAATTAATAGCCTTCACTTTAGGCCCCAAGCTCAGATGACAGTGTACTTGAAACTTTGCAAGGAAAAGCAAACTGGTATATACAATGAAGGTGAAGCAACTTCAGGGAACAATCTCAAAAGTAGCAGTGCATCAGGAGCCTACCATTCACTGGCCCTACTGAAAATTCATGACCATCCATTCCCTTTAACAAAAATTCATTTTGTCCTCGATAAGCTGAGATTTTATATGGTCCTTTCCATAAATTGTCAAACTTACCATGCTTTCCCTTTTCCTCATTCTGTGCATCCCACCGCAGCACTACATCTTCCAGCTGAAACTTTTCTACTTTGGTTTTGCGGTCATAAATTTTCTTTATCTTCTCTTGCAACCGGAAAGTGTTTTTGGAAACCTCTTCCCTTGTTTGCTGAAGGTGAATCATTTGATTAATTCTATGTTGAATATCATCCTCTTCACTGCCAGCTTCCTGTAACAATCTCATGACTGGGACTGCAAGTGATGTAGGAAATATTGTATCAGTGCCATAAACCAACTCAAAAGGTGACATACCTATTGATTTCTTGCTACTCACTCTGTCAGCCCACAAGGAATTAACAAGCTTACGATGCCAATTCTTCTTGTTTGCCTCCAACATTTTCTTGATAATGTTCACCAAGGATTTATTTGATGACTCAGCCAATCCATTGCCCTACGGGTAGTATGTTGTGGAATGACCCAATGTAATATTGTACTTGTTGCAAAACTCCACCATCTTCTTGGACTTAAATGCTATTGTATTATCTGTGATAAGCTTGTGAGGGCAACCAAGGTGAGACAAGGTATTAGATTCTAAAAATTGGAAAATTACTGTGTCCATGGCTTGCCTTGTTGGAATGGCCTCAATCCACTTGGTGAAGTAATCGGTAGCTGTCGAAATCCATCTATGTTGTGCTGATGATGTGGGATGTATTTCCCCTATGGAATCAAGTCCCCACTACTAGAAAGGTGCATTTACTTCAACTGGCTTCAAAGGAAGAGGAAGAAAATTCCTTTTTCCTTGAAAAACTTGGCATTCATGGCAGCCCATAACTGCCTTATATAAATCTAAAAACAAAGTCGGTCAATAATATCCTACTCTCAACACTTTGTTAACTGTTGTTTTTCAAAACAAATGACTGCCATAATCACCTCTATGAAAATCATTCATTACCTGTTGAGCTTCATCTTCAACTAAACAATTAAGAAGAACTCCTCTCGGATCTTTCTAATAGAGAGCACTATTTAAAATGCAGAATTTTGTAGAATTTAGTTTTAGTGACCTACCTTTACTCCTTGACATTCCAGGAGGTGGTGAAAGATGCTGAAGAACATAAACTATATCAGAATACCAAGGTGATTTCAGAAACATTTCTGGTACTTGAATGAGCGAGCCACCATCTTCGTCCTTTGACATTGCTGCAATAAGATTTATGTATAGAGCATGGAGATTTGATTTATCCATTAGTTTTCCCAAGCCTCGTCCTTTGATCGGTTTGGTAGGTTTAATCTCAATATCATACTCCAACATTGCTGCTATCCACTTACCTCTTCTTCCCTTCGGATCAGTTTGCATGAGAATATCCTTGACTGCTGCATTAGGAACAGAGGCTATAATATGTGAATGCAGAATGTATACTCTAAAACCCTTAAATGCTTTTATAAGATCCAACACTCTTTTTTCAATGATATTTTAATGGAAGGAATCATCTTGAATAGTCCTACAGAAAAAATCAATGGGTTGCTCCACCTGATCCCTCTTTTGCATCAATACTGTAGCCATGGTGTGCTCAGATGAAAATGAAAATATAATAAAATCATGAGTATAATTAGGACTAAACAAGACTAGGGCTATGGTCAAAGCAAACTTTACCAAATTGAATGACTTCATGGCATCCTTAGTCGATTTCAATGTGCTGTCCTTTTTCAACATATTAGTTATTTCACGTAAATGCTCAGCCAAATTTGGTATAAATTAGCGTAAGAAATTCATCTTACCATTGAAAGCCTGAATCTTATTTTTGTTGCGTGGAAAGTCTATTTGCTAAATTACCTCCACCCTTGAAGGATCAATGCAAATACCATATATATAAATTATATGACCAAGGAGCTTACCTTCGTCCATGGAAAAAAGACTCTTTTTCAGTTTAGAGTAATCCTGAACTTCCTACATTTCTGAAAGACAATCCTTAAGTGGTGCAAATGTTCATCATTAGAACCAGAAAATACCATCAAATCATCTAAATAAACTACCAAGAAAACAACCTTCTCATCAGCAAAAGCTATGTCCATTTCCCGCTGAAAAGTGGCTCCGACATTCTTCAACCCAAATGGCATTTTGGGATACTGAAAAGCTCCCCATGGTGTTGTGAAGGCATTTTTTTCTTGGTCTTTTTCATGCAGTAAGATTTGATTATAGCCTGAGTAACCATCAAGTAGTTACAGCCGTGATGCTCCAACTACTCTTTGCAAAATATGGTCCATCTTAGGAAGAGGGTAATTATCCTTTAAGGACACTTTGTTAAGGTTCCAGAAATCTATGCACAACCTTATCTCTTCGGTCTTCTTTTGTACCAGGACCAAATTTGAGATCCAATTAGAAAATCTAATTGGAACAATGATGCCAGCTTTAAACAATCTATTAACCTCTTTCTCGATGGATGGAAACAACTTTGGATTGATTCTTCTCAACTTCTGTCTAAAAGGTTTTTGATCCGGCTTGATAGGAATAGTATGCTGAATGATATCCTTGTCATACACTTTCAAATCTGAATAATCCCATGCAAAAACATCAGAAAATTCAGAAAGTAATCTAACATACTTAGCCTTTACTTTAGGAGACAATGCTTTTGATAACTTTACAAGCTTGGGCTTGTCAGCTGTTCCAAGATTTACATCTTCAACTCCTTTGTCCGTAGGAACTAGGTTCGGTTTTCTTGCCACATCATCCTAATAAAAAATATCCTCTAAAGGTATGATACCTCTAGGAATGATATTATCCTTCAACTGTAAAACCTTCATCTGATTTACCTCAATGTCTTGTTCATCGGAATCACAAACATCATCAATACAAGCATTCTTAAACTTTACTTCATTATGCAAAAAGGCATTAATTTCATTATCATCCCAAAACACTTACCAATACCTCAAATTATCAGGAACAACAGGCCTATGTTTGACATGAATTTCAAATTTGTTGCTAGAATTCATTGGAATCTTCAAATTGCTAGCCACAGTGGCAAGTGAATCTGCAATGATGTTTTGAGTCCGGGGTACTGTTGTCAAGGTATATTTAGGAAACATCCTCAAAATATCTAGAACTGCATTTTTGTATGCACTCATCTGTGGATGATTTGCTTGATATTCTCCTTTTACTTGTTTAATCACCAGATTTGAATCACCATAAACGAAAATCCTTTTCGACTCCAGTTTCTTCAAAATTTTAAGACCTGTAATCAAAGCCTCATACTTCGCTTCATTATTAGAGCAATCAAAATCTAACTTGTAGGAACATACTATAACATCACTTGGGACTTTGGTAGGCTGGAAAGCAGAGCTTCGAATGCAAATTCCAATACCAGCATCATCCTTACCCACAACGCCATCAAAGTCCATGCTCCAAAGGCCAACTTCATCTTCTAGATGCTGAAATCCTTCTCTACCTTACCTTTTCTAATTACTTCATTTTTCTGCTCTTCACTGACCTTTTGCTGCTGTGTAGGCTACTCAGAAGAAATTTCTATTTTTTCTTTTTCTAGATTAAGAACTGCTATAAAATTCTCACAAATTTCTGGTACATCATCTACTTCTACAAGCTAAATATCTACATCATTCAATCCACTATCAGGGTACAAAACAAAGGACTCTAAATCAGTATGTACAACATTTATCAGATGATTCATAGGATTCTCTTTGCTTGTGATCATATACTTCATTTTCTTTTCTCGGTACAACTTCCTCAATTGACCAAAAATAGGGATGGTAGCATAAGAGAAGTCAAGTTGTAAAGTGCCTTTGAGTTTAGCACCCCATGATCTAGATAAGAGAATACCAAACCAAGGCAGTATATCAGCAACTACCACATCCATCAAGACATTTTTGGCTGGGATTTGATCTAAAGAAACCTCCAAATCTTTGATGAGACCAATGCAACGAACTCTACGAGAGTCAAAGGAGTACAAATCATGATATTTCCGGGTGATAATCAAATTGTGAGAAGCTCCAGAATCTAACATAACATTATGGAGAATATACTCATGCAATCTAAGACTTAGATAAAAGGGAGGAACTTCGCTATCTTCAGGTTGACCTTCTATGGCTGGACCAAAAATGAGTTCAGGATGATCATCCTCGACATTCACCATGTCTGAAAAAGGATCTATTTGCAATATTCTAGATACATGGTGTTTATAGTTGTTAATCTTAACAAGATCAGTCAAAGGAATGGACACTTTTAATTTAGCAATTTCACTTTCTAAATTAAAGGATGAAACTTTTTCTACCTCTTTGACACCAATGTCCTTCTTATCCACTTGCTCTTTCGCTACACTATCTTTTTGCTGACTGTTCTTCTCATTTGCAGTGATACTTTTTGATGGTACCTTATTGGGATTCAGATCAACAAGCTCTTTCTCTTTCTTCTGAGTTTTTGAGGAATCATTCTTTGCTTGCACATATTTTCTTTTCTGAATGGGATTGACCGGTACATCTCTTCTCCCTAAAGAGTATTGCCTCTGCTGTGTAGTTAAAGCATTCATATAACCATGCTGATAATCATCAAATTTAGCCTCCAAAACCACATCATTTGCTAAGATGTAATCCTCATCCCTATGAATGTTTGGAACTTCTGCATATTCTTCATCTTTAGTAAGAAATATAGGCATACCATCAACAATGAAAAAGTGATTTATTTCAATTACTGGATCTTCATCATCTTCTTCTTCCATTCCTTGAACATAGTTCTGCTATAAGGGAGTTCTGACTTGCTGTTGTTGCACTAGTTTCTATGGTGCCTTTTGCTCTCTATGCTTGATTCAGAATTGGGGCTACTGTTGTCCTCTAAAATTTGGATTCTGGATTGTTGGTTCAGGTCTATCTATGATGGTTAACCGGTCAACCATCCTTTATATAGTTCGAATCAATGTATCCATCTTTACATTTGAAGTAGATGCTTCTTCTTTCCTGGTCACTCTTTTCTCAGATCTCATTCTTGCTCTTTTGGCTAGTAAGTTTGCTTCTAAACTCAAAACATTCTTTTGAATGTCTTCTAGTGTGGTAGGATCACATTCCTGCAACTGATATGCCATATCAGCATCAAAACCGTTTGGAAACTTGAGAAAATCCAATCCCTTTGGTGGTTTAATGTTGGCAGGAATAACATTGTATACTGCATTAAACCTCACACAATAGTCTTGCACACCCTTGCCGACATTTCTCTTCATGTTCTCATACTCAGACAAAATCTGAAGTGGATTCTTCTTCACCTCCCACCGATCCAAGAACTACCTATAGAGGATTTTTAAAGTGGTGATAAAAGCTACTGGTAAAGCTCTGAACCATTCTCGAGCTTGACCTCCAAATCTTTGTACAAACAATCTCATCGTCACATCTTCAATCTCTACTTCATGGAGGTCAAAGAAATCATTCATTTTATCAACATGTTGCTGAGCTGTAATGGTTTGAGTGGCATCAAAGAAAGGTATATCGGTTTGATAATCAGCGGACATGGGACCAATATTATGAGGTAAAACAAGGGGTGCATACCAGGCGACCATAACTCGAGCTGTATTTTAAGCAAGGATTGGGCTACTAGAAGTTGACGCAGTAGTTTATGGAGAAATGAGAGTAATAGGTGATTGATGGGAAATGGTAGGTTGATAGGGAAGTGAAGGTATAAATGGAGGTGGGGAATGAATTTCAAAGGTTGAAGGGAATAATGATGAACTAAGGGTAGTGGACACCGGTTCAGAAAGCTCAGGGATCTTAGCATTAGTGAGGGATGATTGAGGGGAATTTAGAATATACTCATCAATTGATCGCTTTGCCTTTTGGACTTCAAGATCTGCAATAAACTATAGATCTAGAACTATGTCATTAAGTGCACTTTCAGATCTGGTTCTAAATAGGGAAAGATCAAGTGACAGATCAAAGGGGAGGTCTTCTAAAAACAACTAGTCATCAAGGCATGAATCTACTTTTATTGAAGGTGTGGGACTGACTGAACTTTCTTGTCTTTTGAGTCTTCTCAAAATCAAATTGGGATTATCCACTATTTGGGCAGGGTTTGGATCTGGATTTTCCCTAGTGTACTTTCTCGAAGCCAATGTGCTCAAATTTCGAAGTTTATATATTGATTTACAACTTTCCAATTCAGCCTAGTAAATTCTAAAACTCATCATCCATAAGATTAAGAATTCAATGAAAGATACTACTAGGTTGATTAGTATTTCATCCCTAGTATGGTCGCCACAATGTTATCACTTGGATTGAACGTTGGGCTAAATGAAGGCAATGCCAGGGTAACCACAAACCACGCTTGGCTAAGTAGCTAGCCCTACTACGTCGGGAGAGGGCTCTATTTGTAAGGATCTCAGCCAAGATGACTGTATTAGGTAAAGGATATTAGGCTAGGTATAGTAGCATGAAGTTTTGATTGGATTTTGAAAGGGTTTTGCTGGATCAGGAGGAGATGGACAGTTTAGGTCTAGGGAATTAGGTCAGAATTATAAGGTATTTAATGGGGCAAGGTAGGCATAAGGTTTAGCACTCTAGGGCTTGATGGGGTGAGATGTTTAAGAATGGTGATAAACTAAGAATAGCATGTGAAAACCGTGGATCCTTCCTAGACTGTAGAAACATGAAATGGTGAATGTTTTCCCAAAGCAGAGCACTAATATAATGAATTCTGCCTATCAACTTGAAAGCATTCACTTAGAAAGCATTGAAATGATTAACGAAGTATAAAAAACACATTAACATATGATCAAAAAAGAAGAAACTATACTAAAAATCCATACCACATGGTTCCCATAAAATAGCTGCAATTCTTATTAATCCCCTGCTAAACTGCTACAAAATGATGTACAATCAAGGTTTGATCATCCAGCTGAGTCCAACCCTT
Source organism: Pinus tabuliformis (assembly GCA_031772625.1). Lineage (NCBI taxonomy): Eukaryota > Viridiplantae > Streptophyta > Pinopsida > Pinales > Pinaceae > Pinus > Pinus tabuliformis. The sequence continues at coordinate 1,755,807,634 of CM062817.1, read as the reverse complement.
TTCAATGAGAAAGAAGAAGAAGATATAGAAATTAATTCAACCTCCTTCCATCCTCAAGGGTAGAATCCCTAAGATTAGGAGCTAATCTAACCAACACTGAACAAGAGACAGGAATATAAGCATCTCAACAACGTGCCTCTAAAAGTGAAAAACTGATTCATTTGAGCTCAAATTGACTTTTAAAGCAATGAATCCACCCTCTACTACTAGTTATCCATAATATTTACATTCCAAGTCATCATTTACAATGGTAAAACATCCTCCATGAGAGAAAATCCATGAACATAGTCAAAAAATGGAAAACTAGCAATCCTGTGCAAATATTGCCCTACGCGCAGCGCCACTGGCCCAACGAGTAGCACCACTTTCAGGTCCATTTCAGAGGATGTCCTGACATCAAAATTGCGCTCATGATAGCTCATTTGAAAGGTAGTCACGTCTACTTGCCAAAACACTTGGAATTTCTGCATTTGAAGCTCATTTGACCCATAAAAGCTTGATTCTCCGAAGACTTTTTTTGTGTGTCCAAAAAGTGGTAGAAGGGTCATTTTTAGGGTGTTGTTTGACCTTTTGGTGGACCAGTTATGCCCCCAAAACTTAGAAAATCCATAGGGTTCATGTCCTCATCAATTTTAATCCAAAAATGCAAACCATTTCTCCATTGGGTTCCCCTAGGAAAAGTGCAGCGCTGGTGGCGCTGCGTGTTTAGGCAGTTTTCCTGTGTGTAGAATTTCAAAATTTGCAAATGTCAAAAACTCTTCCAAACTTGACCAAAATTGGTGAGGAGCACCATCATCAAGTATCTTGATGAGTCGAGGAAGCTTCAGCAAGCAACTCGAGCCTATCCTCCTCTTTTTTTCCCTTCAAAGCCCACCTTAGCATAGCTTTCATCTTTTTGACCCTCGTGTTGCAAATTTTGTTTCGTGTCCTGTAATGGTAGGCCATGTGCCTAATCATCTCATTGTCTCTATTGTCCTTTTGTAACAACTTCAGGAGGTGAAAATTGACTCTCTCAAGCAAATTCTCTCTATCATCTTCAATCTCCTTCTCAATAGGAGTCAAAGTGACTTGTGCCTCTTTGTCACTTTGTCGTTTTACCTTGAGCGGATCTAGCTCCATGAGGACTTGTTTGTCACTCAACTACTTGTTTTCTTGTTCCAAATATGTGATGACATACTTGTCCCTCTCCAAATTGTCCATCAAATCTTGTACTTGAGCCTCCTTTTCTTGTATGATGATGTCCTCTATTGTGTCTTCATCCTGAGCCTCTAAGTTAATTATTTCCATGCCATGATGAGTATAACACTACTTCGGCTCATCATACTTTGTCAAGTCAAAGTATCTTTCCTCCTCATTATCAAAAATCTCCTCTGTCATCTTTTCCTTCCCTTTGTGCAGCTACTACACCTGTACCTACTGTGTTGATGAAGAAGGCAAAGCCCCTTCCACATCCTGTGGAGCTAGCATTTGCCTATGGGTTGATGAAGAAGGCAAGGTCCTTTCCACATATCATCGAGTAAACACTTGCCTATCAGCTACAAAAAATCTCCTTGTGCCCCTCTGATATGTCATGAAGGTCCTAGGCACCTCAGTAGCTCTAGTATTTTTGGCCTCCTCATCTATTTTCACTTGAGCACTTCTAGAAGGTCCCCTTGCTTCTTGAGACACTGGTGGAGGAATTTGAGGACCCCTGAAGATGTCATGAGCAATAAATGTCTGCTAAGAGATGTTAAGGAGACTAAGATGATGAAGCACAATCATCTTGATCAGGGAATAATGATAGAGACTGCTCATTTGCTCAGGGTATGTCTTCTTCTGGACAAAATGAGCCATCTTCTCAATATTCCTGAACAAGAAATAAGGGAGGTTTAAAATCCTCACCCTGGTAAAATGCATGAGGAGCCTGATGTGATAGGTGTACAGCCTGGAGAATCTGCCCTCACAAGTGAAATATTTCATGATGATTTTCATCATGGGGACATACTTGTCTTTAATAAATCTGAAAGGAAAAAGTCCCTTCACCTCATTTCTATACCGGGGTTTTATATAAGGCTCATAATAGTGTTCATCCAGGTCCTGGGAATTTTACCACTTCTCCTCAACATTTGGAATTCTGGTTGTATCTGAAATGATGGAGGGTGAGACTGTGAATGTTACCCCAGCAAGAGTCACCTTGTTGTCCTCAATATGAGCTACAAAAGGTCTGGTGAGCTTAGGGTGATGTTGAAATCTCTCTACCTGCTCACAAAACTCATAACAATGAAGATATCTGAAACATGTGACAGCCAACTGAGAGTCCTGCAATTCTCTAAGGTTTGATGGTTCTTCTCTGATAATTTTCCTCCCTTGTGTGGTTTTCTCTGTTGCCCAGCTCTATCTGCTAAGGTATCAATTCTTGTGGTTTCCTCCTCCTCATAGTCTCGATCCTCTTTGTCCATGTTTGCAAGGCTTGAGGTTGTATGAAGGGAATGAGTGAAAGTGTTTTAGGAGTGAGGAGATGGGAGATGAGCTTATGGGCTAGAAAATGAATGAGGGAGTAGGAATGATAAAAATGAGAGGGAGGGCTTGGTTTGTTTGAGATTTTTCTTTTTGTGAAGAGGGATAAAGGGATGGGGAGGTTATGGAATAGGGATAAAGGGATAAAGGGATATAGGGATAAAGGGATAAGGAAAGATTTTAGAGTTGTAGTGATAGGTGATAGGAGGAACAATGGGGGTTTAGGGTTTTAGGCATAATTAGGGGAAAATTTAGGGTTTCATATTTACCATGGGAAATTATGCTTAAGAGTTTGATTGCAAACCAATAATGAAACATGGGAGGTCAACTTACTTGCATTGAAGGTAAGAGAGGGAAAATTTTGAAGTTTGTTGAAGTTTTGAGGCCTTCTGCTCAACGCGTAGCGCCACCGCACAAATGCGCAACGCCACCTCCAGAAGCACAGCGCAGTGTAAAATTACACTGGGAAATTTTCCAGACGCGTAGTGGCAGGCCTAGACGTGTAGCACCAAGCTGTCAACGTGCAACAGCACTTTGCTTGCCTGAAACACACAGCGCCACTCCACCACTTCTCTAGACGTGCAACGCCACCCTCCAGAAGCACAACGCCAACTCTCCTTTGCCCAAAACTCGCTCAACCTTTCCTCTTCTCCTCACTTTTTGACTCCTTTCTTGCCAAATGAGAACGATGAACTTTAAAATGAAATGTGAGGCCTTATATAGGAGTAAAATTTGATTTTTCACTTGAAAAACCCACTTTCTGATGTTTCTTGACCTTCTCCAAAACTCTGTTTTTAATGCCTTTTCTTCTTTGTTTATTTTCAGGTGGATAATACTCAACTTGAACTGATTTTTGTAGTGTTTCTTTGTCTTGTAGCAAGGAGAGATTCTTTGATGCAGCTGGGATCATTTATTACAGAAATTGACTTAAAATTTCATAAGAAATACAATTTAACTCAAAATACTCTGTTTTCACCTCAAAAACATGTTTTTGTGGTGAAAATTACATTAGTTTAAGAGATAATGATATAGTAACTATGACATACAAGCCATCATGTTTGACTTATTTATCATCCTTGTACCCTTTCTACCCTTTATTTACACTTTTAAATCATGCTCTTGACCTTGGAAATGAAACCCTAAGACCTAATGAAAGCATACAACCCTAAGACGTAATGAAAACATACCCTAAGACCTAATGAAAACCCTATGACCTAATGAAAGCATGATTGCAAATTGACCATGAAACCATAACTAAAGACAACCTGAAGAAGGGTCATCAAGTATACTCTATGAGGGAGAAATTAGATTTTCTGAAGAGAAGATGACCATCAGTGGATCAGGTTGACATGACCTAACGAAATGATGTAAAATTTTCAGTATAGGACCCCTAAAATGAAATGACAAAGAGAAAATTTTGATCCCTGATGGAAGTATGACGATACTGACACTAACACTGACCATGGCACATTTTGTATCGGTGACCTGTTCCATCCATTTGTAGTATGAAAAACTTGCAAATATGGTAAAAAAGCCTGTTATGAACATGGAAATTGATTTCTTTTCATGAAGTACCATGAATTAGTGATTCATACACACCTTTGAAAACAATCTCTATAGGATATTGTTCAATACTTTTGACATGTATTAATAATCTATATTGCGGAATGACAAAGACAATCAAAGACATTATTGCCCTCATACTAGCTATACTTTCTTGATTCATGTTTACGAAGTGAACTTGCTGCAATAAACTCATCAAACTATAAGATGAAAAATACTGCAACTTAGCTTGATTTTGAAAGTATTGAAATGGTTGTTGATTTGTTTGAATAACTATTTCTTCATTCATTAATTGATGTTTCCATTGATTAGCACTTCCTATGATGCATAAGTTTCCCTTAGATGTTTTGGATACTTTGATACTGCTTTAGAAAAGGCTTTGATGTGAAAACAAATAAGCTTCCTCTCCACTTGAAAAGAGGCTTCCAAACTATTTGAAACATGAAATGGTGACACAATACAAGATAAATGTAACACTGACTTTGCCCAATACTGACCTACATCCCTGTAACTATTAACTTCCAAACTGTTGAAACATGAAATGGTGACACAATACAAGAGGAATTTAACAATGACTTCCCCAATACTGACTTGCATCCCTGTAGCTATTAACTTCAAAACTTGGATAGAATTGATTCATTCTGACATTAGGAAGAGCAGAATTAGGCATCAATTGTAATTCATATTGTATTCCCTGCCTATGAGTAAGATGTTTGGTTTCTTTAAATAGAACTGGAAAAGTTTCTACCTCTTCGATAAAACTATCATTAAGCTAAGACTCATAACTTGAACAAACATCATGTTGATTCTTATGTTCTTCCATTACACACATGATTACAAATCTGTTATTTGAACTTATTAATCGCTTCATGTGATTAGCAACAACTAAATTCAAGTGATTTTTACTTTTATGTGCCCTGACAATAAATTCAACCCCATATTTCTTAAGGTGATATTTATGATCTCTCTTGTAAAATAATTCATCACGATCATAAAGATAAGGAATTATCAAGACAACTCCACATATGTCTATGGGAACCACATCTAATTCCACTTCATCAACGTAATTAACTGTAATTGAAAATTTTAATCGACATTGTTTTGTGACTTTTATTTGAGTTGATTTATTTAGCAATCCTAATGGATAAGGTCTTGGATGATTTTTGTCTCCATGCATAATCAGTTTGGTCAATTTGCTGTGTAATCGACCATCTTGGATTCAATCCTAATAAAGCGGTCGCCCATCTTGAAAGTAGACCTGGAGACATAGTTCATCAGGGACGAACTCCGTAATCAATCTTGATGTTTGGTATCACCATGTATTTGTTGTTTTCACTTCTATTTTGCATCTTTCTTATGTTTATCATCTGTCATAAAGTCTTTCTTCTCAAACAGTTCTCAAGGTTTCAACACTTTAAGTTAACATTCATATCATTGTTGGCATAATCAATTCTACTTTAATTTTAACATATGATCATTTCAGATCATATAATTTGGTATCAGATTTAGATATTAAATTTTCCTGTGATCCACTATCAAACATTGTATTTATCTTTGTGTGCTTAGAATTTATCCTTATGTTAAATAATTCAACTCTTTTATCCTCATTTGAAGGATTTATGTTTGATGAAGATGCAATAGTATTCGAACTTGAACCAGTGTCAGAAGTTTTACCTGTCGAAACTATGGTAGTTATCCTCCTTTCATCACTTGAATCAGAACCTAGATCTTGCTGAACTACTGCAATTGCTTTCTTTTCATCCTTCTCCTTAAGGAACTTTCTGGGCTTATGTTTTGGATGAAGTTTCCAACACTTAGATTCATCATGACCAATTCTTTGGCAATGAGAACAAGTAGGTCTTTCCTTCTGAGCTATCATTGATTTCTTTCTCTTCGAATTGTTCTTCCCTTTACTGTCATTGGAATCTTTGATTTCCAACTCTTTGGATGATTGCGGTGAAAAATTGAATGGTCTGCCACCTGATTCAATATGTATGGCTTGAACACACACTTCATCAAAATCATCAGGATTAAACATTAATAATGTATGCTGCAAATATGAATGTAAAATGCCGATGTATCTTAATAAAGTTTCACGTGTATCCAATGAAATACCAAGCACCAATGCTTTCTTTTTGAACTCTTGATTAAACTCCTGAACACTTTTCCCTTTACCTTGCCTGAAATTCTGCCAATCAATAGCAACTTGCTGCATGTATCCGAAAGGATGTAATTGTTTCCTAAGAGATTTTAAAAACTTAGACCATGAAGAGATGAATTTACCTTTCCACTTTACATCTATCTAATTTTTACTTTCCCACCAGATTGAAGTGGTTCCCCCCATTCTAAGTGTAGCTAAATTAATTTTCATTTTATCGTCATAAATGTTCTGAATACGATAAAACACTTCTAACTGCTTAATCAAGTTATCTAGCTTTTCAGGATTCATTTCACCATCATAAATAGGTAACTCAAATTTTACATCAATTTTCAAAATATATGTTTTCTTAGGTTTCTTTTCTATTTCAGATTCTACACAGGAAGAAGAAGAAGAATAACATGATGATGATGGAGATGATGGAGGTGATGGTGGTTTATCAGCCTTTCCTTTACCTTTGTCCTTCTTCGATGTCTTTGAAGAAGAAGCTGCATCTCTCGCCTTCTTATCTTTGTAAAGGTCTCCCAACATCTACTGCATAGTAAAGAATGCTTGTTGAAGTTGTTCATCACTCATCTTAGTTTCTGGAATTTCACCTGCATCAGATCCTATCATGGTTGACTTATGAACGACTCTTTGCTTTCCAATCTCTGGATCAATCTCTCAAGGATTCCTTCTCCACATTGTGACTTTGACCTGGTTAACATTCGCTGACAAATTCTACAAATGCAACCTACTTCGATAACAAATTATATGATATGAAATGATCATATGTTAAAACTAAAGTATAATTGAATATGCCAACAGTGAAATGAATGTTAACTTGAAGTGCTAAAATGATGAGAACTGCTTGAGAAGAAAGACTTTACGACATATGATAAAAATAATAAAGATGCAAAATAGAAGTGAAAACAACAAATACATGGCAATACCAGACAACAAGATTGATTACAGAGTTCATCCCTGATGGACTACATCTCTGGGTCCACTTTCAAGATGGGCGACCACTTTATTAGGATTGAATCCAAGATGGTCGATTATAGAGAAAATTGACCAAACTGATTATGCATGTAGAAAATTCTAGTCACTGTCTTCAGAAATCGTTTTGAACCAGCTTTCCAACGTCTATCTCGGTTTCCATTTTCAACTCCCGATGCCCCTGTTACACTGAAAACAATTTCCTATATCCTCCAAAATCTGCACTCTAAACCCAAAACCATTAATCCCCTCTTTATCAACAAAATTGGTGTGTTTATATGTTTTTAGGTACATTCGAGGTCTTCTTAGCCAATATTCGCATGAATGCAACATCATAATCTTGATTGAACCACTAGGGAACACCTTAGTGCCTAGTCACATGGTTGTTACATTACTTAGGCCGATTATAACAATAAAAACCCAAAATAAAGCATAAAAACCCACTTTGCACCTTGGATTAACTCGAATCTGTTAGTAGCTAGCTAACTGGGTGGAGGAAGCATTGACAGCTCATATGAGTAGACGACTGAACTCATGGTTATAACATCAGTGGTTCCACTGACTGTTGGCCATGGCAGTTGATGGTTGGCTATCCCGGCGCTCACAAGTCATGGTTTCCTGCTAGACCGCAATTGCCACCAAATGGCGTGGAGATTCCCTTGACTGCCCGGTCGATGGTATTGTCCACATGTCACCATTAACTCTGACAGTAACTGTCAACCCACTATGCAGTTCCAATGAGGTTAACCATTGGTGGATATGTGTTACTCCGGTCACATATATATGACTACTATCATGGTTAGACTCCACCTTATGTAAACCCCAACTACAAGTTTAATTTCCATCGACTTTTCTCATGGCCTTATTGCCGTGGTCCCACTACGGTTAAGTCCCACGGTTAGGGACTGCAGTTTATGATATTTGTTTTATAATGTTTATAATGTTGGGTGTGGAGCCTGATTATCTTCTATATTCAATGGTATTGTCGCATTGGACCCTAGTTCGTAATGGGGCAGCAACGCCGCCCGTAAAATATTCATTGCAAGGGGGGTCCAGGGGAGGTAGTTGTGACCTTTGAGAGCCCCCCCTTGGTGGGGGGATCGGGGGCAGCATCCCCGAAGCTAAGAATAGATGTAAAATTGCCTTATAAAATGTTGTAATTTCGTAGTCAAGCCGGGACGTTCATTAGGCGGAGATCTGACGGTAGAAGTTATGTTTAATTTAGGGGTTTTTAGCCTAGAAGGAAACCCCTCGCTATATATGAGGGAATTATATTGCGTCTATGTAGATCTGTATTCTAAGTGAGGAAGAGCGAGGAGATTGAGAGCGAAGAAGGGAATTACAACAGATCTGCTGTAGGTTGTATCTCTTTAGTTTTCTAGATAATATAAAAGGAAGGACTGGCTGTTTCTCCGTGGACGTAGCCCAAACTGGGTGAACCACGTATATCTGTGTCTCTCTTGTTTTATGTGTTTTATGTGTTTATATTTATGCAATATTTTATGTGTTCCATTGTTCTATAATATATAATTCTCTAACAATTGGTATCAGAGCCGAAGGTCTATTTGGCTGATAAACTCGCATGAGAGAAGGGTTCCTGGTTCGAGTGGGAGCAATGGCGGAAGATGGTAGGTTTAGGGTCGAAAAATTTAATGACCAAAACTACTAGTTGTGGAAGATGCAGATGGAAGATTATTTATACCAGAGAGATCTATACCAACCATTGAGCGGAAAGACAAAGAAGCCGACGAGTATGACAGACACAGAATGGGATATTCTCGACAGAAAAGCACTTGGAACAATACAATTGTGCCTAGCGGCGTCGGTAGCATTTAATATTTCAAAGGAAATGACAACAGAGGGTTTAATGTCGACATTGGCCAAACTATATGAAAAACCCTCGGCCTCAAATAAGGTATTTATTATGAAGCATTTATTTAATATGAAGATGTGAGAAGGTGGATCTGTTTCTAATCATTTAAATGAGTTTAATACAGTTACCAGTCAGTTAAGTTTTGTAGGGGTAACTTTTTATGATGAAGTTAGGGCTCTGTTATTTCTGTGCTCATTGCCATAAAGTTGGAATGGTTTAGTTATGGCCATTAGTAACTATGTCTCTGGATCTAGTACTTTAAATTTTGATGATGTTGTCGGTGAAATCCTTAGTGAGGAAATGCGATGGAAAAGCTCCGGTGATACATCATGTAATGCTTTGACTGCAGATACTAGGGGAAGAAAAATGGAAAGAGGAAAGAGCCCTGGATATCGTAGTAAGTCAAGAAAAGGCAGATCTAAGTCCAGATCGGGGATAGTGTGCTTGAAATGTGGGAAGAAAGGACACATGAAGAAAGACTTTAAGTCTCGAAAGGGAAAAGAAGGAGACGTGCAACAAGAAAATAATCATGAAGCAAATGTAATAGGTGATGTGTTGCAAGATGCTTTGATTCTTTCATTAGAAAATATTATTGATGCTTGGGTGGTATATTCAGGGGCCTCATTCCATGCCACACCTGATAGAAACATTTTTATGATTATGTTCAAGGAGATTTTGGACAGGTTCGATTGGGTGATGATAAATGCTGTAAAATCATTAGAATGGGTACAGTTTTCATAAAACAACAAAATGGAAATCAATGGCTATTGAAGGAGGTAAGGCATGTTCCAGATCTGAAGAAAAATCTGATTTCAACAAGGAAGTTGGGAGGTGAAGGCTGCGTAACTACTTTCACAGATAAAACCTGGAAGGTCACTAAAGGATCCCTGGTAATAGTGAAATGAGGAAAGGTTGGTACATTGTATTTATGCAATGGTATTTCTAATTCTGTTAATGCTTTAACCTCTATAGGAGAATATATGACATTGTGGCATCATAGGCTCAGGCACATGATTGAGAAGGGGATGCAGATTCTTCACTCAAGAAATTTGTTGCCAGGTTTGAAGCATGTTGATTTAAAATTATGTGAGAATTGTGTTTATGGAAAATAGAAGAGAGTTAGATTCCTTAGAGTTGGGAAAGAAAAGAAGAGAGAAAAATTAGAGCTTGTGCATACAGATGTATGGGGACCTGCTCAGGTATCATCTCTTGGTGGCTCTCATTATTATGTTACTTTTATTGATGATGCAACCAAAAAAACCTGGATTTATTGTATTCGAAATAAATCTGATGTATTTGATACTTTTAAGAAATGGAAAGCTTTGGTTGAAAATGAGACAGGAAAAAGGTTGAAGTGTCTCAGATCAGACAATGGAGGTGAATATTGTAGCAAAGATTTTGATAGGTACTGTTTAGAGAATGGAATTCATAGAGAGAAGACAGTTCCAGGAACACCAGAAGAAAATGCTGTCAGAAAGGATGAACAGGACAATCACGGAGCGTGCAAGGCGCATGAGATTGCATGCAGGATTGCCTTTACAATTTTGGGCAGATGTTGTAGATACTGTTGTTTATCTAATAAATAGAGGGCCTTCAAGTTCCTTGGATGGTGGTATTCCAGAGGAGGCATGGACAGGTAAAAATGTAAACTACTCTTTTTTAAAGACTTTTGGTTGTGAAGCCTTTGTCCACATTAATAAAGAAAATAGAACAAATCTTGAGGAAAAATCAAAGAAATGTACCTTTATTGGATATGGTGTTAATGATTTTGGTTATCACTTTTATGCTTATGAAAAGCACAACATCATTAGGATCAGAGATGTCATATTCAATCAAAAGGTTTTGTATAAGGATCAGCTGTAGGAAAATAAACAGGAAAAGAAACAGAGAATACACAGTGCTTGAAGAGATCACAGGAAAAGTGATGGTGCCTAAAAATCGTAATGATCAACAGCTAGAACAACAACCACAACATCAACAAGCACCTCAAACACTTGAAAGTGGTTTTAGAAGATCTACCAGGATAAGTAGACCCCCTAAACGATACTCTCCTTCATTATATTATGTATTGTTGACTGATTCTGGTGAACCAGAATGTTATGAAGAAGCAGTGCAGGTAGAAATCGGGAAGAACTGGGAGCAAGCCATGAAAGAAGAGATGGACTCCTTAGCACATAACCAAACTTGGGACTTAGTCAGGTTTCCTACAGGTAAAACAACATTGCATAATAAATGGGTTTACAAGTTGAAGGAAGAAGATGGAGGTAGAGAAAGGTATAAAGCTAGACTTGTGGTGAAAGGGTTTGCACAGAAAAAGGGTATAGACTTTGATGAGATATTTTCTCCTGTTGTTAAAATGACTTCAATTAAAACTATTTTAAGTCTAGTAGCAGCTGAAGATTTTCATCATGAGCAGTTAGATGTAAAGACAACCTTTGTCCATGGGGATTTGGTGGAAGAATTATATATGCATCAACCACAAGGATATGAGGTAAAAGGGAAGGAGAAACTAGTGTGTAGGTTGAAGAAGAGCTTGTATGGCTTAAAACAAGCTCCAAGGTAGTGGTATCTAAAATTTGATAGGTTTATGTCCGAACAAGGTTATACTAGATGTCACTTTGATCATTGTGTTTATCTCAAAATGCAAAATGATGGAAGCTATATTATATTGTTATTGTATGTAGATGACTTGCTTGTTGCAGGTTCTAACATGTAGGAAATAAATGTGCTCAAAAGAAAATTTCCAAACTCATTTGCAATGAAGGATTTGGGTGCTGCAAAAAAAATCGTTGGTATGAGAATAATTAGAGACAAGAAGAATCGCAAATTAACATTGTCTCAAAGAGAGTACATAAAAAAGGTGTTGAAAATGTTTAATATGCAGAATGCAAAAACAGTTAGTATACCTTTGGCTAGCCATTTCAAATTAAGTAAGGAGGAGTCTCCCAAGACTCAGGAAGAAATGGCTCATATGTCTAAAGTTCCATGTGCATCAGCAGTTGGGAACTTAATGTATGCAATGGTCCGCACAAGGCCTGATATTGTACATGTAGTGGGAGTTGTAAGCAGGTATATGAGAAATCCAGGAAAAGAACATTGGATGGTGGTGAAGTGGATTCTCAAGTATTTGAGAGGTACCACAAATCAGGCATTGTGCTTTGGTCATTTAAACATTGATCTATAGGGATATGTTGATACAGATATGGCTGGTGATAGAGATAACAGGAGAAGAAAAAAATGGTATGTGTTTACTATAGGTGGAACAACTGTCAGTTGGGTCTCAAAACTTCAATGTGTTGTTGCACTCTCAACAACAGAAGCAGAGTATGTTGCTGCTACAGACGCTAGTAAAGAAATGATTTGGTTACAAAGGTTTGTAGGTGAATTGGGTAAGAAGCAGGAGTTGAGCAAGTTATATAGTGACAGCCATAGTGCCATACATCTTGCAAAGAACTCTACATTTCATTCCAAGACTAAACATATACAGCTCAAGTACCAATTCATACGGTCAGCGTTGGAAGATGGACAATTGAAGATGGAAAATATACACACTAGCCAGAATCTTGCAGATATGTTAACAAAAGTTGTAACCAGGGAGAAAATGAGAATTTGCTCTGTTTCAATTGGTCTTGAAGTATGATGAAGAAGATGAGAAACAGCTAGGTCCAAAGTGGAGTCATTGTCTAGGAAATGAAGCAACAGTGGAGTTGCTATAATCAGTCTCCAAGTGGGAGATTGTTGGGTGTGGCTCCTGATTATCTTCTGTGTTCAAAGGTATCGCCACATTGGATCCCAGTTCGTAATGGGGCAGCAACACTTCCTGTAGAATATTCGCTGCAAGGGGTTCAGGGGGGGAAGCTGCGACCTTTGGGAGCCCCCCCCCCCCCTAGCAGGGGGATCGGGGAAGCACCCTCGAAGCTAAGAATAGATGTAAAATTTCCTTCTAAAATGTTGTAATTTCATAGTCAATCTAGGCCATTCATTAGGTGGAGATTTGACGGTAGAAGTTATGTTTAATTTAGGGTTTTTTTCCCTAGAAGGAAACCCCTCGCTATATATGAGGGAATTATATTGCGTCTATGTAGATTTGTATTCTGAGTGAGGAAGAGAGAGGAGATTGAGAGTGAAGAAGGGAATTACAATAGATCTGCTCTAGGTTGTATCTCTTTAGTTTGCTAGATAATATAAAAGGAAGGACTAGCTGTTTCTCTGTGGACGTAGCCCAAACTGGGTGAACCACGTATATCTGTGTCTCTCTTATTTTGTGTGTTTATATTTATGCAATATTTTATGTGTTCCATTGCTGTGTAATATATAATTATCTAACATATAATACATGTCCTAGAGGGTATATACATAGGGTTAAGGTTTTTTAATGTATTTTTAATACAATGTAAGGGTTAGAACTTAGGGTTTAGGTATTTTAATGTATGGATTTAGGTGTTAGGACTTAGGTTTGATGTATTAATGTATTATGGTTTTAGGTCTAAGTTTAGGGTTTTAATCTTAATTGTTTTCTAAAGACAACCCTTTTTACATCAATTGTCACAAAGCGACATTAGTGACAAATGTCACATGATGACGACAACCAAACTCTGAAAGGCGGATGACCAACCAACATTGACAACCATAACTTAGTGGAACTAACGAAAGCCAACATGTTGACAACCAAATCCTGCGAGGTGGACGACAATCACATGTTGACGACCAAATCCTGGTGGAACTGATGACAACCACATGTTGAAAAGCAGGTTCCAAACTATATCACCATGAAAACCATATACATTACCGGACAACCTGAACCATAAACATTGCTGTCGAAGTTGACGACACTCGACATTGAATGCTGACGATGAAACTGAACCTGTGTAATTGATCTTACAAGATCCTCTTGGATCACCTGCATAATGGCCTCCCACGGCTCCCCCATGAGCTTCAACGAGAATGCTATCCCAGTCAAAGTTCGACATATATCTTTGCAAGACTTCATCTGCACCCATTTTATAAAGATGTCCTGCATTGACTGAAAAATCAGCCGTGCACACTACTAATTCCATTTTTTTCTAACTTGTATATCCATTCGGTGCCATCCACCTAATCAATAAGTAAACAATGTCTACAAAATGATCATCCGCTACGCGCACTGCAAAGAGCTGCGCATCTGGCAACCATTCCTCCAGATTATTAAGCTCCTTTCCTATTTTGATCCGTGATAGATGGTTAGGTCCCAAATTTAACCTTCCTGGTTTCATAATGACTTCAAAGTCAAACTCCTAGAATAATAGAAACCATCTGAAGATCTTCCCCCCTAACATAGGCTTATTGACTAGGTATTTCAAGGCAGAATGATTTGTGTACATCTTGAAATTCCCTCCTAACAAATAATGCCTGAATTTTTGCAGCGTGTATACCATGGACAATCCTTCGCACTCAATCATTGAATAATTCTTCTCAGCCTTCAATAACTTCCTACTCGCGAAGGCTATAGGATGATCCATTTCTCCTTCACCAACCTGCGTTAGCACTGCACCCAATGCAATGCAAGAGGCATCTACGTAAACTTTGAAATGGGAACTGATACTGTTACCTGTTTCGTAGAGATAGCAAAAAAGTGACTTGATTTTGAAAAGTGGTGATGCAGAACACACATGTTTTTTTTAGAGCATAGTTTTTCGCACTTTAATTTTTTTTATGTACATTACATTTCAGAATGGTAGTGATTTTCATGCTGATTTAGAAAAGTGAGTATTCTGCATCACACCCTTTTTTTAAAAGACCTTTTTTTTGGCTTTAAATTTTCTAATGTATAAAATGTAAATAATTATTTTGTAAATTTGATAATTTTTGAAGTGGTCGTTTTCTTCATATTTTCTTGTTTTTTATTTTAATTTTAATTTTTTTTTAGTGAGGTTTTTATTGTTTTGCATTTTTAAATTAGAAGGTTGATATTTAGAATTTTCGATATTCTACATATTTATACATCCTTAATTAATTTTTCAATCCACATGAAATAATTGTCTCTAAAAAACAAATATAAAAATATATAAAAAAGGACAAAAATAAAAAATAAAAAATGTAAAAAAAAAATTATCTCATAAACCATAAAAGAATTTGGAAAAAAAAACAAAATTATATATATATATATATATATATATATATATATATATATATATATATATATATATATATATATATATATATATATATATATATATATATATATATATATATATATAAGTAAAAATTGAGAAATTAAAAAAAAAAAAACATTAGCAAAAATTAGGAAAAAAAATTAAAAACAAACTCGTTTAAAGAAAAAATAGAAAATTAACGAAAAAATTAAAAAAACTAGTGAAATTAATATTAAAAAAAAAAACAAAAAATAGAGAAATTAAAAAAAAACATTAGCAAAAACTGGGAAAAAAAAAAAAAAACAAACTAGTTAGAAAAAAAACATAGAAAATTAATGAAAAAAATTAAAAAATGGTAAAATTAATATTAAAAAAAACAAAAATAAATTTAAATTAAAAAAAAAAAAACCAAAAAAATGCGTATTTTTTTATTAAAAAAAAGAAAAAAAGTAATTATGTTTTTATTAAACATACATATTTTATTCAAAAAAAATTAAAAAAAATTAAATAATCTTTTTTTTTTTATTATTAAAAAAATAATAATTTTTTTTAAACAATTATTATTATTATTATTATTTTTAATTTAAAAACTACAAATTATTAAACCTACATTTTATATTTAAAAGAAAAAAAATAAAATTTAAACCTACATTTTATATTTGAAAAAAAGAAAAAATTTTATTATTATTTTTTTTTTATTAGAAAAAAATACTTTTTTTAAATATTTTTTTTAATTAATTTAAAAATACAAATCATAAAAAGTATTTTAATTCTTTTAAAACAAATTTAATTTTTTAATTTTTAATTTAAAAAATTATTTAAAAAAAATTAAAAGTTAATGTTAGTTTTTTTTTTCCTTTAATTATATATATATATATATATATATATATATATATATATATATATGTGGTGGCTTTTTATAATTTTTAATTATAAATATGTTTTTTTAATTGTTTTTTTTTTTTTTTGTAAGCTGAGGTGGAACCTTTTCTATTACTGAGTAGAAATTAAACCATTACATAGTATCAAAAATATTGTAGACCCGCCCACAAGGGGAAACCGGGTACTTAAACCGTCTATAGTTTTTGATAGCTGCCCAAAAAAAATAGGCCCATAACCTGAAAATCTTAGCTAAATAAACCAGACAATCCTGAGATTTTCTCATACTACTATTCTGCAAGAAGTAT
Source organism: Pinus tabuliformis (assembly GCA_031772625.1). Classification (NCBI taxonomy): domain Eukaryota; kingdom Viridiplantae; phylum Streptophyta; class Pinopsida; order Pinales; family Pinaceae; genus Pinus; species Pinus tabuliformis. Next base: position 1,755,791,248 of record CM062817.1, on the reverse strand, counting down.
ATGTCTCTATCTAAATCAGACAAAAAACTGATACTATGAAGATTATGGGATTTCCTAAACATATCTTAAGTCAAGCGTTATCCATAGCTGGAGGCGGACTTGCTTCTCGCCCTGCATCCTGTTGATTCCCCTTCAGCAGCTGAAGAATAGTGTTCATCTTTTCCTCTTGATTCGCCATCCTAATGCGAATGTAGCTCAATTCTCTGCGAAGATCCGGATCACCCTTAGCTAAAGCGACCATCTCCTTGGCTACTTGTTCAAGGGCTTTTGCCATCAGTCCCTTCATAACCCAATATATGTGCAAGGATTGCTTGAATAAGGACATTCGTCCCCTGGTATGGCCTGGATCGTGAAGCAGAAACTCCCAATCCTCCATTTCATCCTCAGACTGATCTTGGAGGGACTCTTCCTCCAGGAGCTGCATGACTCTTCTGACTGCCGGGTTTGTGCTTCGCTGGTAGGCTCTTTCAGCTCGCCTGACTCTATGATTCACCGTCCTCCTTGGCTGTCTAGCGGGTTTCGGATCTTGCCCAGAATTCTCCCCTTTCTCCTTCATCCTCCTTCCCTGTCCACGACCCCTCTTCTTGCTCTGGTCTGCACCTTTGTCAGGGTTCGTCACTCGATTTCTCATGCCGTAACGACGAACTGTCGTTTCCTTCGGAGCAGGGTTGTCGTTTCCCATATGCTGACCCTCTTCGCCTGCAGACCTGTCTTGATAAGAGGACCTCACCTTCCCTTCCCTGCGGGGCAGCTCCTCCTCGGATTCATCTTCAATTTCCCAGATCTCAGTCTGTTGGTCTTCCTCCATAATTCCTTTCCCTTTCCAGCTCTTATCCTCCACAGATGAATCACGCTTCTCCGCTGCCTCTCTAGATTTCTGCCTTGTTTCCATATTGCCCACTGTTCCGCTGCAGGGAAATCTTTGATACTCAGGCGCCTTTCTCTTAGGTTGATGTCTTTCAGCAGAACTATCCGCAACTATCCCAATTTGGAAACAGCGTAATGACTGTTTCTCCTCCCCCATGTGAGTATATATTAGATTTTTATCCACCACGTACATCTTCAGGTCAGAATTCATTTGCCGCCGGTTACTTGCCAAAGTGACGTTGCAATCTGCCATCATTTCGTGATTAATGCCCATCCTTAAGAGGTCTGACAGACCGTTCCCACCTCCTCTAATATTGCGATCATTTATATCTTCACCTTGGTTTTGATCTAGGGCCGTCCCCCACGCGCGCCGCCCCTGTACTGCTCTGCTACCTGTGATCATATCCCATCTCTGCCCCGAATGAACAAGGTTCATTGTTCGGAGCCTCCACGTCCTCTTATTGTTCCAGCTCATCCATCCTCGTATCTCCGCTTGTGGCTTGGTCATGGTCTGCATTGATTATCGCTGCCAGGTCCGTCCACTCCCTGTTTCCACACACCGCTCTCCATTGAGTATCCACCTTGTTTCCGTGGTTTCTGCATCCCCAATTTGCTAAGAAATCAGCCGCCTGATTTCCTTTCCTTCTAACATGATTTATAATCCTATATTCAATTCTTTTCAGAAGGTCAGCGATTTCCTGGACAATTCCTGCTGTACGCCAACTGTTTGTAACCTTCTCCCAGCTTTGGCCATTGCTGAGTTTCTTCAGCATCTCCACCGCAATCTGAGAATCTCCCGTAATTTCTAAATTAGTGTAACCATTTCTTACCGCAATCCTCAGACCCTGATGAAGAGCCCAGAACTCGGCCTCGTTATTTGTCATTTCTCCTCCCCAGTCTGCGAAAATCCACCGAACCTGATTGCTGCTGTCTCGGAAAATACCTCCAAAGCCAGCTTCGCCCGGGTTCCCCTTTGAGGCCCCGTCGAAGTTTAATTTTATGAAATTTCCTCTGGGATAGCTGAATTTATCAGGGCTTTGAGTCCGCATATCCTGTCTGGGGGTTTGTTTGTGATGGACCATCTCAAACTTAAGATTTAATTTGTTCAGGATCCCTTCCTCAACCTGGTTGGCCTTCCAATCCTCCCCCACCCATTTATCAACCAGGATTGTTTCTCGCATTAACTTGACTGCTCTTCCCCAAATTATTTCCGGTTCTTTTGCTATGTTCTGAAATATTCTGCGATTCCTCTCCTTCCAGATCATCCAAAGAACAAACCCTGAAATGAGATCCCACGCTCTTCTAACCACTTTACACTGAAATATTTCCTTATTCCATTGGAAAACCAGCTCGTTGAATTCATTGGGTGTAATTTCGGGTTTGCCAAAGGTACGTTTAGCATTCCTCCACAGAGTCCTTGCAAATGGACAGTTTATCAGCAGGTGATTTCTGGTCTCCCCCTCAGTGCTGCACAGACAACATCTCGATGGGCCATTGAAGCCTTTTCTTTGTATTCGATCCCAGGTTAAGATCTTATTCTTTGATGCCAACCATATAAATATGGAGACTTTTGGCCACCAATTTCTTTCCCATATAATTTTCCAGTCTGGATTCTCGTCACCTCCAGGTTGGGAAACGGTTATATAGTAAGCCTCCTTGGTGGTGAACGAGCCTTTCGTAGAATTCCCCCACCTAAGGATGTCCTTGCCATTGCGGGTTTTAATTTTCCTGGATTCGACCTCCTTTCTGTAGGCTTCTTGCTGGTCTTGGTTGAGCTCTCTGTCCCATTCCGTCGGGTCAATCCATGTTCTCCAGCTCTCTTCTGAGTCATTTGTTCTCCAATAGTCCCTGACATAAGTTCGATCTCCTCCTATTCTGTCTCGAATCTGTTGGAGTCCCTGAATTCTATTCAGTCTTTCTTTCTGATGCCATCTATCTTCCCAGAAATTTGCTTCTTCTCCGCCTCGGATCTCCCAGAAGGTGTGCTTTTCAACCAAATCCCTGTTCAGGCGAGCTAGGTCCCAAATTGTTGACCCTTTAGGAGTTTCTCTCTGCCTTAAGATCTCAACTGCAGAATCAGGCATATTGTATTTTGTTTTCCATATGGTTTTCCAAAGATCATTGCCCCCCCTAAGCCAGCGCCACCAGAGTTTCGCTCCCAGAACTCTATTGAGAATCTCAAGATCCCTCAACCCCAATCCACCTTTCTCTTTTCTTTCAGTTAATTGACTCCAGGAAACTAATGCCCATTTTTTCTTCTGATCAGTCCCTCTCCATATAAAATTTCTGATGACCTCTCTAATTCTTGTGCACACACCTAGAGGGGCAGCCATTATCGATAAAGGGTAGATGGGGATAGCCTGAAGGACTGATTTAGCCAGGACTATTCTGCCAGCTATGTTTAAAGCTCTGAATGCCCAATTTTCTACCTTGTTACTCAGCTTATTCAGGACTCCTTGCCAGTTTTTCATCTTTTTGGAGGTGAAGTCCAAAATGTTGCCCAAGTATTTCGTAGGTAATTCTCCTCTCTTAAAGCCCAATAGTCTTGTGAGGTGGGTTTTGACCTGATCCACCGTGTTAAATATGAAAACATAGGATTTTTCCCTATTGATTTCCAGACCCGAAGCCTCTGCAAATAGATCCAAGATTCTTCTGAGATGCCTTACTTCTTTGACTGTTGGTTCTCCAAACAACATAATATCATCAACAAATTGTTGATGAGTTAAGGGCAGATTATTACCCCATAGCTTAAGACCCTTTATTCTGTTTGCTTCTCTTTCTTTTTTAATAAAGCGACCCAGCCCTTCAGCAGCCAGAATGAACAGAAACAGAGATAATGGGTCTCCGTGTCTAATACCTCTAGAAGCATTAAATGTTTTCGAGGGAGTTCCATTAACAAGAATAGAAAAATTTGGGGAGGAAATCAAGCTATGAATCCAGTCAATCCATCTCTTGTTGAAACCAAACTTTTCCAGGACTTTTTCCAAATAGTTCCAATTTAGTCTATCATATGCTTTTGATAAGTCTAATTTGATCATCATACCCTTTTGCTTTTTTACTTTTAAGGAATGTATAACTTATTGAGTAACTACCAGCCCATCAAGGATCTGCCTACCTTCAACAAAACCTGTTTGTTCAGCTGATATTAATTTGTCTAGAAGAGGTTTTAATCTCTTGCATGGAAAATTTTAGGGGCTAATGTTCGCCCAATGGGCTAATTTTCCATGATTTTTCCACAAAAAAGATTCGCCAATTTCCAATTTTATAAAAGACGATTCGCCCAAATTTTAGAATATAAATTTTTTTTACCTTAAAAATCGCCAACATTATATAGAGACTATATATAAAATAATTATAAATTTGAATAATTTTACAAATATATCAATAAACATTTATAATTTGCATATTATGGATTAGTGAGATTCGCCAATGTTTTAAACTTCAAGAAAATTTTCCATCCTTAAAATTTTCCTTGATCTCTTGGCAATCATGGATGTTATAATCTTGTAAATAACATTACATAGCGCTATACGTCTGAAACCACTGGCATCTTCCAAATTATCACCTTTAGGAATTAAAGCATAGAAAGTGGAGTTAATGGCAGGCCATACCTTCTGGTTCATTCGGGATTCTTCTACCAGCTCCAGAATCTCTTTCCCTAGGAAGTTCCATCCCGCCTGGTAAAAATCCACTGTAAAGCCATCCGGGCCTGGAGCAGTACCTTTCTTCATTGCTTTCACAGTTTGCTCTAGCTCTTCTAAGGTGGCAGCTCTCATCAGTGCCTTATTTTGGACTTCTGTGACTAAGTGTGGAATGGCCGAACATATTTCCTGAATTGCTTGCATTCGATCAGCTTGCGGTTCATTTAAAATTTCTTTATGATGTTCAATAAGGACATGTTCAATCTCAGCTTGCTCAACCACTCTATTACCATTCTTGTCCTTGATGGATAGAATCCTGTTTCTCTGTCTATGTTTGATCATGGCCTGGTGAAAGAATTTAGTGTTTCTTTCCCCCTCCCTTAACCACTTTATTCTTGATTTTTGACGCCAGAGGACCTCTTCCTGCTTTCGTCTTTCTTCTAGTTTTCCAAGTATTACCCCTTCTTTGCTGATACTTTCCTCTGTTCTACCTTCCATTATCATCTTTTGTTGGAGAGATTCCATTTCCCCTTCTAATTTTTGTTTGTCTTCCATAATATTACCAAACTCCTCTTTGTTCCACTTTTTGATTCTCCCTTTCAGCTCCTTCAGTTTTAATTGGAACGTGTGCATTTTTCCTTTGCCCTGAATAGTACTTTGCCTCCACCATTCTTCAACTTTCTTGATGAAATCTGGATCCCTTAACCAGAAGGCTTCAAATCGGAAAGGTATTTTTCCGCGATTCCCTTTAATATCCACCTCTAGTCTAATCAGCCAATGATCAGAACCCAGGGAGGGTATGATCTTTGCTTCGACAAAAACATCCTTGTTCATGACAGCTTCTGATACTAGGAATCGGTCAAGCCTTGAAGCAATTTGGTTCTTACCCCCCCTCCTATTGTTCCAGGTGCATATCCCATTAATGGTCTGAATGTCTACTAACCTTAAATCCTCTATCATTTCATTGAATTTATCCATGAAGTGATCCATCTTCCTTATCCCTCCCTTCTTTTCTTCTAAGGATCTGATTAAATTAAAATCGCCACCTATGACCCAAGCAGCTTCAGGATATAATCTGCGGATGGATTTCAAACTGTTCATAAAATTTTCTTTTTCCCCTGGGGAAGGGGGGCCGTAAACCCCTGAAATCACAACCTGTTCCTTAGTTCCTACTATCCTCCCTAGGCCAGTAAGGACCCTGCTCATGCTGGTCCAGCTATCTAAGATGATAACATTTGGGTTCCACAAAATTGCAATACCTCCTGCAGAGCCAATAGCATCTTGCCCCATAACTTCATAGTGCACTTTATTTTTGTCAATTATTCCTTCAATTTGTTGAACTGAAATTTTTGTCTCTTGTAAAATCATGATGCTAGGTTTCTCTTTTTTCAGTTTCTCTTTCATATACCTTTGTTTACCCTTACTATTCAGGCCTCTAATATTCCAGCTAATAACAATCATTTAAAACTTTTGGTAGGAGGGGAAGAATACCTCTGACAGAGGTATCACTTTACCTGAGTTTATCAACGTTTCTCCCACAGACTGGATAGTTTCGCTCATCGTTTTCCGGCCCCTCTTCCTGCTGTTTTTGCCAGAGCCGTCCATTCCCGTCTGTCCATTCCCCTGTTCGTTTTCTATCAATATCTGCTTGTCCAAGTTTTCCCCTTTTTTCTCTTTATATTTCTGAAATACCTCCTTATACAGTTGTTTCTGCTTTTCCGGTATAAACCTGTTATCTAGGTATTTCCATTCCTGAATTAGCCGTTTCATGATTCTCTCCTCTTCAACCTCATTTTCGACTTGGTTTTCCACCTCCATCTGGGATTGCATTGTTGTATCTTCCGCCTTCCCTTCCGTCTGGTCTTCAATGCTTTTTCATAAGTTCGCATCCTTTCCTTTATCTTCACCGGCGATTTCCATTGGAGTATTCTCAGGGTCTTCGTCGTCCTCCAGATTTACTTCATAGTCCTCGTTTTCGCTCTGAAGCACCTGAAACTTATTTTGACTGGTTGCGTGACTGGGTTTATCTTGTTTTTGGGTTTTTGGTCCTTCCTTGCTCTGTCTCCTTCTCCTCGTAACCTGTTGAAAACCTCTATCTGTTTCCCCCATTTTTTCTGCATTTCTGTGATGTTCCTCTTGGCTTCTTTGTGATTCCTCCTCCTTATTCAGCGAACATTGCCGGTATAGGTGGCCATATTCATGGAATTTGTGGCATCTGAACGGGATGTGTTCGTAGTCTATTGGCTGCTGATAAACTTCATCATGATACTCCAGCTCGATATTTTCTGGTAGGGGCTCTGCCAGATTCATGTAAACACAGATCCTCGCATATGAATTATATTTTCCTCGTTTCGTTGCTTCTGCGATTTTAACAAAGCTCCCGATTGAGTTCCCTATTCCTTCCAGAATTTCCGGGTCCCAAAATTCATCGGGAAGTCCAAACAGCCTAACCCAGACTGGGGTTTCCAGCAATTTTTCCTTCTCTGGGCTGTATCTTTCCTCCCAGTATTTCATGAACAAGCCTGCATTGTTCATGAAATACGGTCCTTCTTCAAAGATCCTGTTCTTGTCCTCCAGGTTCGTGAAGATAGCTGTGAAGAACCCTTGTGCTCCCAACTTCAGGTCTATGTGTCCTCTAGGTCTCCATCTATGATTTATCCATCTGTATAGCTCTTTCTCCGAAGGCCAATAGCCTATGAATTTGCAAATCAGGGCATGGTCTTTCATGTAACAGTTGTATTCCTCAAGTTTGTTGCAGGGAATGACATATCTCGGTTGCTTTTGTGCCCTAGGAAGGCATTTTCCTCTCATCCTTTTCTGCCACAGGTTGCCCATCACTGGGGCATAGCTTTCCTTCTGGTTATGCTGCATGCCGCTTGCGCTGGTTTGCCCTGTTACCACATTTTTGAAGGAGGGGATCTCTCCCCTCCCCTTTGGGTTTTCCATTTCCCACTCAACTTTGATCTCTTGGAAATTTACCCTAGCTTTGCTGAAGAAGATTTGTTTTTCTGAAATGCAGTTGAGGCGTGGTTCGTCTCCCCGGCCTATCCTCTCAGGTGTACCTTTCTCCCGCGCTCGTCTCCTCTCATCCGTCTGCAAACCCTAGCCTCGAGCATCATCTCCAATTGTATTCGACCTTTTTAATTGTTTTTATTAAATATTTATTAATAATTAAAAAAAATTTAGTAAACAACTTACTTTTTTTTTTATTAAAAAAAAAATTCGGCCCACGGCTGCACCACCACCGGGCGGCGGGCGGGCCATTGGGCGATTCCAAGAATCGCCCAACGGCCTGCTCGCCGCCCAGTGGTGCCGCGGCCGTGGGCGAAGGGGCTGCCTGCAGCCCTTGGCCCACGATCACGCCACCATTGGGCGGTGGGTGGGCCGTTGGGCGATTCCCGGAATCGCCCAGTGGCCCGCCCGCCGCCTCGTGGTGGTGCGGCCGTGTGCCGATTTATTTATTTATTTATAAATAAAATTAAAAAAAATAAAATTGTTTAATAATTTTTATTTATTTTTTTATAATAAATATTTAGTAAAACCAATTTAAAAAAAATATATTTATAATTAAAAATTAAAAATGTTTAATTTGGGGCGGCCGTGGGCCCAAATTTTTTTTTTTTAATAATAAAAACAAAATAAAAATAAAATAAAATTGTTTAATAATTTTTTAAAAAATTATTAATTATGTTAATTACATATTTAATTATAAATATGTTTTTTAAAAATTACTAAATACATTTGGTTTAGTTTAATAATTTTTATTAAAACTGTTTAATATCTCTTCTTTTTAAAATAAAAAAACAAAATTTCGTTTTAGACACAAAATTATATTTAAAATTTATTTTTTGGTTTATTTTTAAATAAATAATGAAAATTTAATAAATTATTTATTTATTTTTTCAATCAAAAACACATTTTTTTGTAAGTTTAAAATGTTTTGTTTGGTTTTTTGTTTTTTGTTTTTTTTTTTTAATTGGAAAAAACATATATTTTTAAAATTTTGATAATATTTTAGATTTTTTTTTTTCTAATAATTTGAGCTTATTTTTGTCCTTTTAGTTTTTTCTAAATGTTTTTAATATTAATTTTACTAGTTTTTACACATGATGTGCATGATGTAATGGCTGGGGCGGATGGCTTTCACACCCCCCACCCAAGTTCGAATCCTGCGAGGTTGTAAAAAAGTGGAAAATGAGTGGGTCCTATCGAAGCTTACAAAAAAAAAAAATTACTAGTTTTTATTTTATTTTATTTTTGTTTATTTTCTATTTTTGTTTAATCTAGTTTGTTTTTATTTTTTATTTTTCCCTAGTTTTTGTTAATGATTTTTTAAATCTTTCTATTTTTTCTTACTTAATTTTATATATATAAATTTTTTAATTTTGTTTTCTTTGTTTTTTGTTTTTTGTTTTTTTTTTTTTCTCAAATTCTTTTATGGTTTATGAAACAATTTTTTTTTAAACATTTTTTATTTATTTTTTGTCTTTTATATACATATTTTTACATTTATTTTTTTAAGAAACCATCATTTTTATCTTAATTTCACTAGTTTTTAATTTCTTTTTGTTAATTTTCCTTTTTTTTTTTTTTAAATCTAGTTTGTTTTTAATTTCAATTTTTTTTTTAGTTTTTTGTTAATTTTTCTATTTTTACCTACATAATTTTATAGTCTTTTTTTTAACGTGTTTTTATTTTTTTTCTTTTCCCAAATTTTTTTATGGTTTACATATTTGTTTTTTTTTTTTCATTTTTTTAAATATGTTTTTTTTACTATTTATTTGTTTATAATTTGTAATTCTTTTTCTAGTTTTTTATTTCTTATCTTTTATAGGTTAATTTTGTTTTTGTTTTTTTTTTTACATTTTTATGATTGATTTTTATTTTTGATGTTTGATTTTTTTTGTTTTTATTTTTATTTTATGTTTTGCTTTTAGTATATGTTTTTATTTATGTTTTGTTATTTTTTGTTTTTTGTTTTGTGTTTTTTCATTGTTTTAATTTAATTTAATTAATTAATTTATTATTATTATTTTTTTTTTTATGTTTTCATTATTTTTTTTGAAATTTTAATGTTTTTCGGAGTCATGATAAAATATTTTGCACTATTATTTCAAAATGTTGAAATTTTATCCTTGAAAAAAAAATTGTTATTCCAGCATCAACACTTTTTGTTTTGAGGGTTTTTTTTGCACAAAATTTACCATTGAAAAAAACATGTTATTCGAACATCAACACTTCGTTTTGAGGGTGTTTTTGGACCTTTTTTGCACAAAAAAATGGTTTTCACCGCCATTTTTAAGATATGTTGAAAATTTACCCTAGAAAAAAAGAAGTGTTATTCCAGCATCAACACTTTTTGTTTTTAGCACTTTTTTTGATGTTTTTTCAGGGTTTTTTGGCCAGAGTTCCCATTTTGAGTTTATAGTTCCCATTTCAAAGTTTACATAGTTGAGGTGTCCACATGTACATGAAACTCCTTTATCCAATCATGGAATATCAAAATTGGCGCAGTGAGCATCTTTTCCTTTAATACATCTAAGCTATGTTAACATTCTTCGTCCCAACATAATGTTGCATCCTTCTTCAACAATTTCTCCATGGGCACAGTAATTTGAGCATAAACTTTGATAAATTTTCTATAATATCCTGTATTTCCCAGTGTCACGCGTAGCTTCTTAACGTTCCTAGGGGCCTCCAAATTCACTATTACCACAATCTTTACAGGGCCCACCATCAATCCTTGCTTGCACACCACGTGACCCAGCAAGATCCCAAAGGGATCACAGAATATGCATTTCTTCAAAGTCAACATGATTTGGTATCTGCAACACGTATCCAACATCAAGCGCAGAATTGCTACATGACGCTTCACTAATACAAACACCATTGAGTCATCAAAGTAGACTTACATGAACATATGAATGAACTCCTTGAACGTTGCTATGACTATGCGGGAAAATATTGCAGCTGCATTCTTGAGTCTAAACGACATCACAGTTTACTGAAAACAACCCCACTCCATCGAAGGTTGTTTTGCTCCTATCTTTGGGTGCAATATTAATCTGATCATACCCAAAAAACCCATCAGTAAAGGAATATGCCTCCTACCCTCCAACATTGTCTAAAACTTCATTTATAGATGACGTTGGGAATGGGTCGTGGACACATGCATCATTAAGTTTCCGTAGATCTATGCAAATCCTTATTTTACCTTTTTTTTTCTTCTCCTGAACCACCATCGAGCTCACTCAGTTAGATTCCTCAACTAGTTCTATGAAGCCTACGTCAAACATCATATCAAACTCTTGGCAAACCATTTCCTTGTATTTAGGATTAAGGTGATACGACCTCTATTTAATAAGCTTCAAGTCTGGCTTCAGAGTGATCTTCATAATGCCCAAATCGCCAACTATTCCCTCAAATACGAAAACTTAGTAGGGAAGATATCCTGGTATTTGCAGAGTAACTCAACAACTTTATCCACGGTAGTGTCGTTCCAATAATCTGCAATCTTCATGAACTTCGGTTCTACTTTAGTGCCAATGTTTACTTGCTTTGTCTTCCAGGGTGCGAAGATGTCTGGGTTTTCTATTTATGGGCCTTCGACTTCGTGATGCCCTTCTGCCTCTGGGATATTAATGTTTCTCAGATCTTTATACTCCTCTTCAGTGGTCACATTATAGAATTCTAGCGTATGGCATAGCTGGGTGCTCCAATTTAGTTGGCTCCATTCCATAAGTTCCTTTGGAATTATGAAGATAACCGCCTTAATCTCTTGTAGCACTTCATTGATGCTTGCGAAGCCATCTTCAAAGCTGAGGGTTAATAAGAACCCTTCCTTCAATATATCCCATTCTGCGGTGTCATGCTGGAGCTCTTCTTCTAGATACCAATTCATGGGAATTATATCCAAAGTATGGAAAAATATGTGTACCCACTTTGGCTACGGTTCCATCCCCCATGCAACTTCATCATTCTTCTGTAATCTTGCCATCCAACAAAACTATCCTTATGCGTTCCCCACCATTGTGCAGGTGTAGAGCACAGTGCCAACTCTAGTGCTTGAAAACGGTGACCCTTAGGGACTTCACGCTCAAATTTTGTAGGTTTTAACCTCGTACAGAAATTACGTAGATATGAATTATAAAACACAGAAAATAAAAAATGCGAGAGCATAACACATAAAACACATATACATAGAGATTTTCCCCTGGATCCCAAAACTGGGACTACCATCTTGATTTTTTATTATGTTCCTTTCAATGTTACAATACATATCTATACATGCTGAAGCATCTAGTACCATGGACTGAAAACCATTGCATCCAAAACCATGGACCGAAAACCATTGTGTCCAAAACCATGTGTGAAAAATCATGCACAAAACCATAGGTGTTGGGACTTAAAAATGTCATATTTTCATCCACCTTTCCCTTCACTATTCCTTACATTTCATCATCCCATTAACCTTTCATCATATCATTTTCATAAATACATTTGGGTTTCACCTTCTTATTTTCCACTTTATTCATTTTTGTATTATGAGTGAATTTATGATTAAATATTATAAAATATACATGTTTTCATATATATCTCAAGAATATATGATCTTTGTGATGTATAGGAGATATGTAAAGGATTAATTCCAAGAGACTTCTCGAATATCTCCTCCACCACTTTAAGGAGATAATTATTCAAGTCTATTCCTAAGGAGAAGATCAGGGAGGATTTGGTTGGAATATCTTATCATATGTGAGAGATGTGTGGAGGATTTGAAGGGATCATATCTTGTAATAATGGGAAAGTAGTTGAGAGTGGTTGAGAGAATAGTGGATCTGTCATTATGAGATGGTTATCTTCTTCATGTATATAAGAGAGTGCTTTCTCTTCATTGCATTAGTTTTTGAGCTTTGAGAGATAGTCTTGTAATTAGGAGAAGGGGATTCTTAGTTTTGATTCATATTCTTTTATTGTTGCACTTTCATGATTTATCATTTGATTCTTGTAATGTAATTTGAGATAGCCTTATTGTTGTGAGCTCACATATGTTGTTTGTCATTCAACTCTTCACGTGTTGTATTGCTTTTCCATTATGCAATTTCCTGCTTTCCTAGTTAGTGTTTCATTGCTTTCCTAGATTAATTTCATGCTTTCCTAGTTAGTGTTTCAATGCTTCTCTAGATTAATTTGATTTCAGTAATTTAGATTAGATTAGTTCCACTTCGGTCCTTCATATATAATGCATGTACCTCGTAAGCCTATGAACCTTAGATTGACAAATTAAATAGTTGGGCAAGTACTACAACAAAATTAAACAACAATATTTTCACCTAATAATAGGTAGGTCTGCCCAACCTAATATAGGGTCCGAAAACAAAATTTTCCATGACGCTACCCCAAACCCCATAGAGTGGGGTTACATGCACCCCTCAAACTCCCTGTGATTCCCCCTGCTACATAATCGGTTTAACAAACGAGGGGGCAGACTAACCCCCCAGTTAACTATTTAGGCTAGTCATGGAAAGAATATAACACAACCCAACATTCTACCACTTCTTGTTTTCTTTCCACAGGGGGCCACAAGAGAGATTAGTCATTTATCCAGCCCAACAATGCCCATTGTTTCTCTACACCAAGAGAACTTCTCAGAGCTCACAAATTTTTTCAATGCATTTGCAGTATTTTTCAAAGTGTCCACCTTTACCAATAGCACCTTTTTGTCTTCTATCATATCCCTCACAAAGTGATACTGAACATCAATGTGCTTTGTCTTTGGATGATATGCAGGGTTCTTTGCCAAGAAAATTTCACTTTGGTTGTCATAGTCTATCCTTATAGCTCCCTGTACTAATCTCATACCTGAAGACAATCTCTGCAACCAAATTGCTTCCTTGCTTGCATGAGTGGATGCCATGTATTCCACCTCTGTAGTTGATAGTGCCACTATAGATTGTTTCTTACTCATCCAACTGACTGCACCTCCAAATAGGTTAAACACATACCCACTTGTAGATATTCTCTGATCCAGATCTTTAGCTTAGTCTGCATCAACAAAGCCATGAATATCCAACACTATGTCCAATCCCTTCCTTTGTACCACAAACCATAATCACTAGTGCCACGAAAATACCTGAAAACCCGCTTCACTGCTATCCAGTGCTCCTTCCCTGGTTTCGACATAAACCTGCTCAATACTCCCACTGCATGTGCAATGTTTTGTCTAGTACAGACCATCGCATACATCAAGCTATCGACTGCACTTGCATATGGAACACAGGACATGTCCTCTTCCTTTTCTTGTGTCTTGGGACACTGTTCAACAGATAACTTTACACCTACAGGAATAGGAACCTTCATCGGTTTACTATCTTGCATGTTAAACCTCTTCAATATTGTCTCAACATACTTCCTTTGGTTTAACCAGAGATTCATCTTTGTTTGATCTCTTTTAATTTCCATGCCCCAAACATAGTTTGCAACACCAATATCTTTCATGTCGAATTTGGAGGACAAATGGGTCTTCAAATCCTGGATAATTTCTTTGTCATTTCCAACCAGCAACATATCATCCACATACAAGAACAGATAAATAACACAGTCACCAATTAATTTAAAATACACACAGTGATCTACTTTGCTTCTAATGAAGCCAAGTCCCCGTATAAATGTATCGAATTTCTGATACCACATCCTTGGTGACTGTTTTAGCCCATACATAGACTTCTTTAACTTTCATACCAGTTCTTTCTTACCCTTCACCGCAAAGCCTTCAGGTTGCTTCATGTAGATCTCCTCTTCTAGATCCCCATGAAGAAATGTTGTCTTCACATCCATCTGTTCTACCTCAAAATCAAAGCAGCAACAATAGATAAAAGTAATCTAATAGAAGCTACCTTGGAAATAGGAGAAAAAATATCACCAAAATCAATTCCCGATACCTGGGAATAAGCTTTTGCTACCAACCGAGCTTTGTATTTCTCCACCTTTCCTTTTGCATTTGTCTTCTTCTTGAACACCCATTTGTTGCCAATGGGTTTCCTTCCATCCAAAATCTCCACCAGATCCCAAGCCTCATTTTTGTTGCAAAGATGCCATTTCATCAACCATGGTCTCTTTCCAGAGTTTTCCATCCTCTAAATCTACTACTTCCTTCACAGTTCTGGAGTCATCATCAGTAATAGATAAACAAAAAATTGAATAGAAAGCAGATGGACTATACCTTTCTGAATACCTTCTTTCTCGAACTGATCTTCTCACACCTGAAGTTTGTGGATCTTCATCTTCTGATTCCTCCTCTACTGTAGAGTCTGATTCTTCCTCCTTTAGCTCAAACTCTATCTTCTCAGGTTCCTTTGGTTGGACTTCATGTTTAATAACATCTTACACCTCTCTGAACACCATATCTCGGCTATACACAACCTTCCTTGTTATTGGGTTCCAAAACTTATAACCCTTTAAACCATCCCTATACTCAATAAAGATGCACATTTCAGATTTACTATCCAACTTGGTTCATTTCTCCTTTGGAACATGTACATATGCATCACATCCAAACACCCTCAGATGTGAAAGAGAGGGTTTCTTACCAGTCCATATCTCTTGTGGAGACTTATCCTCCAATGCTGATGAAGGTGATTTATTGACCAGGTAACATGTTGTCTCCACCGCCTCTACCCATAATTTCTGTCCTAGCCCAGGACCACTACGCATGCTTCTTGCCCTTTCCATCAATGTCTTGTTCATTCTTTCTACAACTCCGTTTTGCTGAGGTGTATATGGAGTAGTCTTCTGCCGTAATATACCACACTTCTTACACAAATCTTCAAATTTCTTACTGCAAAACTCTCCACTGTTATCTGTCCTCAGCACCTTTATCTTCTTCTCTGTCTGGTTTTCCACCTAAATTCTTTAAACTTGTCAAAGACTTCAGATTTCTTCTTAAGGAAATATATCCATGTATTCCTTGAGAAGTCATCTATAAATGATACATAGTACACAAACTTACCCAGTGATGGAACCTTCACATGTCCAAACACATCACTGTGCAAAATCTCTAATATATGTTTCACCCTCTTACCACCAGAGGGGAAGCTCACCCAATTCTGTTTCCCATATACACAATTTTCACAGAAATCAAAATCGAAAGAACTATTACTCATACCTTCTACCATACCTTTACCATGAAGTATTCAAAGGCCCTTCTCTTCAATATTTCCAAGCCTTTAATGCCACAACATGGTCTTCTCTCCGGAGACCACTAGATTTTCTACTTCACTTTCAGGAACCACAGAACTGTTGCATGCATAAAAAACAGTGCTACCTTGCAGCTTGTACAGAGTTCCAATTCGAACTCCCCCCATCAATACTAGTGCCCCCTGAACCATCTTGCAAGTATCCTTCTTGAGCACTATTTTTACACCTGCATCATCCAGCTTGCTTACAGAAATCAGATTTTTGGCTAATGCGGGAATATGCAGAACACCCAGAAGTGTTCTAACCATTCCACCTTGCAACTTCAACTTTACTTTTCCACGACCAATGATTCTAGCCTCCCTGTCATCCCCCAAGAATACATCACCACCATCATATTTCTCATACTCGTAGAACCATCTCTATGGGGAGTGAAGTGAAAGGATGCACCTGAGTCAATCAACCATGCCTCATGATCTACATGTGCACTTGAAGAAGCCAAGTACACAACCCCACCTTCATCTGAGGTGGTTTTTGCCTTTGCAAAAGGAGCATCATCAAATCCCTTTCCTTTATTAGGAGCTTTAGATTTACAGTCCTTTTTGTAGTTCCCTTCCTTTCTACATTTCCAGCACACCACCTTTCCAGGTTTTCCTGGAGATTTAGATCTACCTCTATATTTAGATCACCCACTTGATGAATTATTTTTGTTTCTGTTCTGGGACCATCCTCGTACAGACAAGGCATCACCATTCTGGCTCTCCATATTTTTCTATCTCATCTCCTCTGTCAGCAAGGATGAGACTATTTCATCAAACTGGAAGTCAGTTGTATTGCTACCTATTGCAATAACTAGACTATCCCACGAATCTGGTAGAGAACACAACAAACTGATGCATTTATCTTCAATTGAAATTTTAATACCAACAGATAATAACTGACTTACCACAGTATTAAATGTGTTCAGATGTTCTGTCACCAAGTCTTCATCTTTCATCCTCAAGTTATACAACTTTTTCTATAGGAACAGTTTATTCACCAGAGACTTAGATTGGTACAAAGTCCCTAACTTGTCCCACTAAGCCTTCATCGTAGCTTCCCCTGATACATTCAACAATACTGAATCCAAGACACACAATCATATTGTTCTCTTAGCTTTCTGATCCAACTCCTTCCATTCTTCATCGGACACTCCCATTGGTTTAGTAATTGGATCTACCGCAATCCACTAATCTTTATCCACCAATAGATCCTCCATCTTGAGTTTCCACAACTCAAAAATTTGACCATTAAAGTTATCGATCTCTATCTTTCCATTGCTTGCCATCTTCTTTCACCACTAGAATTGATCCTGTAGATCTCCCACTGAACAGTGTCTACCACAAGCCCGAGTGAAACCCCTCAGCAATAAAGGCATCCCCTTGAAGCCAAAACATCTCTGATACGAAATGTAGGTTTTAACCCCATACAGAAATTACCTGGATACGAATTCTAAAATGCAAAAAATAAACGATGCGAGAGCATAACACATAAAACACATATACATAGAGATTTCCCCTGGATACCAAAACTGGGACTACCAGCTTGATTTTTCATTATGTTCCTTTCAATGTTACAATACATATTTATACATGCTGAAACATCCAATACCATGGACCGAAAACCATCGCGTCCAAAACCATGGATCGAAAACCATTGTGTCCAAAATCATGTGTGAAAAATCATGCACAAAACCATAGGTAGGTCTGCCCAACCTAATATAGGGTCAAAAAACAAAATTATCCATACCAATTCATGGGAATTGTATCGAAAGTATGGAAAAATATGTGTACCCACTTTGGCTATGGTTCCATCCACCATGCAACTTCATCATTCTTCTGTAATCTCGCCATCCAAAAAAACTATCCTTATGCATTCCCCACCATCATGTAGGTGTAAAGCATAGTGCCAACTCTAATGCTTGGAAGTGGTGACCCTTAGGGACTTCACACTCAAATTCATCAAAAAATAGATCAATGCAAGTTAAACCATCATAATAGGGTAATTTCATTACCTCCAATGAAACACAGTGCAACAAATTCGTTATCATATTGCATTGTAATGTAGACACTTCATGCAAGTGATTCTACCAATGTTCTAACTCCTCTGAATCAGTGGTGTAGGAACTCTCCCGATCCCATGCAATCCACCCATTTGCCGTCAGATTGACCTAGTCTTGATCTCACACTGTTATTTTGTAGATTTGATCCACTTCATCATCACTTTCTTCGTATTGTGTACTAGTTCTGTATATTGTGCCTCTTCTACAGGGACTGACAGTACTACAACCCGAAGTGATTTTATTTCAAACGACATTGTCCTCTTCTTCAAATTGATGACCCCATTCATATCAATGGTGCAGTAAATTCCCAGGAGTGTGGGGTATGGATTACTTTCATTGACGATTTCTATAACCTCAAAGTATACCATCATGCTCGCACCTTCTATATCAACTATTACTCCATATAATGATCCCACGGAGATGATTTTCTGTTGGTTCAAGATTTTGAGCTCAATCAGAGACCACTGCAACATAGGTCTCCCCATTCTTTCCCATATTTTTTTTGGTAATACGTTCACATTGGACCCTAGATCCAAGATGACCTAGTCCATCTCATAATCACTTATCTATGAGGTGAGCCTCATATCACACCCTGTTCGTGCCTTATGTTTGCCATTTTTATGATAAATCGATGTCCATTAGGGACCTTCTCCTTGTTGACACATTTGTTTATTAATTCCTGCAGGCCTTCCACAACTTTTCTATTGAGTAAAAATTTTATGCAAGTATCCAAAAATGTAGTGAGTATAGAGGGGTCAACTTCTACAGGTGTGTTGGTTACTTGCATCTTGTCCTGGCTTCTTGAGGTGGACACCTTAGTGAAGCTTTTCTTGGCTTCCATAAAAGTTTCCTTAGCATGATTTAGATCAAAGCCAAAGTCCTTCTCTGGGGCCTTGCAGACCCATCTATTCTCTTTAGGTTGTTTACCTTTATCATCGCCAGTGGTTATTCCACTTCTCAACACTATATTCATGCTCTGATCCTCCTAATGGGACTCAAATATCATCATCTGTAAGTTTTGTGCAGGCCTCTAAGGCTGTGCTTTCTTCTCTTGCATTTTATCTTTCAACACCGAGCACTCTTCTATAGTATGGTCAAACTGGCTATAGTATTGATATGACGGGTGTTTCTAATTCTAGAATTCTTGTGCGTAGTGTCCTAATTTTCTGTAGTTGTAACAGATAATCTGACCCCGACCTTTACTAGGTCCTCCTCCTCCTCGACCCTGTCCTCATCCCTGGTAAGCTCCGCACGCCCCTCTATCACCCTGATCTTAAGGCCGAGTTTCTGCTTGCATCTAGTATGTAGGTGTTCTTTCCATCATCAACTCAGAGCTTGGACAATGGTGCTCATCGTGACCCATAGATTTGCAGAAGTTATAAAACAACTGTTGAGGTTTCTGGACAAACATTTGAAGTAAATGGAAATTATTAGTCACATGTTGTACAATAACTTGACAAATAGCACACCACAACACAACCCCCACGCTCGAATATGATGGGGCTTCTGGCTTTAGGGGAATTGGTCCCCCTCCGTAATATAATTCATGTACAAGGGACAATGGTATTTATTGTACCCTTGGATCTTTCACTTCAAACACTAGACTTCCACGTGCACTTCTGGTTTAGTCTCTGTGTCTTTCTTCAAACTCTGTAATTCGAGGTGTAGGCTTTGTAACTGAGAGTGGATCTATTGTACCCTCAAGGTGGTATCCTGAATAGATGATGCATGTAACCTCATCATGATTTCCAAGACTTCTACCTACGTTCCTATCTTCTGTTGTGATAGAGCAATTCTTAGGAGGGGTAGAAGCGAAGCTATAAACCATTCGCGATGCTAACTATCTGTGAGCTACATGTTAGCTTCTCGAATCTGACGCTTCAACCTTTTATGTAATTCTGAAGGCATCTCATTAACCCTCATCATGATTTATTTGAATTTGATTACTGACTCTGAGTCATACTTAGGCTTACTAAACTCCTTGTTTAAATCTGTCTTAGTCTCTACTACCGATGAAAGAGGATTATCAGAACAATACTTAATATACCAAGTTAGCGTACGATCTTGCAGATTGGTAACCAACTATACCTTCTTGATATTTTCATCAGTAATCTATTGCGTTGTCCACACAGCATTTGAAAAAAACCAAAACTGCTCTGTATCTTCACTCCCTATGCCATTGAAAATCAATAGCTTCATTGCGCTCGCCATGTTGAATGGTGGTGGTGGAGGTGGAGGTGGAGTGGAAGGATGATTTACTCGAGGAATCCCCTGAGTGATTAGCTGAACAACGCTTCACAGTGGAGTCTATTTTTCCCCTTCATCGTCACTTGGAGGAGGTCCAATCGATGGATTATACTTTGGTCTTGATCCTTCGCAGTTTCTGAAGAACCATCTGCTTCATGTAGCTTTGAACATCAAGGTAAAGGCATCACCCATTTTTCACATAATAAAATTTTAATCCAAGTATTCAATGATCTTAAATACTTACCTTGCGGCCCTTTGAAAAATTGCCGCTTCACTTCACTATAGATGACCGAGGTATCAACTGCAAATTCCGTAACTAATCCTCCTAAAATATGATCGAGCTAGTGATTGGCAACCCATGTAATCTTGTTTTTAGAAGCTTCTAGCCATCACACTAATTTTGGAGTCCACACTGTAGGACCATTGAGCTTCATCCTTCCTTGGTTGTCTGTTAATTTAGCTAACCACTCATACAGTTCAATGGGAAAAGTGCAGAAGAAGGTCTCGCGTATCTTTGTATACATATACCTATTCAACCACTCTTCCTTTGATAGGTGCAGATTAATGTTTTCTTGCACCACGATCTCGTGAATCTTCCAATCCAACCACTTTTCAATTTATTTCTTAGTCGAATTCCTGTGACGTGACATCACACATCTCCTTCAAGCAAATCCTAGTCTTGGTAACGGAACAATTTTTTGGCTTAGGGGGTCCTAACCTAGGTTCAAAGTTAGCTACACCAACCAACAAAACCTTACACTAATGGCCCTTTTTGAGAAAACTTGCATAATGTAGGTTGCAATCTCACCTGAAGCAGTATGGGGGAATGCAAGAACCAAGTTTCTACATCCAAAGACTAGTGTGATGTCTTCCAGTGCCTCATATATGCCTCCACGCAGATCGATACACTCTTAGGGCTTGTCGCTGCAACTCTGTCAAATAGCCTTCAGACCTCCACAAAGGTCTATGATTAGTCCTTACATACCTTTAACAATCAATTTGTCTACTTATCTGCATTAGAGAGTAGTCCTAAATTAGGGTTCGTGCAGATTTACTTAAGTTATTAAATACATCAGAGAACTCATTAGAGTCTTCGCGAAGTACGTATACATGCATGGCATACATCATTAAAATTTATTCAAGAGAATTGTGTAACATTCAATCAATATTCCATAAAATGCATCATTCATTGACAACATATAAAATTAACAGAAACAGAGAGGAACAGAAATATGCAAGAATTCTTCAGAAACTGTATTTATTAATCTTCAATTCAAGGTTATAGACTCAAAATTTCCCTATGCACATAGCTACAAGGGTCTGCGCACTTAGCTGCAGACTCTACCTAGGCCTCTGCGCACTCAGCTGCAGAGCCTTTCTTCTCCTATCTTACCCGCTTCTTCTCACTATCACCTCTTCATTATCATCCCTTAGGCTCTCTAAGACATACCTATTTATAGCCTTTTTCTTATAATGTTGTGGTCTATGGACCATGGGTGAATCTCAAAATTGACTCAAAACTTACATAAAACAAGGGGTTAAACCCCTTTGACTCCTATTCATCTACGCTCTCCTCATCCACAAATTGTGGATATTTTACATTATTTAGAAAAATCGTACCAAAACTTTGGTTCAATTAACCCTAAAACTGACCTAGGGGATCCCATCCCAACATCAATAGTCATAAGCATTTATAGTTGCAAAAATAAGCAATTTCTACTTTCTAGCACTTAGCGATTATTCAATTCCTTAGAAACAAAAACAAAGTCTCTATACCAACTTACCATTACATACCAATTACTCTTTAGAAATCATGATTGGTTGTGGAAATCACTCAAAGAGTGGTTTTACAGCCCAACGACAAGCATCCTATAATGTATGATCAATAAATCTATCATAATCACATTAGTCACAAAATTTTCCATCAGATGAAATACTTTTAACCATCAATTATTTATGCAATTTCAGGTAATATTTAAATCATAGTACTTCCACAACTACTCAAAGAGCACCTAGGTCTCTAATCATCAAATGATCAATAACTGCACCAAGTGCATACTATCTTAGCCTTTGCTAAGGCATTTACAATATTGGTAATACAATAAAGGAATTTACACTTCCAGTAATTCATTTCTAAGCACTAGGTTCCTTTCCTGTTAAGATGTACATAAAATTCTTACACAATCATATAGAAAAATTCCTTTTTAACCCAAAAAATAATTGATTAATTAATTTTTTCTGCTATGAGAAGCACAGTGGCAAAAGAATTCTCCTCCCAACCAATGAGAACTAGTTTCCACAACCAGATTGAAGAATTTTGACATCCAGATAGTTCTCTGACATAGACCATACCAAGTCTAACATAGGATTCCTCTTGGCAACACCTTTCCTATTCCTCTAAAAACATCTTGCATGTGATGAATTTAGAGCTCAAAAAATTACCTTTGGGGCCTCCTGCAACAAGCTCCAAAATCAAAAGAGTTTCCTCAAGATTTTTCCCCTCTTCACCATCTTGACCAAATCTTTTCTCTTATTGAGATTGTTTGTATCTAGGGAAATGAAATCTGGGAAGGAAACTGCCATCAACCCATCCGGGAAGGCAACCACTATCAACCTAAGGCCTACTTTGTATTTCACAATTGTCCATGACTCTATGACATGTTAAATTATCGTTAACACCTGTTCCCACCATAATTTACATAATTGACCATATGCACCTTATCAAAAGAAACATTTATTTACATCATGGATTCATACTTGAACCTTAACATGGGTCCTGTTATCACTCATAATTTTATCTATAAGTTATTAGAAGAAAGAAAATGACTGAGGCAACCACGAAAAAACTTTTTGGCATTGTCTCTAGCCAACCTAGGCTCAGAGAGGGTTCTCTCTATATGATTTAGCTTTTTTTGTTGGGATTTCAGGCTAGTTATGAATGTTCAGGGGGTTTTTTGATTTGTATTGAAGATTGGATGGTGGGATCCTTAAAACAGATGGATAGAATGATGTCTTCAGACCATTGGGCTATGGAGTCAATAGAAGGGCAACAGAACTGAATCAACTCAATAAAGGGAATGTTCAAAGGGCAAGCTAGCATAGTAAAGTGCATGTCTTTGGGACAGGGGGGTAAAATGGTTTTAATCAGGGCGAGAGAGCAATTAAGAATTCTCAAAGTGGGATATAAACAAGGAATAGAGGGTAATTGAAAGAAAATGGCAATTAAGAATCCTTTGATCTGGATTAGCGAGAAACAACCTAGACTAAGGAGCAATTAAGAATTCCTTAACTTAGATATCAGTTGAAAACATTTATAAGCATAACTGTTAAAACACAGTGTAATTAAACAAATTCTGAGATATTGTTCCAGTTAAAGCATTCAGATTAAGAAATACATTAAAGATTGTGGGAAATCTTTAATAAAGATAACAACATGAGAAAATACTTGTCTACACTTAGCTCAACACATGAATCTTGTGAAATATCTTGTCTTTATTCATCAATCCAGCTTGCTGGTTGAGTCAATGATATAATCGCTTTACAGTTTTTTGATCAAGATTCTATAGAAATGTGTAAGAGTCCACACTACATACTTTGAATTGTGAAGTATTTATACAATTGTTTTACAAAATATCTCAAACTAACTTGAGATTTAATCTAGGAAATAAAAATATCTTCTTGCAAGAATATAGAGACAACTATTGAACTGTTTTTCATGTTGTTCCTTTTATTTTGGTGTTGCTGACCTTTATGGTTTGGTTTTATCCCTTTATGCTCTTTGTTGTTTGATCTTTCATGCTGGAGGCTTTAGTCACTTTAGGCTTTCATTTGATACTCTTTGACTTTGATGACCTTCCAATATCCTTTACTGCGTTTTTACTTTTACTATAAATTTGAACATTTTACTGTGTATTTCAACAATAATTTATTTTGTTTTTTCCATGTATCAGCATCTGGTAGTTGGATATTGGTCAACTTTCTGTATGTTTGATCTGTTTTTCTTTGACTGTATGCTCTGTCTGGTTCCTTTGTTTTAACAGTCAACGTCTTTGTGTGAATGATTTCTTTCTCTATTCTCTGTATAACTATTTTCTTCTTCTGAATAAAGGTTTTTAAATAGATTTCCTTTCGAGTCTTGGAGTAAACATGTTTTGTGACTAGTATGAAAACAATTTATCCAAGCTCTGATCTTCTGCTAACTACTTGCAAACTACAACAATCATTAAGAAAACATAGGTTGGAAGGAAAGGCAATTGATGGATCTATTGCATAGGGATGTCTGGGGAAGGAGTCGTGGCAATTTTTTAAAAGTAATCAAAGGTTGAATTGTGTTGCAGAGGTTCAGGGCGGCATCGAAAGGGTTTGATAGGTTTTACTGTGAAACGGGGCAAAGGGAATGAAAAACATGGTTTTCATGGTTTCAACGTCCACTTTTTAAATTTGGCGCGGGATTAGTTAAGTGAACAATGATGGTCTTGTCTTATGTGAGGAGGCAGTTTCCTAGACCATCGCACCACTTTTGTGGTAAAGGTGGTATTTGGGAGGGGTCACCCGATCTACCTCCGCAACTGACATAAAGCATTTGGGGTTCAGGGGAAAACCGCTTTATCGAGTCAACAACGATCGGCCATCGGGCGCGGTCGATATGGCTGTGGACCATCAGATGAAGGGGATGGTGATCTGACAGTAGTCGGGTGAGGGAGGTGCATGTGTGATAAAAGCATGGGTTCTGGGGGGGCCCAGTGCTTTAAACTTCAGTGGTTTGTGATTAATTAAGAATTTAATCACGTGTTTAATTGGTTGGACGAGTTTTAATAAATGTTTAACTTAACTTTGGGTAAAGGTCGGGCATTGGGTGAGCCCAATATAGTTGTGCACCGTTTGATTTGGGTGTGGATGATTGGACGGTTGTCGGGTGGCAGACTATAGCGAATGAAATGGTCGGAGGTTTAGGGGGGTCCCAAGGGCTTTAATTATGGTAGATTGTGATTATTGCGGGGTTAATCATGGAATTATTTTAGGTTCATCGCGCGGGGGTGTATTAAGAGGGTTTTTTTTCAGGATATGGGGGAATTGCATTGTTTTTATTAAAACTAAGGGTTGGGATATTACATAGGGGATTTAATTAATATAAGGGAAAAGGTATTATGGGATTTATATAATAAAATTAAAAATTAATATGAAATTGGCGGAGTGGGTATATCCTTAGCATAATGTAAAATGTAATATTTGCGCACTTTATTTACATACACTCAATACTTAGGATAAGATGTTTTTGTGGGTTTTTTGAATGAAAAGGGATTTAACATGGAGTTGCTTTACTTTTCCTAGGAAAATGAAGTTTAACCTTAGGAAAAGGGGTTTTATTGGGGTAATGAGGGGAAATGAATTTATGAAGGGGATTCTAACACTTGATGTCCATGAGTCATTAAGCCGAGGGTTTGGTCCCATCAAAAGTCAGAGAAATGCTTTGAGCCTTTATAAATTGAAGTATTTGAAGTACTTAGAACATACTTGTAGATAGGAAATTAGTACGTATAGGGGAAAAGTGAATGAGGGGGAGTTAATCACATTAACTTGCAAACATTTATTTTTTCTTCCATAATTGATCATACATATTGAAATATGTGTCTAAGCATGATGCATGTGTTTTGATCCAACCAACTTTGAACTTCAGCAACCTTTCTTCTACTTACCCATTTCTTACCCTAACATGTTTTCTTCATTTCTTTGGGTGCATTTAGGCTAGCAAACCCTTATCTTTATCTTTTCTTTTATAAAACAAACTATCTATTTCTAACCTTATATCATCCAAGGGCTCAGATTAAGCTTATGAGCTCCTTTTATTTCTCTACCTATCTATTGATCTGCCAAGATTAAGCTGTTTGGTTAGATTTTATTCTCTAACTATAAACATAAAATTCAAAGCATGAAATAACCAAGATTAAACAGTTTGATTACCATGGATTGTGGCATGAATAACAAGCTGCACACAATCATTATTATGCATAAAAGTAAATAGTAGTGGCATTTAGACTTGCACACTTTCATGGTCTCTTTTTGTTTTTTGGGGTTCATATATTTTCATTTTTTGACCTTCTCTTATTCTTTTTGTCCTTTGATTTTTATTTTAGGACATACCCTCTTTACATTTTTTAATTTTTTAATATGGAAAACATTTGTAGAAAGCAAAGGTATGTACAATATTACAAGGTTTAACCTTAGTCATTCAAAATTATGACTCCTATTGGTATAGGAACCTAACAGGCCCCATAATTTGTAAAAGTAAGTCAACAAGAAATCATAATTGACATCTCATATGGTTCAAGCAGTGTGTATTTCAACTCTTCCACATAATAACCATCATGAAATTCAGAAAAACATTGCCATATCTTGCATGTTATATACTTTCTCTTGTTTAGTTGCAAATCATATTGCAACATTTTACCTTTCACAAGTCCTTATGTACCATGTTTCTATTATGCTACCCCTGCTTAATCACATTAGCGACATTATTCACAATTTTTATTTATTAAAACCATAGCTTCTTCAAAATACTGTTATGCACAAAGCAATCGTCAAATACATCCAATATGCATTTCACTTTCACATGCGTATGTGTTCTCAATATTTTAACAATGTATAAAGTTATTGTTCTTGTTACTTTTCAGAAACCACCTTTATGTGTTAAAAGTTATAGGACTAATAAGGATACATCCTCCAGATGTTAAAATGAAGTTTCCATGAAGTTGTTTTTCCAAAACAACAGTTAAGGGAACAATAGTTGTTCCCATAGTTTTTAACTCATGCAACATGTTAGTTCATTTATGCATATGCATTTAATCAAAAATCATCAATGCATACCAGTTAACATCACCATTGAATCATCAATTCATAGAGTTGCTAGGTTTAAACAAGAAGGTAATTGACATTATCTAATTACTACTATCATTAAGTTGATAGAACTATCAAATCAATCACTTTAATGACAATATTGTATCGCAATCCAAGTTCTTTGTCACCTCCAAGAAATTGTAATGATAAGTATGCATTTCTATAAAGTATCTACTTTCAAAATCATGATAGTTTCTTGCATGTGCATAAAAGTATAAACAAAACTTTAATAATTGAAATACACTGATTTATCATGAATATGTAAGTGTTAACATAAATTAGGGTAACAATCCAAAAAACCCCAATTTCCACAGTGTATTGTTACCAACAGACCAACAACATGAAGTACATTACCACAATCACTTGTTTGCTAACTTGGAATAAGCTTTAATCAAAACAGATTCATGCATATAAGTTTTAAGGGTTAGTCAAGCAATACTAACTAATCAATGATACCAACCATATTAATTCCAATCAAAATCCATATCGGGACTCAATTATCAATTAGCCATTTTCTTTAAGGCACCATGATCATTATCGTAACAATATGCATGCAAAGGTTGGTATTTAATCTTTACTATCACTAGTGAGTGCTCAAGACTTTTTCATAAATGAAATAGAATTTTATTTCCTTTTATTTGCATCCATATTCAAATTTTAGGAGCATAGTTTTAAGGAAAACATTACTACTTACTATTATTTAATGTAGTTACAAACATGCATCATGTATCTCACTGCAAAAGTAGTCTACTGCATACATCATTATGTAATTTGTTAGAGCCATACCTGAGATGATTCCTACTAACATCAGACCTCTACTTCTTTCTACTTCCCGATTCCCATAAGGCACCAATGCTACAACCTTTTGCTCCGTTACCACTTGTAACATCCCTCGGTAAACCTCGTGTAAATTAAACACATAGAAGTAGATTTTTTTTACAGAATTACCAACATGTAACTTTCCAAATTACTATTCCATAATCTTTATTGATTATCAGATCAAATTTTCATTATCACATAGAGTAAATTTAGTAAAGGAATAGTAAGTTACATTAACATTAACAACCATTGTTGTAGCATACCATCATAAACTTTCTGATGTAACCTTGCATCATTTCCATGATTCTTTTAACTAGTTAGTTAATCACATACTTGATAATATAAACATCATGTCATGCAAGGAATCAACATCATAAGAATGGAACAATAGGAAAAAACATAATTGAATGTTGATATACCCTGGAAACCTCATAGGGTGAAAAACAACAAACGTTTAATTTTATTACTAAACGCTTGTGAGGGTGTTCACCCCTCACTCAATGGCTTGTAAGAGAGTCCATCCCTTGAACATTTTGTTAGAATATTATAAAGAAATATAATCGCAAATACATCATAGCTAGCTAAAAAATATTACAATAACCATGATATCATTTACCCACAAATCCTCAATCTTTATGCCTTTGTGGACTGGAAGTTCCCATCAGTGGATCATCTTGTAACTGACATTCTTCAATTTGCATGGATCTTTAATTCTTTACTTGCCACCATGTTAAACGTAACCTATACTTCGCATAATTGATCATCCTCCCCTGCCATTGTTGTCATCAACAACTTTGATATCACAATTAAATAAAATATGAATCCACCAATAATCAATCTTTATTGGCAATGCACGTGCATAAATATCATGACATGCCTTCTTGAACATCACTGTACACACATTAAAATATTAAGCATGTATATAGATAAATACCACATTAGCTATTATTTCCATTTCACATAAATCCACATTCTTTTCCAAAGAAAGCCACTATAAATATCCTTATTCTTTTAAAGGTAAAGCTAACACATGGGCGCTATGATTTTTCATTCAAACACATAAAAAAATTTCACAATAGTTGTTATTCCTACATGTAGATACATAATCTTTTCTAAGAAACAAAAATAACATAATCTTGCATGCAAATGCATAACAATCTTTCAAGAGAACTAGCCCAACAACCATCATCTTAGGGCATGTAAATAAATACTCCTTTCAAAAGGAAAACTAGTGCCATAGTTAATGCATGCAATTATATAAACTTTATTCAAAAGAAACTAGCCCCTCAACTATTTATTTTTATATGCAATTATGTAATTTTTTCCAAAATAATTAATACAATAGGTGTTATTCTTATACATGAAAGTCAAATGATCTTTTCCCAAAGAACTAACATAACTTAATCTTTTTCCAAAAGGAATTAACATGATAGCCATTCTTTCCATGCATGCAAACTACATTTCTTCCCAAGAAATCTATCTCAATAGTTTTTCTTTCCATGCATGTAAAATGCATTTCTTTCCAAGGAATCTATCTCAATCAACTATTATTTTCATGCATGCAACACACATTTCTTTCTCTAAAATTCTACCACAATTAACTATTCGTTTATGTAACCAAATACATACTTCTTTTCCAAAAGGAAATTAACACAAAATCTAATGTTTTTATGCATAAAAAATCTTATTCTCTTCACCATAGCTATTGTGTTATGTGCATGAAGAGATATACCATAATCAACTAATTTATTTATGTATGTAAATACACATTTCGTTTTCCAGAGATCTAGGAAAATAGCTTTTTTTGGTTGTGAAAGGATCACATGTAACCATTTTCAAGGAAAACCACTTCGACAATTTAATTCTTTTCCACAAAAAATCCATACAGACATTCCAAGAATTGCTTCACAAATATTTTTAAGAAAATAAATATAAGTATGGGGGATTTACGCAGTGCATTATATTAGATATCATTTTTGGGATTCAACTGCGTTAAGTAAGTCATTCAAACGTATGACCATTTCCATGAGAGGTAGTCGTAACTGACTAATTTCTCATGATTTTTGAATAGTTCACTTAGCACTCATTGCATTGGGTGATGCTCACAGGGGTGAAGAAGTGGTATTGAAACTAGTGAAGTCCTGGTTACCGGGTGCAAGCCCCGGAAGTGATGATTGATGCTATGTGATTCGTTCTCCACATTTCACTAGTTTCAATACCACTTCTTCACCCCTGTGAGCATCACCCAATGCAATGAGTGCTAAGTGAACTATTCAAAAATCATGAGAAATTAGTCAGTTACGACTACCTCTCATGGAAATGGTCATACGTTTGAATGACTTACTTAACGCAGTTGAATCCCAAAAATGATATCTAATATAATGCACTGCGTAAATCCCCCATCAAAAAGAGTCAAGGGATCTCTACTTGAATGGTTCATGAGGCACAATACTTGCTAAGGTTTTGCAAATGGGGTAGCAAGCTAAGTGGGCTTGATTGTGGGGAAAAACTCCACAGTTAAGCGCGCTTGAGCTAGAGGAGTTCTGGGATGGGTGACCTCCTGGGAAGTCCTGGTTACCGGGTGCAAGCCCCGGAAGTGATGATTGATGCTATGTGATTCGTTCTCCACATTTCACTAGTTTCAATACCACTTCTTCACCCCTGTGAGCATCACCCAATGCAATGAGTGCTAAGTGAACTATTCAAAAATCATGAGAAATTAGTCAGTTACGACTACCTCTCATGGAAATGGTCATACGTTTGAATGACTTACTTAATGCAGTTGAATCCCAAAAATGATATCTAATAAAATAAATATATTTAACCTATCCCCATGCATACAAGAACCGTGGAAGTTTCCCAAGAATTTTAACACAATCAGAACAATAAAACACATGTTTTCTTTCCCATCGGTATTAATAAAATTAATGTAACTTCCACACACAAATCCTTTCAATCTTTCCAATATAATAACAAGGCTTCTTTATTCTCTTATGTGCAGGGTTCTTATGCATTTTCCTTTTCTAGAAGATTTGGCTAAGTTGAAAAATCTTAAAGCCAAAATGATTCTTATGCCATCTTTTATTTTCAAGAAATAACATGTAAATAACATGTATACCTATCTCTAAAAGAGATGACTCTTCCTCGTGACTTGAGTGTTTCATTCTTAAATACAAGTGTCGTGATTCAGATTTGGTGAAACCACTATTTCCGATTAACACTAATACACCATTCCCTTAACACAACTGAAAGCATTTTTGAACTACAGGGGACCTTCCACAATCACTCATGTGTTGCGAAGATGGAAACCCTCAAATCCACTAAGAGCCATATTTGTGCACCTCTCATTTCTATGTTGTGCTCATATTTTTGAATAGTTTTCTAAGAATAAGTCACGGGGAAAGGCATTTGAACCCTTTTTGGATATTCATGACTTCCATGTTTTCCCCATAATTATATCTCCACCCTTGCGTTTTCTATAGAAATTAACAACACTTGTGTCCTTCACTGTGTGACAAGCGATATCTCTATTAGTTATGTGACTTTTCCTTAGAGACGGAGGTAACACTTAAATGGTTTAGGCGATAGTGTATATAGATTATTTAGTGAATGAAAAACAAGAATTGGAAACTATAATTACTCACATATGTTGGTCTCCTCAGATAAAGAAATATGAGGCAGTTAACAAGAACCAATCCTAACTAAATTCCATTCAACGGTCATGAATACTATATTCTTTCAAAATAATATGTGCACGTTCCATCATCACTGGGTATTTTTTTTTAGAGCATAGATCCTTGGAAAATGAAGAATGAAAAGGGGTTACCCAAAACCATTTACCTCTAACTAATTCGATACTGCTGACTCATTAAAACTAACTATTTGTAGTACATCAAAACCTTCATAATATTTTCATGTTAAGTAAATTTAATAACATTTTAGGGATGTAAAATAGTGATAGCACAACCTCATTATTTAATTACTAATAGAATGTGAAATGACACTTATTTATTTTTAAGGTGGAAGAGGGATCCCATCTTATTTACCTTGCAAGAGTGGTTGTTCCTTGTCTTGAGCGATTTTAAATATATGAAATTGACAGTCTCATTTAAGTTTTCCTCCTTTCCCTTCTCTACCCAATTGAGCTGACAGGTCAAAAAACCATTTAATACGAGGCTGAGACAGGAATGAATATCCTAATAGAGATACATGCTTTGTAGTTTGACTAAAGGCTTTCTAGCTGGAAAGAATCATATTTTCCATTCAAACATCATTTTAAAAGTGATGTAAACCCAAATAGAGAAGATGGTAACAAATTAGCCAAAACTTTCTCATCATCACAATTACCCTTTTCAAGCTTTGCCACATTGTCTTTTGAATCAAAAGGAGAACTTTTCATGCAGATTCCTATTAAACAAAATACGAAAGATAAGACATGCCAAAACAATGAAACAATATCAAAGGAACAAATAAAATATAAAACTAAACTAAAAATCAACATGCAAGACAAAAGTAAGGAAAAAAAGGAAAGACTAAAGGAGAGAAAGTGTAGGATACGTGCTAAAGGAAAACTAGTATGCAACTAGACCTACTCCTAACCTAACCGACTAGAAGGTTAGGGCTAAATGTAATGAAATTTCCAATGTAACGATTGTCACTGATCCCGACCTGCAAACACAAAGATACGAGCAATTAAAACCATCATAAGACAATTTGCAAAAGAGAAGATAAAAAATTGAATATATTGCACAAAATATTGAAGGTATCGCCTGAAGGAAGGAAGATGTGCCATAACACATAACCTTAACCAACCTGCCACCTTACTTTTTCTATTAGAACAACAATGAAACAAAACTCAAAAGCTTCTTGTGAATGAAATTTCATATGTATTTTCTTTCTTAGCAAACATCAATAAATATAGAAGGTTATTATTTGTAAAAGGGCTT
The DNA here is from genome assembly GCA_031772625.1 of Pinus tabuliformis. Lineage (NCBI taxonomy): Eukaryota > Viridiplantae > Streptophyta > Pinopsida > Pinales > Pinaceae > Pinus > Pinus tabuliformis. Next base: position 1,755,758,540 of record CM062817.1, on the reverse strand, counting down.
GCTAAGTAAGATGCTTCTAGCTAGCCATAGATTGGATCACAAAATTTAAAAACATCCTCTTGAAAAGCCTGAAATCCCTGAGAAGATAAATTTTCAATTAGTGGCATGGAATTATGATGAGAATATTGCAAGGGAAAATGAATCTGATCATATTCAGAAGGATTTTCAAGATAGTGAAGACCTGAGATAACCATCAGCCAATGATGAAGTGCGTCAACTACTTGACAAGTATTCAAATAGCGAGATGATAAACCATAAATATTAGCGATGCAAAACAACTGTCATATGATATATTGGTGGGAAAATGATTAATTGAATGACAATTACTAGAACCAACATTATGTTGAGATGGACCGATTAAGGCATACGATTCTTGGTTAGTGGAAAATATAGATATATCAATTTGAACAACTTTGAAAATTCTTTGAACAATAGAATCATCTTCCTCATGTGTTGAATTTAATTCCTTGTAACTAGTTACAAACTGAAACAACATCATAATCATCGAAAGCATTGAAAATGAAAGCTAGTATGGAAAACACATGAAACCAGTAACAATATAATGGATGAAAAAGAAGAACTTGATTCAATAAAAAAATCAAGCATTCATCAACAATGAAGAGGATATTTGATGCCATGAATAAAATTATTAGCATTATAACATTCACAAGAAAAACTAAGAGCTATTATTAAATGTATTTGATAGGCATGAATCTTTTGACCAATGATAATCTTTAAAATTATTAACTTCATAGACTTATACATCCATGAAAGCTATACACTCCAAAATTGAGTTTGATACAAGAGATTTGTATGAAGATAAGTTAACTAAAATAAAATCTTTCGACAAGAAACTAAATATTGAAAGTTAAAAGGGGTAATCTAAAATACTAAATATCTTCCCAGAAGGAATTTGCATTCAGTGAAACCATGGAAATAAAAAAATTTATCGAGAACATCTAGATATAACTTAGTTCTAGGATCTTGCTAGGATCAAGAGAACCTGACATAACCATCAACAAGAGTTGAAGTGCCTCAATTTCCTGACAGGCCTTAGAACTTTCAAGGATTGTAGAATTGAATTGTAAATATTGAATTAGATCATGCATGGTGTGTGGAAAATAATGGAAACAATATCACTACTATCAAGATAGTATCCACCTACATCATTTATTTTATTGTATTTTACACCCTTAACAAAAAAATTATCTGAGTCACAAGGTTCTTCCAAATGCACATCTAAGGATGGATAGATTGGACAAATCCCATGAGTAACTTGAATTGAAGAATTTTCCTCATGCAAGACTGGAAATGATAAGGAATGGAATGGATACTTAATGAGTGATTTTTTTTTTCCTTTTCATCATGGATAACAACACTACCTTGTGTCAACTCAAAATCTTGTTCATTAGATAGTGAACTTGAAGAACATGGAGTATCTTCATCACAACTTAATGCATCTAAAATAGTAGGGCACAAAGGATAGTGAGTTGAAGAGGAAGTTTCCATAAGAAAATATTCTTTTACTAAATCATATTCAAAATATTTCAAATCAAAATCTTCTTGAGAAACCAAAATATCAGTTGGTGCACTTAGGAATTCATGACCATATACATCAATAGAGTCAACATTATCAGAATGATGGTTACCCAAGACTTTAAACAGATTAAGAAAATTGAGTTCATTATATTGACTATTGAGATGAATAGGTTCCAAATCAACCATTTGAATGAAGGAACACCATCTTCACATAGAGGACTTTGAAAAAATGAGGAAATATTGAAAGAATCTTCACCTTTCTACTCCTCCACCTGTGAAATGTGACCACCTTACACCCAATCACTATTTGGATTAGAAAAGTGAAAATTAGAAGAGTTTGGAAGAGATTGACTAAGTAGATCAAGGGACAAGAGATCATGAGAAACAGGTGATAGAGGAGGATAAGCATCCCTTGAAGAGATCATGTTTTCAATTAAATCAATTTCAAGATTGAATTTATGAGAATAGGAAATGGATTGGTTTACCTTAGGCTTCATAAATCATTCCAAGGTTTCCTCCATTGGATCTAAATCATGCTGAGAAGCTAAAGGTGAAGAAGACATATCAACAATTTGGTTTTCATATTTCCTAACTTTGACATCATCACAAGGAGGCACCTAAATCAATACTGGAAAAGGAGAAGGACAAGGAACAAAAGGTATAATATGTTCTTCCTCTGAAATTAGAGGTGTCTCATGGTTTGAAAAAGTCAAGGGAGTAGAAATATTCAATGGTTTAGATTCACAATGCAAAGAGATTTGAACCAAAAATTCAAAATTTTGTTTAAAGAAATCCCAATCCATATCTTCTCCAGGAAACTCATAATATAGGTGAATGAATCTATTAGTAAAATCCTCAATTGATTCATTGGGGTACATTCTTAGATGATTAATCCTTTTAAAAACATCTTGGTAATCATACCTATCAAAGTCTTGATGAAGCTCCTTGAGGAATTGATAAAATAAATGAATGAACATATATGGTAAGGTATGACACCATCAGTTAAATCAATCTTCAAGTGTGAGGAAGAAAAGAACATAAGAAACATCTTCGATTTAATAAAATTCACAAAATTAAAGAAAATTATATATATGCTCGAATATGGATATTTTTCTATAACCATCAAACTTTAATTGAGACAAGTTATAAAGGGGTTCATCAGGGATTAAATGTTTACCATAAGATCCATGGAAAAACACCCCGAGAGTATGATTTTGGAGAGATCCATTTAAGGTAAGAGATTCAAAATATACTCAATGGGAACAACTTCTCATCTGGCCATCCTTCTAACACCAACATGTTGACAATGTTGGATACTGCCAACATACAGGGAGAGTACCCAATGTGAAGTCCCAAATAGAACTCACACCATTTGGAGTAGGAGCCCCATCTGAAATATCGGTCCAACCACCATAAGTCAAGGTTCTCCTTGGTTTCGATGAATAAAATAAGAGATTATACACATAAACTTTGAAAAAATAAGTAAGTCGACATTGTGAAACAGCAATTTCAATGTGTAAAAGCAGGCCTTCACGAGAGGGGAGACAAGAGTGAGTCTCTAGAAGAAAAGTAATACTACTATCCTAAGAGAGTCACATGAGAACAAAGAAATATTCATTATTTATTTAGTGAAATAGTTTAGATAAACACAATGATCATTAAAGAGAATACAACACACATTTAGTAAGATAAGCACCAAATCCAATGAAGTAATTCAATTTATTTAGTACATATGAAAATATATAAAAAAAATATCTAAATAATAGTCTTACAACATTCACAATACATGCATGAAAGTGTTCTGGCTCAATAAAATTATGATTATTAGGTGAAATATCCAAGTACATAGTTACAATGGTGATACACTAGCTCCAATATTGGAGGATTAAATCACTTCTTTCTTATCCAAGTAATGATCTTCTCTCCTATGCCAAGTTGAATAAGCCAAGGATAACTCTCCAAAGTATAAGTCTCGAAATCCCTTTTCTTGAACTATGCGGATTCTTTTATAACAAGAGGAATGGCATTTCATATCCCTATGACTCTTAAACTTGCCTTATGAATCTTGGACTTCTAATGTGAGCTTTAGAATTATATATGACAAGAATCATTGGCTCATACGATAGTGTACTGAAACTTGTATAAGCCATGACTTGGCATTGATGACATGGAACTTCATGATGACATGGAAATTCCAAGCTTCTCTCCTTGATGCTTTGTCTTCAATCTTCTTGAAATATCTGATTGTTCTTCATATTCACTCTATAAAGGGTCATGGGTTAGCATAAGGACCTCTTGAGTCATCATGAAATGTCTTCAATTTATCTTGGTTCAAGATCTATCCATGTCTTCATGATGATCCTTCTTTATGTTTCTTCTCTACAAGTGCTTCTCTATTCCTTCTCCTTGACATCTTCCTTGATCATCACCTTGCCATGTTGATGAAATACACTTTCCAATGAAGTTCACTTATGATATGTCAATATCAGTCTTGAAATCATCTATTCTATCCCGATTTTCTCATGGAAGAACCTACTTGTGATGGGCCTGTGTAAGGACTGTGGAGGAAGGGCTTGTAGGGGATGGTGCAGTTGAGCTCAATAGTGGATTAAGTGTTAGAATATATAACAATAAAGTACAAATTCGACTTTAGCCTTAGTTAAATTGAGTAAATCAAATTTCCACATAACCAAGACAACTTGTAGGTAGTTAACTAGTGTGACATGGATCTTGTCACTCAGTTAGATCAACAAATTCGAGTTAGTTAGCTTGGAGTTCAGTCATGCATGTGTTGATTGTTAAATTTTAGAAATCTAGTTACGTTATTTTCAATTTTACTAAGTTAACTAACCTACAATAGTTAATAGAGTCAGTCAAAGGTTAGTTGAGTAGTGAGAAAACAATATCACTCATAGATCTATCAATTAACTGATATGTCAGGCCAGACAGTAACTCCTCAAAGAAAAATTGATTCATATATCATATTACTTTAGGTGGTCTTTATTATATACATGAGGGAGTGACTGTTCACTTCATCTCCCGATGACTGTTCATATTACTTATTATTTATTTACATTATATTCACCCAATCCTGATGATTAGGTGTCAACATTCCCCCCCCCTCTTAATCTGAAGGGATGTTGGTGAGTCCAAAAATCATTCTGAATCGTTCAAGCTTTTCTCTTCCAAGTGCTTTGGTGAAGATGTCGGCAATTTGCTCATTAGTGGAACAATGATGGAGATGGATTGTTTTAGCCTCAAGATGATGTCGAATCAGATGATATTTGGTATTGATGTGCTTCATTTGATCATGGAACTTTGGGTTCTTGGCCAACTTTATTGCAGAGGTATTGTCAATCATGAGTGGAGTTGATTGTACTTGTTTTACCTGCAAATATTCAAGAATTTTCCTGAGCCACATAATTTCTTTTGTTGCTTCAGCTGCTGCCACGTATTCTGCTTCTGTTTTGGAATCTACTGGAACTGATTGTTTGCATGATCTCCAGGAGACAGCTCCTGATCCAAGACTCATAGCATATCCTGAAGTAGATACCCCAGTTTCTTTGTCTCCATCGAAGTCTGAATTAGAGTATCCAATCAAGCTGAAGTCGTCCACCTGTGTATACTTGATTCCAAAGTCTTGAGTTCCCTTCAAGTACCTTAGAACTATTTTTACAATAGACCAATGTCCCTCACAAGGCTTTTTCATAAACCTGGAGAGGATTCCAACAACAAAAGAAATGTCTGGTCTAGTAGTAGTTAGGTAGTTGAGACTTCCTACAAGCTGTCTATACTTTGTTGAATCCTCAAATTATTTTCCTTCAATAGATGTGAGCTTTAAGTTTTGTTTCATTGGAGTAGTAAGAGGATTGCATTATATCATGCCAAACCTGTTCAATAGATCTCCAATGTATTTCTTTTGAGAAAGAAATATGGACTTCGGATGTTGGGTCACTTCGATACCAAGATAGTAATGAACATAGCCCAAATCAGTCATTTCAAAACTTTTCCCCAATTCCTTGTTTATGGATGCAATGTAGCTTTCATTGTTCCTTTTCATCAAAAGATCATCTACATATACCACAAGATATACAAGTGTTTTGCCAACTTTCTTGACAAATAAAGTTGCATCATCAAGATCATAATGTTTGAAATTGAGTTTAAGAAGATGCTCAGTTAGTTTTTCATACTAGGCTTGTGGTGCTTGTTTGAGGCCATACAAGGACTTCACAAGTTTGCATAATTTATGTTCATGTCCTTTCACAGCAAATCCTTCAGGCTGGGACATAAGAACATTCTCTTTTAGATCTCCATTCAAGAAAGTAGTTTTACATCCATTTGATGGACCTTCGAACTGTTCTGAGCTACTAGGGAAAAGAGTGTCCGGATGGTAGCCTGATCCAGATTTAAATAGGAACACAATAAAATATAGAGATAACCATAAAGACAGATATGCAGCGGAAGTAATAATTCATTTCATTAATGGAAAATATTGAAATATGCTTACAAATAGAAATAGAAATAACCCAGCTAGGGCGATGGTAGCTTATCCCTGAGAAGAGATGTGTCGGCTACATGCCTCTGAACTGTTCCAAACTGTGTTTACAATGAGGCTCGAAGGCCTATTTCTTATTGAGAAACAATGGAAAACCCTTCACATTCCAAAACGTAACCCTAGAAGATGAAACGCCAAATTGTGGGCCCCGTTTTGGGGTGAGTTGGATAGCCAACTTTCCGGGGTCGCGAATTGGTCGTATTATCTCCGTTTGACGTGTATGATAGCCCGTTGGAAAGATCTCTCCGAGGACTAAGACGAAAAAGACTATTTTTATCAGAAAAATCGCTTGGCGGTAGATTTCCCAAAAAATGTCATTTAGGGCCTCAAAACGGCTCCGGAAGTTCAGGACCTGAAAAACTGCTAAAACTAGTAAGTTGTGCTCCAATTAAGGAAACTGAAAATGCTGAGAGAAAAAATGGTGGGGGTCCAGGTGGACTTGGTAGGTGGCCACCAAGATCCCCCTGGATCATTACTCCCCCCTTAGGAAGCAATGGTCCCCATTGCGTTGAGTTCCTCCATGAGATGAGGAAACTTTCGCTGAACTTGATCCCTAGTGAACCACTTGCCCTGGTGAAGGAGTTGGACTGCTTTGCCAACTCGATACAGTTGGATATTCTGTTGGCGAGTGTTCTTGACCTGTGTGTCCATGATCCGATCAATTGCAGCTTGTTCCACGCAATCTGAATTTAATTCTATGGGTGTGAGTTGTTCTGCGATGTCGGATGTGTCTAGCAATGGTGGAAAGTATGGCCGAAGGCGGTCCACATTGAACACTGGGTGTAGGCGAAGGAATGGGGAACGCTGAGCTCAAATGAATTGTCTCCCACAGCCTTAATAATGGTGTAAGGACCATATCGAAGTGGTCTCAGTCTCCGATAGGCTCCAGTAAGGCGTTCCTTTTGCAAATGCAACCATACTTTGTCGCCCACTTGAAACTTGTGTGGCACCCGATGTTGATCATGTCGCTGCTTGTACTTGGCATTTGATTTTTCCCGAATGTCATGGACCTGCTGGCGAATATGTTGGATGTGCTCAATGAAGCTGGTTGCCTTATCTGTTTCAGACTGGACATGAGCTGAATCTGTGTGAGTAGCTACAAGTGGCATGGCCACATCAATGGGGCATAGTGGCTGGAATCCCAGGCCCACTTGAAAAGGGCTGTGGCCGGTTGAGCTGTGAAGAGCTCGGTTGTAGTTGTGCTGAACATAGGGGAGGCTCTTGTCCCATGTGCGTGGATGCTTTGAGTTGTACATGCGCAGAATGTGTACAATCATCCGATTGACAACCTCTGTCTGGCCATTAGTTTGAGGATGGAAGGCTGTGGACTTAGTGAGTTTGGTGTCCAGCATTGACCAGAGACTGGACCAAAATGTACTTAGGAACCGATTGTCCCGATTTGAGATGATAGACTGTGGGATCCCAAAGTGCACCCAAACTCGTTCAAAGAAGAGTTTAGTAGTGGCTTTTGCTGTGATATTCTTCTTACAGGCCGCCATAATGGCCATCTTCGAGAACCTGTCGACGACCACAAAAACACAATCATTTCCATGCTTAGTGGAAGGAAGGCCTGACATGTAATCCATGGAGATGGATTTCCAAGGTCGACTAGGGGTAGGCAACGGGGTATAGAGGCCTTGCTTCTTGATGGTTGGTTTGGCAATGGCACAGGCAGTACATGATCTGATGTATTTCCTGACATCTTGTCGAAGATTTGGCCAATAGAAATACTTTTGCAGTACTGCCACCGTTTTCTCGACCCCGAAATGCCCAACAGCTCGACTGTAGTGTGCTTCCCAAATCATCTTGGCACGCTCGCTGGAAGGAACACAAAGGTGACCCAGGTGGCATAACAGGGCATCTTGGAGATGAAAATCTGGAACATGCCGACCCCCCAAGAGTGTCTGGTATGTGTGGCCAAATTCTGGGTCGCTTTTGTAGAGAAGTGGCCAATCAAAAGTCTCGTGCCCACAAGAGTTGAGCACGGTGGTTAATGCCATGATTGGTGGTCGACTGAGGCAATCTGAATCATTATTGGTGCTGCCCTTCTTATACTTGATATTCAAATGGAACTGTTGCAGATATGTAGACCACTTCTGATGGCGATCAGTCTTGGAAATGAGCTTACTGCATTGTTTTGCAGTAATCAAAGAGATGGCGGTAGGCGGTGCTACCTCTGGTATCCTGTACAACTTATTTCCCAATGTAACAATAACAGCACGGGGCCTTGATTCATACACAGCATGTCGCTTCCACAAGTATGGTTGTCCTAATAATACATCACAAACTTCAAGGGGAGCAATGTCACACAATACCTCATCCGTGAAGGGCTTGATGTTGTATGGAAGGCGACACTGCTGGCTCACGCGAAGATCCCGTCCTTAGTGAAGCCACCCGATGGTGTATGGTTGTGGATGTGCTGTGGTCGGCAAGCCCAACCGCTTCACCACCTCTGCCGAAATGAGGTTCTTTTGGCTTCCACTATCGACAATGAATTGTAGCGGGGAGCCCTTTACCCACATCTGGGAGTGGAAGAGACGCTCCTCCTCTTCTGGATCTTCGGGTTCATTTTTTTGGATCTTTGCGGTAGCAACAGTGGCGTTGGGAACCGCATCAATGATCTGATTCCATTTGTCATCCCCCTTGTCGGGTTCTGACTCAGAGTCGGAACATGCATCTGATTCTGGAACCTTTAGTTCAGCCACCAGTGACTGCTTGGCTCGACACTCACTAGTGTTGTGAGTGGAGCTCTTATGGAACTCACACCATTTTCCCGTGTCCTTTTTCGTCTTCGCGGCGCTGTTCTTTGCCTGCAGCTTTGGCGGGTTGTCTTGGGTTGGCCTACCTTGGCTTTGTCCTTTGTTCTGTGTTTTAGGGGCACCTTTCCCTTGCTTCAGATTCGCAGATCCAAAGTCTCGCTTCTTTTGTTTAAACTTCTGCTCGACCTTGATGGCATATCGATACGCTATGTCGAGCGAGGAGATGTTCAGGAATTGTATTTCTTCCTGGGTGTACTTGTGCAGGCAGTCGCGGTATTCGAGTATCAAATGCTGCTCCATATCCTTGATACCCAGCTTTGTGCGACGGGTATGGAAAAGATTGGTGAACTCCGGCACATCTTGGTCCCTTCCCTGCCGCAACGTGGTCCATTTTATGTATTCATCCTCATAGCTTCTGACAGGGTAGTACTACTCCTTGATGGCATCATGGAATGAATTCCAGGTGGGTGCAGCTGAAAATAGTGAGCCAGTATTTTCATCCTTCTGCTCACAGTAGGTTTCCCACCAGTCCTTGATGTGGGGGGCTGCTTTGAGAAGAGCGAAACAATCTTTTCCCGACTTGAAAATTCATGAACAGAAAAATAACCCTCCAGCAGATTTAACCATTTATCTACAGCATCTGCGTCTATCTGACCCTCAAATATGGGGATTTCAAAATTAACTTGTACCTTAAAGGGCGTGGCATTTCCAGAGTAGCTGCTGGAAGCCGATGCGTCGCTTCTGGGTAGCCGCTGAAGGATTTGGGAAAAACTGTCCATCATCGCGTTCCGTTGTCGCTCGAGGGCTTCTTCGAGCAAGATTTTAATAGGATCTCCTGCCCCCTCATCTTTCTTCTCATCTTCCATAGGAGGCCGTCGGGATCTGCGAGGATGGTCTCGCAAAGGTTCGACCAGTTCAAGCCCTAACTCCTTATATCCCGACCTCGTTGGGGACATGAAAAGAAAATCAGAGAAAAAGCAGACCGCTCTGATACCACTGATCCGAATTTAAATAGGAACGCAATAAAATATAGATATAACCATAAAGAAAGATATGCAACGGAAGTAATACTTCATTTCATTAATGGAAAATATTGAAATATGCTTACAAATAGAAATAGAAATAACCCAGCTAGGGCGATGGTAGCTTATCTCTAAGAAGAGATGTGTCAGCTACATGCCTCTGAACTGTTCCAAACTGTGTTTACAATGAGGCTCGAAGGCATATTTATTATTGAGAAACAATGGAAAACCCTTCACATTCCAAAACCTAACCCTAGAAGATGAAACGCCAAATTGTGGGCCCTGTTTTGGGGTGAGTTGGATAACCAACTTCCCGGGGTCGCGAATTGGTCGTATTATCTCCGTTTGACGTGTATGATAGCCCGCTGGAAATATCTCTCCGAGGACTACGACGATAAAGATGATTTTTATCAAAAAAAGCGTTGGCGGTAGATTTCCCAAAAAACGTCGTTTAGGGCCTCAAAACGGCTCCGGAAGTTCAGGACCCGAAAAACTGCTAAAAATAGTAAGTTGTGCTACAAATAAGGAAACTGAAAATGCTGAGAGAAACAATGGTGGGGGTCCAGGTGGACTTGGTATGTGGCCACCAAGATCCACCTGGATCATAGCCCATTTTGCCGTTGGGGCAAAATTCTCCTCATAATCGACCCCTTCCTTCTGTGCAAAACCTTTTGCCACAAGCCTAGCTTTGTGCTTGTCAAGTGAACCATCAGCTTTATACTTGTTCTTGTAGACCCACTTGTATCCAATTGGTTTGGTTCCTAATGGAGGATCAACCAGCTTCCAAGTGCCATTGTTTATGAGGGCATCATACTCCTTTTGCATCACTTCTTTCCGTTCATCATGAGAAGTAGCTTCTTTGAAGGAAGTTGGTTCAAAATTTGTCGACAAGTTCAATTCAAAATCATAAGAAACATTCATATCAATAGGTGAATTAGAGTCATCTACATCACCTCCATTTTGCCGGTTTGAGTTTCTAGTTCCTGTCTTTCCAACCTCATTAGGATGAACACTTTCAAGTGTCTTTGCCAGCCACTTTGGGGGACCTTTCTCAGATGGTCCAGGCTGCTCTGTTGATTGAGTTGGGACTGAATCAAGGTTGAGTCTCTCAATTATGTCAATCATATCACTTAAAGCATCATCCGTTGTTGGAATTTCATGCAGGGGAGAGTGTTCTTCAGAAGAATATTCCACATGTTGATCTAGTATAGGAATCCCCCCTTCAAGATGTGGAATCTAATTATCAAATTATTGAAATGATTTTGCTTTTGTGAATCTATCCAAGCGATCAAGTTGCCGCTCAACAACATTGACAGTTTTGGATGATTCAAGAAAAATTACATCTCTAGATACAACAAACTTTTTATTTACTTCATCATAAACATGATATGCTTTGGAGGTGTTTGAATACTCTAGGAAGATACATTTACGACTTCCAACACCAAGTTTGTTTCTATGTACCTTTGGTATCAAGGCATAATAGGTGGAACCAAAGACCCTGAGATGCTTTACCGAAGGAACATGTCCATACCACATTTCATCTAGAGTCTTGTTTCTAATAGCATTAGATGGACATCTATTCTTTATATATGCAGCACATAGAACGGCATCAGCCCAAAACATTATCTTTACATTTTTGAAGAAGAGCATGGGTCGTACCATATTTAAGATTGTCCTATTCATTCTTTCAGCTACACCATTCCGTTGGGGATTATAAGGCACAGTTGTTTGATGTTTGATCCCATGTTGGCGAAGATAGTTTTCAAATTCATTTGATGTGTATTCTTTTCCATTATCAGTGCAAATAGAACTAATATGAGATTGTGCATCATTTTCAATCCATTTATGAAAGTTCTTGAATGTTTGAAAAGCATCAGACATGTTCTTCAATAAATAAACCTAACACATTTTGGTGTAGTCATCAATAAATGTCATCATATATTTGTTTCCGTTTGCAGAAGGAATAGGCATTGGACCACACAAATCTGATTGAAAAAGTTCAAGTTTTCTATGTGCTCTTGAATGTGAATCATGAAAAGACTGTTTTCTATGCTTTCTTAGAATGAAAGCATCACATTGCTTAAATTTCCTAGGAATTGTAGGCAAACCAGCAACACCATTTTTCTTCAACAAGCGGAGGTTATCATAGTTCAAATGTCCAAGTATAGCATGCCATAATAAACTTGATGGAAGTGTACCTTCTTCATGATGAGAATTGTATGAGAAATTTTGTGCACGAGCAGAGGTACCTTGTAGCTTGAGAAGCCTTTCTTCTTCTATTCCCTTCATGAAAAGTGAGTGGTCAGATGGTTTTCTTACCTCAAGCTTTCCATCAAACATATGAATGGAGTGACCTTGCTGGCAGATGTGGACCAAGGAGAACAAGTTTTTCTTGAGCTGTGGGAGATATAGAACATGATGCAAAGAAAGCCTAGAAGACCAGGTAGTTTAAGCCTAATTGTGCTAAGCCTCGATGGCTTGATTTTTTATTGGTCTGTAAAGTATACTGCTCCATCAACATTTTCAGTGAATTCTTCACAAAAATCTTTTCTATGAGTCATGTGGTAGTGTTATAGACATTTTTGGGCACTGCAATCCCAATCAAACATGTCCATAAACCAAGGGCTCCTAAGTCCCTAAAAGTGTTGTTCCATACCCTAAAAGAACAAGGTCAGTGGATTACATCATCTCCCAGAAGTTCTCCATGAAAAACTGCACAGAACTGGTCAAAACTAGACCATCTCACTTGCTCCATGGTCAAAGTGCGATGCATCCCACCTAATGCACATGGGAGGTGTGATGCATATTGAAAATCCGTTCTATGGGGTGCGATGGGCGAGAGTGGACAAATGGCAGAGTCAGTTTGCGAGGTCGATGATCATGGAATCTTCTAGAAACTTCTCCTGTGACACTTGCCTCTCTGAATTCGCCCAGGGATGAGTAAGAGATCATCAACCTCTAAGTGGAATCAAAAACTATCAGAGAAAGGACACTAATCAGAATCCCAGAAGCTGAATCACTCCCCTGCAATCATCTATATATGGATCCCTCATCCCAGAGATCCAGAGGCTGGCATTTTGTATCTTGTAAGGAAGTGTTGTTGGTTTCTTGTTGGAATATCATAGTGCTAGGTGGTCTAAGCTTTTCATGAGGTGAAAGAAGGGCTTTCATGCTGGAGGATGACGCTGGGTCAGAACAATTGGTTGTAATCCTCTTTGCTATTCTTGATTATTAATAAATCTATTCAAGTTTTCCTACACATTCTTGTATGTTTGATGATATATGCATTTGTGTGGTCAATATATATCTAGTCCTATATTGTTTATGATGGTAGATCTCTGTTCTTCGATAGTATTATGCTGCTTTGATTCCACAGGTGCTCTTTGAAGCTGGGTAGACGAAGGAGAAGCAACAAGGATCTATCAGAAAGGAGAGGAATCAAACAAGGAACCAAGCGCAAGACTGAGGTTGGTGTCCTTCATTCCACTCTTATCTACTTGTCATAAAGGAAAACGAAAGTGGTTTTAGTTAGTTTGTTTCTAAGATAGCTACCAGTCTTAGTGGGACTAGCAGATCCGAGTGGACACTAGATTTCCTGATAAAAAAATGGCGACTCCGCTGGGGAGCGAATATATTATTTTTTTGTCTATATTTGTTTGTTTTATAAACTTACAGATGGAGCTTGAAGTCAAGCCAGCTAGCCTTCGAACTGCATTTGCTATGCAAGTGCAAAGTAGATCAATGCTGCTTCAGTGTATCTCCGGGTTTTGTTTATAAACTGAACAATTGATTTACAAACCTTCTAACTACCCTAGTGGTGGCTCTAGTAACCTCATTAGATCAGCCCCTATGATTTCTATTTACTGTACATCATTTGCTTGGCCTAAATCTCGGAACTGAGCTGCAAAATATGACCAAGAGCCAAGTAAAGTCTCATCCTGGTACCATCGTACCCTCTCTTCAAGGAAACTAGTATGCATCACACCTCCCGTGTACAGTAGGTGGGATGCATCCCTGTTTCCCTGTGTTACAGGTGCGATGAATAGAAAAGGCTAATTTTGCCTCCAGGGTTTGGTTTTTCTTCACTCTTTTCGGCTTTATTCTGGAGTTTTGCTGTCTGTGATTAGTATACCACTGTGGAAACACCCTTCCTTTCCATCATTCCGCCTCCATTGTGCAAAGAACTATGAATGTTTTTCTGTATTTTCCCCCATTTTCAGTTCTCTTTTACAAAGTAGTAGCATAGTCAAACTGTTGTCTTTTGATTTGAAAGTGTCGCAAGTGTCGTTTTCAGTCAAAGAAAGGAATTCTATTATTCTTGATGGTCGATTATACAGTTACTCTTGTATTTGATTTGAATTAGTAGTTTTTCAAGTGTCGAAAGTAGTTTTCAATTCAAAATAGTAAAGTGTCGTCATTATCTTCCTTTCATTTTTGAAGAGAAATTTGTTAGCACTGTGACTTTGAAAAGATAATTCAGATTTGTACTTAGCATTCTTCTTGCCATTCACACATTAAAAAAGCTGAGAACAAATACATGCATGTGCATTTTCATTTAGGCTTCTTATTGGTTTGATTTAGGACAGTGCATCTAGTGTGTGCTCTCTGCTCTATGTTGAAAGAATACCGTCTCTCTTTCTTTAGTAGCTAGGATTTTCATTGCAAAAAGAAGATTAAACGATTGTTTATCATCTTAGATTGCATTTTAGGAATTGTACATCTACATCACGTGGTGAACCTGAAAGGAAAATTTCTTAAGAAATATCAACTGTAAAATAAATTTAATGAACCTAAAAACGCTTTGGAACCTAAAACATAACATCTAGAAGTCTAGGCTAGAGATGTATTCCGGCGTCGTAAAGCCTGGTAACTATCGTTTTCACTATTGGTTGGGTGATTCCTCCTCTCTGAGAAAAAAAGTGCCAGTACGGACTTGTGTTCCCATGTACCATCGAGTATATATTGGGAGACCACAATAGGCTATATCCTTTATCCATAGGAAGCTGTGTCTGCCGCCCTATTGATCGCAATGCACTGAACACAACATTCAGGAAGATCGACTGTCGTACTGTAAAAAGTATTCTGCAGTTTTGCGATTGGTTTGGTAATCCCTCTGTCTAGATTTCTAGAGTAGTCTCTTTCATTCCTTTTCAGACTCCTTAAAGGAAAAGGTCCATCTAAACACTTGTCACTTCAAGCTCATTAAAAATCGAAGGCGACTAGAGTCATCTTTTTTTTTTTATCGACTCTTAAAAATTGAAAAAACAAGTTGTGTCAAAGCATCTAAAATTTATTTTAATCAGAATAATATCACCATTCCCGTGTTGGTCTTAGGTTGAAGAAAATGGAGTCCACCAACCATGGAGTTCCCCTTGGAGGAAATCCTAGTCCTTTCTCCTCTTCGGGAGATGTTGGTGCACCTCATATGGCCACATTGTCATTTCCAGGATTAACAATTGGCTTGCCAATATGGCTCTTCTCAACCTCCGTCGTTCAGAACACCGTGATTCCTGAATAATCAAGTCAACAACTAGATGATACTAAAGTTACCCCCCAACCTTCTACTTCATCCGATTCTCCCTCTCCTCCTTCCTCTGCGCTTGATAAAACCGATAAGGCCCAAAGCCAAGTAACTAAGAAGAAGAAGGAAAAGAAGAAGAAAGAGAAGAAGAAGAAGGAGCCAAAGACAAAAGGGGGCAACCATGCATCGTCTAGCGAAAATCCACACACTGCACCGTCTAGGCCTAAATTTCCATGTGTCATTTGCAAAGGAGACCACTACCACCGAGATTGTCCCTGCATCCCTCGGATCTTAAGGGACTAGTCTCCTTGTTTTCACAATCTGGTGTCATCAACCTCTAACGATCATGTTGAGAGCACACCATCAACTAGTGAAAATTAAGTCCCTGGACAGAACGAAAAATGTAAATTTCCGTGTAGACTGTGTGAAGGCAATCATGCCCTCCACCGTTGTCCCTTCCTAGATGAAGCTAAAAGAGTTTTGGATGACCGTCTGGCTTCACCGTTACGACTTCCTCCTGGATATAAGAAACTCTTGCCAAGTCCATCACTGGTTGAAAATACGACTGACACGCCATTGTGTTCGGTCGAAGCATTTTTCATTAAAGATAAACCCGCTGAACCCATGCCAGATGAAATTCAAAAGGTTGAGGAGGCAGTCGACCTGGTCTTGTCTTCAGAAGGTCCATCTTCAGATGACACAATCACCAAAGCGAATGAGAATGACACCATCCAAATTCTTTTGGTAAACACAAACTCTGATGAACATGGGGGCAGTATACCCATTTCTTTATTGCAGGAAGGATGTTCATCAGAGTCATATCCAGTCGTCTATTCGGTCCCACCTCCAAGCAACCTAGTCGTTTCTTTCGATTGGAATCTACTAGGCAGACCTCGGGTACCGGCCAATGTACCATTCCGAATCGTTGTACAAGTATACAGAATGATCATGGCTGGTACCATCATAGATGAAGGGGCTTATGTGAGTATCCTTTCCTCAACTACTTGGAAAGTTCTTGGTTCACCATCGCTTCTGCCTGAGATGACAAATCTGACAGGCTTTGACAAAGGAACCAGTTGACCGTTAGGGATCCTTCCTAATGTGCCGATAACATTGAGAAGGAAAACTGTTCACATGAACGTAATGGTAGTCCAAAGACCTCCGGATTATAATCTACTCCTTGGGTGTGACTATATTTATTGCATGGGAGCCATTGTCTCCTCACTCTTTAGAGTAATGTGTTTTCCGCATGAAGGACGAGTGGTCAAGCTCCTAGACTAGCTTTCGTTCCACGGCTCACACATAGCCAATAGTTAAATACCATCCCTAAATGGTCTTTTCATGCAAGGAATGTCTCATTAATCTCCAGTCCGTCCACCTGATGAGCGCGTGTGATTCGGGAGGATATGACTGAATCCCAGGGGGCATGCACCCTGGTCTGTTTCGGCAGGAAAACCTTGGGTCTAGGGTAGGTTTCCGCGGAGGATATATGACTGTTGACACACCCGTCTGTTTAGGAAAATGGGATTAGACTGGAATAAGATTCCCTCGTCAAAGTTATGTGAGTGGAGGCGACTGCGCCACTCGCCTTTGTCTATTTCGGTAGACATCGCCAAGGAAGCATTTTGTCTGCAACACAGATGGAGAGCTTTCATATGGTAACCTGGGAATTTTTCGCTATACCTGGGGGCATGCAAACATTTTGGCATGCAAGCGAAGAGTGACCATTTATTTTCTTAGTTTGTAGTTTCTCAACCCTTTAAACTCGTAGGATTGGTCATTCCTAACTTGCATAAAGAAAGGATCTGGGGCAAAGCTTTGAAAGGTGCAAGCTCCATAAAAAATGGCATCTTAGATGAGATATCCTTATTATATGACTGGCATGAGTAGTTTTTATGTGGAGTTCAAGCTCATTAAAAATTAAACATAAGCAATGAGCAAACGTTCCCCCAGAGTTTAAGCTCATTAAAAAATGAACCAATTTCTGGTAAATAACCATTGTGAATGCATTATCATCAGCTTTTGAGCCTTGGTCGTGTTCTCATCATCACCTCCACTCTGTTTTAGCCGATCATTCACCTCCATTTGATTGTTTACCCCTTTTGAGGAATAGTTGTGAAGAGTGATATTGTTAGCCATCATTGTGACACTGCCGTGATTGGAAAATTCCAAACCTTACCTGGAATCAGCTGCTACTCGAAATTATCACTCGTTCCTCAAAAATGAGTCTCCTTTAAGCTCTTTTCACCTGACTCGTAAAATATGAAAAGATTGTGTAGCGATTGGCCTTTCTAGCTCGTTAAAGTGACCGGAAGTGCTATCCCTCCTCTAGATTTTAATCTTTTTGGACCTGAGGGATTATTACACAAAAAGATCAAGCGCTTGTCTTGTTCAGCTCATTAAAATTACCAAAAATTCATCCCTTTTGTATAATTTTATACTTTTTCGGACTTAATGGATTACATGATGAAAAAGGATTATTGGAGTTTCCTTTACGTCCCTTTCAGAGTCTCTAAAATTGAAAAGGACCAAGTTATCTTTTCGTTAAACTTGTTAAAACCGAATAGTGACAAACTTGTCCATACAGACAAGGACGAGTTTCACTGTTGCTAGGCTCATTAAAATATAGCGACAGGTTTGCCCAAAGGGAAAATTATAGAACAAGCATATGTTATCCTCCTCAAGCTTGAAAAAAATAAAGAGGTACTGGTCAGCAATGACTGGGGAAAAATTGGGAAGAAAACTTGAAGAAACTTTATTGGTAGCAAGTCACTCTTGAACATGACACTTTCACTCTGCATCCGATTCAGGTTGGGTTGTTTCGTTCACTGGTCATACCACCATTGGTCCATCACACCATCCAAATTTGGGGTTAACGCTACCAATCCATCATGTCAGTGTCGCCGGTATGTTCAAGAGAAGTCGCTCAGAGAATTCACCTGTGTCTCATCCGCTGCAATACATTCATGCTCCATTCTTTCATGACCACCACCCTGAACCCTATATCATCATATCGTTTTCACCTCCAAAATCATTTACTCTGTTCCATGTTGTAGATGTGGGATTCATTAAGGCCCTCCTACGGTGAGTCACTTCTTGTCGACATTAGCTCATTATCCAAGAAGTCGACTTAGGAACAACCCCTTCAGTACTTTGAAGTTTGCATGCCTCAATGGCAATTTTCTCACTTCCAGTGACAGGTTTACATTAATGGCCTTCAACCAAAATATTTTGTGTGGTGTTCAACGCCAAGTCCATTATTCACACCACGCGAATTGTACTATAGTACCTTGAGGGTCATCATCATTATCAGCGATTCCTCTCGTGCCTGTCAACAGCTTACATCATTGGCTGGTAATCAGGCGATGTCTTTCCATGTTCGATTCCAGAACATCTTTCACATGGATCAACTTGTACTTCGAGTGAAGATTGAACGAGTTTGAAGACCCTGGATCTAGTTTCATCCATCCGGGCTGCAATATATTTAGGAAAATAAAGACATCCAATGTACATTGTTGCTGCATAGATGATAATCCGAATTAAAGGATGATGACTCTATTAGAATCATCAGTCTCCCGCACAGACGGTTGTCTGTCTTATGTACATGAAAATGAATTTATAAAGCTGAGCATGGGAATGCCCGCCTCAGCTAGATCATGAAAAATATTATGAAGATAATGTATTGTATTGTATCTTATTACAGGTCACCTTCCAACTCGAAAAAACTTTAGATCCTCGTGATAAAGCATTTCACCTGACATCAAAAGATTAAAGACCTCATGCTTTAGGGGGCAACTATTATAGACATTTTTGGGCACTGCAACCCCAATCAAACATGTCCATAAACCAAGGGCTCCTAAGTCCCTAAAAGTGTTGTTCCATACCCTAAAAGAACAAGGTCAGTTGATTACATCATCTCCCAGAAGTTCTCCATGAAGGACTGCACAGAACTGGTCAAAATTGGACCATCTCACCTACTCCATGGTCAAAGTGTGATGCATCCCACCTAATGCACACGAGAGGTGCAATGCATATTGAAAAGCCCTTCTATGGGGTGTGATGGGTGAGAGTGGACAAATGGTAGAGTCAGTGTGTGAGGTGGATGATCATGGAATCTTCCAGAAACTTCTCCTATGACACTTGCCTCTCTGAATTCACCCAGGGATGAGTAAGAGATCATCAATCTCCAAGTGGAATCAAGAACATCAGAGAGAGGACACTAATAAGAATCCCAAAAGCTGACTCACTCCCTTGCAATCATCTATATATGGATCCCTCATCCCAGAGATCCAGAGGCTGGAATTTTGGATCTTGTAAGGAAGTGTTGTTGGTTTCTTGTTGGAATATCATAGTGTTGGGTGATATAAGCTTTTCATGAGGTGAAAGAAGGGCTTTCATGTTGGAGGATGACGCTGGGTCAGAACAATTGGTTATAATCCTCTTTTCTATTCTTGATTATTAATAAAGCTATTCAAGTTTTCCTCCACATTCTTGTATGTTTGATGATATATGCATTTGTGTGGTCAATATATATCTGGTCCTATATTGTTTATGATGGTAGATCTCTATTCTTCGATAGTATTATGCTGCTTTGATTCCACAGGTGCTCTTTGAAGCTGGGTAGATGAAGGAGAAGTAGCAATGATATGTCAGAAAGGAGAGGAATCAAGCAAGGAACCAAGCACAAGACTGAGGTTGGTGTCCTTCATTCCACTCTTATCTACTTGTCATAAAGGAAAACGAAAGTTGTTTTAGTTTGTTTGTTTCTAAGATAGCTACCAGTCTTAGTGGGACTAGCAGATTTGAGTGGACACTAGATTTCCTGATAACAGGTAGGTTGCTCCTAAATCAAGCAACCAATCATTTTTCCAAGAAGAAAGTGAAGCATTAAATAAATCTTCATTTACTCCAATATTACTTTGTGCCACAACATAGCGAGCGGATTCAGGTGCTTTACCTTTGTCTGTATCATCAGTTTTACCTTTCTGATGGTTTCTTTGCTGCTCAATTTTGTCCCATGGTAACTTGCATTTAGAGGCATCATGTGATCCATTTCTTTTGCAGCATATGCAGTGAAAATTTTTCTTTTCTCCTTGAGAGTGTCTGCCCCCCTGCCTCTGAAATATCTTCCTCTTCCTCATGAAGAATCTTGAGTAGGATACTTTTCTTTATGACCAAGGCACACAACCTCTTCAGAAGATTCAAGGGCTATCTTCTTTCCAAAAGCTTTCTCTCTTTCAATGAACTTTTTCACAAGAGAGTTAAAGGTGATATCTTTGAGATTTCCTTTTGCTTGCAATGACTCAAGATAATTAGAGTAAGTAGGATAAAGTGCCTTGATAAAAGCGATAAGAGGAATATCCAATTCAACCTTAGTGGATTTGATATCATGCATTATAGACTTTACTTCAGATGCAAGAGCAAGAGGATCATTATTTTGCAATTCAAGAGTGAAGAGTCTAATCATGAGTTGAACGACTTCAAGTGCAGAATGTGAGTCATAGAGTTCTTTCAGCTTTTGTAAGGCTTCAAAAGCAGTTGAAAATGGCGAAATATGGTGAATCACCTCTTCATTTACAGATGCCACAATTAATGCATAAGATTTGTTGTTCTTGTTTCCAAAATGACGAACTCTTTGTTTGAGGTAGGCTGTTCCGGCTCTTTGTCTCCATCTCTAACACACACTCCTTTCCACAACTCATTGAAAATGAGCGTGTGTTTTATCATCTACGACCACTCAGGATAGTTCTCTTTGCTAGTGAGAACTATTCCCACAATGGATATGATTGAATGCATACTGTAACAAAAAAAAACTTTTGTTGCAAAAATTTTACTCTTAATGGGAAAAAAATATAGTTCTGATATGACTGGACAACAAACTTTTTCACCCAACTCAACTTGATCACCCAATGCAACCCTTCAAAAATTTTTAACACACAATGGTGATTTTAAAACATGCACAAAATTAGGGCTCAACTCACATCATAAGACAACACTTCATAGGCAGAATACAAAAATAGTTTAAGATACCATGTACATTCAACGGATGGCATTTAACTCACATACAAATCATAGGATACCATGTCCATTCAACGCATGGTTCATACACATCATAGGATAGCTACCACAAATCAATTTTCACATGGTTCAAACTCAAATCCTTGAATTAACAATAAATACGAGTTGCCATTCAATATTATTGAAGCCTTACGGCGTTTTTAACACCGTGTATTCGCAAAAAATGTAAAAAAACATGCAAGTACCATCAGAGAATCATTTGGAATCCGTCACACTATATCAGAATCATCAAAGTCATCTTCAAAGGAATTCAAGAAATCAACATTGGAAGGCAGCATACCAAGTGCAGTGTCATTCAACGCTTCCACCACTTGTTATTTTAGATTGAATCTCAGCGTAAATACTAGCGCTTCAACATCCCGGCAATGGAACCTGATTCACGCACACAGGTGTGCTTTTATATCATCAATGCAGGTGTGTTTTAGCTAAGGTAAAGCTTCACACAGAGCTCATGTATCCCAACAACTACACCATACTCTCAGAGCTCAATTTGACAGCCTCACGATGGCTCTTGGGGTCACGCAATAAGAGACCATTCGGTGGAATAGTTCTGGTTTCAACAGAAGGTTCTTCAATGGAGTAGCTATGAAGAAAAATGGCAGAACGGTTATGCGTTAGACAGTGGTAGTGACTACAGAGTGGCAGTGACTATAGAGGGGATAGAGAGCATAGTAGGCAGTGGACAATAGGCAGACTCCACAGGGGCAGAGGACAGAGAGCACAATAGGTAGAAGGGAGTTACAACTAATTTTGGGAGCTGGCTCTGAGGCCATGTCGGGCTAGGTAGTAACTCTTGGCCTGACATCTCCTGATGACTGTTCACATTACTTATTATTTATTTACATTATATTCACCCAATCCTGATGATTAGGTGTCAACATGATATTTCAGCCCAAAATAGCCCTAACATGCATGGAATTCGAATTTATCAGCTGGAGTGGAGGAGAAAAGGGATAGTGTAACATTATTTGTATATTGTTGAGAATACAGTGCTTTTGCACTGAGAAGGTGATCAATTCCTCAATCTATTTCATAAGGAAATAGGGAATTTCCTATTGCGCAAGGAAATAGGGAATTTCTCCTATTTTTTAGGGGATAATTCATTGAGTATTGCGCAAGGAAATAGGAGGTTGGATGAGGCTTGAATTGGCTAAGTGTTAGCCAGAGTAATTTAGGAAACAAGGGAACATGTTTACAATGCAGGGTGTGCTTTAGAGTTGAAGCAAGACATTGTAATTGTTTCTTTTTTCATATGAATTAATGTAAAGAAGTGGAGGGGTTTTTCCCAGTTGGGTTCCCCTATAAATCACTGAGTACTTGTGGCTTTGATTTTTGCATGTCTATGCATGTTGTTCTAAACCGTGATTTCCATTTTGCAGATTAGTGGAGTAGAATTTGTGTCTCCTGATTTCAGTTCGATTTCATGAGAAATTACAATTTATATCGAATTTCTACATGGCATACAAGCCTTGGAATCACATTAGAACCAATATTTCAAAATTTCCCCTTAGGAGTTTTGAATTTGTAGATTCACTGTAGCAAATTTTCTTCAAATTCGAGAGAATGCCTTTCAATGGACTGAGATTGCAGTATGCTTGGAGGGTATCTCAAATTTCATAGCCTTAAAGGACCAAATGGAAGCAATGCTTGATGGTAATGGCGTGTTAGAATATCTTAATACTGATATTGTGAAGCCCCAAAATTTGATGCATAAAAGTTAGGGCAGTGGAAGAAGGATACTGCAAGAGCCAGGAGGATCATCCTGGAGGGTGTGAGAGACTACATAGTATTGAAGTTACATGGAAAGGAGAATCCATTTTCTATGTGGAAGACCCTCATTCAGCTATTCAAAAATAACAATGATGTCAGAAAAATTGGTTTGATTCAAAAATTGAGGATTGAAGATAAATGGTATGATGTAGTCTTTCAAAATGGGAAGACCTACCTGAAGAATTTTTCTTCAGGTCAAATCAAGAATATTGGTGACAAGATCAAGAGCCTCTACAAATTGGAGGAAGATGCATGTGTAACCATGGCAAGCAAGGCAAAGATTCCTCAGAGTAGAGATGTGATGGTTGAGTGAGAGAAAGATAGAGCTCTCAATATGGCACCATCTAGTTCAAAGGGAGAAATTTTAGCTATACCTCCAGGAGTGAGGTGGGGCAATGTAGGACCTTAGTCCTAGAGTTGAAAAGAATTGGGTAAGATCCATAGGATAGAAGTAACAATTGTATTATACTTTCCTCATGGATCATTACCTTGCTACAGGGGCCGACAATATTTAGTAGTCGAAGGATCAATGTTAGTTTGTGCAATGAGATGCTGAGGAGAACATAACAAAGTTGATATTAGTGTAAGAGGCACAATGTAGAATCAACAATAATGCAATTTTCCTAGTAGATAGTTGCAGAGATAGAATTGATTTTTTATTTTGGATGCTTCTCAATTGCAATTATTGCAATAGCAAAAACAATAGTGAGAGGTAGTGTTACAGTACATTCCATAGGTGTATGACAGGGGTGGTAAAAATCCCTTTCTTGCTAAGAGGAAGTGTTAGAAATTATAGCAAGAAAGGCTCAAATTGCATTTAGCCTTAGTCATTTTGAGTAAAGTGAATTTCCACATCAGCATAACAACTTGGAGCCAGTTAACTAGTGTGAAATGGCTCTGTCACTAAGTTAGATGAGAAAATTTGAGTTAATGGGCTTGGAATTGAGTTATGTATGTGTTGATTGCTAAATTTTATTAGTCTAGCTCAGCTATTTTCAGTTGTACTCAGTTAACTAACCTCTAACAATTGATAGAGTCAGTTGAAGGTCAACTGAGGAGTGAGACAACATTCTAACTCAAATATCTATCAGTTAACTAATCAATCATTCCAAAATAGCCCAAACATACTAGGAATTTGAATTTCTCAATTGGAGTGGAGGAGACAAAGGCTAGTGTAACATTATTTGTATACTGTTGAGTGTACAATGCTTTTGCACTGATAAACTAATCAATTCCTCAAGCTATTGCACAAGGAAATAGGGAATTTATCCTTTTTTTAGGGGATAATTCCTCTAGGATTGTGCAAGGAAATAGGAGTTTGGATGAGGCTTAATTGGCTAAGTGTTTGCTAGAGTAAGTCAGGAAGCAGAAAAACAAGTTTAAAATGCAGGGTGTGCTTCAGAGTTGAAGCAAGACATTGTAATTGTTTCTCTTTTCATCTGAATTATTGAAAAGAAGTGGAGGAGTTTTACCAATTGGGTTCCCATATAAATCACTGAGTACTTGTAGTTTTGATTCTTTCATGTCTATTCATGTTGTTCTAAACTGTAATTTCCATTCCGCAGATTAGTAGAGTAGAATTTGTGTGTCCTAATTTCAGTTTCATTTCTTGAGAAGTTACAGTTTCTATCAAATTTTTACATGAGGAAATCACCTTTTGTCACTAGAACTTCATCATGCACTATGAGGAGGGGATTTTTAGAGTCTAACTTAGTGGGAAAGTGAAAGATACAATGTGATGAGCTTGTTTACTGAAACTATGCCATGTATTAGGCTGAAGGGAGTAGGAGACAGTGATAATACAATTGAGCTTCGCAGTGATTGAGGGAGGCCCTAATTATGGAATATAAATGCAACTTGTACTTGTGAGGCACGGAAAGACTCAATATTGGTGTAATGAGGGAGTCTTGTGGACAAGGGTTGATGGCTTGCTAACTAAAATTGTACCATGTGCTACAATTGAGAGGAAGGCTTAAGGGAGGGCACAATTTTCTTTAGTAGTGACTTACTATCCACTAGAAATGTGACCTACACCAAGGAAGGTGATCAAGGAAAGGCATGGCCCAATGATGGGTTGTAGTCAGTAGTGGGAGAAGGTCTATACAATTCAACTGTGACATGTGTTGGGATTAAGGGAACGATTCTATGCTAGCACAGTTTGCTACTATAGTGGTTGTCTGTCCACAAGAAATTTGCCATGCACCCTATGCTGGTGTATTTTTCTTCCAAAGTGGTTGAATTTCCACTAGAAATGCACCATGCACTTAGGAAGGATCACTGTAAGAGAAAATTTCACAATTGGCTAAGGAAAGTAGTGTAAGGTAAGTCACTTTGCCAGGGTATTTTTAATTCACTATGAGAAGGATGAGACCTTGTATTGCACAGTTTGCTTTTGCAAAGGGCCATTAGAAGTGCTTCATGCATTATACAAGGTAGAATTGCTCAAATATTAGTGCAATGAGTGAGTCCATGCAAAAAACGTTAGGTGACTCTGGAATCATAGTGTTACGATAGATAAATCCCGCTTACTGACAAGAGCGATCTCCCTAGGTCCTAAAGGAAAATAGAAACAAACTGATAATTAAATGACTCTTTCCCTAAGCTTATTTCATTTGAATTGTAAATACAAGAGTAGGAGAATAAGCCTCTTACCTATTTGCGAAATCCTTGATGAAGATGTTGTGTGTGGAGCATGATTTTTCAGAGGTCTTTGTTTTAGTCAGATGTATACCCCAGGAAGTTCGTACACCCCTCCACACTGGGGGGGGGGTGCGGGGGGGACTTGTCCCCCCCCGTGGGGGTGCAGGGGGGGTCGATCCCCCCGGCTGGGGGGGCTGGGGTCCAGCTGTCCCCTGGCAGGGGCTCAAGGGTAGCGCCCCCGAAGCTAAAAACAGATGTAAAATTGCCTTGTACAAGTATAGTAATTTCTAGTCAATTTGGGCCGTTCATTAGGTGGATGATCTAATGGTAGAACTTATGTTTAGTTTAGGGTTTTTTGCCCTAGAAGGCAACCCCTCTCTTTGCATGAGGGAATTGTATTTGAGGCCGTGTAATAGATGTGTATTCTCTGAGTGAGAAATAGCGAGGTGAGACTGTGAGAGAAAACAGAGGATATTACAGCGGATCTACTATACGTTGTGTCTCTTCATTTTTTTTGGATAATAGAAAGGAAGGACTGGCTGTTCGGGGTGGACGTAGCCCAAACTGGGTGAACCACGTATATCTGTGTCTGTCTTGTTTTATGCGTTTTCTATGTTTATATTTCTATAATATTTTATGTGTTCCATTGCTCCGTAATATATAATTTTCTAACAACTGGTATCAGAGGCGAAGGTTTATTTGGCTGATAAAATCACACGAAAGAAGGGTTCCTCATTCGAGTGGGAGCAATGGCGGAAGATGGTAAGTTTAGGGTCGAGAAATTTAACAACCAAAAATTCTCGTTGTGGAAGATGCAGATGGAAGATTATCTGTATCAGAAAGATCTATACCTACCATCAGGCGAAAAACAAAGATGCTAACGGGTATGACAGATGAAGAATGGAACCCTCTCGATAGAAAGGCACTCAGAACTGTATGGTTGTGCCTCGCAGTGTCTGTCTCCTTCAACATTTCGAAGGAAACAACAACAAAGGGTTTGATTAAGGCATTGGAGAAACTATATGAAAAACCCTCGGCCTCAAACAAGGTATTTCTTATGAAACGGTTATTTAATATGAAGATGTCGAAAGGTGGATCTGTTGCAGATCATTTAAATGATTTTAATACTATTACAAGTTAGTTATGTTTTGTAGGGGTAAACTTTGATGATGAAGTTAGAGCTCTGTTATTCTTGTGCTCATTGCCAGAAAGTTGGAATGGTTTAGTAATGGCCATTAGTAACTCTGTGTCTAGATCTAGTACTTTAAAGTTTGATGATGTTGTTGGTGCTATCCTTAGCGAGGAAATGTGATGGAAAAGCTTCGGTGAGACATTGGGTAATGATTTGAGTGCAGAGTCTAGGGGAAGAAAAATGGAAAGAGGAAAGAGCTCAGGGTATCGCAGTAAATCAAGGAAAGGCAAATCCAAGTCTAGATCAAGGATAGTGTGCTGGAAATGCGAAAAGAAAGGACACCTAAAGAAAGACTGTAGATCTTGGAAGGGAAAAGAAAGAGATGCACAACAAGAAAATAATCATGAAGAAAATATGACATGTGAGGTGTTACAAGATGCTTTGATTCTTTCTTTCGAAAATATTGCTGATTCCTGGGTGGTAGATTCAGGGGTCTCATTCCATGCCACACCCGATAAGAAATATTTTCATGACTATGTTCAAGGAGATTTTGGACAAGTCTGCTTGGGTGATGATAAACCCTGTAAAATTGTTGGAATGGGTAAGGTTCTTGTAAAACAACAAAAAGGAAACCAATGGCTCCTAAAGGAGGTAAGGCATGTTCTAGATCTAAAGAAAAATCTGATTTCAATAGGGCAGTTCGGCGGTGAAGGTTGTGTGACAACTTTCACAGAGAAAGCTTGGAAGGTCACCAAAGGAGCCCTGATAATAGCAAAAGGCGAAAAGGTTGGTACATTGTGTTTATGCAATGGTATTTCTAACTCTGTTAATGCTTTAACTTCCAAAGGAGCAGATGCAACATTATGGCATCATAGGCTTAGACACATGAGTGAAAAGGGGGATGAAGATTCTTCACTCAAGGAATTTGTTGCTGGGTTTGAAGAATGTTGATTTGAACTTCTGTGAGAATTGCATTTATGGAAAACAGAAGAGAGTTATATTTCTCAGAGTTGGGAAAGAAAAGAAGAGTGAAAAATCAGAGCTTGTGCTTTTAGATGTATGGGGACCTGCTCAGGTATCATATCTCAGTGGCTCTCGTTATTATGTTACTTTTATTAATGATGCAACTAGAAAAACTTGGATTTATTGTATTAAGAATAAATCTAATGTATTTGATACTTTCAAGAATTGGAAAGCTTTGGTTGAGATTGAGACAGGAAAGAAATTGAAGTGTCTTAGATCAGACAATGGAGGTGAATATTGTAGCAAAGAGTTTGATAGTTACTGTTCAGAGCATGGAATCCACAGAGAGAAGATAGTTCTAAGAACACCACAAGAAAATGGTGTGTCAGAAAGGATTACCATAACAATCATGGAGCGTGCAAGGTGCATGAGATTGCATGCAGGATTTCCTTTACAGTTTTTGGTAGATGCTGTAGATACTGTTGTTTATCTAATAAATAAAGTGCCTTCAAGTTCCTTGGATGGTGGTGTTCTAGAGGAAGCATGGACAGGTAAAAAGGTAAACTACTCTTTTTTAAAGCCTTTTGGTTGTGAGGCATTTATCCATATTGACAAAGAAAATAGAACAAAGCTTGAGACAAAGTCAAAGCAATGTACCTTTATTGGATATGGTGTTAATGATTTTGGTTATTGCTTATATGATTACGAAAATCACAAAATCATTAGGAGTATAGATGTAATATTCAATGAAAAGATCTTGTATAAGAATCAGTTGCAGGAAAAGAAACAGGAAAAAGAAAGCAAGGAATATGCAGTTCTTGATGAAATCACTAAAAAAGTAAAGGTGCCTGAAAATAATAATAATCAGCAACCACCACAACAACAACAGGCACCCAAAACACCTGAAAGTGGTGTTAGAAGATCTACCAGGATAAGTAGACCCCCTGAACGATACTCTCCTTCATTATATTATTTATTGTTGACTGATTCTGGTGAACCCGAATGTTATGAAGAAGCAATGCAGGTTGAAAGCAGGAAGAAGTGGGAGGTAGCCATGGAATAAGAGATGGACTCCTTAATGCCTAACCAGACTTGGGACTTAGTCAGGTTGCCTGCAAAGAAAACTACATTGAAGAATAAATGGGTTTACAGGTTGAAGGAAGAAGATGGAGGAAAACAGAGGTATAAAGCTAGACTTGTGGTGAAGGGGTTTGCACAGAAGAAAGGTATTGATTTTTACGAAATATTTTCTCCTGTTGTTAAAATGACTTCAATCAAAACTATTTTAAGTCTAGTTGCAGCTAAATATTTGCATCTTGAGCAGTTAGATGTAAAGACAACCTTTCTCCATGGGGATTTGGAGGAAGAGATATATATGCAGCAGCCACAAGGATATGAAGTGAAAGGGAAGGAGAAACTAGTGTGTAGGTTGAAGAAGAGCTTGCATGGCTTAAAACAGGCCCCAAGGCAGTGGTATCTAAAATTTGACAAGTTTATGTTTGAAAAAGGTTATAGTAGATGTCACTCTCATCATTGTGTTTATCTGAAAAAGCAAAATGATGGCAGCGATATTATATTGTTATTGTATGTAGATGACATGCTTGTTGTAGGGTCTAACATGCAGGAAATAAATGTGCTCAAAAGAAAATTGGAAAATTCATTTGCAATGAAGGATTTGGGAGATGCAAAACAAATCCTTGGTATGAGAATAAATAGAGATAGGAAAAATCGCAAACTAACATTGTCTTAGATTGAGTACATACAAAAGGTATTGAAAAGATTTAATATGCATAATGCAAAACTAGTTAGTACACCTTTTGCTAGCCATTTCAAACTTAGTAAGGAAATGTGCCCAAAGACCCAAGAATACATGGATTATATGTCTAAAGTTCCATATGCATCAGCAGTTGGAAGCTTAATGTATGCAATGGTCTGCACAAGGCCTGATATTGCACATGCAGTGGGAGTTGTAAGCAGGTACATGAAATTCCAGGAAAGGAACATTGCATGGCAATGAAATGGATTCTCATATATTTGAAAGGTACCACAAATCAAGCATTATGCTTTGGTGGTTCAAACATTTCTCTACAGGGATATGTTGATGTAGATATGGTAGGTGACATAGATAACAGGAGGAGCACTACAGGATATGTATTTACAGTAGGTGGAATAGTTGTTGGTTGGGTTTCAAAAATCCAAGTGTTGTTGCACTTTTAACAATAGAAGTAGAGTATGTTGCTGCTACAGAGGCTAGTAAAAAAATGATTTGGTTACAAAGGTTTATGGTTGAATTGGGTAAGGAGCATGATATGGGCACGTTATGTACAGTGATAGCCAAAGTTCCATTCATCTCGAAAATAACTCAGCATTTCATTCTAGTACTAAACAAATACAACTCAAGTACCATTTCATACGATCAGTGTTGGAAGATGGAGAGCTGAAGCTGGAAAAGGTACACACTAGCCAAAATCCTGCAGATATGCTAACAAAAGTTGTAACTAGGGAGAAACTGAGAATATGCTCAGTTTCAATTGGTCTTCAAGGATGACGATGAAGATGAGAAACATCTAGGTCCAAAGAGGAGTCATTGTCCAAAAAATGAAGTAGCGGTGGAGTTGCTACAATCATTCTCCAAGTGCGATATTGTTGTGTGTGGAGCATGATTGTTCATAGGTCTTTGTTTCAGCCAGATGTATACCCTAAGAAGTTCATACACCCCTCCACGTGGGGGGGTGTGGGGGGGGACTTGTCACCCCCGCGAAGGTCCGGGTGGGGGCTCGGGGGCAGTGCCCCCAAAGCTAAAAATAGATGTAAAATTGCCTTGTAAAAGTATAGTAATTTCTAGTCAATCTGGGTCGTTCATTAGGCAGATGATCTGATGGTAGAACTTATGTTTAGTTTAGGGTTTTTTGCCCTAGAAGGCAACCTGTCTCTTTGCATGGGGGCATTGTATTTGAGGCTATGTAATAGATGTGTATTCTCTGAGCGAGAAACAGAGAGGTGAGACTATGAGAGAAAACAAAAGATATTACAACGTATCTACTGTAGGTTGTGTCTCTTCATTTTTCTAGATAATAGAAAGGAAGGACTGGCTATTCGGGGTGGATGTAGCCCAAACTGGGTGAACCACGTATATCTATGTCTCTCTTGTTTTATGTGTTTTCTATGTTTATATTTCTGCAATATTTTATGTGTTCCATTGCTCCGTAATATATAATTTTCTAACAGAACATCCCTACTCTATCTCAATGAAGCTTCCCAATGCTTAAAAAGACTTGTAGTCACTGACATAAGAGAGATCAAAGGCATATGCAATCATAACAATTCAAGCAAGCTTAACCTAATGATCAAGGAATTAGACATTGATATTATCTTACTGAATATCAAAAGACACATAAACCATTCATTATTTCAATAAGACAATACAATGGGAAAAATTATTCATTTGTATTAATTCAAGGATAAAGAAGAGCCTTACAACCTCTGTCTTAATGTCATGAGGTTCCTCCCAAATGCCTCAAAACCTCTCCTTAGCTGATAAGTCTTCCAATCTAAATCCAACAACATAAATGTATCTTTTTTGAACCTCCTAATCCCTCTATCCTCTAGTTAATTTATAGGCCAAGAGGAAGAAGTTTAGACCCAAAAGAGAAGGATGAGATCCTTTAATTGGGGGATTAGGGTTCCTTGATGAAAGGGAATTAGCTCCATGATATGAGCGGTTTGGCTCGAATAGATATGACCTAGAAGCTTTTATTTGGGATATATTCGACCAACAATGCTTTTGGAATTCACTTTTTATTTTTTACTTTGCTTTTATTTTTTTGTGCGGTCTATAGTGAAAAAC
Source organism: Pinus tabuliformis (assembly GCA_031772625.1). Classification (NCBI taxonomy): domain Eukaryota; kingdom Viridiplantae; phylum Streptophyta; class Pinopsida; order Pinales; family Pinaceae; genus Pinus; species Pinus tabuliformis. The sequence goes on along the minus strand of CM062817.1, from coordinate 1,755,726,714 downwards.
ATAGAACAATTCTCAAGGATAGTAGCTGTAACTTCATAAAAACTTACTAGGAAAAGCGCACAGGTCACACTTAACAAATAATAAATCCATTTTACCCAAAATTCACATCTTCTTTAAAGGTTTTTGATTCTTTTACTTCTAAGGCAGTATAATGGAACATGTTTGTTATAGACATTTTTGGGCCCTACAACCCCAAGCATTAAATGTCCATAAACCAAGGGCTCCTAAGTCCCTAAAAGTGTTGTTCTAACCCCTAAAGGAACAAGGTCAATAGATTACAGCTTCTCCCAGAAGTTCTCCATGAAAAACTACTCAGAATTGGTCAAAACATGATCATTTCAGCTGCTCCACTGGCTAAGTGCATTGCATCTCACCTAAATACATTGTGTGGGTGCGTTGCATTTCAAAAATCCCTTATTTGGGGTGTGATGGGCGAGAAATGACAAATGGCAGTGTCATTCCACGAGGTAGAGAGGCAATGGAAGCTTCCAGAATCTTCTCCTGTGACACTTGCCTCACTGAATTCGACCAAGGATGAGTAAGAGACCATCAATCTCCAAGTGGAAGCAAGAACTATCAGAGGGAAGACACTAATCAAATCACAAGCTGACTCATCCCCCTTACAGATATCTATATATGGATCCCTCATCCCAGAGATCTAAAGGCTGGAATTTTGCATATTGTAAGGAATTGTTGTTGGTTTTTTGAGACAAACATCAGATTGTTGGGTGATCTAAGCTTTGTTTGAGGTGAAGAGGGGCTTCTTTGCTGGGAGGTTGATGTTGGGTCAGAACAACTGGTTGTAACTCCTCTTGGCTCTTTTCTTGTTTATCAATAAAAGCTATTCAAGTTTTCCTCCATGCTTTTGTGTCATTGATGCTTGCTACATTTGTATGGTCAATTTACATCTGATCCTAGATTGTTTATGATTATAGATCCATGTCTTTGTATAGTGCTATGCTTCTGTGATCTTACAGGTACTTTGTGAAGCTGGGCGTGCAAGGGAGCAGGTAACTGAAGACTATCAAAGAAGAGGGGAATCAAATCAGGAGATTAGCGCAAGACAGAGGTTGGTCTTTCTGTTCCTCTCTATCTATAATTCATAAAGGAAAAACGAAAGTAGCTTTTCTGTGTTTGTTTCTAAGGCAGCTGTCACACCTTAGTGGGATAGAGCGGTTCTATATAGACACTTTTCCCTGTAACAAAATGGCGACTCCGCTGGGGAGATAATTAGTTGGTTTGTTTATCATTCTTTGTTGTCTATTTCATAAACTTACAGGTAGCATTCGAACTGCATTTGCCATAACAAATGCAAAGTAGATAACTACTACTTCAATCCATCTACTAGATCTATTTATGATTTAAATAACTGATTCACAAACTATCTGATTGCCCTTGTGATAGCTCTTAGATCCTCCTTAGATCTACCCCTGATTATTGCATTATTGATTGCTTTTTGCTCGGCCAAAACCCAAGAATTGAACTGCAAACTGTGACCCAGAACCCAAACAGAGTCTCGTTTCTGGCCTAGTGCAGGTACTCTTCAGAGAATCTGAATTTCAGCGCACTTCCCGAGTGGACAAGCTGCGCTGCATTTCAAATTCTCTGTGTTACAGGTGCGCTGATCAGACTAGCTCTGTGCAGTTTTGGTTTCTGCGATTCATTCTTTCCAGTTCTATTCCTGAATTTTGCTGCCTGTGATCAATATATGTTTGTTTGAAACCCCTTTTCCTTGCTGTTATTCCGCCTCCTTTGTACAAAAGAACTATAGATGTTTTTGTGTGTTTGTTGAGTCATTTACAGTTCTCGTTTGCAAAAGTAGCATAATCGTACTATCGTCCTTTGATTTGAAATTGTCGCAAGTGTCGATTTCAATCGTAGGAAAGAGTTTGATTGCTGTTGATGGTTGATTATCCTATTACTATTGCTTTTGGTCTGAATTTGTGATTTTCTAGTGTCAAGAACAAGTATTCATTTCAAATTCGTAAGGTGTTGTGATTGTCTCCATTTTTTGATTTCGAAAAGAAACTTGTTGATATTTGTCGCTTGAAAATAAATTCAGATTTGTGCATCAACTTTCTTTTTAGCATTCATATACTAAGAAAGTAAAAAACAAATACATGCATGTGCATTTGCATATAGACAGTCTGATTGGCTTGATTTAGGAAAGTGCATTTAGAGTGTGCTCTTTGCTCTTTGTGAAAAGATTATGTCTTTCTTTTCCTTAGTAGCTAGGATTTTCATTGCACAAAGAAGATCAAAAGTTTGTTTATCATCTTAGATTCAATTTTAGGAATTACATCTACATCTCGCGGTGAACCTGAAAGGCAAACTTCATAAACAAGATCAACTTAAAATAAATTCAATGAATCTAACAACGCTTTGGAACTTAATGCACAACATTTAGAAGTCTAGGCTAGAGACGTATTCCGGCGTCGTAAAGCCTGGTAACTGTTGTTCTCACTGATGGTTGGGTGATTCCTCCACTTTGAGACGATAAGTGCCAGTATGGACTTGTGCTCCCACGTATCGTCGAGTATATTTTGGGAGACCCCAATAGGCTTAATCCTTTATCCATAGGAAGCCGTGTTTGCCACCCTATCGATCGCAATGCACTGAACACAACATTCGGGAAGATTGACTGACGTACCGTAAAAAGTATTCTGCAGTTTTGCGATTGGTTTGGTAATCCCTCTACCTAGATTTCCAGAGTAGTCCCTTTCATTCCTTTTCAGACTTCTTAATAGAAAAGGTCCATCTGAGCACTTGTCACTTCAGGCTCATTAAAAATAGAAGGAGACTAGAGTCATCTTTTGTTTTTTCTCGACTCTTAAAAATTGAAAAAACAAGATTCGTACCTGGCCGTCTATTTGGTCCCACCTCCAAGCAACCTAGTTGTCTCCTTCGACTGGAATCAACTAGGCAGACCCCGTTTACCAGCTAGTGTACCATTCCGAATCATTGTTCAAATATATAGAATGGTTATGGCTGGTACCATCATAGATGAGGGGGCTTTTGCGAGTATCCTTTCCTCATCTACTTGGAAAGCACTTGGTTCACCATCGCTTTTGCCTGAGATGAGAAATCTAACAGGTTTTGATAAAGGAACCAGTCGACCATTAGGGATCCTTCCTGATGTGCCCATAACATTGAGAGGGAAAAACGTTCACATGAATGTAATGGTAGTCCAAGGACCCCTAGATTACAATCTACTCCTTGGACGAGACAATGTTTATTGCATGGGAGCAATTGTCTCCTCACTCTTTAGAGTAATGTGTTTTCCGCACGAAGGAAGAGTGGTCAAGCTCGTAGACCAACTTTCATTTCGTGGATCATACAGAGCAAATAGTCATATACCATTCCTGAATGGTCTTTTCACGCAAGAAATGTCTCAATCTCTAGTCCGTCCACCCGATGAGCGCAAGTGATTCGGGGGGACATGACTGAAACCCAGGGGGCATGCACCCTGGTCTGCTTCGGCAGGAAAACTTCGGGTATAGGGTAGGCTTCCATGAGAGAATATGACTAGTCTGTACTCCTGTCCGTGATTGGAAGAGGGGGTTATTCTAGAACAAGATTCTCTTGTCAAAGTTGTGTGAGTGGAGTAGCCTCCTTCACTCACCTTTGCCTATTTCGGTAGACATCGCCGAAGAAGTGTTTTGTTTGCGCTGTGAATAAAACGATCTTTGGGTAACCTGTAAGAGGTAGGCCTCTCTCGGTAAAAGAAATGTTTTAACGGACTAAAGAAGGGGTAACCTTGAAACTCTGTTTTATGCCTGGGGGAATGCAAACCTTTTGGCTTGCAAGCGAAGAGCGACTATTTATTTTTTAAATTTGTAGGTCCTCTAACCCTTTAAACTCGTAGGATTGGTCGTTTCCTAACTTTCATAAAGAAAGGACGTGGGGAAAAACTCTAAAAATTGTGGTTTTTATATGAGACATTTTTATCACACGACTGAATTAATCGAGCAGTTTTAGCACATAGTTCAAGCTCGTTAAAAAATAAACATAAGCCATGAGAAAATGTTTCCCCCCGCATTTAAGCTCGTTAAAAAATGAACTATTCCCTGGTAAATAACCATCGTGAATGTAGTACTTCAGCCATTAAAGCCTTGGTCGTGTTTGCACCGTCACCTCCACTTTTGCATTGGCCGATCATTCACCCCGATTTGATTGTTTACCCATTTTGAGGAACAACTGTGAAGAGTGATTTCACCAGCCATCCTTGTAACACTGCCGTGATTGGAAAATTCCAAACCTTACCTGGAATTAGCTGCTACCCATTTTATCACTTGTTCCTCAAAAGACGAGTCTCCTTTAAGCTCTTTTCAACTGACTCGTAAAATATGAAAAAATTGCCGAGCCATTGGCCTCTCCAGCTTGTTAAAGGGACAGGAAGTGCTATCCCTCCTCTAGATTTTAATCTTTTTGGACCTGAGGGATTATTACACAAAAAGATCGAGCACTTTTTTTGTTCGGCTCGTTAAAAGTATCGAAAATTCATCCCTTCTGTATTGTTTTATACTTTTTCGAACTTAAGGGATTAGATGACGAAAAAGGAATTTTGGAGTTACCTTTACGTTCCTTTTCAGACTCTCTAAAATTGAAAAGGACCGAGTTATCTTTGTTGTTAAACTCGTTAAAAGTGTAATAGTGACAAGCTTGTCTATAGACAAGAACGAGTTTCACTATCGTTAGGCTCGTTAAAACATAGCGATGGGTTTGCCCGAAGGGAAAATTATAGAACAAGCATATGTTATCCTCCTCAAGCTTAACAAAAATAAAGAGGTACTGGTCAGAAATGACTGGGGAAAATTGGGAAGAAAACTTGAAGAAACTTTGTTGGTAGCAAGTCACTCTTGAACATGACACTTCCACTCTGTGTCCGAGTCGGGTTGGGTTGTTTCATTCACTGGTCACATCACCATGGTCCCATCATACCATCCACATTTGGGGTTAATGTTACCAATCCATCACATCAGTGTCACCGATATGTTCAAGAGAAGTCATTCAGAGAATTCACCTGTGTCTCACCCACTACCATACATTTATACTCCATTATTTCATGACCGACATCTTGAACCTTATATCACCAGATCGTTTTCACCTCCATTAAAATCATTTGCTTCGTTCAGTGTCATTGATGTGGGATTCATTAAGGCCCTCCTGTGACGATCACTTCTTGTCGACATTAGCTCATTATCCAAGAAGTTGATCTAGGAACACCCCATTCAGTACTTTGAAGCTTGCATGCCTCAATGGCAAGTTTCTCACTTCCGACGACAAGTTTACATCAATGGCCTTCGACTGAAAGATTTTGTGTGGTGTTCGACGCCAAGTCCTTTATTCACAGCATGTGAATTGTACTACAGTACCTTGAGGGTCATTATCATTATCGGTGACTCCTCTCGCGCCTGTTAACAACTTACATCATTGGCTGGTAATCAGGCAATGTCTTTCCATGTTCCACTCCAAAACAACTTTCACATGGATCGACTTGTACTTCGAGTGAAGATAAAATGAGATTGAAGACCCCGGATCTAGTTTCATCCATCCGGGATGTGATATATATTTAGGGAAATAAAGACATTAAATGTACATCATTGCCACACAGATAATCATCCAATCAAAAAGATGATGGCTCTATCAGAATCATCAGTCTACACTCAGACGATTATCTGTCCTATGTAAATGAAAATGAATTTATAAAGCTGAGCATGGGAATGCCCGCCTCAGCTAGATCATGAAAATATTATGAAGATAATGTATTGTATTGTATCTTATTACAGGTCTCCTCCCAGCATTGAAAGAACTTCAGATCCTCATAATAAAGCATTTCACCCGACATCAAAATATTAACGACCTCATGCTTTAGGGGGCAACTGTTATAGACATTTTTGGGACCTACAACCCCAAGCATGAAATGTCCATAAACCAAGGGCTCCTAAGTCCCTAAAAGTGTTGTTATAACCCCTAAAGGAACAAGGTCAATAGATTACAGCTTCTCCCAGAAGTTCTCCATGAAAAACTGCTCAGAATTGGTCAAAACATGATCATTTCAGCTGCTCCACTGGCTAAGTGCATTGCATCTCACCTAAATACATTGTGTGGGTGCGATGCATTTCAAAACTCCCTTCTTTGGGGTGTGATGGGCGAGAAATGACAAATGGCAGTGTCATTCCATGGGGTGGAGAGGTAATGGAAGCTTCCAGAATCTTCTCCTGTGACACTTGCCTCACTGAATTCGACCAAGGATGAGTAAGAGACCATCAATCTCCAAGTGGAAGCAAGAACTATCAGAGGGAAGAAACTAATCAAATCACAAGTTGACTCATCCCCCTTACAGATATCTATATATGGATCCCTCATCCCAGAGATCTAAAGGCTGGAATTTTGCATATTGTAAGGAATTGCTGTTGGTTTTTTGAGACAAACATCAGATTGTTGGGTGATCTAAGCTTTGTTTGAGGTGAAGAGGGGCTTCTTTGCTGGGAGGTTGATGTTGGGTCAGAACAACTGGTTGTAACTCCTCTTGGCTCTTTTCTTGTTTATCAATAAAAGCTATTCAAGTTTTCCTCCATGATTTTGTGTCATTGATGCTTGCTACATTTGTATGGTCAATTTACATCTGATCCTAGATTGTTTATGATTATAGATCCATGTCTTTGTATAGTGCTATGCTTTTGTGATCTTACAGGTACTTTGTGAAGCTGGGCGTGCAAGGGAGCAGGTAACTGAAGACTATCAAAGAAGAGGGGAATCAAATCAGGAGATTAGCGCAAGACAGAGGTTGGTCTTTCTGTTCCTCTCTATCTATAATTCATAAAGGAAAAACAAAAGTAGCTTTTCTCTATTTGTTTCTAAGGTAGCTGTCACACCTTAGTGGGATAGAGCAGTTCTATATAGACACTTTTCCCTGTAGCAATGTTTATGGATGGCGAGAGATCCATTTTAACAGTCATGTGTCATGGGAACAAAATGATGTGTAATAGATAGCACCCTAAAGTGCAAAGTCTAAAAAATAAGTTTTAAAGATTGAAGTGCTTTATCATGCCGAATATTGGATCAGAGACAATGGTTAGAAACTTGCAAGAACATTCAAGTATTATATATAATAATCATTGAGGTAAGCATTCCCATACTCAGAGTAAAACTAACTCAATGAACAAGTACAGAAAAACTAAAAAATAATTTACATAGTAGACATAATATGGGTGCAACTATCAACTATAAATTTGTCTACATAATCATGAATATATATCTCCTCATAACCTAAATTGATGAAACTAGAGCCAAGGTCTTGATCTCCATCTCTCGATCTGTACTAAGAATCTAGCCATGCAAGTAAATGTCTCGAATTCGAACATGGTAGAAACCACTTGATTACCGATCTGTTAGGGTCCTATAATCTATAGGATCATAAGTTGATTGTCTGTGAATTTTCATGATTGTGATTGTTGTAAATAATCTTTCATTCTGCAAATGATTTCCAAATAAAAAATAGAAAAATAGAAGAAAAATAAAAGAAATGGGATACAAAAAGAAAGAAAGAAATATATATGTGAGAAAACAAAAGAAATAAAAAGAAATAAGAAAAAATGAAAATACCCCCCCTGTGGTGAAGTAAAATTATGAGTGCGACACAAACAATTCGTCTAGCTTGATAATGGGTCTAGCCACAACTGATACATATTATGGAATATTTCCTTAGGTTAGAACGAATTAAGGGGGCCTACCTCTTAGTACACTTATCCTGTTTGATAATGTCCTTGCTTGCTCACTCCAACTATCTCTCATTTCCTTCTTCAAACACCTGAAACAAGTAAACAACAACAAACAACAACTGTGATAATAGAAAATTTGTAATTCAACCTACTTAAAAAGCCAGGAAAAATTAAGCCATAAACATGTAAGATGACACATCATGTAGGAAATAAATCGATAATTTCATATATATTGAATCAAGAAGATATTACAACCATTTCCTTGATTTTGTTGTTCTCCTCTGACAAAACTAGGTTCCCACACACTTCTGCTAGCATTCCATGATGGACTCAACAATGATAGTTTTAAGGCTCTTCCCTTTAGACTTCACACTAAACCAAATTCACACTTCTACCTCACACAACTAAAGAGCTACAACTATGAATAGCTTGTTGTTTACTCCAAAGTTAATTAGCACTATCACACCAACATTAACACTAGCTTGTGCTTGGGAAAAAGGGAGGCTTATATAGCATGAATGGATGGGAGATGGATCCTCTTCTCATCGGAGAAGGTCTTATCTCTTGAGGTAGTTCCATCATTATAGGGGAAAGGAGCCGAAACTGACATCTTTACCCCCATCTGGACAAACCATTTACTAGACTTCTGTTACGAAGCTTCTAGAGTTGGAAGCTTCGACTCTTTATTTAAAAAACTTTCCATAAGAGGACTGATGCGATTGGAACAAAGCGTCGTCGCTACGGTAGGCACTAGGGTAGTTTTAATCCCTACATAACGGCACAAGAAGGAAAAGGGCCATTAGCACTGGTCTTGTAAACTAGGAAAAACAGAAAATTTTGGGGAAATGGTGCAAAATGGAATTGTTCTGTTCATGAAGAGGGATACAATGGGAGTTTCTTCATGAAGGATAAGCATGTAGGGTTCACTGTAGAGGTCCTCTAGGATCAAGTAATGGGGAGTATAGGGACAATGACAAAATACTGTGTAACAGAAGCCCCCTAAAGCATGAAGACCGAACTAGAGTGAGGGATGAAATTCTTTATGAATGAGTGCGGGGAACCGTAGTATGTCGTCGAAAAACATGGAAGAAAGTACAGATACATATACATAACTGAAAACTCTATCAAATGATACATGAATTGTGGTATGGATGTAGCCATCCAGAGAATGATCATGTAAATGAAATCAGACATGCACACAACCATCTGTTAAAGAGGATCATAATGAAACCAAGGTATAGTTGCAACCATAAAATAATGAGAAGGATCACATATGATATCTCATGGTATGATCGCATCCATCCACCTCAAAGAGACATGTATATTAACATAATCATGTCACACCACTTCGCAACTTGGACTTTTGTAATCTGAGCCCAGGGTCTAGCGCTCCAACACGACCCGATCAAAGTACAAATCCTAACATGTGAATAGATGTGTTGACGTCGAACACGCTAGAAAGTTGCTTGATTACCAGTTAATGATGTAAAACGTTAACAAGCACGAGCGAAGCCACCAATAATGAAAATGGTCCTCAAGGTACTATTAGCATAATCCACAGAATGTAAATAGAGGAACTAAAGTCGAACACCCATGAAATCACTCGATTGAAAGCCAATGATGTGAACTTGTTGTCAAGTGCGAAGAACTTTCCATTAGGGCATGCAAGCTCTAGGGTACCAGAAGGGAGTCTCTCGGTCAACCTCCCGTATAATGAGCTGAAGTTGATAGGAAGCAACAGTGTCAAAGGAGGCCATAATGTATCGCACATCATCGGCATGAGACAAAGGGATGCAAAATGATTTTGGATGATACAAAGAATCATAGGTAAGTGTAACTATAGAAGGATGATTCTTGAACATAGCGGCAACATAGTTAGAAGTTTGGCAGCTTTTGGATCCATAGGATCAATGGTCATGATGACGTGGCAGAGATCAAATGTAAGGAAAAAATGATCGGCCCATCCCAGGAAGGTAAATGATAAAAAGGAGGATGTCCCAACCTGACACGAAGTAGAAAGTGTCATGTTCAAGAGTGAGCTGTCGACACAACTAATTAGATTTCTAAAATTTCCCCCACCATTTCTGGTAGGTACCCCAATTATTTTTAGTCGCAAGCTTGAAGGGGATAGCATATGATTCTACTATAAGTTCATACTTTGGATGAATATGACCTATTAAGTTTAACAAGCCTTAGGAAGGAGAAGCTCATGTTTGTCATGATGACGAATCCAATGTCATTTAATAATTTAACGAGTCCGACAAAGGTGTAACTCAGTACCTTTTCCATGTTTAGAGAGTTTGAAAAAGACATGAAAAAGAAAACTCCACATCGTCCCTTTTCGTACATTTGTGTATATCAAGCCCGAAAAGGTAGAAAATGATACTTGAGAGAACTGCTTGACCATTTCAGTCAAGGAGTACCTTTTTTTGTAAATAGTGCCTCCCAACCCGTAAAAGGGGTAAATTTATACTAGGCGCATGATGCTTTGCATTGGTTAACGAGTTCAAAATGACAAGGGCTCAAAGAAGAGCTTGAAAGTGGACCCCATCATTTTATTCTCTTTCACGAGTCAAAAGGGAAAGATACTCCAAAATCTTTTCATATGAGTTTTACAAATCAAGAAAAGAGTTGAAACGTGACTTGGTATCATCATCAAGCATCCATCACCCGTTGATGTGCAAAAAGGTAAAGTGCATTATCCAATGCTTGAGGAAAAATAGGTCAGAATATTTACAAAAACCTAATATTCCATGAAAAAATGAATAAAAAGGAGTAAAAGTAAATATTTTTTACCATTTACTATTTTACCTTGCTGTGAAAGACTTTTTACTCACTTTTGCCCTAATTGTTCTGGAGCAGATTGTGGGAGATCCAGGAGGTCATTCGTCGAGCCGCCAGTTACAGGTAAGAGCTAAAACCATAAGCTTCATTTTTGTACCATTTATTCATGTTATTGACCGTTGTTGGGATTTTTTGGGGAGGATTTATTAAATGTTTTTCGCCCTTGGTTAGCAATGTTGCTTCTAGACCATAGACTAGCTGGAATGGTGTGAAACCAGTTGCGTCTTTGGTCGAGGTTCGGTAAGTCGATAGATCTAAGAAGAGAATGAGATGCCAATTTGACTTGTGCATCCCAATAGTATGTTGAACCATTGTAACCAAAACTTTGTTCACGACTTCAACTTGGCCATTAGCTTGCAGGTAATACGGGGTTAAGCCATTGTGGTGCAACCCAATGCAAATGTCAGCTCAATCATCATGTAATATTTGAAGTGGGATCCATCACCTATGATACTGGCTTGAGGTACGCTGAACCTGGATATAACATGATTGAAAAGGAATTGAGCCACTGTTTTATTGTATGTAGAGTATGTAGGCATTGCTTCAGCCGATTTGGTGGAATAATCCACAGCAACGATAATATAACCATGCCCCCTGGCTGAACGAGGGTTACATGTCATATAATCGATGCCCCATTTAGAAAATGGATGAACGATAATGACGGGGTGTAGGTGAGTGGGTGGGGCGCGCATCTTGCATTGGTAAATTCGACATTCATGGCACTTGCGAACAACAAGGATGCAGTCCTTAAATATTGACGGCCAGAAATAACCAGCGTGAAGGATTTTTTGACTGGTAGCATAGCGAGACATATGACCACCACATTCCCCAAAGTGGTATTCATTGAGAACTCTTTCAGCCTCCTCGAGAGTAAGGCATCGGCAAAGAATTGAATCAACACTGACAGGGTATAAAGTATCGCCAATAATACGGTAGGGTTGGGAGTGATTCCAAATCCTTCGGCGATCATCCTTAGTCAACGCGGACTGGAATGTGGATGTCTGGAGATACACGATGATATCACTGTACCACGGATCAAGGGTGTTGATCAGGAAGAGAGTCTCATCTGGGAGCTGTTCATATGCACCAATAGGGAGAGACTTAGAAGGAAGGGAATAAATCAACTCGGCGAAAACTAGTGACTTCTTAGATTTGGCAGTAGTAAATACCAAATTGAATTCTTGCAGGATGACAATCCATTTAGAATACTTGCCCCCCAGCAACTGACGAGTCAGGATGTAGGTCATGGGGTTGCATTCAGAAATCACAGTAGTCGTTCCTAAGAGGATATAGTGCTGAAAGCATTGAACAACCTGGACGGTAGCAAAAGCCAACTTCTCAACATGGGCATAACGTGTTTCAGTGTCAAGGAGATTACAACTAAGGTAGTGGATAACATGTTCATTGCCTTCATTGTCGTCTTGGACCAAGACCATGGCAATGGTGCTAGGGGATACAGCTAGGTAAAGGAGGTAATATCGAGAATAATCTGGGGGATGTAATAAAGGGGCATTTCGAGGACAACCTTGAGATCATCAAAAGATTTCTGGGCAACCTCATCCCATGCAAAGGGCGTTCCATGTTTAAGAAGTCGGGTAAATCCCATAGCTAGCCCAGCATAATTGGGTATAAAACGATAAAGAAAATTTACCTTTCCTTGCAGGCTCTAGAGTTGGTGCAATGAAGATGGGGGGGGAGGGGAATTTGATAATGGCCTCAACTTTAAGCAAATCAAGGCGAATACCATCCTTGGAAATGATAAAGCTGAGGAGACGTCTAGATTCTAAGTAGAAAACATATTTATGCGAGTTTAATCGAATGTTGTAATGTCTATAGCGAAGAAAAATCTGCCAAAGATGGTCAAGGAGATCTTGGTTCTTACGAGAATGAGTGGGAAGGTCATCCAACTAAGGCTGGACAATGTTGCAAATATCGTGAAACACATAGGACATTTCCCTGAAATGTAGCCCCAACATTTTTGAGGCTAAAAGGGAGATTTGTTTACACGAACGTACCCCATGGACAAATAAAAGTTGTCTTTTCTTGATCGATCGGTGCAATTTAATCTGGTTGTAACCAGAAAAACTGTCCATAAAGGGAAAAATTTCTCTCCCAGCGCATTCATCAATAATCTGATCAATGAATGGAGTAGGATAGTTATCCTTAGGATAGGCACGATTAAGATCATGATAATCAATGCAAACGTGTATCATGCCTTGTTTTTTCGTCACCGGGACAATATTTGACACCTAATCTGTAAGAGGGATGGGATATATGAACCTAGATTTGAGAATTTTTTCAACTTCAACCTTGATTGCGGTGGCCTTCCTAGGGTGAATTGGGTGGAGCCATGTTCAAACCGACTTTGCGTGAGGATAAGTTGGTATTTCATGCACAACAAAGCTAGGATCAATGCTAGGAATTTTTTCATAGGGACATGAAAACACATCACAGAATTCCTGAAGCAGATGAGTATAGGTCTTGATCTCATCCAGAGAACAAGTTACCCCGATATGGACATGTTCAATGATACTAGGTTTGATCGAAATATCAATTAGCATCGTTTGGGTAATATTACCCAAATTTCCTTTCGACCATACTTCATGAGTCATGATCAGTGGCAGAAGTGGGAGGGAAGGAAATACAGAAGATAACTCTTCGAAATTGGTATATGTGACCACCGAGCGAGGCAGGAATGAGGAAAGATGATGAGTGTTGGTCCAAGGTGGTTCCTCGAGAGACATTGCTTCCAAAATACCTTCATCAGAAAGGAAAGTCTCAGCTAAGGGATTAAGTGATTCCAAAGCACCAAGCCATGGGGATTGAGAATACATATCGAGAGAGGTCTTTAAAATAGAAGAATCAGAGGACCCAGAACTTGAGGCCACAAAAATTTCCATGTAATTGATTTAGGTAGCACTAAGCAGCATAACCTCACCCTAGGTATCAACAATATCTAGTGAAGGTATGAACCAAGGATCGGATTTTACCGAGATCATTTTGATAAAGGACACATGAGGAGGTGGGAGCGGAAGAATTCCCATTAAGGTAGAATCTTTGAAGAGACCTACCCCCACACTCTCATAGGGAGCACTAGTGTGCTTGACGTACGAAACACTTCCATCTGAGGAGGAAGAGGCAAAGAAGGACAGCTGGTCAATAGTGACAATCTTCCCTTGATGGGGAAAATGAATCATGCAGAATAGGGAGGAGGGTACAGCATGCATGGCATGGGTCCAGCTTTGGCCGAGTAGAAAATTATAATTGAGATTAGCGTCAACAATCTCTACATCGACTTGTACTATCTTTCCTTCCAGAGTAATGGCAAGGTTAGGTAAGAAACTGAAATGTTGCGAATCGGGCCCATTGAAAGCTTCCAAATCATTCAGGGATTAGTTCAAATCAGTAGAACCAATGGCCTTCCAGCATGCGATTGACATGATGCAGGTGGAAGAACCTTCATTGATGATAGTCCTGTGGATGGTCTTCTCATTGATGATTACTTGAATGAGAAAGACAATCTGATGAGGCAGGCATGAAACATGGTTCTCTAGATCAAAACATGTTAAATTGGAATCGATGGGATAAATACCCCCAATAGCCAACAGTAAATATTTCTGTTGTAATGGGAAACTTTGGAGCACGTCGAGAGCTGACATGGCCGACGATGCCTGAGCCAAATCTTCAACAATATTGTAGTGCTGAGCAGCACAGGCTTTGGGATTGTATGAGTATTTCCTTAGCACACCTCAAGAGGCTGACCGTATAGGAGAATGAGGGTTAGGGCAGTCTATATGAAGAGGGTCAGAACTCGAGGTAGAAGAAGAAGGGGTGGCTTCTTTCTCTTTCTAAGCTGTCGAAGCAGGAGTTCGGTAATATTTTGATCTAGTAGCCACATTAATATGTGTTCTTACCATGAACACTTGAGATTGTGAGGAAGTAGATGATTGAGATTGGTATACCATTTAGGTCTCTGTTGAAGCCCTGAAAATCGGGTCTACAACAAGGGGGATACCCACCTAGTCTAGACCTTGAAAGAAACTCCTTTTCCATTTGGGATGGTGGGTCTGACTGGGGATAATGGGACCAATTTCCCGATTTGTGTGTGTTTGTGTGATGAGAATTGATATTTCCTTTCTAATGATTTCTATGTAAAATGCTTTTAATCTTAATATAATTTAATAACATGCAATTGTATTCTAATGAACAGAAATATCTATTCTAAAAACTAACGTGGGACTTAACTTTTTAGTTATGTGATCTAAAAGAATTTTTAACAGGAATTGGTAATAAAGATAATTCAATTGCTATGAGAAAAGAATTCGATAAAAATAAATTGTTTCATATAAAAAGTTAGTCGAAACAATTGTGAGGATCATATCACATAATGAGTCATTCATACATTAAGCATAAACAGAATAGTCATCATCGTACAAAAGTGCCAAATGATAACTCAAACATTCAAGCCTTCATATATAAATAACTAAACATAAATATCACTTTAACACATAAGCAGAAATCATTAAGAGATAAAAGTACCATTGATAACAAGTTCTACTCATGAGCTTCAGAAATATAGATTTATCTCTTCCTAATTCAAGATCTACTAAGAGTACAAAAGTGCATTTCAGTAGCATACATTCAACATAGATATCAATAAATATCGTTCCATTCATTCATCAAAACCTCCTCCGAGGGTGCAGAAGTTCATGTTTTGAGGAAACGTTTTTGACAAATTTCAGGACCCCTCTCTAAATGCATGAGAGGGGTTAAAATACTACTAAATAAATGCTAAAAATAGTCTATTACAAAAGTATAGGAGGAGGTTTAAATGACTGTCCTCATCTAAGGCAAAAATAAATCAAAACTAAAACTAAAACTGAATCTGGAAATTAACTATCTATGTATCTATTCTTTAAGATTGCAAGCATTCAGCATCAGCATGAGGAGCGTCGGTTTGCTGACCTCTGATTTTTGTTGCTCTGCGAAAACAAAATTGGCAAGTGCTGGCGCTATTTTCTCGGAAGAGTTCATAAGGCATTTGAGAGTCATGCATTAACTGTGTGGTTTAACCAATCATTGCCAGTAAGAATCCCAATTCAACTTGGTTAAATTCTTGATGGACTCTGCTCTTTCTTCAGCCTTTTGTCTCCATCTTGTCTGTAGATGTTGTGCCTTTGGGAGAAATCCCGGAGCAGTCTCTGATATGAGGTTTGCTCTGTGCAGGTTTCCATTGACATAGTCAATGACATTGTTTGCCGCTGTAGCTTCTTCTTCTGCTACCTATTCTGCCTTCCTATGTGTCCCACATATGAAAGAGCATTTCTTTATGGGCTTCATTGATTTTGAGCGTGCCTTTTTTCCTTCCTTCTTCTGATTCCTGCCAAGCCAAAGTTTCGGAAATATGCATACCGCCTAAGGATATCCCTGATAAAAATCGTTGGTTTTGGAGCGCGGATCTCGCCTTTATCCTTTAGCGTTTTTCCCTACGGTTTTCTGGGCTTACATGCGACTAAGTGATCAGAGGCTTTCCTTCTCGAGGGGTTTTTCCCAATGATGCATGATTAGTGCTAATTGTGCATCGAAAATTGTCTCCTTTTTCCGATCCGGGCTTCCCTGATGCTAGTTTCACCTCTTGCGCGGTTTTGGTAGATGATGCATAAACTGTTAATCTTGTGGAGTGGATGACTCACTGAGGTCTTGGCTTCGAGTCTTGAATTGTCTGTCTGTTATATCAGCATTGTCTAGTACCCACTTAATCATGTCTGTGTACGGAAGAATCTTGGGTCTTGCTGCTATCTGGTGCAAGAATGAACATGCAAGTTTTGTGATTGATGCCTCAGATGACCCGCATGAGTCTGATGTTGCTTTAACCTCCATAACTTTGGGAGTTTCTTCTTCGAGCAGACTGTACATGACTTCCTAAGTAGTTATGTTGGCATCTCTGTTATAGGTGGTATCTGTTTATAAGGGCGTCATCTCTTTGTCCTCAGCAACTGAAGCTTTTCCCTTTTTTCCCATTATGCTCTGAACACTGCTGTGTGTATTTTTCTGCTTTCCGCTCCTGCAAATTTACAAGTAAGGAAAGAAAAATTATAAGAGATAAGGTGACGGGAAAGCTCTTAATGCCAAAATCATATAAAATATATCACCCTACATGAAATGACCTTTCGATTAGATCTAAATCTTATCTCATTAATGACCATCAACTAACCCATTAAATCGACATTAATTCCCATAACTTGGTATCAGATTAAAAGATAAACTTTCTCGAACGATGAGCCCTGCAAATATGCGATAAAGCGATTTGCTTCGCAATATCACAGATTGCAGTATCGCTAATATGTTATGTTAACAATCATTTTTCACCACATGTTTTTACGAGATGCGATTTGCGAGATGCCCTATTGCATATCGTTGGGTCGAGATTTTCTACCTTAGGTTATACTTGCGGCATATGAAAGTTGTGACGCGTGATGGGTCTTCAAGGCGTGCGATCTCGCATTGCGTTTTCGCAATTTCGGTGGTCTTCTTATATGATGTCCTTTGTTACCCTTTGTGATGCAATGTTTCATTGTTGAGAGAATGATTTTATTAGGAACTTATCATAAAACTTAAGTTCTTTGGGTTTTGCGGGTGGTTTCCTAAGTTTATGATAGTATGTTTTATTCAAAGGGGAATATAAGTGCTACATTTTATTTTTAAGAAGGGTCCCCATTTATTTAGTATTACAAATAAAACATACTATTTAGTATTTAGTATTAGTATTTTTTAGAAATAGGGAGCACCAGTATTTCCAAAAGAAGGAAAAGGACTAGGATTCCCATAAGAGGGGTTTCCTTGATTGGTAGACACATGAAATGTTGCCATTAGTATCAACCTAAGATCTAGTAAGGAGTATTTCCACAGGAAGGATGTTGTTCTGCGGTTAATTAATTTTAGAATATATAACAAAAACTTTGCCTTTTAATGTTTTAAGAGTCGAGAAAAGGACAAAAAGGTGACTCTAGTTTCTTTTGTTTGGTTTAGCGAGCTTGAAAGGACAAATACTAGATGATCTTTTCAAGTTTAAGGAGCCAGAAAATATCGAAATGACTACTCAGGATACTCTGGGCAAAAGGGATACCAAGTAACAATGAACTGCAATATACACCTTAGCAAATAAATTTACCAAGGACTTGACGTACGTGTAGGAAATCTCCCCGAAAGCTGTGTTCGGTGTATCACGTTTATAGGGCGGAAGTCTTGTCTTCCTATGGATAAAGGTTTGCAACCTATGAGGGTCTCCCTTTATATACTCGATGGTTCGGGGAGCATAAGTCCATGATAGCACTGTCTAATGCAAGAGTATTGTGAATGACAAGTACTGAGTTTTATAGATGCTGAAACACGTCTCTAGCCTAGACCATGAGGTATGAGCATTAACATTATAAATGCACATTTTAATTGAGGTAAATTTTAACATTTTTCTAGGTAAATCCTCTCCACGGATAGAGATGAGCCCTCTAGCCCAATGAGTGGGTCTAGAAATCGAAGTGATTATCTACTAGATGATTTCCTAAGTTGCAATTGAAAAGAGAGACAAAGAAGATGACATACTTCATTATGATGCTATCTCGATCTCCTTTATTGAAGACCCTGAATCACTTGCGTCATGGGCTCGTTTCTACTTCTCTCAGTGTTTATGCTCCTACACAAGAGATCAAGACACAACAAGGCATGCAAATAAAAATAGTATATTCAAAATCAACCTACTTAACTAATCAAGGAATGTTAAGCTAAATGATACATGAGAATACACATTTAGGGAAAATGAACTAGCAGTTGTATATTAATAGAAAATAAAGGGAATCATACAACCAAGCCTTGATGTTGATAATATCTCCTTGAATGAATATCCACGTCCAAGTTAAGCTCTACAAGAACTCCTTCTCCAAGCCAAATGAGTAGCATATAGGCACAATCTTAGCATAAGGGTGAAAATAAACATAAACCAACCATTTGGGAATGGGAGATGATGAATATATAGGCTGGGAAAGGGAGTTAGGATCTCTCCAATGATAGGAGTAGGCCCTTATCTCAAGGAGGTAGCTCATAGGGATAAGACCAAGAGGCCATGTTGGGAGAATTCGAACTCATCTATGTCAAACAACCTCCAGCTCACCACTTTGGAACCTTCCAGATCACAAAGCTTCTCATATTCTTTGGGAAAATTTCCTTTTCGGGATCATTGTGGGTATACAAGTGAATAGATTGATGTCATTGCGGGTCAAGTACAATGCAATAGACAATCATCGTTGTCTTTAGTCTCATAAGGGCGATGATTCTCAAATTAGGGTTTTAGAGATATTTCCTTCAATGGAATATCAAGGCATTTTCCAATAAAAGTCTTAGGAAGGATCTGAACTGCATATATGAATGAGTACACTACATGATGGTCATGTCTCAGGAACTTCGGAGTATGTCACAGGGAAGCGTGGGAGGTGTGGAAAAGTACTGTGTAATACCTCTTTTGGTGTTCCAAAGCATTTGTAACTAGAACTTTCTCTAGCACCTAATCAGTGTAAAAATCCTATATACAGAATGTATAGTCATCAAACCAACCCACCATTGTTACTAGTTAATGATCAAATAACCTCTGTATGCCCATCCACCAGTTTTCATCCAAATTTCCTGGGTAAAATATAAATTCATAGTTCTTTTCTGTCTATTATGGCTCCTAAATGCAAAGCTAAGATTATAGAAGAGAACCCTCTCCTACCCCCGATCATTGATCTGGACCATAAACCTCTAATAGACCAAGAGTACAAAATTAGTGAAACTAGTTGTGAGTTCGACCTTTATGAAATCCACAACTAGTTAAAGAATAAATTTATAGACCTTAATGATGAATTGGGCCTGTGGGATTCCTCCCTATGCTAATTCATTTTCCCTTATACCTACCACTACCTTGAATTTGTCTCATGGTGCCAATTTCGATATATTCCTAGTGAGAGGGAAATTGTGCCCCAAAATAATGACATCCCTTTCACCATCACTTATCAATCCATTTCCCAAATGCTCCAAATGGAAAACTCTGCACCTATGAAACCTTTTACAATATATTCTCTCATAGAAGTCTAAAAGAACTTCAACTTCCCTCATAGAGAAAATATTTTTTAAACATTTATCCTTGAGGATGATCAGTTACCCAAGAAAAATCCCCCCCTATTCATACTCTATGTTCCCTGAGATGACAAAAAAAATTATCTCAATTTTTTCATGCTTACTTAGCTACAAATCCAATAGATTGGTTGATGAGGCCATCATTGGTTTTTTATCAGTCTTTACAGCAGGTGAAAAACCCTCTAGCTTGAATTATAGTCAGTTTCTAACAGTTGCCATCCATGAGTAGTTCCTAAAAGTTTCTACAGAAGGAACCTTCAATTATGCATTCTTCTAGTTTATTTGTTTTCATAGCATCAAGAAGAAAAATTTTAGTTTCCATTGTAGAGATTGGATGAACAAGGCAATTCCCAATATATAATTCATTGGACCTCCTTGGTGAGGAAACATTCCAATGAATTTACTTTTAGTGACTTTGTTGACCAATTTTTATATACAGTTTGTTGCCTATTTAATAGTGAAGTTGAACCTAGGATAGGGCCTAAAATAAGAAGGATTTTACGCCTTAGTGATCAGACCAAAGCAGGTGACTAGTACTTGTAACAAAATTAAATAGAAATTAGGGTGTACGATTTGAATTTCCACCTTATAGGTTGCCAAAGTTTGTCCCAATGAGAATTTTCTCATTAGAATACATTAGACAAGTGATTAATATGGATGATATCCAGTTTGTAACAACAAAGAGAAAATCACAGTTTAATATTAAATCACAGGTTGAACCTCTCATCTGCAATACTAGAGAAATAACCAAAGAAGTTGACATCCTCCTAAAGAAAATTAATTTAAAACTCAGCTTCACCTCGTTCTATGACCCCTTGGGTGTGATTTAAAAGCTAAGAGTAGAAAAAAATATTACTCCATACATTCACACTCCCAGACTAGAAATTGAGAAATATATGAACCATGATCAATGGCTGCAAAACACTCTGCAGGAGGCAGAAGAACATGTAATCCCCACTACAAAAACACATACTCCTACACCACAGGAGAAGAAGGAAAAGATACGGGAAGAAGCTTCCCCTACAGTCACATAAATTCCAGAGAAAGAGTTTCAAATCTATAAGAAAAGGAAAAGGACTAAACCAATAGAATAAATCTTTCAAGAAGAGAATACACAGTCCAACATAATTTTGACAGGCCCTCATGCTTCAAGGAGGACTCAAGATATTTTTGTAGGGTCTCCATCCTCTTTGGCCTCCCAGGAGACATTAGAAACCTTGGGGGAATTGGTTCATGACCAAGCTGAACCAAACATATTTTCTAAGTACATAGAGATCAAGAAGAAAAATTGACTGCTAAAAGCTACAACATATACACAGTTCTGGAAGCAGACAACCTTTTCACAACATAGGCTACTATTTGCCTTTGACATAGAGAAAGGGAAAATGCAAATAGCCTTCCTACATGCTGAGGTCCCTTTCCCAAAGGCTCATATAGATTAGAAAAAATCATTTTTTTCCTTCAATACTGATCAAATTCATCCAATTGATCAAATAGACCTGCACAAGGAAACATGGGAGATGTTGTACTTCACTTGACAACTTCAACAATGGAAACTTCTAGACTACAAGCCTCTAAAAATTACATCCAGTCTTAGCTTAAATTAGAGAAAGTCTCTTCTCTTACCAAAGATACAAAAATAAAATCATTGGAAGACCTTGAAATCAAACTGGGATATGATCCCAACAATGTGAAAGTAGAAGAAGAGATTATCAGAAGGAAAAATGCTCACATTGTAGCACTCAAGAAGCAACTCAATCTTCCCTGCATAGAAGATCCACAAACTAAGAAAGTTGGAGAATTAGAGAAGGAAAAAGAAGACATGTTCAAAATCATTATTTAACAAAATGGATAGATCAAAGCAATGGAGGTTGAGATGGAGAAATTGTTAAAGGAAAGATAAAAATCGACACAGTTGACAACCATTCCATTAACAATAGTTCCAATTTCATGTACATGAGATGTAGGGGCATCCACTTCAACAACCATCACTAAGGGGCAATCTACATATTCTTCAGAGGAACTTATTAGAGCAATGGATGAATTTTCAATTAGAGGACGTGAAATTGAGAAGTTGAAAACTTAGCTAAAAAACCTTAAGGAGAAAAAGATGAAGATCAAGAATGTATACCTAGTAGAGATTTAGAAAACACATAGATTAACACAAAATATTGAACGATTGGAAAATGAATCAGCAATGGCACAAACATAGGTACGGGGAAAAAAGAGTATATGGAAATAAATAAATGAGGCCATGACTGAAATATGGCCCTTAATTCAGATTATTTCTGAACAAGAGGAGTTAATACAACGGTCCAGAGAGGTAATTGAAGCAGCAAAAGGAGATTTAGGGAAGAAGCTGGGTGAAGCCACTGCTCTGATCAGAATTTTGAATTCGAAGACTAAGGAAGAATTAGAAGAATTTGAAATTGCAGATAGGACAAGGAAAATTTGTAGGTGATCCTTACGAAAAGGAACCTTATGCTACAATTGGAGAACAAGTGTCACAATATGGGGTCCAGCATTCATAACTTCCAAAGGAAATTTAATGTGCTAAATCAGAAAGGACTACTAGGTTTGATAGGAATTGGATATAAGCTAATCAATCTAGAAGATTATCACCATAACTTATATACCATAGCATTTTTTCTACCATCAAAGGAAACATCACAGGAAAATCCTTCATGGAAGCTTTGGATTTTGATATGTTTATCAAACATGACATAAAGCACTTGTTCATTATTAAGCCTACGTTTCAAAAGTATACCAAGTTAGATGAAACTTAGAGGAAACTAGTCAAATTCTCCACTCCAAGTGCAGACCGATGGGACAAATTGTGTGATTTACTTGGATATTTCACCTTCAATAGAAAGGGAACACTTCTTCAGGCCAAGTCATCACCAAAAATCCTTGAAGATAATGCCAGAGCACTACAATAATTTTAGCTGCCTACTATTTTGTACTATTTCTGTAATCAGTTTAGGATATTTTGTAAAAGTTATTGATATTTTCACTCAATATGTTTTTGTTAATTTTTGTTGGACACCTAATCCTCTATGGGTTGGTGTGGAATGTGAACAACCACCAGAGTCCAAGAGACATTGGAAGATGAATCCAACAGTCATGTACAATGTACTATAAATGTATATCATGTCAATAATACATGCAATTCAATGTTCTATCATTTATGACTGTTTACATTCCATGTGATTTTAACATGGTATCAGAGCGGGCAATCTCTTGCCCTACTCATATTTGAGCCACTTGTTTTGTGGCCTCTCTGTGCATGTCAGTTCTGCCATCAGTTCTACATTTAATGAATGTCCCATCAGCTAAATTCTAGTTGCATTCTCTGTCATTTCTGTCACAATAACTCCTCTATTCTTTGTCTATGCTTAAGGCTTTCAGGCCCCAACCTAGGCTCTTCCAACACCTATCACCTGCCCTCTCTCTACTCATCTTGATTCCATCGAAACTGTCTTTTGCACACCCATTATGCCTTCAACAAAATCTTGTTTTTAAAGTTATTAACCTATACTAGAGACTCTTATATACAACAGGTGGCATACATTTATTTTCCCACGATTGTTTTCCTTTTCTAATGCTCAAATGGAGAATGACCAGTGAGAGAAATTAGGTATCTGAATAAGTTTTTATGTCAGCATTTCAAAAATGCCAACATTGATGTTTCTATTACCCTTGCTATACTTGCACTCTGTGCATTCTCCAATTCAAATAACACTCATATTTAACATTTTCTAGATGTTTTCCTCTTAGTTTTTTAGTGAACGTAATGGTGCTCTTTGGACAATCGAAGTTGGGAACAACTGTAGCAATATAGCCTTTCTGGAGATAGTTTCATTTGAAGAGATAATGCATGTTTTTGGTATGTTGTTTCCTTCAAGTGGTTCATTTCAGTTATAGTTCATTGGAATGCTAAACGTTATTGTATATATGGTCGTTGAACTCTTCATAGTCTTCATGTGAAAATCAATTAATTTTACAATGAAATCCCAAGGAGGTGGCGATTCAAGTGTAGTCTCTTCTCATGCCTACATGAGGAGGTGAGAAGTATGGCTCACACATTTTTAAAACTGTGTGAATGAAGTCTCCAAGAAGGATGCCGTGGAATATTAATTGTTGAAATAAAGCATCGTTAACATTGTCTTGGTGGTATCATGTTGCTAGAATAACGTACATGTTGGTGAGTTTCGAATCAAGATTGAGAAAAAATTGATAGAAGATCGAAGCTTTATATTTCATCATGGATGAGATTTCCTTTCCTTTGGTAATCAAGCCTGTTTAATTAGGGATCGAGTTCATCTATTCATTAAGGATGGAATTTTTTTATTGAAGGTTGAATTCTTTGAGGTAGGAAGAATTCATAATTTCATTGGCAATTAAACCAACCTACTATGGAGGTCAAGTTTATGCATATTTCTGGAGATCGAGATTGATCCCTGATGTAGGTTGAATTTTCCAACATTGAAGGTTGAACATCTTTGGAGCTTGCTTGAATTCTTCAACCAAACTCCTTTGTCTTCCTTGTGACTCTATTCTGCAACCATATGCACAAACCAAAGGGAAAGGTATGTACGAAATTTCGTGAAGTGGGGCTATGGGTTGGAATTTGGTGAATTTTCCAAGCAAACCAAATTTTTGTGACACTCCATGGTATTATCATTTGGTTATATTTACATGCTTTAAGAAGGGAGCCAAGCTAGAGAGATGGGGCTACCCATTTGTTGTAAACTTGAATTTTATAAAAGAATTGAAGGATGGAACTTTTCAATTCTAGGTGTAACCAATCAATTGTCGAGAGCCTTCTTATTTTAAGGACTGAGATCTGTCATCATTAGAAGGAGTTCTAGAGTTTCTTGTTATCATTATCTTAGAGCCATCCTTTTGGAGGCAGAACAAAATATTGTCTTGGGAAGACAATATCAATATCATTGAAGGACAAAACTCTCCTTATCTTAGGTCACGAAGCATCAACAATTGAAGCAGGAGGACAAACTGTTATAACAGAGGTTCTAGAATTCGAAGAACACGATGTGATCTCTCTTGTGAATTGATATCAGGAGCCTGGTAGGCCCTGTAGTCAAATACATTGGTAATACTAGCAGTCTCTGTATATAAGTATAACAATTCCAACATTTCATCCTTGGTGGTCATTTTTTGGTGAAGGCATTGATTACTATAATTTATTCATTCTTGGGAGCAGTGTTTGTGAGATTCACATGATATGTTCAATGAAAATGGCTAGAATTAATATAGTATTAGAGTTCTTAAAAACTCTGATACATTCCTCTAATCATGACAGAGTCAAAATCAACAAAACCACTCTTGTTGACATTCGAACATGTCTGCAACATACACAGGAAAAGGTACAATTTTTGGAGCTTGAATCTCAGCTTCAGCAAGAAGAATTACAATAGTGGAGTCATCATTCTGAACATGTTTCTATTCAGAACATTGAGATAGACTCCCATCAGAAACAAGAATATAAATTTGAGGTTGATTCACATTTAGTGCTTAGTTCAAGAGAAGATTTGTGTGCAGATGCAGAAGTTTAATATGCACTTTCCAAGGCCATCATTAGACCTTGGGAAGATATTTTCCATAAAAAGAAGAGAAATAGTCTTGGATATGACAAGGATGTTTCCTTTCATAGTCTAGATTACTCAAAACCCATCCAGTTTCAGAGTGTTGGATTCCTTCATGATAGTTCACCTTAACCTGTTCTAGATTTCACTCCTCTTCCACAACAGCAGAAAACCAATGTTAAGTGCCAACATTGTGACCAAGTTGGCCATATGAAATATCACTATTTTGATATTCGTCCATGTGAGCATTTTCATAAAACCGCCCATTCTTCAAATAGATGCTTAAAAAAAAAACCTCCTGCAAGAACAAAGATTTATCTTGGATGTATCACTTCTTAGCAATGGGATTCAACAACCGAGAAGATATTTCAGTCATATGTTAGAACTTGTTCTAGAGAATTGAAAAATCTTGTAGTTGATTTTTCCCCATCATCTCACCTTGTATCTAACAGGGGGGAAGTGATGGTCATCTACAAGCTCAAAACCACATCAAGAGAGCTTGAGCCACAACTTGCCATACTAGATTCAGAGTTGTAGCTAAAGACAAAGATACCCCTAAGAATTCCTTCATTTGGTGATGTCTCTTAAAAGAATTAGGGACACTTTCTCTAGTAGAAGATTTCAACTTCTTTCCAGTTTTGGAAGAGTTCCGGGAATTGCATAAATCTAGATCTAATAGAGGGATCCCTCTCTGAGTTTATAAGGGCTAGCTTCTAAGCTTGAAAGTGGTTCTATGGTTACCTTGGGGTTTCTTTCACAACCTTAAGAAATTATGGAGTGATAACATCATGGCGACCATATTGGGGACTTCGAACAAATACGATTTCAAATTTCCCTAGACAAAATTTTTAGTTTCGTGCTTAAAATTGTTTCTAGGTTTGTGGCTGAGAAATATATTTGATTTAAGGTTGTTTTCCACTTATAATTTGTACATATTTTATATATGTAAATATACTATAGTATATCTATCTCCTAAGAAGATATATACTCAATCTTATCCAGATCCAAATCCACCAAAAATTGTAGATAACCCTGAAAAAAATTCTTAGAAAGAAAGTTTAGCCAAGAGCTAGGAAAGTAATAATCCTCTCCCTAGGGTTAATTCTCTGCTTGAAATATTTGAAATAATAGAAGATAGAGAATTTTATTTACGATTTAAACATAGTCTCTTCCGAACTAAGTTTGACAGTTTTGTAACTGAAACTGTTTTTGATGAAAACATCTTAAGACCCTACATTTCAAAGCATAAAACTGTGAAATCAAACTAATATGATGATTTCATAAAAACATTTATAAAATTTGAAGTGTTGGTATGATCCAGGTGGATGTTGGTGGCCACCCACCTATCCTACTTGGACCCCCACAACTGTCTCTTTCATTTTTTTAGTTTTCTTAATTGTAGCACAATTTACTATTTTTGGTAGTTTTTCCGGGTCGTGAACTTCCGGAGCCGTTTTGAGGCCCTAAACAATGTTTTTGGGAAAAATGGGACCAATATGGGTAACACATTGATGTTTGTCACTCAAAATTTGTAGTCCTTGGATAGATATTTTAAATGAGGTATTTTGTGCAGCAAATGAAGATCGTATGCCAAAGTTACGACCCTAGGAAGTTGATGTATCAATTTAGCCAAACAGGGCCCATAGTTTGGCGCTTCATCTCCTAAGGTTAGGTTTTTGGATGCTTAGGGTTTTCCATTGTTTCTTAAATAAATAGGTCTTCAAGTCTCATTGTAACACAATTCAGAGGCATGTAGCCGCCACATCTCTTCTTAGAGATAAGCTACACAATTCAGGATGTTGATGTACCAATTTACCCAAACAGGGCCCATAGTTAGGCGCTTCATCTCCTAGGGTTAGGTTTTTGGATTTTTAGGGTTTTCAATTATTTCTCAACAATAAATAGGCCTTCGTGCCTCATTGTAACACAGTTCAGAGGCAGGTATCTGCCACATCTCTTCTCAGAGATAAGCTACCATCACCCTTGCTAGTTTATTTCCATTTTTGTTTGTAAGCATATTTTAGTATTTTATATTAATGAAATGAATTATTATTTCTATTGCATCTCTATATTTATGGTTGTCCCTGTAATTTATTGTATTCTTGTTTAAATCCAGGTCATGGTATTTGAACTAGATCAAGTTGTACATAAATCCCTTGAATCACTTGAATCCTCACATTTTTCTTTTACTGCATCATCCCCAACCCCACCATTAAATCCACCTAGTATTTCTATCCAGCTAGAAATTCCCCCTATTTATACTACCCCTCCATTTATTCCTCCTATTTCCACTATTCCACCAGATATTTCCCTTGTTTCTACTACACCTCCATTTATTCCCCCTATTACCAGTCTAGTCATTTCATCGACTGTCCCTACCACCTCTACATCAACACAAAAAAGTGTAATATTACCTCCTTTGATACCTTCGTCATCCACTTCCATTGTAGTTACCTCCTCCTCTCACACACCCATCATGGCAGGTAGGTATGCTCCCCTGGTTTTACCTAGATAACTCAATGCCATGCCACAAGGCTACTAGAGTAGAATACCTTAGTTTGATAGCACAGGCCCAATAACTGCTCAATGACAGGTAGATAGGATGAATGACTGTTTGGACTTGCAAGAAATTGATGAGGATGGTGTAAAAATGAGACTCTTTGCTTAAATTCTAATAGGGGAAGTGAAAAAATGGTTTAAATCATTACAAGCTACCTCTATCCATGATCTAACACAATTTCATCAAAATTTCCTTGCAAGATGGGAAGTGAAGAAAAAAACTCTTCAAATTTTAGTTGAGTATGAAAGTATCAAAAGAGCCCATGGTGAAACAATCTAGGATTATTGTGCTACATTCAACAGAATTTACAACTCTATCCCCACTTCCATGCAATGCCCCCTAGGTATACCCCTGATCAAATTCCCAGATGAATTTGATCCAAACATGTCTTACCAACTTAGGAAAATAATTTTTTCTACCCTTGACGAGATGCGGAGAAATTCAGTTAGTGTAGAAGCTAATCTATTGGCCAGAAGGGCTAGGTTAAAAGATGACAGGAGAGTATCTATTAAATAGGAATCTACTTCTTCCTCATCCAATGCTAAGTTGGATAGCTTAGTTAGGTATATTGAAAGGATGGTAGAGAGAATAAGTTTAAATGATAGAGCTCCTCCAAGAGATAATCAAGGTGGTCCTAAAAATAGAAATCAAAATCTTAGGAGGAATCCACCCTTAATCAAACAAAGAGAACAAAGAGGCCCAAATGATGAACAATAGATCATGCCTCCCTTCCAAGAAAACTATGCTGATGAAGAAGTTGACTTGAGAGAATATCCTAAAGAAAACTAGATAAACTTATTTGAAGAAAGTGAAATAGATCATATTTTATTGACCAAAGAAGAGAAAGATCTGTTCTTGCTATCACAATCAAAAGTCCTCCCTTCGGAATTAGATGAGTATAAACAAGGATACCAAAATTCTATAATTGAAGTGCATAAGCAATATAATCTAAGAAGAAAAAGGATTGCTGGAAATCCTCCCAGAAAAACTCAGAATCATGTCCCTTCCACTAGCCAAACAAAGGATGACTCTCAAAAAGAGGCTCTTAAAAAACAGGATCATAATACTAAAGAGATAGATAAGCCTCAAACCTCTTTCAGCATTGATACTGAGTTAGATAAAGTTAAAATTTCAACTCCTTTAACACAATTAATCAATAAAAATGCATATAGGTCCCAAGTTATGAAATCCTTGAAAATAGGGGAAGGGACGAACACAATAAACTTGACTAATGACCAGCCTGAGTTGTTATTTGGACTTGAAGTGGAAGGAAAATCTCAGGATGGAACTGTGCCTCCTTTATACATTAGTTTAAATATTCATGACAAGATTCTGCATAACCCAATGCTTGACTCTAGTGCTTCTCACAATCTAATGCTAAGAGCCATCATGGAAAAATTGGGTTTAGATATCACAAGGCATTACAAATATTTGTATTCCTTTGATTCTAGCAAGGTCAGAGGCCTAGGTCTCATCAAAGACCTGTGTGTCACTTTAGCCCAAATCCTAGCCAAAATAATAGTCATGGATATTTTAGTAGTAGACATATCCCCTAAGTGTGGAATTCTACTATAGTAGTAGACATACCCCCTAAGTATGGAATGCTACTATCGAGATCTTGGGGAGAAAAGTTACAAGGTACTTTGAAAATGGATATGACCAATGGTACCATTCCTATTTTTGGTCAGAAGAGAAGACTATACAGGGATACTCTCATGAAATACATGGTTAGTAGCCAAGAAAAACCAAGCAATTACCCCATGTACTCCATGTATGCATATTTAGACTCCTTTATTTCATACAATGATGAATATGTAGAGGAGGACATTTCACATTTAGAAGCTGAGGTAAGAAAGACAAAGGAAATGAGATTTGAGCCTGGAAAACGAGAGGAAGAGAGTGAAGCCCTATGGAACATGGACTTAGATGGGTCTGAAAGAAAGGAAAGAGCAGGGGTAGGTGTTTGTATTCTAAACTCACAAACATGGATAACTAAAGGACACTCTTACAAACTAAACTTTCAATGTGAAAAAAATACAGTTGAATATGAAGCATTAACCTTAGGACTACAAATTTTAAAAAGGTTAGAGGCAAAAAAAAAATTTGTTCACAGAGATTCAAAATTCACCATTAACGAGATTAAAGGTGAGTATTCAACCAAACACCATAGATTAAGAGCCTATAGAAATGTAGTTTTAGATTTTCTTCAATGTTTCCCTGAATATCAATTGTCTCTTATTCGTAGAGGACAAAATATTTTTGCAGATGCTTTAGCTACTTCAAATAGTACTTGTAAGGTGCCATTCCATCCCAATAGAAAAGACGAGGTTGATATAAAACACAAACCAACTGTCCTAGATAATGTAAGATATTGGCAAGTTTTTGGAAGTGACAAAAAAGTAGAAAATTTTTTACAATTAAAGGACGAATTTGAGTCTATAAATATTGACATAGATAATGATGTAAATGAAAATAAAAAAGATATAGTATTAAATGAAACTGATGAAAATCGAGAAGAACTTGAGGTTCTGCAACTAAAAGATAATGTGTTGCGAAGAGGAGTGGTACCATTAGAATATATTTTTGACTTCAATGATGTAGCCAAAAAGCCAAAAATAGAACCAGTAGGAGTCGAGATAGAGGATTGTAACATAGGAACTGCAAAGAATCCTAAAATTATGAAATTGTCCAAATCCTTGCCTCCTAAAGAAAAACAAAAATACATTGAGCTACTTAAGGAATTCTTTGATGTGTTTTCTTGGAGCTATGAATATTTAAAATCATATGACACTAGTATCATATAGAACACCATTCCCATCAGGAAAGATGAAAATTACTTCAAAAAAAATTTGAGGAGAGTGAATCCAGTATTCTTACCTTTGATATAAAAAGAAGTCAATTTTTTTTTAATGCAAAGATAATTGTATCCCTCAGATTTTCAAAATGGGTCTCTAATCTAGTGCCTACCATAAATAAAACAAGTGAAATTAGGATTTGTGTGGATTTTAGGAATCTGAACAAGGTTTCTCTTAAGGAAAACTACCCTTTGCCCAAAATGGATCATATCCTACAAAAGGTAGTTGGTTCCAGCAGAATCTCTTTGCTGGATGGTTTCTCAGGATACAACCAGGTTCTGGTTCATCCTAATGATCAACACAAAACAACATTTACTACACCTTGGGGGACTTTTATGTATGTAAAAATGCCCTTTGGCCTTATGAATGTTGGGGCCACTTTCCAAAGAGAAATGGACATTGAATTTGTTGATTAAATAGATAGATTCATTGTAATTTTTCTAGATGATATAACCATGTTTTGAAAAACAAATGAAGAACATTTGCTACACTTGAGAAAAGTTTTTGAAAAATGTAGAAAATATGGTATTTCCTTAAACCCTAAGAAAACTCTTTTTGGTTTAGAGGAGGGAAAACTTCTAGGTCATATCATTTCAAAAGAAGGTATTAGAATAGATCCTAGCAAAGTTGAAGCCATACTAAAAATTGACCCTCCTAGAAACAAGAAATAAGTTCAATCCTTCATTGGTAGGATAAATTTCCTCATAAGATTTATTCCTAACTTGGCCGAAATATTAAGATCCATTACAAACATGCTAAAGAAAGATATTGAAATAAAATGGAATATTGAAGCCAAGAAATATTTTAGTGAAGTAAAGTTAGCTTTAACCACTGCTCTTGTTTTGATAAGCCTTGACTTTACAAAGGATTTTATGATTTTTTCTTTTGCATCTGAGCATACTATTGCAGCTGTTTTGTTGCAGAAAAATAGTGAAGGATATGAACAACCCATAGCTTTTTTTAGTAGATCTTTAAGGGATGCCTCATTAAAGTATAACATCATGGAGAAACAAGCCTTTGCTTTGGTGAAGGCACTGAAAGACTTTAGAGTTTACATCCTACATTCCCATATCATTGCATTTGTTCCAAGTGTTGTGGTAAAGGATATTCTTACAAAAACTGACCCAGATGGCAGAAGAGGAAAATGGATTGCTGTAATCCTAGAATATGAAATTGAGATAAGACCTATCAAGCTCATCAAAGGTCAAGGATTGGATAAGCTAATGGATGAGTCCAATTTTCATGCACTAGATATTAATTTTATAGCTGCACTTGATGAACAAGAAGAGCTAGCAACTCCATAGGTATTAGAGGCCTTTTCTACCTCTCCATGGTATGCAAACATTATCTTTGTGTTACAAAATTTACAAGCTCCTCTTGGTTTAACAAAGACAAGAGCTAGGTTTTTAAAAATGAAAGCTATGAAATTCTATATTTTAGATCAGATTGTATATTAGAAAGATGTTGGAGGTATTTCGCTAAACTATTTGTTGAAATATGAAGTAGACATTGTCATAGAAGAGTTTCATCAAGGATACTGTTGAGGCCATTTTTACTGGAAGACTACAACCAACAAAATCTTGAGGGTTGGTTTTTACTGGCCTACCTTGTTTGCAGATGTGTATAAGAAAGTCACCACTTGCCACGAGTGCCGAATTTTTGAAGGCAAGAGAAAGATTTTTCCTTTTCCATTGAAAACCATTTCAGTTGAGGTTCCTTTTCAACAGTGGGGTCTGGATTTCATTGGTGAAATCCACCCAAGCTCCTTAGGTTAACATAGATGGATCTTGAAAACCACTAACTAATTTACTAAGTGTATTGAGGCTATTCCAACCAGACAGGCCATATACACTATAATAATTCAATTTTTAGAAGGTAACATTCTGTCTAGGTTAGGATGTCTACATAATATTATCACTGACAATGCTGCTGCCTTTAAATCGAAGAAAATGGCTGATTTTTACAACAAATACCACATAAAATTAGGACACTCTACTTCCTATTATCCACAAGTGAATGGGTTAGACGAGTCCTCTAATAAGAGTCTAGTCAACATCATCAAGAAATTGTTGCATGAAAAAAAAAATCTTGACATACGAAGTTGATTAATGCCATATGGGCTGATAGAATTAGCACAAAGAAATTTATTGGGATGTCTCCATTTCAATTAGTATATGGAGTAGATGTAATATTTTTTGCTTCCCTAGGAATCCTTGTGCTAAAAATATCGCAGGAATCACAAGTAGAAACCAATGATTTTCAAAGAAGGATCAATTAGACCATACAATTGCAGCAATCTAGAGAGGAGGTCTACAATAAGACTCAACACATTCAGGATGAAATTAACAAGATCCATGATAGGAGGAAAAAGGAAGATGACTTCCAAATAGGTGAATTGGTGTTAAAATGGGACTCAAGGAATGCAAGCAAAGTCAAGCATGGTAAATTCAACAGTTTGTGGAAAGGGCGATACAAAATTGAGACTTTCAGAGGTAGTAATGCATTTTCATTAAAAGACTTGATTGGAGAAGGACTATAAGGTGGACCTGTCAATGGAAGACTACTCAAACATTACTTTCTTCCAGAATAGATCAATTTAATTTAGAATCATTGTAAATATCATTTTACTATTCTACTGCAAGAGTGAGGATGGTTCACATCAGGAGTTGAAGCCCAGAGAGAAGGCCATAAGCTTCTAGTGATTTGTTGCCCATATTTATGAATAACAACAAGTAAACTAGTCTCAGTTGCAGAATAAGGACAACATTACCAATTGATGAAGGCTACTGATCTACAACATTCTTGACACCTCACAAGGAGGATGCCATCCCTATTGGAGCCAGTGTTAGGGTCCTATAATCTATAGGATCATAAATTGATTATCTGTGAATTTTCATGATGTGGCTGTTGTAAATAATGTTTCATTCCGCAAATGATTTCCAAAGAAAAAATAGGAAAAAGAAAAGAAAAGAAAAGAAAGGGGATACAAAAGAAAGACAAATATATATATATGTGAAAAAAAAGGAAATAAAAAAAGAAAAGAAAAAATGAAAATACCCCAAAATAAGTGAGAAAAATGCCACTGCATTTCAAAAATTAAAAAATATCCATGAGAAATGCCTTTAGAAAGAATGAATAATGTGCAGCGAGTTAAAATTCCACATTAGAGTTAGGTAAGTAGGATTAGTTAGTTTAATCACATTGTTTAAGCGTGATTAAACTTGTTGAATAAAATTAGATTAGTTAGAATAAAAATTGTTTGACCACACAGTTTAATTGTGGTCAAATTTGGTTTAATTAGGTTAGTTAAGGTTTGATTAATTAACCACACTATTTAAACGTGGTTAAATTAGATTAAAATTAAATTAATATAATAGTGTTATCACATTTTATAAATGCAACTATAGTTATTGAATAAAGTGTGATTTGATATGACATGTTGTTGTTTTGTAAATAATGACGACGCAGATCTGAACGATAGAGATCTCACCCACTCGAATCAACGACGAGTGACGATTTCAGATCCCCCCCCCACCCCTTCAATGGTTAACAGAAGGGGGGGTGGTGTTTGAGAATTGGTTTTTCCCAACACCGCTTCTACTATGTGTCACCTCTCGCTCACTACAGAGCCCCACCACCCCCTCCCTAAAACCACATGCCATCCCACCCTACCTTTGAAATCCATTTTCGACTCCTGCCTTCATGACCGTTGACTCCACCCCACTCTCTCGCTCCACTGCTATTCTGCCATGTGGCATGTCTTAGTGTTATGAAACCAGCTCACAAAAAGATAGAAAAGAGAGATCCACGCCTTAGAATTCAGCCTCTTCGAGGGGGCAACCTCCTTTACATTACATAAATGAACAATTCTTGGATGATACAAATGAAAAGACCTCCTTTCTATATATAGGAGTCTAAGGGGTTATAACATAATCAGAGCCGACATAACAATAATAATGTAAGGGCATAATAATAATTATAGTGGGCTTCTATGGGGCACAATAGTAACAATATGGGCACTACATGGGTACATCAATATAATAAGTGGGTTATACTAATAACAATAAGGGGTTACACTAGTAGTATAGGGGCCTAACATGCCCCTCTCCTTCAAAAAGCGTTGTCCTCAACGCTTGAGTAGTTCTTGATGCTTCTATATAAAATTCTTGTCCTCCCATGTGGAATATTCATCGGGTAAGTTCTTCCACTTGATGAGATACTCTGAAATTGATCGATTTCGTAGTTGTTCGGTTCTTGTTTCTGTGACTGCTCCAGGTTCCAATATGATTTTTCCTTCCTCTTCAATTTCTGGCAATATTGCTTGAATTGGGATCTTTTGCAACTTTTGAATAACTGGCCATACTTCTTCGTTCTTCTTCCATTCATCCGTTGCTTCGTTTATCCAATTTGGTTGGATAATATAAATAGCAC
This sequence comes from Pinus tabuliformis, assembly GCA_031772625.1. NCBI lineage: Eukaryota > Viridiplantae > Streptophyta > Pinopsida > Pinales > Pinaceae > Pinus > Pinus tabuliformis. Next base: position 1,755,691,529 of record CM062817.1, on the reverse strand, counting down.
AAAACAATGCTTCCACATCCTCATCCTTGAAGCGTCTTCCCATTCGGTAAGGTCGCCATTTTTTAAGTGCATGTAGTATTGCCAACATTTCCTTCTCATAAATAGCTTGCTTGAGATGTAGCAATAAAAATACCCAATCACTTACATCAAAACATTTTTCACTACAATGTTGATCTACCTGTTGTTTCATTTGATTTTGCACCGAAGTGGCGTTATCCTTTAAAAGTTGGAGAACTTGCTGTTGATGCTCGATATGATCTTTCTCTGCTTGAACCTTTTTCTTCTTGATATGTCCTTCTATATTTTGAGGAGTGGTAATTTCTTTCAATCCTTTACAAGATATGGTCGGATTCATTTCTTGATGCTCGATGTGATCTTTCACTTCTTGAACATTTTTCTTCTTGATGTGTCCTTCTATCTTGATAGTTTGAGGAGTGGTAATTTCATCCATTGAATTACAAGATATGGTTGGATTCATTTCTTCTTTCTCGATGTGATCTTTCACTTCTTGCACCTTTTTCTTCTTGATATGTCCTTCTATCTTGAGAGTTTGAGGAGTGGTAATTCTTGCCAATGCTTTACAAGATATGGTCTGATTCATTTCTTCTTTCTCTGGGGTGGTGTCCTCACGTATATCCTCTTCTTTTGATGTTTCTTGATCCTTTTCTTCCTCCTCTTCATATTCTATGTAAAATAATTTCTTCTCAGCACACCTATGACCTTTAGTGCATTTGCTATCACAATTGTAACAAAGCCCTTTTTCTCTTTTTTCTTCCAATTGTTGTGGTGTAACCCTTGTAGGTTGTGGAAGGCTGGGAGAAACAACACTTCCATCTTTATAGTTGTGAGGGGTATGCTTCCTGGTTTCCATAATTTTGCTTTCCATTATGTCACAAATCCCTTTTACTCTTTCCAATTGTTGTGGTGTTGCTCTAAAGAAGGTGTTGCTCTTTGTATCCTCATAATGTGTTATCATTTCCTCCATGAAAATTGACCACGTAACAAGTTTTTTACGAGAACAAAACCCTTTGTACCATAAAAATTGATCTGGTTCTAAATATGAAGATGCAATACATACCTTTTGTAACAGTTGTACACCATGTATATCAAAATATTGCTCCATCTGAAGTATCCAATTTACCGGATCCTTGCCATCAAACTTCCTCATCTTGCTTTTTCTTGATTTTAGGAGCTCTACCTTGAAACGACTGTAACTTTGTACTTTCGGATCTTTAAGTTCTGAAATTTTGACCTGTCGTAGCCCTCTGTGTCCTCTTTCCAATGCTACAAGTATGATCCAAATTAGATTCTCCAAGAAAGAGTTATGCACAATCTCCCGCAATGACCTGATTATAGACTAGTTCAGTAGAGAGAACTTGTATGAAGTGCCACGTGTCACTGTTTCAACCTTTGACTCTAAAAAATATATACACAGAAACTACAGTCCGTCCTATTTCTGTACCTTCTTACGAAATTTCAATCTGATGCTCAGAAGGAAAGTTATGATGCTTTTCCCCAGGTCACCTGTTTTGAGTGTAATTCAGGAGTCTGCATAAAGACCAACTTCCTCAGATCATATCTCCAAAACTATTTTGTAAAAATCCCTGAAATTGGGACCCCATGTTCAGCCTCAATTCTTCTGAAATGGGTTTTTCTTGCAACTTCGGAAACGTCACAGAAAAAAAGTTATAGCGAAAATTCCACGATGACCGGTTTGGAGCAGCGAAACCCTAGAATCCAAAACTCTGATACCAAATGTTATGAAACCAGCTCACAAAAAGATAGAAAAGAGAGATCCACGCCTTAGAATTCAGCCTCTTCGAGGGGGAAACCTCCTTTACATTACATAAATGAACAATTCTTGGATGATACAAATGAAAAGACCTCCTTTCTATATATAGGAGTCTAAGGGGTTATAACATGATCAGAGCCGACATAACAATAATAATGTAAGGGCATAATAATAATTATAGTGGGCTTCTATGGGGCACAATAGTAACAATATGGGCACTACATGGGTACATCAATATAATAAGTGGGTTATACTAATAACAATAAGGGGTTACACTAGTAGTATAGGGGCCTAACACCTGGTACCGACTCTGCCCTAACGAAATTCTGCCACATGGTACTCCCCACTTCGCTGCTATCCCACCACGGTAACCTCCTTCCCTCGCTCCACTACCATTTTGACACATGGCAGTATTTTATAGCCATTATGTAACCGCCCTTGTGATAATGGACCCGCTCCGTTAAATAGCTAAATTACAACGATAATCAAACTTTTGCTAATAAAACAAGCCAAAACCTGTTTTTTCACCCTCTTTCCACTATTCCATAGCATTTGTAACCAAAAATGGCTCTAGCACCCAGTCAGTGTACAAAGTCTATATACAGAACATCCAGTCATTGAAAAACCCACCACTATGACCAGTCAATGATCAAATAAAATCTATGTGCCCAACCACTAGTTTTCATCCAACTTTCCTAGGTAAACTCTAAATTCATAGTTATTTTTTATCTACTATGGCTCCTAAAGGAAAATCTAAGATTACAGAAGAGAACCCTCTCCTACCCCCTGTCATTGATCTGGACCATCAACCTCTAGTAGACCAAGAGTACAAAATCAATGAAACCAGTTGTGAGTTTGACCTTTATGAACTCCACAATTGGTTAAAGCATAAATTTACAGACCTCAGCAATGAATTTGGCCAGCAGGGTTCCTCCCTACCCTAATTAATTTTTCCTCAGACCTACCACTACCCTGAATTTGTCTCATGGTGCCAATTTTGATATATTCCTAGTCAGAGGGAAATTGTGGCCCAAATTGATGACATCCTTTTTGCCATCACTCTGAATCCATCTCCCAAATGATCCAAATTCAAAACTCTTCACTCTGAAGCATTTTACAGTAGATTCCCTCATAGAACTCTAAAAGAACCTCACCTTCCCTCACAGAGAAAATATTTTTGAAACATTTCTCCCTGAGGATGCTCAATTAACCAAGAAAAATCCCCCCTATTCATCATCTATGTTCCCTGAGATGACAACATAAATGATCTCAATTTTTTCATGCTTACTTGGCTACCAATCCAATCAATGGGTTGATGAGGCCATCATTGTTTTTTATCAGTCTTTACAACAGGTGAAAACCCCTCCATCTTCAATTATAATCAGTTTCTAGCAGATGTCATCCATGAGAAGTTCCTAATATTTTCTATAGAAAGAACCTTTGAAATTTGCAACAATTCTAGCTTATTTGTTTTTATATCATTAGGCAAACAAATTTTAGTTTCCATTCTAAAGATTGGATGAACAAGGAAATGCCCAATCTATAATTAATTGGACCTCCTTAGTGAGGAAACATTCTAATGAATTTACATTCAATGACTTTGTTTACCAATGTTTATATACAGTCTATTTCCTATTGAATAGTGAAGTTTAACCTAGGATAGCACCTAAAATAAGAAGGATTTTACATCTTAGTGATCAGAGAAAAATAGGTGAGTGGTACTTGTAACAGAATTACACAAAAATTAGGGTGTATGGGTGTGAATTTCTACCTTACAAGTTGCCAAATTTTGTCCCAATGATAATTTTCTCATTAGAATACATTAGACAAATGATTCATATGGATGATCTCCATTTTGTAACAGCAAAGAGAAATCAGAGTTTAAGATTAAAGCACAGGTCGACCCTTTCATCTGCAACACTAGTGTAGCAACCTAAGAAGTTAACATACTCCTAAAGAAAATGAATTTCAAACTTAGCTTCACCTGGTCCTATGACCCCTTAGGAGTGATTTCAAAGCTAAGAGTAGAACAAAGGACTACTCCATACATTCACACTCCTAGGCTAGAAATTGAGAAATATATGAACCAGTATCAATGGCTGGAAAACACTCTGCATGAAGCAAAAGAATAGGTAATCTCCACTACAACAATACATACTCCTACACCATAGGAGAAGATGGAAAAGAGACCAAGGAAAGAGGCTTCCCCTATAGTCATAGAAATTCTAAAGAAAGAGTTTCAAATCTAAAAGAAAAGGAAAAGGAATAATCCAACAGAAGAAATCTTTCAAGTAGAGAATACATAGTACACCATTATTTTAATAGGCCCTCATGCTTCAAGGACGACTGAAGATATTTTTGTATAGTCTCCATCCTCTTTGGCTGCTCAAGAGCCATTGGACACCTCTCAGTCATGGGAATTGGTTCATGACCAAGTTGAACCAAACATATTTTCTAAGTACAGAAATATCAAGAAGAAAAATGAACTGCTAAAAGCTACTACATATACACAGTTCAGGAAGTAGACAGACTCTTCATAGCATAGGCTACTCTCCACCTTTGACACAAATAAAGGAAAAATGTAGATATCCTTCCCACATGCTAAGGTCCCTTTCCCAAAGACTCATGAAGATTATAATAAATCAAAATTTTCCTTCAATACTAATCAAATTCATCCAATTGATCAAATATACTCCAATTTGACAACTTAAGTAATGGTAGCTTCTAGGCTGCAAGCCTTTGTAAATAACATCCAGTCTCACCTTAAATTAGAGAAATTCTATTCTCTTGCCAAAGATACAAAAATTAAATCATTGAAAGACCTTGTAATCAAATTGGGATATGATCCCAGCCATGTGAAAGTAGCAGAAGAGACTACAGAAGGAAAAATGCTAACATTGCAACACTCAAGAAGCAACTCAAGCTTCCCTCCACAGAAGACCCAAAAACTAAGCAAGTTGGAGAATTAGAGAAGGAAAAAGAATACATATTCATAATCATTATTGAACAAAGTGGGCAAAGCAAAACAATGGAGGTTGAGATGGAGAAATTGTTAAAGGAAAGAGAACAATACACACAGTTGAAAACCATTCCATTTATAATAGTTCCAATTTCAACTACATCAGCAGTAGGTTCATCCACTTCAGCAACCATCATTGAGGGGAAATCCACAGATTCTTTAGAGGAACTTATTAGAGCAATGGATGACCTATCAATCAGAGGACAGGAAATTGAGAAGTTGAAAATTCAGCTGAATAACCTTCATGAGAAAAAGCTGAAGATCAACAATGTATATGTTAGGTCCCTACAATAATAGTTTATTCCCTTATTATTATTGTCATTGTACCCCTTATTGTTATTGTTGTGCCCATGTTGTCCCCATATTGTTATTATTGTGCCCCATAGAAGCCCACTATTGTTATTGTTGTTCCCTTGCATTATTATTGTTATGTCGGATGTGATTAGATTGTGACCCCTTAGACTCCTATATATAGAAAGTACGTCTTGTCATTTTTATCATCCAAGAATTGTTCATTTTATGTAATTTAAAGGCGGTTTCCCCCCTTGTAGAGGCTAATTTTGAAGTCATTGATATATCCCTTTCTTCTATTTTGTGATCTGGTTGCATAACAATTGGTATCAAAGCTTTGAATTATAGGTTTTCGCTGCTTCAAATAGGTCATCATGGAATTGTCACTATAAATTTTTTTCTACGAAGCTTCAAAAGCTGAAATTATAACCCATTTAAGCCGAAATCATGATGAACCTTGTGACCTAATATCCCGATCTTGTCTCACTATCATTTCAGAGGTATGAACTAAGGAAGTTAGGGTTTTTGCAGGCTACCGAATTGGCTCTCAAACATTTCACCTTGGGAAATGCATCATAACTTTCTCTTTGAGCATCAGATTCAATTTTCATAAAATGTGATGAAAAGAGGACAGAATGTAGTTTATTGGGTATCATTTTCAGAGCCGAAGGTCGAAACAGTGACATGTGGCACATCGCAAAAATTCACTCTACTGAACCTATCTATAATTAGTTCATCGTGGGAGATTGAGCATAACTCTTTCTTGGAGAATCCAATCATGATCAAAATTGTGGGGTTAGAAACAGGACTTAGAGGAATATCACATTCAGAAATGTCAGAACTTGGAGAGCCGAAGTTATAGAGTTACAATCATTTCAATATTGAGATCATACAAAGCATAAAAAAAGGTGTGTAGTTGTTTTTTTAAATTTTCATAAGTTTTGTTTGTTAAAGTAGTTTGAAATGATTCAAAGGGAATTTTGAAGAATACTTATCATTCATTGATGCCCTGAAGAAATAAAATGGAAACACCTAGTAAGCAACCTAACATATCTACTATGACACATGAAGAAGAGGAATAAATGCAACATGATTTATCAAAATTACGAGACCAAGTGCAACAAATTTCGGTCTCACAAAAGGTAACTAAAGCCAATATGGACGGTTTAGAGAATGGAATGGAATCTAATATGGATGGTATGGAAGCTAAGATGGATGGTATAGAAGCAAAACTTAAAGGCAACATGGAAGATTTGAAGATAGATTTGACAAAGTTGCTACAAGAAATGCTTACTAATTGCGAAAGTGTAGTAAAGGAAACTCATGATGAGAACAAAATAAATGTTAGTCATGGTTTCATAGACTCTAATGTTGGATTGAAGACCCACTATGTTCCAAAGATCGATATGAGGAAGTTTGATGGCAAGGATCCTATAACGTGGATACTGAAGATGGAGAAATATTTCGATCTCCATAATGTGAAAAACACACAAAAGGTACGCATTGCAGCTTTATATTTGGAACCCAATCAATTTGTATGGTATCAATGGCTTTGCTCTCATAAAAATATTGTCACTTAGGAAATTTTTACAGAAGAAATGATAGCACATTATAAGGATACAAAAATAAACACCTTTTTTAGCCAGTTGATAGATCTCAAACAAAAGGGTTCAATGGTCGAGCACATTGAGGAATTCCAAAAATTGAATATAAGGATAAAAGATATTCCAAAGGAGCATAATATCGATGTGTTCATAGGGACTTTAAAGAATAACATCCAACATGAGGTTCACCTTTGGGAACCTGATCCATTGGAGAAGGCATTCAGGTTGGAAAGAAAAATTATGGCAACAAGGAAGCCCACCACTCAGAACTATAAAGATGGAAGTGTTGTTTCCCTTAGCCTTCCACAACCTACAATGTTGACACCAAAACAATTGGAAGAAAAAAGAGCAAAAGGACTTTATTAGAATTGTGATAGAAAATACAATAAAGGTCACAAATGTATTGGGAAGAAATTATTTTACATAGTTTATGAAGTGGAGGAAGAAAAGGAACAAGAAACATCAAAAGAAGAGGATACACACTGGGCACAAACCCTGGAGAAAGAAGAAATTAATCCGATCATATCTTGTAATGCATTGGCTAGAATTACCACTCCTCAAACTATCAAGATAGAAGGACATATCAAGAAGAAAAAGGTAATAGTGTTCATTGATTCGGGAAATACCCATAATTTTATTCATTGTAAGATAGCCAAGGAAGTGAATTGCTTCATATATCCAACACCAGAGTGTCAAGTGATGGTTACAAATGGAGGAACCATAAGTTGATCTAGAAAGTGCCATAATATCAAGCTATTCGTGGGAGAGTATGTGTTGAATAGTCCAATTCTTTCCATTCCAATGGGTGGGGCTGATGTTGTACTAGGAGTCCAATGGAGAAATTATCAGCTCTAATGGCATGACAAAGTTTCTAAAGAAAGAACAACGATGTGTAATTTCACAATTACGTTCGCTAGAGGTTCCCACATTGGAATCATCTATTTCTCTAGATCTCCAAAAAGCCTTGGAAAATCATTCCAGGGTATTTGAGACTCCCAAAGGCCTCCCACCTATTCATGATCATGATCATGCTATTCATTTGATTCCAGGAAGTGTTCCTCCAAACATCAGGCCTTATAAATATCCCTATGCCTAAAAGAGTGAAATTGAATGTATGGTTGCAGAAATGATAGAGGTTGGTGTAATTCAACCTAGTCAAAGTTCTTTCTCTTCTCCAGTAGTATTGGTGCACAATAAGAATGGATCATGGTGCATGTGTTTGGATTATAGGGAGCTCAAAAAGCTCACTATTAAAGATAAATTTCAAATTCCTATCATTGACGAGTTATTGGATGAATTGCATGGAGAAATTTACTACACCAAGTTGAACCTTCATTCAGGATATCATCAAATCAGAATGAAGATTGAAGACATTCTGAAAACAACATTTAGAACTCATGAGGGTCATTATGATTTTTTGGTCATGCCTTTTGGCCTTACCAATGCACCTTCTACATTTCAAGGTTTGATGAATTCCATTTTAAACCCCTTCCTTAGAAAATTTGTTTTAGTATTTTTTGATGATATACTAATCTAGAGCAAGTCTTCTAAGGATCATGTTCAACATGTTGACAGAGTGCTCAAACTATTGGAGGAGAAAAAATTATATGAAGAAACCTCCAAATTTTTCTTTGGAGTACAAGAGGTGGAATATTTGGGTCATATTGTATCTCATGAAGGTGTTAAGGTAGACCCTAGAAAAATTAAAGCCATTAAGGAATGGAAAATCCCCACATCCATAAAGCATCTGCGAGGATTTCTCTGGTTGACATGGTATTATCGCAAGTTTTATTAAGAATTATGGGAGAATAGCAACACCTCTAACAACATTACTTAAGAAAGATGAATTTTCTTAGACTTCAGAAGAAATGAAGGCCTTTGAACATAGTAAAGAGGAAATGTTCCAAGCATCAATCTTAGCTATGCCAGAATTCACAAAAACCTTTATTGTGGAATGTGATGCTTCAGGAAATGGAATTGATGCTATTTTAATGCAAGAAGAAAGACCCATTTCTTTCGAAAGTCGTCCAATCAAAGGAAAATATTTACACAAATCTATTTATGAGAAGGAAACGTTGGAAATACTACATGCACATAAGAAATGGTGACCTTAACAAATGGGAAGACACTTCAAGGTAAACAAAGATTATCTTCAGAAGAACAACAAAAATGGGTCACAAAGATGTTGGGTTATGACTTTGAAATCGTCTACAAAAAGGGAATAAAAATGTTATTGCAGATGCACTCTCAAGAAAGGATGAGGATCTGGAAGCATTGCTTTGTTCCATTTCTATTATCCAACTAGATTGGATAAATGAAGTAAGGGATGAATGGAAGAATGACGAAGAAGTGTGGTCACTCATTCAAAAGTTGTAACAAGATCCCAATACATCTGATACATTTAGCTAGAAATATGATTCATTATGGTACAAAGATCGCTTATACCTCTATAAGAATTCCCAACTCAAACAAAAGATTCTTATGGAATTGCACACGTCTCGCTTAGGATGGCATTCAGGATTTTTAAAAACTTACCACACGGTTAAGAAGGAATATTTTTGGGATGGCCGTAAATATGAGATTCAAAAGTTTATGGAGGAATGTTTGGTTTTCCAAAAAAATAAAGTTAAGACAATTAAGACCCCATGTCTATTATAACCTTTATCCATTCCAAGTCAATGTTGGGAGGAGGTTTCAATGGATTTTATCACAGGTTTACCCAAGTCCAAAGGAAAGAGTTCCATCATGGTGGTAGTTGATAGTATGCACACTTTTGTGCATTATCTCATCTATTTAAAGCTAGTATGGTTGTTGTTTCATTTATGGAAACAATTCAAAAGCTACATGGAAACCCAAAGATTATTGTAAGTGATAGAGATATTATTTTCATTAGAAATTTTTGGACATAATTATTTTATGGTCTAGGTACTCAGTTAGCTTATAGTTCACCTTATCATCCTCAATTTGATGGGCAAACTGAGATAGTGAACAAATGTTTGGAAGGACATTTTCATTTCTTTGTATCTGATAAATAGACACAATGGGAAAATGGTTGGCTCTGTTTGAATGGTGGTGTAATACTTCCTTCCATACTGCAACAAAAATCACCCCATTTATGGCACTTTATGGATATCATCCACCATCCATCACATCATATTTAAGAGAAAATTCTAAGGTTCAAGCAATGGAAGATCACATCGAGCATCAACAAAAAGTTCTCCAACTCTTAAAGGATAACCTCACTTTGGCACATAATAGAATGAAACAACAGGCAAATCAACATCGCAGAAAAATAATTTTTGATGTAGGTGACTGGGTATTTCTACGACTACAACCATACAAACAAATTCCCCTCAAGAAAGCTAAGAAGGATAGTAAATTATCACCACAGTATTATGGTCTCTATAAGGTGTTACAAAATATTGGTACTATGGCATACAATTGGAACTTCCTACATCTTCTCGAGTGCACCTAGTCTTCCATGTTTCATTCTTAAAGAAGGTTATAGGTGACAAGCTCCTAGTTCAAACAATATTTCCAGAAGTTGATGAGGAAGGAAAAATCATATTAGAACTTGAAGTAGTCACATAAACAAGAACTCAACAATTATGAAATCAATCAATTTCAGAGTATCTCATCAAGTGTAAGAACTTACCCGCTGAAGATTCCACATGGGAGGATGATAATTTTATGCAGAAGCATCCATAACTACTCAAGCATTGAGTACATCACTTTTTTGAAGGAAAGGGGAATGTTAGGTCCCTATAATACCAGTGTATTCCATTATTATTATTGTCATTTTACCCCTTATTTTTATTGTTGTGCACATGTTGTCCCCATATTGTTATTGTTGTGCCTCATAGAAGCCCACTATTTTTATTGTTGTGCCCTTACATTACTATTTTTATGTCGGATTTGATTAGATTGTGACCCCTTAGACTCCTATATATATAAAGGAGTTATTGTCATTTATATCATCCAAGAATTGTTCATTTTATGTAATGTAAAGGAGGTTTCCCCCTCGAAGACGCTACTTTTGAAGTCATTGATCTATCTCTTTCTTCTATTTTGTGAGCTAGTTGCATGAAAATATACCTAGCAGAGTTGTAGAAAACACATATATTAACACAGAATATTGAACAATTGCAATGAATAAGAAATGGTGCAAACATTGGCACAGGAAAAAGAGAGTATATGGATAGAAATAAATGAGGCCATGTCTAAAATATGGCACTCAATTCAGATTATTTTTGAGTAAGAGGAGTTAATATAGAGGTCCAAAGAGGTAATTGAAGAAGTAAAAGGAGAGTTAGGGAAGAAGCCAGGTGAAGCCACTACTCTGATTGAAATTTTGAATTCGAAGAATAAGGAAGAATTAGAAGATTTTAAAATTGCAGATAGGACAGAGGAAATTTTGGAGGTGAGGAGGGTCCTTAAAAAAAGGAACCTTATGCTGCAATTGGAGAACAGGTGTCAAAATATGGAGTCCAACATTAAAAAATTCCACAAGAAATTTAATGTGCTAAATGAGAAAGGACTGTCGGGATTGATAGGAATTGGAGATAAGCTGATCAGTTTAGAAGATTATCACCATAAATTATATACCATAGAAAGGGATAAGTCAAAGTTTTCTACCATGAAAGGAAGCATCACAGGAAAAGCCTTCATGGAAGATTTGGAATTTGACTTGTTTATCAAACATGAGATAAAGAATTTGTTAATTATCAAGCCTACATTTCAAAAGTATACTGAGGTAGACAAAACTTGGAGGAAGCGACTCGTCGATAATGAGTTGAAGCTGATAGGAAGCGACCCGTCGCAAGAAAGTCTATGACACAAAACACAATGTCAAGTTTTGAAGAATAGTTTGCAAGGAATGACTCAGGGATGGTCGATGCAATTTAAGGCTAAAATTTGCAAAGCAATATGAACTGAGGTTGAACTTATCTTGAACACATAGCGACATGACAATTAACTTGGAAGCATTTGACTCAATGATAATACTCAAAACCATCTGAAGACTTTCGATGGGGTTCGATTAACTATAAGAAAAATGGATTTCTCAACTGAACACAGGTGTGACAGAGTGTCGTGTTCAAGAGCGACATACTTCCTTTATAATGAATGTAAAATGAATACCTTTTAGTAATTCCCCCCCACCATTACTGGAAAGTACCTCTTTATTTTTTACAAGCTTGAGGAGGTGTTGTATTGTTCAACAAACCCCATTTTTCTATTTTATAAATTTTTGATGAAATTTATTATATTCAAATAGGGACCCTTTAATTTAAAAAAAAGGGCCTTTGATTTTTCTAAAACAAACAAAAAATAGAAATATCACAAGGGGTCTGAAAAGTGGTTTTCAATTTTAAGTTTCTCAGAGGGGGTCCGAAAAGTGGTTTTCTTGTCCAAGCCTGTATCTACGTGTCACTCCTCCATTCTTTTGGAGCCCACTCTTCACAAACCACTTTCCACTTCTGACCCCCCCCGAAAAAATCATTAGCCATCAACCTTTCCACGATTGCGATTGTGATATAAAGTATTCCTGGTTTCCTCCCAATTGCGATTATTTTGAGTCTATCCCCAGTCCAAAAGAAATTTGCGATAAGATCGTAAAGTACACCACTCTTACCACATACCTCACTCCACATGACTCTCAATGATGGTTGTATTCAGATTTATTACGCTCTTTTTTCCTGATTTCCTGCAAAATTGATTAGTTTCAAATAAAACTTGCTTATTAGTTTCTTTTATTTCTAGCTTATCTATTCCTATTTTTCTTGTTCAGGTTCATGACGGAGGAAGACAACTGTGCTGATATGTGGCATATCAATTCAAACAGGTAGACAAACATCTAGAGAATTCAATGGAACAAACGAAGCTGATGAAGACAACAATCACTTTCAGAAACTTCTACCAAAATACTATTTTCCTTTAAGCATTGTTGAAGGGATATGTTTAAATGCCCTCAATAGTGTGAAAAATAGATTCAGATGTTTTATGTTATTTAAACTTACTTGTTGTATCAAATAAAGGTCCTGAATTTTATGAAAAAATACTTATGAAAGCTCGAACTACTGTACTTTCATCCTTTTCTCAATAGAATGATTGGAACATTGTTTAGGAATTTTCATAGAGTTTTGAGAAGTTGCATTACTCTACTCCTGGAATTATCTCTGTGAGAAGGAATAAACTGTTGCTATTTATTTTATTAGCTAAGTGAAGTATATTTGGTATTTCTATCATTATACCTCTATTTTGTTCATAACTAAATATTAATTTTATCTTTTCAGATTGCTTATTACTTGATATTTAAAGAAGAATGTTACATGTATTCACTATTGATCATGCTGCCATTGAGATTTTTATACATGTTAAGAAATTTGTTGTGATATTATAAATGTGATATGAGTTTACACATTATTTTGATTTACTACTTAATCAAACTAATCATCTTGGAATAAGTTTCATTTCCATTGGTTTTTGAGCAATCTATATTATCATTTACTAAGGAAAATAATTATAGATCGCATCTAGATAAAAGTTAAACAATCCTCGGTTATAGAGTAGATTAATACAATTATTTTTCCATTTAATTCATTACTGTAAATCCATCCATTTCACTTCACTATAAGAATTAAACACTAATTCAATCATCTTTCATTGGGAAACTAGTCCCATTATCCCTAGTTGGAGCGACTACTTAAACGGAAAAGGAGCTGCCTTAAGGTCCAGACCAAGTGGTTTTCCCCTTATATTGAAGCAACAATTTTCGAGGCCTCAAGAAGAGGATAACATATGCTTGTCCTATAATCTCAACCTTCAGATGAGTCATTTGAAGTATTTTTAATGAACCCTAAGAAGGAGTGGCTTCGTCTCATTATGCTTAACGAGTCATATACTATTTTAATTTTTATGAGTCCAGTAAAGGAATAACTCGATGCCATTTTCATATTTAATGAGTTTTAAAAGACACAAAAAGGAAACTAATTTAGTTATTTTACTGTAAAATTTTAGCGAGCTCGAAGAAAGTAAATCTTGTTTTTCAGTTTTAGGGAGTCAGGAGAAAAACATAAGTAAACTCCACAATGTTCTTTTTCGTAAATTTAGTCCCTCAATCTCAAAAAAGGATAAAATAATGCAGGAGAGAACTCTATTGACCAAAATAAATCAATGTATACCTTTTTTGTAAATATTCCAGTTCAGTCAGTAAAAGGGGTAAACTTATACTGAGTAGACGATTGTTCATTTACTTTTATGATTTCGAATAAATAAGTGCTCAACAATCTTTTCATGTTTTGAGAGTTTGAAAAGGGCTTAAACAAGGAATATAGGGTTTCACGTTTCTTGATTTTTAAGAGCATGAAGAGTGATAAAAGTTTGCTCACAGTCAAAATGAACCATTGTTACGTTGTAACATGTTCTACACATTAAACTCAATAAATTATCTTAACTACTCGATATTAAGGTAAAAAACACTAGAAATTTGACTTAAAGGTTCTAGGCATAAAAATAATTATTTAATCACCCAAAAAATTATAAAAGTTTAAAAAGTAACTTTATGTTTACCATTTGTTTTTTAACCAGTTTGAGAGCAGAAAGAGGGTTGTTTACCACCAAAATTTCGAGGTTGATTTCAAGCAAATTTTAGGATGAAATCATGAAAGGTTTCCTCTAGGTAAGAGATATATTCAATATCTATATTTTGATCTGCTTAAAGTTCAATTTTGTGCTTTCATTTAATTTTTTGGGGGAATTCTATGTTAAAAAATCTGCCCTCAGGCCTTCGATCCGCGCAAGTTGATAATTTTTTGTGTGTTTAGAACTGTGGTTTGCACAGAAACTCTCTCAAGTATCCACGTAGCTACTCTCTGTTTACCAAAAAGTGGTCATGCAAGCACTGAGGGTTTTGAAAATGCTGAAATTCCACCCCAAAAATCCCAAACTTGTTTTTAAAGTTATTATGACTCCTTCTAAATGTCATTTTTAGGATAATTGACCATTCAAAAATGGAATGGAGGGAGACAGAACATGAAGACCAAGATTCAACAACTTTGGACGATCCGACCACTTTACAGGATTTGAGAAATTGTGGCCTCTAAAAATATTAGATTATTCCGAGGATGAAAGCTCAAGTAGAGCTCATGACATGGTTGGTGGGAACCTGAGATGTATAGTATCAATGTTTTGTGATCAGGGATCACCGTGTCACCATTGATGCTGATGATATATACTTTTTGACTGGGCTCTCCCATAGAGGGTTTGATATTTCTTTATATGGGCAAAGGCCGGGTGGAGATACTACTTTTGGATATCTACTACGATATTGTGGGAATGCACAACTCAAGGATGCCAGGATTGATATTCATACTACTGGGAACCTGGCCTTGAGGACCATAGATTTCACTGTTATAAAACTATGTGGCAATGCATCCCTTCACTTGGCCACAAAGGCCCAGATGTAGACTATCATGGAATGTTGAGAGTCCACGGTATTTAACTCGTGTAAGGTAGTGGTTGTCAATATGAAAGGACAACTAACCAGAGCTAAGAATCGTAGATTGAAGAATTTTGGTTATGGTGTTTTTTTTATTTTCTTTCTATCTAGAGAGGATTCCACTCCTCAGGCCATAACATATTTTAGTGGATGAGGTAGGGCCTCGAGATCCATAGATTCTGATGTGGGTTTCACTTATGGCTCGTCATGGAGGTGATGATCTAGTGGTGAGATATGCTCCTGAGTTTTTTTTATGGCTGGGTGAACAGATCATCTCGATCGAGGATTTCCCTGCATGGATTTCAAGGGTGACTCAGATATCCCACTTCCAACAGGGACATTGTGGGGTGACCTAGGTGAAAATTTCTCATTTTGAAGTTTCATTTTTAAATTTTAAATTTTATGTGTTTTTTGTCTTTCAAGCCTAATTATTCAAAATGCATATGCAGATGTGGGCCCAGTTTGAAAAACAGGGCTATGACATTTTGACAGGCGGGGTGACTAGCCTATAACAATTGCAACACCCAACCTGAAGGTAACCGAGGCACTGGTTGAGCTAGAACACAACCTAGAGAGGTTGACTATATATATCCCAGAGACTGGGACTCATGATTTTTCTCTCTGGTACCAGAGGTACATGGTTGGGGTTCCAAGACCACTGAGGTGATTGTTACACTGGGTTTCTCGTGCTATAGTTTGATATCATGATCATCATCATGCTTAGCTTCTTAGCCTTTTATAGCTAATTTTTGATTTTTTATCGACATATTCTGATAATAACGACCATAAGGTCTTATGTCCTTGGATGACATATTTTTGTATAACATACTCTCCATAGATTTTATCTAATGAATAATACTACTTTTGATTTTAGTTTATCTTGTTGAATATGTGGATGTATATTGTTTTTACTTATAAATGTTGTAAATGTCTATTTAACACGTGATTGGCTAATGCATCAGTTAATGTGTTTAAATTTCTTGGAATGCGTTGATATTCAATGCAATCAATATGACTTTTCGAAAGACGGACCAGTAAAAACATTCTTAACATTGATCAACTTATTACTATGTAGACACTGTTTAAATGTAATAATATGAGTTGTGAATCTAACCTAACAATCAAACGTCAAATTCCAAATGAGATGGCATCAAATAATAGTTCAATGACTGCACTATATTCTGCTATGTTGTTCGTTGTTTGACCAAGGCATATCCCATGAATAGAAACTAAATCATCACTAGGTGAACAAATGACCCAAGCTGTGGAAGACAAGTTCTGAGTACTATGACTAGTGCCATCAGCAAAGGCAATGTAAGTTTGAGGGAACGTCTACATCTTCGAATCAAGTGTAAAACAAGATAAGCAGGAGAAGTAGTAGTGGACTGTAAAAAATGCTAAAACTATGCACACACTTATAAAATTATAATACAAGTGATGTACAATTCTCCACAAAATATTTTATGCTTAATATCTCTTTAGGTAAAGGACATTTCTGGGCTTTCCTAAAGAGACACCATCATAATCAACCAACTCATAGGCTCCTTTAGCTAATACACATTTTACAATTTAAGGGCCATGCCACATAAGCTCTAAATTAACTGCACCTAATTTTGTCATGTG
This sequence comes from Pinus tabuliformis, assembly GCA_031772625.1. NCBI lineage: Eukaryota > Viridiplantae > Streptophyta > Pinopsida > Pinales > Pinaceae > Pinus > Pinus tabuliformis. The sequence goes on along the minus strand of CM062817.1, from coordinate 1,755,674,703 downwards.
CTTGATCATAGACCAAGACTAGGTCACCTTCTGAATAAGAATGGGGATTTACATTCTGATCAAATTGAGCTTTGACTCATTTTTTATGAACCACACTAGCCAATGTAGCCTCGTGACGAGTTTCATGTAGATGTGCTAAGTGAAAAAAATGCTCTTCGTCTACAGAGGTAGTTGGTAATCACTCGATGGCTAGTTTCAAAGATATAATTTCACATTCAATTGGTAAAACTACCTCCAAACCATAGACAAGTTGGAATGGAGTGAAACCCGTAGATGTTTTCATAGTAGTACGACATGCCCACAAGGTTGAAAACATTAGGGGAATTTTGAGGTCTAAAATGGGCCTCCTAAGAAAAATGTACAACCAAAATAAACTTTATAAGAACCAATAGGATTTAAGATGTTGATGTCAACCATGGGTGATGATTCACCATTTTTTTAGTAAAAAAAATAAAAATATTAAAAAATAATAAAATAATAAAACTACTTTTTCAACTTGTATTTTTAACTTATTTCCCCAAGGTTCTATGCAAATTTCGAGCTAGAGTACTTGTTGAGTGAAAAATTTAATTCCTCATCCAAGGTATACCCATGTTGCGTACTTTTGATGGACCCTACTAAACCAAAAATGAGAAATACATGAAAAAATGTCATTGCAATCACGTTTTTTCATGTATTTCTCATTTTTCATTAATCACATTTTTTTTCATGTATTTCTCCTTTTCCGTAGTAGGGTTTGTCAAAAGTATGAAACATGGGTACTCCTTGGATGAGGAATCAAATTATGCATCCAACGAGTGTTTCTGCTTGAAATTTGAGTAAACCCATAGGGAGATAAGTTGAAAATACAAGTTGAAAAAATAGTTTTTTCATTTTTCCCTCTAAAATTTGATGATGTAATCTAATCTTATTTTATTATTTCCAATATTACTTTATAATTTCCTCAGGAGGCCCATTTTAGACCTCAAAACTCCCCTAATGAAGCATGGTATGCTAGTTTCCTTTATGAATGCCAACTATCTGTTTAATCATGTTTGTTGAAACTTTGTTAACAACTTCGGCTTGAACATTTTATTGTGGATAGTAAGGGGTAGAGCTATCATAGCATAGGTCGAGTTGTACAGATAGTTTATTCATCATAAAAATGGTTAAGATGGCTACCATGGTCCGTGGGACACTGAAGTGAGCAATCACATGATTAAAATGAAAATTGTTGTACTTTTTCCATTGTCCTTGTATGTAGGCATTGCCTTGGCCCATTTCGTAAAGTAATCAATTACAAGGATAATATACCCATGCTCCTCAGCCGAGTGAATGTTACAGGTGATGAAATCTATCCCCATTTTGAAAAAGGACCGACATCTATAATAGGGTGAAGAGGAGCTAGAGGTGCTCACATCTTGCGATTAGAAACCTGGAAATTATGGCATTTTTTAATTGCAATAATGAAATCTTTAAACATCGAAGGAAAAAAATAGCCAATGCACAATATCTTTTGGGTAGTGGCATACCTACACATATGATCACTACATTTTCCAGAATGGAAATCATTTAGTGTTTTTCAGCCTCTTGAAAAGTTAAACATATTTGAAAGATAGAGTTGACATCGCGATGATAAAGAGTGTCACAAACATATTGCTAGGATTGGTAGTGGATGCGACGAAAATTAGTTTCAGATAACTCAAGCATAAAATTTTGGTTTGGTAGGTATGTGATGATATCTCCATACCAAGGATCATACGTGCTGATCAAAAAGAGAGATTCATCTGCTAGAGAATATTCTACCTCTGTTTCTATGTCAGTATAGGGAAATTCACATAATAATTCAGTGAAAACTAATGATTTCTTTAATTTAGATCTCTCTAATTCCAAATCAAATTCCTATAAAATGGCTATCCATTTGGAGTATTCCCCCCCTAGAAATTGTTTGGTAAGAATATACATCATAGGGTTTCAATCTGAAATGACTTTCATTTTTCACAAAAGTATATAGTGATGAAAACGTTGAACAACTTGAATAACTGCCAATGCTAATTTCTCCACATGCACGTACTTGATCTCAGTTTTAGTGATATTTTGAATTAAGTAATAGATCAAATTTTCATTGTTAGATTCATCTTCCTGTACTAATACCATTCCAAAGGTGGCATCTGACGCAACTAGATATCGAAATTAATCACGATGATAATCAGGCGGATGCAATAACAATGCATGGGTCAATGCGTATTTTAATGCATCAAAATATTTTTCAACAAGCTCATCCCAAATAAAAGGAATGCCCTTTTTCAAAAGTTGGGTAAAAAATTTGGTTAACTTGGCATAGTTTGGTATGAATCTACCTAAAAAGTTTTCTCAATTCCCCTGCAAACTCTGGAGTTCATGAAGCATAAAAGGAGCAGTCAAGTTTAGAATTGGCTCTACCTTAAGAGGATCAACATGAATTCCTTATTTCAAAAGAACAAATCCTACAAGTCGACTGGATTGTACGCAAAAAATGCATTTGTGTGGATTCAAACGAATATTGTAGTGCCTACACCTAATGAAAATTGCTTTCAATGCGATGGATGATCCTTCCATTTCCATGAGTGAGCTGGTAAGTCATCTAGGTATGGCTAGAAAATATGTTTGATATTGTGAAATGCGTAAGACATCACTCTTTGAAAATTTGTGCCAACATTCTTCAAGCCAAATGAGAGTTTACAATAAGAAAGAATTCCCCATGGGAATATGAATGTAGTCTTATGCTGATCAATAGGGAGTATGTTTGTATGGTTGTAACCAGAAAATCCATCCATGAAAGAGAAAATATCATTTCCGACACAGTCATAAAAAATTGATCGATGTACAGGGTTGGGTAATTATCTTTTGGACAAGCCTTGTTAATGTCCCTGTAAACAACGCATACTCGAATGATTCCTTTTTTCTTATTAACTAGTACAATATTTGATACCCAATTAGTCAAAGGAACAAGGTAAATAAATCCTTCTTTTAATAGTTTTTCAACTTCAGCTTTTTTAGCAGTAGCTTTCCTCGGATGCACTTAACCCAATATTTGTCTAACAGGTTTTGCATCTGGATAAGTCTTAATTTCATGCACTACATTACTTGGATTGATTCCTAAATTTTCTTCATAAGACTAGGAAAAAATGTTACGAAATTCCTGGAACATGGATTTATATGTTTGAATTTCTTGAAAAGAACAAGAATCTCCTATATGAATACTCAATAATTCCTAGTTTCACTAAGATGTTTATTGGCACAATTGTCGATATGTTTTCTAAATTCTTTTCAAATTCATAATGAAGAATAGACATCAAGCATTCGAGATTATTCACAATATCAGGTCAAAAAATAGACGAAAAATTATTCTCAACTTTATCAAGGTAGGGTAGGAAAAATGAGTGATGATGGTAATTGTCCCAAGGCATTTCATCGAAATTCATTACCTCCATAATGCCTTCATAAGTTATAAACTCTTTATCAAAAGCATTAGGTATCGATATTGGCTCTAAACATGATAAATGAGAATAATAATCGATGATCGTATTCACTCGATCATTTTCAGATGGTGATGGGTTGGAAAAGGATTGAACTTCCTTATAATCGAATTCAAAAGGACTGAGAGGCATTTGATCGCCATACAATGCTAATTCTGACTCTAAAGGAACTTTTCAAGGATCCGAAGAGTCAAAAGGGCTTGATGTAATCATATTAACCTGGGTAACATTATGAGGAAGATTTTTTGGAGGGAACACGCAAGTTCCCATAAGAGATGAGTCTTTAAGAATACCAACACCAACATCCTCATATGTAGTAATCAATTTTCCAGAAAAGGGAACACTACCAGTAGAGTTAGGGCTTGAAGTGTAATAGGATAGCTGGTCTATGTTTGTAATTTTTCATTTATGAGGAAACATAATCATTCAAAAAAATGATGAGACCATGACATACATGGCGTAAATCCAACTTCAGCCTAGTAATAGGTTATAATCAATTTGAGTGTCAATGAATTGAACTTAAATTGCAACTGTTTTACCTTCTAATTCTACAGGCAGGGCATTCAAAATTCCATAAGGTCGAAAATCTCTTCCATCAAAGGATTTCAAAGTTGTGGGAGACTAATTGATAGCTAGAGAACCTAAAGCTCTCCAACAAGCAATATACATAATACATGTATACACTCCTTCGTCAATTACTTTTTGAAAAACTTGTTTTGTCTTGACAAAAAATGGTATCTGGAAAGCCAGTTGATGTGGGAGTCTAGGTACATGATTTTCAAGATAAAAAATGATTAGATTAGAGTCTTGGGGATCAACTACTCCTATGGCTAATAATAGTAATTTCCTTTGTGTTGGACAAGTCTAGAACACTTCGATATCTGACATTGTTGAAGGTGACATAGCCATATCTTCAACAATATTGTAATTTTGAGTAGCTCTAGCATGAGGATTAAAAGCTGAATTTTGAATAACACTGTTAGGAGGTGGTCAAATTACCACATCAGGATTAGGTCTTTCAATTTGGAAAGTTTTAGAAAGAGGAGGAGTTGATGTGGAATAATGATCAGGTAAAACAGAATCATTTCCATCTACACTATGACTTTTAGATCCATAATATTTGAACCTCGTAGCTACCATAACTTGTGAAGGCATCATCATGTTGTCTCCCTATGTGGAAGAGGAAGATGAGTTATTGGAAACCATCCTATTGTCTTGTGAAGGAAATGGATCCTTCCAAACATTGGGAGTAGGTGAAACCTTAATGAATTTAGAAACTTCAACATGATGAGGGAATTCCTTGGTGTAATGATCATCATCACAGATTAAATAAGGATATCGAGGTTTATTCTTTCCATCAGATGGTTAATTATTGTTTGATTTCTCGTTGGGAGTAGTGCATTGTTTGGCTTCTCCTTTTCCTTTATTTTTACCTCTGGATTGTTTGTTTTCTCTAGTAGATGAATCTATGACATTTATTTCAGAAGTAATTTCAAGAGAAGGATCTTCTTCGAGTGAATTTGGTAAGGCAAAAATCAGAGTCTTCTTAGAATTTTTCCTTTTAGTCTTAGGATTTTGGCTAATAGAACCAATCACACTATCAGTGACATGTGATCCTATAAGAGCTGGGTTGGTTTGACCTAAATGAGGCAAATATGGAATTTTGCCATACAAAGTGCGAGACTGAGTATAAATAAGATCTAAGTACTTGGCATGAGCGATAACCTACTCTTTAGTTACAACACCACCTTTGGCAACATTTTCAGTAATTACCGACATAAGTGAGTTTATAAACCATTCGGCTAAGATCTGAAATGGGATGTAAAATTTAACTAAATGATGTCTTTATCTCCATTCATGATTATGATCTAAAATATAGGTAGACATTGACTATTTTAGAGAAGTTAAAAGTTCAGTACCATTATCGTATCGAATGGGTAGTTGAAAATGTGTCAAAAAAGTAGTGGCTATGGTGTTGAAAGTACTGAAAGAAGCTCGCAGTAATTCAACATACCACTTGGCTGCTGAACAAGTTAAGGTTCATTAGAAAAGTTGTAATCTAATGGAATCATCGAATTATGAGTTCAAGGTGCACCAAAGATGATAAGTCATGATGTGATTAGATGGGTCCTCTCCTGATTTACCTTCAAATTTTGGAATATCATTGGGCAACTTTGTAGGGATTGCCGACCAAAACGGTAGATAGAAAATGGGATCATTTGTTAAGAAAGATAGATCTGGTAAATCAAAAGTTGTAATAAATGGTAACTGATGATTAGGGTCCTGTTATGGGTATTGATAACCCTGAGGTACGAGTCTTTTTCTTGGAGGAGGATACCCAGGATATCCTTGAATATCCTGAGAAGGTGGCATTTTCATACCTCCTGAATATCTAAGATGAGCCATACTGAATTGTGGTTGAATTGGCACTTGAAAAGTATGACCGGGGTATGGTTTATTTTGGAAAGAAGGACCTTGACCCATTTGACCTTTGATAAACCATCCCTAAAAGGGTTAAGTCTGCAAAGTTTGACTTTGCAAGAATTGACTTTGAAAAGGTTGGCCTTCACAAAATTGACTCTCGGGTTGACCTTGAAAAGCCTATCCATGAAAAGGTGTTTACACATATGGTATACTAGCATCTGCCATAGGTATATGGGTTGTAGAATGAATGATAGGAACAATTTGATAATCAAGTGCCTGAGGAATAGTCTGAGTAGTTGGCTGCACTATTACTTGAGAAGTAATTGGAACAATTACTTGTGATACTCCTAGGATGGGAGTTGATGGCGAGCTAAGAACTCGATTTTGAACATACGTTTGCATAACAGAATGAGCCAGAGTTTGTGGAGTAGTTGGGACAGGTTGTTGGAGTGGGTTCTAAATAGGTGTTCATGGATTACAATAGATAGGTTGGTGGACTTGAATAGGAATACCTTAAATAAGTTGTTGAATAGGTTATCCAACAAGTTCAACATGTTGATAATTTGGCACTTGAGGGTCCACTGAAATTGTTTGTTGATTATATGAAGGATTCCAGATTGTGTTCATCCCGGGATATGAAGTACCAACAATGGGTTGAGATTCGACAAGTTAACCTAAACCAGCTTGAGGTATCAGACCATAGCCTGGATAATTTCTGGTAGGAGCTTTCCCTCCAACCGTCGGGTAAGATCCAATTAAAGGTTGTCCCCTAGGAGGAGGATATGATGGTTTCCCCCCAGGTGGGTAATAACCTCCTGTTGGGTTAACTTTAGGATTACCTACATTGCCATAAATAATATTTATATATTGATCAGGTGTCTAGTCTTAGACAGTAGAATCGGTTAAACCAATTGACATAGTTGAAGGTTGATTTGAAAGAGAAGCTCCTGAATAAGATCCTGTAAGAGATTGATATCCAGGAGGGACTGATGGGCCACCATATAAAAGTGATTATGGAGAAGTAAAAAACATAGAAATATTTAATTTCATTTCCCTAGAAGTTATTATAGACATATCAAAGCATGGTACAATAGAATAATGTGTAGTGTATTGTGGAATTCCTTAACCTAAAAAGTTCAAGGGCATAAAATACCAAGGGTCATGTTGAAAAGAAGAAAAAAGAGGTTTCAAAGTATCTTCTTGATCAACGATAAAATCTAGCGTATTTGGTGATTCTTCCTCTTCGCCAGAGGTAAGTTCTTCGATACTAATAAGACAAGGGGGTAGACTATCGGTAATAAGAATTTCTACTCATGGTGAATGTGGAGGGGTATGAGCTAAAGCGACTGAAGATGAATCAGGTCTAGAAACATTAGACTTAGGTTCTTCGATATATAATTTGATTATTTATGAATCTAAACTCTCTCCAGTATCTGATTATGTTTGAATAAGTTCTACTTTTTTTGGATCAGTTACTTCTGAATGTCATTCTAATGTTTCAGGTTTATCAAATTTAGGTTTTGTTACTTCAGGTTCTAGAATAGTAGATTTTTCCAGTTGATTTACTTCATTTATTGTTACATTAGAAGTTTTAAGTTTATCTGTAGTCCCAGATCTTTTTGACTTTGATTTTTCAATTTTAATCTTTTCTAGCTAACTTGGCATATATTTAGGGGGTTGGCCTAGGATCTTACATGGTTGTCTCGATAGTTCAACCATGGTGATTTTTTTTTAAAATTAATAATTCACACAATATTAAAATCAAACCTAAAGCCTCTAAAAAGTAAAAAAAACAAGGTAGCATAGGCTAATAAATATGGGAATTCAAACCACAAAAACTGACTTGTCACAGAGATCAATAATTACTAGTTGGTGATGAAGTCCAATGTCACAGAAATCAAGGTGAAAAGTTTTATAGATATCAACATTGGGAACCAGTTACACTGAAAACCTACTTAATGAAACGATTTGGGTCAAGTAACTTCACTTATACAATATCAAGCAAGTATTACCCTCCAAAACGTTCAAGTGAGTCTATGCATTGTTTGTTCCAGGTACAATAGGACCTTCCCTCTGTCGTCACCTTAGGTAGATCCCTAGGATTGGGGTCACTAATTTTACCAACTATAACAATTCTACCTAGGGGGACAGTCATGAATCAGACATACACACAAGGGCAAAGTAACAAAGCTCAATCCCCTTGAAATCTCCTCAACATCGTTATTTGGAGGTTTACTTTCAAGTGACCCTAATTACCTTTCAAAATCATTGTAATACGTGCAAATCACTCTATCATAGCCAATGAAGTGGGTACAACCACTTCACTAGTTCTGACATGATCTTGTGCTTAACTCATGTATAAGAAGAGCTTCCTAGAGGAAAACTGAAATAATTGGATTTCTTTCACTAATGTAAGATTATATTGTTTGTCTGTAGATTTGGAAAGTTTACTCACTTCCCTATTCCAAAACCCTATACTTAAGCTATTGTAGGTGGTAAGAGCCTTAAAAATATAAAATTCTAATTTTTTTTAATTAATGTTTTGTTATTAAGTTGTTATTTACTCAATAGGAAATGAGAGTGAAAATTATGATATTATGACTCGACTCAAAATTCTAATGCAATCGAACATGCAATTTGTAATCTATCATTCAATGAAATCGTAATTAAGGGAAAGTAAGAGTTTCTTTGATTTTCCTTAAATAAAATGAAAAACTCACATTTTCACCAAAATTATTTTCATAATACAACCAATTTCACTTTGATGTAATCCATATGCAGAAATAAACTAAGATTTCAAATTTTCCTAAGATATCAAACAAACCCAAAATGTTTTTTATCATTTATCACTCAAAATTTTGAAACACACAGAAATCAAGCAAGAGTTTCGAAAAATGCAATTTCCCTAATGAATTATTTAACTTAATGATGTCAGAATGTAACTATGAAATTTTTCTAAACTGGAAAGAAATGATTTCCTTTTATCATGCGGCAATGAAAACAATTCTTCACAAAACATAACAATTTTTAATAAACCCTAATTTGTAATTAAACAAAGAATTTCATCACAAATAAGCAATATTGATAATGGATTTGGTATATTTGATAGAAAAAGACATGAATACATTGACATTGAAGACAACCTATCTCTTTTTGATCAATCAACAAACAAGCTAGACACAAGCCTAATCAATTTTGCAAGAGGGATTGATTATCAAAAATACCTCACCATAGCACTCAAACAAGTTCATAAAAGGTATTGGATATTAAAAAAGAATATGACGACACTTTCAGAAACCAAAATTCAGACTTTGGGTGAGAGAAAACCTAAATTTTCAAAAATTTCTAAGAATTATGCAGGAAAATAATTTAATTCAATGCGCATGTGCCTAGTTTCTGAGGCAAGAACTGCACAGATCTACGCCCCGTGGGTGAGCAGAAACCGCACAAGTCTGGGAAGTCCAAGAAAAAATAAAAAAGAAAGAAATAATCCAAGAATATCTAAGAGATCATAAATTTACCAAGACTCAGGTCCAACTAAACAAAAAACATCCAAAAGAAACAAGGAAAGAGAACAGAACAATAACGTTCCCCAACAGAGTCGCCAATTTTCTACGACATATAAATCCTTCTTGCCGAAAATAGTGATCTCCCTATGTCCTAAAGGAAATTAGAAACATACATACAATTGAATGACTCTTTCCCTAAGCTTATTTCGTTTGAATTGTAAATACATGAGTAAGAGAATAAGCCTCTTACCTATTTGTGAAATGCTTGATGAAGATCCCTACTCTGTCTCAATGAAGCTTCCTAATGCTCAAAAAGACCTGCAATCATAGACACAAAAGAGATAATAGGCATATGAAACCATAATAAATATAACAATATTAATCTAATGATCAAGGAGATTAGAAATTGAGATTATCTTATTGAAAATATCAAAAGAATCATTTACCATTCATCATTTCAATAACACAATACAATGGGAAAAACGATTCATTAGTATTAATTCAAGGATAAAGAAGAGCCTTACAACCTCTACCTTGATGTCATGAGATTCATCCCAAATGCCTCTAAACCTCTCCTTAGTTGATAATCCTTCCAACCTAAATCCAAAAATATAAGTGTATCTTTTCTGAACCTCCTAATCCATGTATCCTCTAGTCAATTTATAGGAAAAGAGGAAGAAATTTCAGATCCAAAAGAGAAGGATGTCCTCTAATTGGGGGATTAGGGTTCTGTTGGCATTATGATACAGGTGTTGTCCTTGATGGAAACTCACTAAGATGAAATATCATATTACAATAGGTTAACAACCAATAATTACAGATCAAACTACAAAGAATGAAGAAAGAGAGGTATACGTAGGTTCACCTTGACCAAGCTTCGTATACACGCAGGTTCACTGAACACAAGTAGTCTATACATACACACGCACTTCCATAGAAGGAAAAGCGTGTATATATTGGAAAAATAAGCTTTTGGTCCGAGATATTTGGTCCATGGTATTTTGATCCATGGTATTGGTCTAAAGTATTTGGTCCGAGGTATTGAGTCTAGGTATTTGGTCCAAGGTATTGATCCTAAGTGGTTTTTGTCCATGGTATTGATAAATGCCTAAAACTATATAAAGAGGAGAAGATCATTAGGCCATGTGTGCAAGTATCGAATATCTGATGAAGTGTGAGATCTAGTCTGCAGGTTATTGGCTTATGGTGCAATGCTTGATATGAACCAAGGATGAACCTTAGCGATTGATGAAGGATAAGATCTAATGATGGATCGAGATCTTAAGGCTTGAAATGAATTATCATTATGTGGTTTGATCATGTATAGTTTAGATCTGAATAGTGACACATGTGTTGTTCTGTAAATATTATGATCTGGGTATAAGTGAAGTCTGGAAGAGCTGCAGAATTATGAATTAATATTTGTAGATGTGTACGTTGGTTGGCTTTGATAAAAGCACGTATAGACACAGGTTCGACACATGGAAGTAGCATATACCTCATAAATTATGTTTCAGTTGTTTTTGTTTGCTGTTGCAGAGTTCTGGGTTCTGGTTTGGGTTCCGATTACTGTATTCTGGTGATAGTATTCTGAATGATCAGATTGATTGTGATTTGACGATGGGTTGTCAAAATGATTGATTGATTCAGTTGTGGTTGATTTAGAAAGTGATTATTGAGTTTCAGTGATTGGTTAATGTAGATGTATTTGATGATTGAATTGCAGTTATGATGGATCCAATCTGAAAATTTATGAAATGTGGTCCTTGGAGGAAGAAATAAGTTCATAGCCTTCTGTAGGTCACCGCCTACATACTAGTAAACATATCAGCTAGTACAAGAGTTAGGGGGTTGTAGCTCCCTTCCAGTAGAAGCTAGAGAACGAGAGAAGGTTGTAACCTTCTGCAGGTAGAAGCCTGTGTACTGGTATAAGTCTGCACCAGTACAATATTGTAAATAGATTTTCTTATTATTAAAAGAAGACAGAGACGACAGCAACATGTGGTTTTTACCCACACTGGGTTTCCACCTTATATCTTGGTGTTCATGTGTGTTTCTTATGTGTGATTCTTTATTTTGCTTTTACTGCACTGTGTAATAAATCTCTGATATACTGGTTAAAGTTCAATGCATGATAAATTGGGTAAATCAAAAGTTCTCTGCATATACACTGGTTGCTTTAAGTACAATCGCATGTATACGCTGGTTCACTTATCTGAAGTAGCATATACAAATATGTTTTGGAAATAAAATTATTGACCTGATAATATTGATTCACCCCCCCTCTCAGTATTATTTCCAACAATTGGTATCAGAGCAGGTCCTTTAGAAGAAGCTTGATCGCTTGAAGGGAGATCCATCATCATGAGTAATCAAGAAAGCGTAGGATCCATCAGACCACTAATATTTGATGGGAGCAACTTTTTTTATTGGAATATAAGAACCACAACCTGTCTACAATCACTTGCAATGGATGTCTGGGAAATCGTGGAATGAGGATATACATTTCCATGAGCAATTCCTACAGATACGACAGGTAAAAAGCAATATGAAACCAATTCCAGGGCTATCAATAAATTATTGGGAAGCCTGTCAGAATCAAAGTTTGTCAAAGTTATGCAGCGCAAATCAGCCAAAGAAATATGGGACAAAATCATTCTGAGCTACGAAGGAGACTCTCAGGTAAAACATGCTAAACTTCAAACTCTTAGAATTCAATATGAAACTCTTAAGCTGCACAATGATAAAAGTATAGCTAGTTACTTCTTATGTATAGATGAGGTTGTCAATTGTATAAAGAATCTTGGTGATTATATAACAGAAGTTACCTTAGTTGAGAAATTTTTAAGATCCTTTTCTACTAAATTTCAATCAAAAGTGTCTGCCATAGATGAAAAACAAGATCTGCAAACTATCACTATGACACAGCTTCACGGAATCTTAACTACCTTTTAGATGAGAAAATGAGGCCCATCAGATATGAGAGAAGATGAATTTAAAGCTTCAACAAAAGGAAAGGAAGAACTCAATGAATTAGGACATATTTCAGAAGAAGAAGATGAAGTAAACTTTGTCAAGAAGCTTCAACAGGGTTCCGAAAGATTTAGAGGTAAACTACCCTTCAAATGTTTTTCCTGTGGTAGAGTCAGTCATTATGCTGCCAAATGTGCTCATAAAGATAAATATGATAAAGGGAAGGAATATGAAAAATGGAATAGAAAACAAAGTGTAAGTAAAAAGAGTTACTATACTCATGAAGGTAGCGATGGTTTATCAAATAGTGATGAAGATGAAAATAGTAATGACTATAGACTTCCAATGGCTTATGAAAATGATAATTTTTGGGATGCCTTAGAAGAATTTGACCTTCATGAAGAAATCTCTAAACTCAAAATATGTTTAGAAGAAAATAATATGATTATAGATACCTTGACATACCAACTCGCTGAAAAATAAAAACACAATGAAAAACTAGAATGTGAAATTGTGGGTCTAAGAAAGGATCTTGAGAAAATGAAATCTCTCAATCTTATATTTGCTAAAGGATCAAAAAAATTAAATGAAATTATTAAACTGAAGCGTTATCCTCTGATAAAGACAGGTTTTGGATATACTGAAGAAGCATCTCAATCACAGAAGCTGTCAACCTCCACTAAAAGCTATCTTGATGTAGCAAAGAACATCGTACACTATGACAATCGTTAGCAAAGGCATAAAGTAGATCACCAGGTAAATCAGACTCAATTTGGTTCAAGGATGAACAAAAGCCACAACCAACCTCAGGTAAATCATGCTCAATTTGCTCCAAAGATGAATATTAATCAAAACTACAATCACCAAGTCAATAGATTCGATAATCGCAGGAACTTCCTTAATGGTCAATGTTTCTCATGTCACAATTTTGGACACAAAGTTGCTAAATGTGTTGCTTACAAAACCATCATGACTAGAGAAGCATGAAATCAAAGGAATGTGATAGGGATCAAGAAAAGTTCCTATAATAACTTTTCTCTTCTTGCAAATGAAATAGAATGCTCAATCTATAACAACTTTGGCCATGAAGAATCTGAATGCAGGAGCAAATTTTGGCAGACATCTCAAAAGGAGAAAACTCCATTAAATCCTAAGATATGGAGAAGGAAACAACCTCAAACAGAAAGATGTGGCATAGCCTTGTATGCAGAAGGACAAGAAAATCAGTGGTACATTGACAGTGGATGCTCAAAACACATGGCAGGTGACAAAGAAAAACTTCACTCATATAATGCCTTAGAAAAGGAAAAGAATGTCTCATTTGGAAACAACACTCATGCTATCATAAAAGGTAAAGGCTTTGTTTATTGAAAGAGAAGGTTAAATTTGGGAATGTTATGTATGTAGACGGTCTAAAGCATAACCTGTTGAGTGTCAGTAAAATGTGTGGTCAAGGAAATGAAGTGGTGTTTCAATCAAACGGATGTGTTGTTTGTGATCTTGATATAGGAGAAACAATGATCAAAGGTACAAGAACTCCAAACAACTTATACATACTCAAGGGGGGACAACAATAGTGGTATCTAACCAAAAATGATGAAAATTGGTTGTGGCATAGAAGATTGGGACATCGAAGCTTTTCTCAAATAAGAAAAGCATGTAGATTCCAGGTTGTTCGTGATCTTCCAGATATTATCATCCCTGAAAATACAATATGCAAACCATGACAATTCGGTAATCAAACCAGATCTCACTTCATTGAAAAAGAAGAGTCAGCTAGTAAGCCTCTTGAACTTGTCCATACTGATTTATGTGGACCATTAAGGAAAAAGTCACCTCGTTGAGAAGAATACTTTATTTTGTTCATTGATGATTTTCCAGAATGTGTTGGATAGGTATTCTAAAGCATAAAGATGAAGCATTTGAAAAGTTCAAATCCTTTAAAGCTTTGGTTAAAAATGAATCAGTTTGCAAAATCAAATGCCTCAGATCTAGTCGAGGAGGGAAATTTACCTCGGATGAATTCCTTGAATTTTGTGAACAACATGGAAAAAAAGGCAGTTCTGCAACCTTCTAGGGTGAATATGCATTCGCCACCGTAACTATTCTCAACTAAGAAAATGTTTGGGTAAACAACAATCAAACTCCACATGAACTTTGGTATCGTAAGATTCCTACTGTAAAATACTTTAAAGTTTTTGGAAGCAAATGTTATATCAAAAGGACTGATGAAAAACTTGGTAAGTTCGAGCCCAGAGCAGATGAAGGTATTCTTCTTGGTTATTCTTCCCAAAGTAAAGGATATAAATGTTATAATAAAGACTTGGGAAAATTGTTGAAAGTATTGATGTTGTAGTTGATGAAGCATGCAAAAATCCAAGACAGATAAAAACCGAAGATTATGACAATGAAGAAGATGGGGATTATTTTCCCACATCAAATCACAATGATTCTGAAGAAGAAACCAGTGAAGCACCAGAAGAAGAGATAACGATAGAAGAAAAACTATGTAAAGGTATGTTCAGAAAAATCATCCAGAAACTCAAATTTTAGGGGAAAAAGAGGAAGGTGTACAGACAAGAAGAACTATTACAGAAACCACAAGCTATCTAACATTATTATCCTCCACCGAACCTCAAAATGTAAATGAAGCATGCAA
Organism: Pinus tabuliformis; assembly: GCA_031772625.1. Taxonomy (NCBI): domain Eukaryota; kingdom Viridiplantae; phylum Streptophyta; class Pinopsida; order Pinales; family Pinaceae; genus Pinus; species Pinus tabuliformis. The sequence goes on along the minus strand of CM062817.1, from coordinate 1,755,659,641 downwards.
AGATGAATGTTGGGTCAAGGCCATGAATGAAGAACTTGAGCAAATTGAAAAGAATAATACTTGGGAATTAGTTCCTAGACCTCATGATAAAAATATTATAGGAACTCAATGGATATTCAAAAACAAGATAAATGAAAATGGAGAAGTTATTAGAAACAAGGCTAGACTTGTTTGTAAAGGGTATGCTCAACAAGAAGGTATAGATTTTGAAGAAACTTTTTCACTTGTTGCTAGACTTGAAGCCATAAGGATGTTTCTTGCTCTTTCTAGCTTTCATAGATTCAAAGTATACCAAATGGATGTAAAATATGCCTTCCTTAATGGAGATTTAAAAGAAGAAGTCTATATTGAACAACCAGAAGGATTCATTCTTGGAAATGATGCAAAAATTGTATGCAGACTCAAAAAGGCTCTCTATGGTCTAAAACAAGCTCCAAGGGCCTTGTATTACCGCCTTGACAAATATCTACACGAACAAGGTTTTTCAAAAGGGTCAGCAGATAACAATCTATATACAAAGATTGACACTGATAAATTGCTAATAATTGTTGTTTATGTTGATGATATCATTTTTGGTAGCAATGAAGAATCCATGAGTCATAATTTTGCTTCAGTAATGTAGCAAGAATTTGAAATTTCCTTGCTTGGTGAACTTACCTATTTTCTTGGTCTACAAGTTCAACAAAATAAAGATGGTATTTTTCTTTCACAAACCAAATATCTCAAACAGATCTTGAAAAGGTAAAGCATGGAAGATTCTAAACATGTATGCACCCTAATGGTAATATGATGCAGTCTCAGCTCAAATGATGAATCAACAGTAGTATATCAACCAACTTACAGATCCATGATTGGTAGTATGCTTTATCTAACAGGTACCTGATCTGACATCATTCATGCAGTAGGAATAGTTGGAAGATTCTAACCAAATCCAAAGGAATCACAGCTTCAGGCAGTCAAAAGGATTTTCAAATATCTTCAAGGAACATAGAAATTTGGTTTATGGTATCCTAGATATATAGGTCTTACTCTTCATGGATATACAGATGCAGATTGGGCATGAAGTGTTGATCACAGAAAAAGCACTAGTGGTGGTGCATTCTATATGGGTTCCAGGTTAGTGTCTTGGTTCAACAAGAAATAAAGTTCAATAGCAATATCTATAGTTGAAGCAGAATATGTGGTTGCTACATCTTGCTACACACAACTACCTTGGATGATGCAAACATTGTAAGACATTCAGATCGCATGCACTCCACCCATCTCCATTCTATGTGATAATACAAGTGCCATCAGTATTTCAAAGAATCGAGTCATGCACTCTATGACTGTTGGGTCCCTATAATACTAGTGATTACCCCATTACTATTGTAGCTATACCCCTTATTTATATTGTTGTGCCCGCATTGCCCCCATATTGTTATTAATGTGCCCATAGAATCCCTCTATTGTTATTTTTGTGGCTTTATATTATTATTGTTAGGTCGGCTGGATTATATTGTGACTCCTTAGACTCCTATATATAGAAAGGAGGTTTTGTCATTTGAATCATCCAAGAATTGTTCATTTATGTAATGTAAAGGAGTTTGACCCCTTGAATAGGCTGTATTCTAAGGCGTTGATCTATCTTTTCTATCTTTTCTTGAGCTGGTTTCATAACATTTGGTATCAGAGCTTTGGATTCTAGGGTTTCGCTGCTCCAAACATGTCATCGTGGAATTTTCTCTATAACTTTGTTTCTGTGATGTTTCAGAAGTCAAAAATAAAATCCATTTGAGAAGAAATCGCACTGAACCTTGGGTCCAAATTTTAGAGCTTGTTGAGCGATATTTTCGGAGATATGATCTGAGGAAGTTGGTATTTTTGCAGACTCCTGAATTACACTCAAAACAGGTGACCTGGGAAAAATCGTCATAACTTTCTTTCTGAGCATCGGATTGAAATTTCGTAAGAAAGTACAGAAAGAGGACGGACTGTAGATTCTTTTATATATTTTTCAGAGTCAAAGGTTGAAACAGTGACACGTGGCACTTCTAACAATTTCGCTCTACTGAACTAGTCTATAATCAGGTCACTGCGGGAGATTGTGCATAACTCTTTCTTGGAGAATCCAATTTGGATCAGACTAGTGGCATTGGAAAGAGGACATAGAAGGCTACTACAGGTCACAATTTCATAACTGGATGATTCGAAATTACAGAGATACATCAGATTCAATATCATGCTTCTACAACGAAAAAAAGGGTGTGTAGTTTTTTAATTTTTTAATTTTTGCATAAGCTTGGTTTGAAGGAATTCAAAGGGCATAGTAAAACATTATTATCGTTAACTGATGACCCGAGGAAAGAAAATGCAAATGCCTAGTAAGAAACCTGAAAGCTCTAGCATGACTGATGAAGAAGAGGAAGAAATGCTACATGATATATCAAAATTACAAGAACAAGTGCAACAAATGTCACGCTCACAAAAGCTAACAGATGCTAAGATAAATGGCGTGGAATCTAAGATAAAGTGCATGGAAGCTAAGATGGATGATCTAAAGGTAGATTTGAGGACAAATTTGAAGATAGACATGGCAGATTTGAAGACAGATTTGACAAATTTTCTACAAGAAATACTTACTAATGGTGAAAAGGTTGTAAAGGAAACTCATGATGTGAACAAAAGAAATGTTAATCATGATTCCATAGACTCTAATGTTGGATCAAAGACCCACCATATTCCAAAAATCGATATGAGGAAGTTTGATGGCAAGGATCCCGCCACATGGATATTACAGATGGAGCAATTCTTCGATCTCAATAATGTGCAAAACACACAAAAGGTACGTATGGAAACTTTATATTTGGAACCAAATCAGTTTGTATGGTATCAATGGCTTTGCTCTCGTAAACAATTTATCACTTGGGCAATTTTTACGGAAGAATTGATAGCACATTATGAGGATACAAAAAGCAACACTTTTTTTAGCCAATTGATAAGTCTCAAACAAAAGGGTTCAATAATGGAGCACATTGAGGAGTTCCAAAAATTGAACATAAGGGTAAAAGATATTCCAGAGGAGCATAGGATTGATGTGTTCATAGGGTCTTTAAAGGATAATATCCAACATGATGTTCGCCTTTGGGAACCTGATTCATTAGAGAAGGCATTCAGGTTAGCAAGAAAAATGGAAAGCAAAATTATGGCAACCAGGAAGCATACCACTCACAACTATAAAGACGGAAGTGTTGTTGCCCCTAGTCTTCCACAACCTATAAGGTTGACACCACAACAATTGGAAGAAAAAAGAGCAAAAGGGCTTTGTTACAGTTGTGATAGCAAATACACTAAAGGTCATAAGTGTGCTGAGAAGAAATTATTCTACATAGATTGTGAAGAGGAAGAAGAAAAGGAGCAAGAAAGGTCAAAAGAAGAGGATATACTCCAGGAACAAAGCCTAGATGAAGAAAAAATAAATCCGACCATATCTTGTAATGCATTGGCGGGAATTACCACTCCTCAAACCATCAAGATAGAAGGACAAATCAAGAAGAAAAAGGTAATAGTGTTGATTGATTCAGGAAGCACCCACAATTTTATTCATTGTAGGGTAGCAAAAGAATTGAATTGCTTCCTATATCCAGCACCAGAGTGTCAAGTGATGATTGCAAATGGAGGAACAATAAATTGCTCTGGAAAGTGCCATAATATCAAGCTATCCATGGGAGAATATGTATTGACTAGCCCAATGCTTTCCATTCCAATGGGAGGTGTTGATGTTGTACTAGGAGTCCAATGGCTACAATCCTTGGGTACAATAGCTTTTAATTTTCAAGAACTTTTCATCAAATTTTCTACGGAAGGAAAGGAAGTTGAATTAAGGGGTATTGCAGGGAAACCAGGAAAGATAATCAGCTCTAATGGTATGACAAAGCTTCTAAAAAAGGAGCAAAGGGGTGTAATTGCACAATTATGTTCGCTAGATGTTTCCACATTGGAATCATCTATTTCTCCAGATCTCCAAAAAGTCCTGGACAATCATTCCAAGGTATTTGAGACTCCCAAAGGTCTCCCACCTATGCGTGATCATGATCATGCTATTCATCTGATTCCAGGAAGTGTTCCTCCAAACATCAGGCCGTACAGATATCCCTATGTCCAAAAAAGTGAAATTGAACGTATGGTTGCAGAAATGCTAGAGGCTGGTATAATTCAACCGAGTCAAAGTTCTTTCTCTGCTCCAGTAGTATTGGTGCACAAGAAGGATGGATCATGGCGCATGTGTCCGGATTATAGGGAGCTCAACAAGCTCACTATTAAAGATAAGTTCCCCATTCCTGTCATTGATGAATTACTGGATGAATTGCATGGATCAATTTACTTCACCAAGTTGGATCTTCGTTCAGGATATCATCAAATCAGAATGAAGATTGAAGACATTCCGAAAACGACATTTAGAACTCATGAGGGTCATTATGAATTTTTGGTCATGCCTTTTGGCCTTACCAATGCACCTTCAACATTTCAAGGTTTGATGAATTCAATTTTCAAACCATTCCTTAGAAAATTTGTGTTAGTATTTTTTGATGATATACTAATCTACAGCAAGTCTTGGAAGGATCATGTTGAACATGTTGACAGGGTGCTACAACTATTGGAGGAGAAACAATTATATGCAAAAAGATCCAAATGTTTCTTTGGAGTCCAGGAGGTGGAATATTTGGGTCATATTGTATCTCATGAAGGAGTTAAGGTAGACCCTAGCAAAATTAAAGCCATTAAGGAATGGAAAATCCCCACATCCATAAAGCATCTGCGAGGATTTCTTGGGTTGACAGGGTATTATCGCAAGTTTGTTAAGAATTATGGGAGAATAGCAGCACCTCTAACAACATTATTGAAGAAAGATTCATTTTCATGGACTCCGGAAGCAACAAAGGCCTTTGAACATCTTAAAGAGGCAATGTGCCAAGCACCGGTCTTAGCTACACCGAACTTCACAAAAACCTTTATTGTGGAATGTGATGCTTCAGGAAATGGAATTGGTGCTGTTCTAATGCAAGATGAAAGACCCATTGCTTTTGAAAGTCGTCCAATCAAGGGAAAGTTTTTAAGAAAAGCTATTTATGAGAAGGAAATGTTGGCAATACTCCATGCACTTAAGAAATGGCGACCCTACCTAATGGGAAGACACTTCAAGGTAAAAACGGATCATGATAGCCTTAAATACTTTTTAGAACAAAGATTATCCTCTGAAGAGCAACAAAAGTGGGTCACAAAGATGTTGGGTTATGACTTTGAAATCATCTACAAAAAAGGGAAGCAAAATGTGGTGGCAGATGCACTCTCAAGAAAGGATGAGGATGTGGAAGCATTGTTGTGCGCTATTTCTATTATCCAACCAGATTGGATAAATGAAGCAAGGGAGGAATGGAAGAATGACGAAGAAGTGTGGGCACTTATTCGAAAGCTACAACAAGATTCCAGTACGTCTGATACATTTAGCTGGAAAAATGATTCGTTATGGTACAAAGATCGCTTATACCTCTGTAAGAATTCCCAGCTAAAACAAAAGATTCTTATGGAATTGCACACTTCTCCCTTAGGAGGGCACTCAGGATTTTTAAAAACTTACCACAGGGTTAAGAAGGAATTTTTTTGGGATGGCCTTAAATCAGATATTCAAAAGTTTGTGGCAGAATGTTTGGTTTGCCAACAAAATAAAGTTGAAACAATTAAGACACCGGGTCTATTACAACCTTTATCCATTCCAAGCCAACGTTGGGAGGAGGTTTCAATGGATTTTATCACAGGTTTACCCAAGTCTGAGGGAAAGAGTGTCATCATGGTGGTAGTTGACAGACTTACCAAGTATGCACACTTTTGTGCATTATCACATCCATTTAAAGCCAGTACAGTTTCTACTGCATTTATGGAAACAATTCAAAAGCTACATGGAAACCCAAAGATTATTGTAAGTGACAGAGATCCCATTTTCACTGGAAATTTTTGGACAAAATTATTTTCTTGTCTTGGTACTCAGTTAGCTCATAGCTCATCTTATCATCCTCAATCTGATGGGAAAACTGAGATAGTAAACAAATGTTTGGAAGGATATCTTCGTTGCTTTGTATCTGATAAACAGACACAATGGGTCAAATGGTTGCCTCTGGCTGAATGGTGGTATAACACTTCCTTTCATACAGCAACAAAAATGACCCCATTTATGGCACTTTATGGGTATCAACCACCATCCATCACATCATATTTAAGAGAAAATTCTAAGGTTCAGGCAGTGGAACATCACATCGAACATCAACAACAAGTCCTCCAACTCTTAAAGGATAACCTTGTGTTGGCACATAATAGAATGAAACAACAGGCAGATCAACATCGCAGTGAAAGAAGTTTTGATGTAGGTGATTGGGTATTCCTACGGCTACAACCATATAAGCAAATGTCCCTCAAGCAAGCTAAGAAGGATAATAAATTATCACCAAAGTATTATGGTCCATACAAGGTGTTGCAAAAGATTGGTACTATGGCATACAAATTGGAGCTTCCTGCAGCTTCTCGATTGCACCCAGTTTTCCATGTTTCATGCTTAAAGAAGGTTATAGGCGACAAGCTCCCAGTTCAAACAATATTGCCAGAACTTGACGAGGAAGGAAAAATTATATTGGAACAGGAAGCAGTTATAGAAACAAGAACTCGACAGCTACGAAATCGATCAATTTCAGAGTATCTTATCAAGTGGAAGAACTTATCCGCTGAAGATTCCACATGGGAGGATGAGAATTTTATGCAAAAGTATCCAGAACTACTCAAGCATTGAGGACAACACTTTTTTGAAGGAGAGGGGCATGTTGGGTCCCTATAATACTAGTGATTACCCCATTACTATTGTAGTTATACCCCTTATTTATATTGTTGTGCCCCCATTGCCCCCATATTGTTATTAATGTGCCCATAGAATCCCTCTATTGTTATTTTTGTGGCTTTATATTATTATTGTTAGGTCGGCTGGATTATATTGTGACTCCTTAGACTCCTATATATAGAAAGGAGGTTTTGTCATTTGAATCATCCAAGAATTGTTCATTTATGTAATGTAAAGGAGGTTGCCCCCTCGAAGAGGCTGAATTCTAAGGTGTTGATCTATCTTTTCTATCTTTTCTTGAGCTGGTTTCATAACAATGACCAAGCACATACCCATCAAATACCATTTTCTACGTGAAGAAGTGCTTGAACAAAAGGTCAAATTGGATTATATTCCCTCCAAAGAACAGGTTGTTGATATATTCACTAAACCACTGCCGAGAGAGACATTTGAATATATCAGAAAAAAGTTGGGAGTAAATGTTTCATTATCCTACTGTTAAATAAAACTTTTCAGAGAAAGGTGATTATACGCGTGTTTCCTGAAGTGTAGTCACGTGCACACATAGGTTTATGTAGGTCAAGGAGTGTATATGTTTTTTTTTCAGACAAGAAAAACAGTGGGGCAGGCTCTGATATGGGTGCTCTGGCTGATATTGATGATTAATATGCTCTGTTCACTAATTTTATCTGAATAACAAAGATGCCTTGATATTTGACCTATTAACAATGCACAGGTAACACCGGTTGAGGGGGAGCATTAGCCTTCACGTACATTCAGCATTGTTGGCATTATGGTTGTTGAGTCCAGCTATGGCTTTAGATATTTATACCATTTATTGCTCAAGTCATGTAAAGGTCTACGGTGTGATATGTCTTCTCAGACATTTGAATGGGTTCTCTTGGACAAATGATGTAGTTTATATCCCCACTTTACATGGGATGGATGATGTAATATTTCTTGTTTTTTTCATGTATAAACAATTGGTATATCCCCTCTTGGTTGGGTGGATGAGTCAAATTTGGCATATCCTCACTTGGTTGGGAGATGAATGTATGTATGAGTCATTGGTGATATGAAGGTCATCCTCACATAATTGAGTTATAGAGTCATGTTATTCTTTTAGAAAATCTTTTTGCAGACTTTTCTTGTGCTCAGGGGGAGCATGGACTCAATCATGCTAGCTCAATCAGTACATTTCATCATATCAGAGAATTCACCATGTACTTGGGGGGAGCATGACCAGCATAATGTATATCAAAGGGGGAGTATGACCCTTTGCCCTTGATGTCAAAGGGGGAGAGTGACTTTGTGTTATTGTTGGCATCAAGTCCAAAGGGGGAGATTGTTGGCATTATGATACAGTTGTTGTCCTTGATGGCAACTCACTCAGATGAAATATCACAGTACAACAGGGTAACAACAAAGAGTTATAGATCAGTCTACAAAGAATGAAGAAAGTGATGTATACAAAGGTTCTCCTTGACCAAGCTACGTATACATGTAGGTTCATTGAACACAAGTAGCGTATACGTACACACAAACTTTCACAAAAGGAAAAGCGTGTATATCTTGGAAAAATATGCTTTTGGTCTGAGGTATTTGGTCCATGGTATTTTGATCCATGGTATTGGTCCAAGGTATTTGGTCCGAGGCATTGACCCTAGGTATTTGATCCAAGGTATTGATCCTAAGTGGTTTTTGTCCATGGTATTCAGAAAGGCCTAAAACTATATAAAGAGGAGAAGATCATTATGCCATGTGTGCAAGTATCGAATATCTGATGAAGTGTGAGATCTAGTACGTAGGTTATTGGCTTATGGTGTGATGCTTGATCTGAACCAAGGATGAACCTTAGCGGTTGATGAGGGATAATATCTAATAATGGATCAGGATCTTAAGGCTTGACATGAATTATCATTATGTGGTTTGATCATGTATAGTCTAGACCTGAATACTAACACATGCATTGTGCTGTAAATATTATGATCTGGGTATAACTAAAGTTCGGAATAGCTGTAGAATTATGAATTAATATTTGCAGATGTGTATGGTGGTTGGCTTTGATAAAAGCACATATACATGTAGGTTCGACAAATGGAAGTAGCATATACCTCATAAAGTCTGTTTCAGTTGTTTCTGTTTGTTGTTGCAGAGTTCTGGGTTCTGGTGTGCATTCTGGTTACTGTATTCTGGTGACAGTATTCTGAATGATCAGATTGATTGTGATTTGACGATGGGTTGTCAAAATGATTGATTGATTCAGTTGTGGTTGATTCAGAAAGTGATGATTGAGTTTCAGTGATTGGTTGATGCAGATGTATTTCATGATTGAATTGCAGTTATGATGGATCCAGTTTGAAAATTTATGAAACGTGGTCCTTGGAGGAAGAAAGAAGGTCGTAGCCTTCTGTAGGTTACCGCCTTGTTACACTAAAAAATGTCACCATGACTATTCACAGTTAGGATGGCTCTATCAACAGTCATGCTACCCTCTTAGGCAAGTCTTATGCCTCTGCTCTCCATGTTAAACTCCAAAAAAGAGAGAAAGTCTTTCTAAATGTATTTATCTCTGGGGATGCAGGTTCTCTCAACCTTACCTGCGGGGACGCACCCAATGTTCACAAAAACTGCGTCTTTGGACGCTCTGTATGTAAAGGTGCAGGTGCGTCCCCATGAAAAGGTTAAAATGCGCAAGTTTCATCTTTAAAAAGTCACTTGTGGTCATTTCTAGAGCATTCTAGAAGGTTGTTCGACATGTATTGAGTGCCTCCAGATGGTTCATGCACTCCTACCAAAGAGGAACTTATCCCATCAATAGGGGAGCTATCCCATCCAAAGAGGGAATTATCCCATTGATGGTGGACCTGATTAACTTCCTCTTGAGCACTATAAATACATGCATTGGGCCAGAAGGAGGAGAGGTTGAAAGCTACACATTTCTAAGGGTAAATGCTGTAGGAATTAGGACTCCCATTTAGAAGCTTGTGAGGAGAGATTGCCATCTTTGCTTGTTCTATTTGGAAGTGGGTGAGCTTTGTCAAAGTAAAGGAGAACTCTTGTGGACCCTGGAAGGAGCTTGCACAACACCAAGGCTCAGGTTGTAATGGTTCCTTTTGATCACCTTTAATGCAAATTAGTCCATTCTTCTCAATAACTTGTTGTTTATGAGTTATTTCATGTACTCCTTGGTCTATATGTTGAATATGCTTTGTTTTATGTTATAATCAGGTGCTATTTAATGGTTTGACTGTTGGTGATTGCAGGTTTTGGAGAAAGGGAGGAGCTCATCCAGATCAACAAAGCTTGGACTTCTACAACAACGTTTGGACAAAGGTAAGAACAAAACACTTGATTTCTCATATCATAATGCATGTTTAGAGAAGGATAGCTCTAGTTTGTTTTGTTTTTCATTAGAATGTCTTAGACTTCTAGGAAGGTCGGTTGTGTCCGCACTATTGACTGATTCCGTGTGACAAATTGGCGACTCCGCTGGGGATTCCATTGATGTGAAAAGTCTTTTCCTTTGTGTGAACTTTGCTCTGAGAAAATTGATTTATTTTTCTGATTTTGGCTCTGTGACTTTGTCTGTGGGTGGGCTAGCTTAGGATTAGATTCATTTTGGTTTTTCTTGAGTTTTTCAGTAGGATGCACCCTCTGAGTGTTGCACAGTGCGTCCCTGGACGCACTATTTCTGTGTGCACAGAGCGGGCCCGCACCTGTGCTAACGGATCGCCTGCGTCCCCTGCTAAAATTTGAGAAAATCCTATTTTTTACACTTTTGCTCTTAGATTTTGTTTTTTCTTAGTTTGTACTGCCCAGATTCATTAGTCCCTTGTCAAAAATCTTCACCTGAACTTGTTTCGATAGCATTGAGTGTTTTAGTGGATTTCATCGAAGTGTAAGCCCTAGGGTTTGATTTTTGAGTAGGTCTTGTAGTGACTTTGGCGGTAGAAGTTGTCAAGCCTTAGATCTCTCTGGTTTTGTCAGAATTGTAAGAAGTCAGACCTGTCCTAAAGTCTACCTGTGAGAGAAACTTACCATTGAATTGTCTCTTTGGGCAAATTTTGAAGTGCTTGTTGATTGAGTCTTGAATTCCATTTTACAAAAAGAACAAAAAGATTTGATTTTTGTTTTGACTAGTCTTTTGATTCTGCATTAGCTGGTCCTTGATTTGATTTTGGTCAAGTAAAACAACCTGGAATCATCTTTGTGAGCTTTTGCCTTGTTAGGTTTGCTTAGAGTAATTTCCCTTTTGATTTGCTTGTGAGTCAAGTTTTCATAGATTTTGTAGCTTTTGAAATCATTTTTTGTTAAAGATAGGTTTATATGCTTTATTAAAAAGAAAAAATACAAAAACATCTCCTTTGAAAAGTTTTGTTTCAAGTAGCTTTGAAAAGTTTTGAAAGAAAAAGAGTTTTTTCGTGCACTAAGGAGTGGTCATGTTTGTATGCTTGAAAAGATAAAGAGAATTGTTTCTTTGATTGTCTTTTCTAAGGAAGTGGTTTTCTTTAAAATTTGCATTCTCTCAACTCTCTTAGTTAAGAATTTCATTGAAAAAAGGAAAAGTAGCGTAAATCATCTTAGGTGCATCTTTGTAGTGGTTTGGGTCGAGTCTACACACCATTGGTTTCACTTCCGCTACCTTTTGTCTTTAAGAAAAACCATAAAATTAACGCTTAAAGTAAAATCGACATAGTAAATTTTATTTACTAGGGCTCTGAAACACCAATTTAGATCAGGCTAGTGTCTTGGAGTAGGTGAGTAATTAACTCTCCAAGACAACAAAACCAAACAAGTAGCTTATCTTGTGATAGAATAAATCCAATTGTCTCACTTGTACTCTGGGAAAGCTCCTCTTAAAGGAGAAGCACGAGCTCGTGTCCGAACCAGTGAGGGGATCAATCCCCCCTTGTTGGGAACGATGCCAGGCACGCACGTATTACAAACGGTAAACCTCGGAAACCATTGTCGAGGAGCCAGGGGTCACTTGTCGGTAAACCTTGGATTATTGTCAAGGAGCCGGCAAGGGGATTGAGCTTGCTACTCTGCCCTTGCGTGCTGTCGGAGTTTAGACTGTTCCCCCAGGTGCATTTGTTGCGGTTGGTAACCTTAGTGACCATTATCTTTAGGATTCTACCGAGGTGACGGTGGAGGGAAGATCCCACTGTACCTGGAGCAGACGTCGGTTAGACTCACTTGGATTTTCTGGGGGGTTCACTTCACTCGAGACGGTTAAAGTGGAGGAACTTGGTCCAGTCTATTCATTAAGCAGGTTGCCGGGGTAACTGTTCCACCCGCCACTTCTGTACTGAATCCAACGATGTTGGGCTTCATCACCAACTAGCGCTTTCGGTCTGGAAGGCTACTGTTTGTGCTTGGTTTGACGCTCTAGATTCTTTAGGCGTGTGATTCAAATTTGTTTGGTTCTTTAGAGACTTTAGGTGGTTTGATTTGAAATTTTATTTTGTTTTCGTGTGTAGTAGTTAAAAGATTTTAGCTGTGGCGGAATTACCGAGACAGTCCCGTAGACTTCGGGGCAAGTCACCTGAAATTGTTACCGGAACAGATTTGTTAAGAAAACTCCGTAGATCGCGGGGTGGATCTCCTGAAGACGTTCTGGGTCAGTACGAAGGGTTGAAGGTCCTTGTAACTCCTCCTAGTGGCAGTAGAGTAGGTTCACCTGAAGAAGGAGAATCTTCCTTGGTAGTCCATCCAGATTACCAAAGTTTAGAGACAGGTTATAATCCCGAAGCTATTACAGTTTCTGAGCTTGTTGGTAGTTTTTCGTCTGCTAGTGATATAGGCGAAGAACCAGAAATATCTGAACCTGTTACTCCGACTTCTAGTGTTCTTGATTCACCGAGAATAGAAAGAATTATCACCGAAAATCTTCCTACTGGTTTGATTGCTATCGAAGAACTTGCTCCAGAGGAAGAAATAGGCGTCTCTAATCTTGAGGATCAACTTACTATTGATCTAAGGGAGCGTGAATCTATCTTTTACAGTCCTCCTAGAAGTACTACTTGGTACCTTTCGTTAACCAATTATTTAGACAACTTTGGGCTAGGTTTTTCTACACCTCGTACTCCTTTTCCACCTGGAGGTATTCATACTCCTGTCAATATGGCCGGTCCATCGTCCGTGTTTTCTCAAAGTCCTGAATCTTTCTTACATGGTGGTCCTTTTGTTCCCACTGGGTATCAATCTCTTTCTGGTAATTTTGCGGGGGCATCTCCTCAACCCGTTGATCATGGGTTATTAGTTGGAAACAGTGGTAATGTACCATTGGGTGTAGGCGATATTTACATGATGTCAGGTTCAGTTCCCGTTTCCCAACCTCAAGGTGGCCAATTACCGCCTGGGGGGCAGCCTCAGTTAATGCCTGGGGGGCAACCTCAAGGTACATCATTTGTGTCTGGGGGGCAACCTCAAGGTCAGTACGCTCCTATGGGGCAATACATACCTCAAGGTCAACCCCAGCCTCAATATGTACCCCAAGGTCAACCTCAGTATCAATATCAACCTCAAGGATGGCAACCCCAAGGGTATCAACCTCAAGGGTACCAACCTCAAGGTCAAGGTCAACCCCAGTACCCGTATTTACCTCAAGGTCAATACTCAGGTCAAGGTTATCAACCACCTCAAGGTCAATCATATGGTCAAGGTATGGGAACTGCACCTTACAATTATCAATCCTATCCTCAATCCGGCTATGGATCTCAGTATCCTCAACCTGTTACGGGTCAATACCCTGGAATGTTAGTGTGGGATCTGTCACAGGGTCAAAAGGTGTTGCAGCCAAGTATATAGTTGGTACCTCAAGCTGGACAACCCGTAGTTTCTGGTCCACCCCAACAACCGCAACCTATCCAGTCAAGTGTTCAAACTTCTGTAACTTCGGTAGTTACTCAGCCGCCAATTGCGCCTAGTACTCCATCTCAAACGGCTGCTGCAACTATCGCCACATCTACCATACTTACTTCTGGAGTGTCGACGGCTCCAGTTTCTACTGTCTATGTAACCACTCCTCAGACATCTTTACCGTTGTCTGGATCTATGATTCAAACCACAGTCCAGATGCCTGTAGGCCAGCCTGGTATAAGTACGGTTGTAACTACTCAACCTCAATTTGTTCACCAACCGTACCAGGGACAGTACCAACCTGGGCAAGCTGTCCAACAACCGGTTTACCAGTATCAACCGTATCCTGGGTACACTTATCAACAACCTCAACAACCCCAGTACGGTCCGGTTAATCCTGGTTTTCCAGGAGGATATAATATCCCAAATGCGACTCCTGTTCCTAGTTATCCTGGATATCCTCCTCCTGGGGCCGGTATTGTGACCCAGAGTTTTAGAGATCCTAACCGGCAGTTACCGTTTATCGCAACTTTGGATTTACCAGACTTGACGCGCCTAACGAACGATCCAATTCAATATCTTCCGTTCTGGCCGCCAATGCCAAATAAGTTGCCCAACGATATACCCAAGTTCGAAGGTAAGTCTGGAGAGGATCCGTCCAATCACGTGATGACTTACCACCTCTGGTGTGCTTCAAATTCTATCTCAGATGATTCGATCCGCTTACGTCTTTTCCAGCGTACACTCATTGGTCTCGCGGCCAAGTGGTACATTGAGTTACCACGGGCCTCTTTTTACAATTTTAGCCAGTTAGCTACCTCGTTCTTAACTCACTTTCAGTTGCCGGTCAGATACGATAACGGCACGGAGTTATTAACTTCACTAAAACAATCAACGTCCACGTATATTTCTGATCACATTCATGAGTGGAGATGTCGAAGAAGGCTAGTGAAAGTTTTTATCCCGGACCAAATCTTAGCTGAATGGTTTGTTAAATCATTATTACCGAGGATTACTGAAGATGTAGCTAAGGCCGGAGTAGTTACTGAGGAGCAAGTCATTGCTCAGGTGCAATACCTTGACTTAGTTTACACTCAGTCGGGTACGTTACACGAGAAAATTCTGGATCTTCCAAAGTCGAATCAAATCGCTGCTGCTCCTTCGGGATCTCATGCCGCTGATGGTATGATTGGTATCGTGAATACAAAGAGCAAGAAGAAGTCTTCCAAGGCTTCAACTACTCCAATTATCACTTTGCCCGATTCCCCGACAGGAGAGTCTTCTCCTGAACTTACCGCCGATATTCACGCTGTAGAGTCATCTACGGCCAAATCAAAAAACGGCGGAAAGAAGAAAGGAAAGAAGAAGGCTAAAGCAGACAAGGCTCCAAAGGAGAAAACGGAAAAGTCGGAAACCAATGACGAAAAGCGCAAACCTCGATATCCTTGTCTTATTTGTGAAGAGGATCATTTTACGAGAGATTGCCCTCATCGGGCCGAGGTTGTGAAAATAGTCAAAGGTTCTCCCACTCCTGCTGTGTTAAAAAATCCATTTCCGGAGCAGGAGAATAAGATGATAGGTTCTTCCTCGAATGCCAGTGAAGAACCCATTTTGATGATGTCTCATGTGAGGATTGCGACTCGATCGCAAGATTATGGTAGTAAGAATCCTGTTGATGGTAAGGAAGCAGAATCTTCTCACTCTAACCCATCAACCTCAGCTCCTGGTTCCGATCCACTACAGATCGAGAAACCTAACCTGGACTTAGTAATTAAACCGCCCGCCAAGGGTGTACTTCGAAGGTCTGCTTTCAATCCACATGCGAGAGCAGCCCAGAATTACAACATTGTTGAGGACTTAGCTGTTTCACCCTCAGCAATGTCGGCGTTAGAAGTGCTGCAATCATGCCCAGCACAACGAAAATTGCTTTTGTCGGCTATAGGAGCTGTTGATGTTCAGGACCCGAATCTAATAATCTTCGATCTAGAAAATAGTACACCGCGTCTCCCCCATCAAATGGCTTTCCAAATTCCAGTGATAGTCAAAAACAGGCCTATTCATAGGACTGTGATTGATGAGGGAGCTTCTACGTGTATTATGTCGATTCAATGTTGGAGATCCCTTGGTTCTCCTTCGTTGAACCAATCCCCCACCATCCTTAAGGCCTTTGATGGCCGTGGGTTCCGTCCGTTTGGTATTCTACAGGAATTGCCTATAGGGGTAGAAGGTAAAACCGTTAGTCTGGATGTGGAAGTGGTTGATGCCCCTCTAGACTACAACCTTCTTTTGGGTCGAAGTTGGTCATATGCTATGACGGCGGTCGTTTCATCGGTCTTCAGAGTAATTAAGTTTCCACATAACGGTAAGATCGTGACTATTGATCAGCTGACATACTTTTCATCCGACCCAGCCTCTTCAGAGAGTATCCAGCATGTCGGTAAGACGACAATCCCTTATAGGGACGTTGGTGTAGGTTTAGTTAAGGATTCCGGTTTACTGGGAACTTTTCCTCTCCCTCCACTCAGCGTAGAACCTTCATTTGCAACAATTCATATGATTACATCAGAAAACATTATTTATGATGATCCTTGGATTGTCCCATCTGACTCTGAGATAGACTCATTCGGTGATGCTATGCCTTTGAGTCCATATGAAATTGCTTATGAAGCTGTCATGTCTTTTACCGACTCTCATTCAACCGAGATCGACCAAATGAATGTGGTCAGTGAAGAATCACTTTTCACCTCAACCTTAGAACGGATAGCGTTTCCCGAAGTCGTGTCATCTGACGAACAACTTCGCGAAATCCTAAGTGTAGACGATCTACCATGGGAAGATCTCCATCACAGATCTTCGTTTTTACCTAAGGATGATGCATTTGAAAATGATTTTTCATCTATCTTTACCGCTGAATATGTCAAAGACGCTCAGGATCCAACGAAACATTCTGATTCAGAGTTGAATTTAGGGAATATTTCTCGTACTATTCCCATTGATATTTCAGTGAAGCCCGGAATTGAGGAGAACATTCATATAGGTGCCGCATGTACAGAAGATGAAATCCAAACTTACAAGGCCCTATTCCAAGAATTCCGCGATGTGTTTGCCTGGTCTTACGAGGAAATGCCGGGAATCGATCCTGCCATTGTTGTTCATGAAATAAAGACCTACCCGGATGCTAAACCCGTCCGGCAACGGTTGCGTCAGATTCACCCTCGAAAAGCGGCTGCGATTAAAGCAGAAGTCGAAAAGCTGTTGAAAGCAGGTTTCATTTATCCGATCCCGTTAACGGATTGGGTATCGAATATTGTTCCGGTCAACAAGAAACAAGGAACAATAAGAATCTGTATCGACTATAGGGATATCAATCGAGCTTGTCCAAAAGACAACTATCCTACGCCTTATATCGATCAAATTATTGATGATTGTGCCGGAAGTGAAATGTTTTCCTTCATGGATGGTTTTTCGGGCTATAATCAAATCAATATTCTACCTGCCGACCAACCAAAAACGGCATTCATTTGTCCATGGGGGACATTTGCTTATTGCAAATTACCTTTTGGGCTTAAGAATGCCGGGGCCACTTTTCAACGGGCGATGTCTTACGCATTTCATGACATCAAGCACATTGTGCAACCGTATCTCGATGATTTGCCTGCTCATTCATTACATCGAGCTGATCACCTTGTCCACTTACGAGCAATCTTTATGAGGTGTAGGCATTATCGAATTCGGTTGAATCCCCACAAGTGTGTTTTCTGTATAGAAACAGGTCGATTGCTGGGATTTGTTGTTTCAAAAGCCGGCATTCGCGTCGATCCCTCGAAAGTCGAGGCTATCATCAAATTGCCTCCTCCTTCGAGTTTGCGCCAACTCCAAAGTTTGCAAGGGAAAGCGAACTTTTTACGCCGATTCATCCCAAACTACGCCGAGGTCACTAAAGGTTTTACACGGTTGTTGAAACAGAACGCTCAATTCTTTTGGGACGAGATTGCCCAACAATCTTTTGATGCACTTAAACACGCGTTGACCCATGCACCGTTGTTGCATCCTCCCAACTACAACCAGGACTACTTCTTATACCTCGCAGCTTCGCATTCCACCATTGGAATGGTGTTAGTTCAAGAAGATGAATTCGGAGCGGAACATGTGATATATTATCTCAGTAGGACCTTAAATCCCACTGAGCTAAAATATTCGCATGTGGAGAAATTGGCCCTGGCAGCCGTTCAAGCTGTCCAGCGTTTTCGTCACTACATTCTTCTCCGTAAAACTACAGTTATTTCGGATTGCAACCCTATGATTTACATTTTGACAAAACAACTGCTAGGGGGCAAGTACTCTAAATGGATCGTTATCCTGCAAGAGTTCGACTTGGAGTTCGAGAAGTCCAAGTCTAAGAAATCCTTAGTTTTTGCGGAATTGATGTGTGATTTCCCGCGTACTGACACAGAAACTGTGGCAGAGGAGTCCATTGCGGACGAATCTTTGTTTCTTATCAGTACTTTAGATCCGTGGTACGGGGATATAATCATCTATCTCCAAACCCAAACCTTTCGGCCTGAAGCTTCAAAGGCGGAACGTCGAAAAATTCGGTTTCAATCCCAGCAATACAAAATTATTGGAGATACACTTTATCGCCGGGGGCAGACTTAGTTTTTCGACGTTGTTTAACTCACGAAGAGGCTGAGAGGGTTTTGAATGATTGTCACTCTGGAGCATGTGGCGGTCATATGTCTGGGTATGCCACAGCTCAGAAGGTGTTGCGCGCTGGTTACTTCTGGCCATCTATGTTTAAAGATTGTATCATTGCAGTCCGGAAGTGCCACAACTGCCAAGTGTTTGATCGAAAGATGCGCGCACCACCTGCTCCTCTCCACCCTATAATTGTCGTTGGTCCATTCGCCAAATGGGGTATCGACTTTATTACTTGTAACCCTCACTCGGCCGGGGGGCATGCGTATATCATCCTCGCGGTTGATTATTTCACTAAATGGGCCGAGGCGATGCCTACATTCGACGCAAGCGGCAAAACAGCTGCAGTTTTCATATTCAATCATATTATAACTAGGTTTGGTGTCCCACAAGCAATCATTACTGACCATGGGAGCCATTTTCGAAACATCATGATGACTGAGCTTACAAGCCAGCTTGGTTTGCGCCACGATAGCTCTACTCCTTATTATCCGCAAGCCAACGGTTTGGTTGAGTCTATCAACAAAGTTCTGGTTATCATGATCCGACGAACCATTGGTATTCATCGGTCGAATTGGCACAACATGTTATTTTCGCCGCTATGGGCATACCGAACCTCAGTGAAAACTTCAACAGGGTTCACTCCTTTCCAGCTAGTTTATGGCTTGGAAGCTGTGTTACCCATTGAATGCGAAATCCCATCACTTCAAATGGCTGTCGAATTACTCCCAGCTACTTCCGAAGAGGAGAAACGTTTATTGTACTTAGCTAAATTAGATGAGACTCGACGTGACGCTACATTGGCAATCGAGACTCACGCAAAGCGAATGAAAGCTCAGTATGATAGAAATGTGACCCCTCGAAGTTTTTCGGAAGGAGACCTAGTGCTATTATATGATCAAGCTAACGATAAGCTAGGTGCTGGAAAATTCGTTCCTATGTGGCATGGACCCTATATTGTAAAGCGAAAGCTAGCAAAAGGGGCTTATGAGCTGGTAGATTTTGATGGGGACTCTTTGGGTAAACCCAGAAATGGACTTTACCTAAAGAGGTATTATGCTTAAATGGTGGGTATGGAGAAGTTTTAGTTAGGTTAGGTTTTCTTTCTAGCTAGTATGTTTGTTAGTTAGTCAGTGTGCTTAGCTTAGCGAGTGTGTTTTTCGTCGTTATTCTGGCTTATCTTGGTTTTACTCTTGATATTGCAGATGTCGACGCCTCTCCAAACATACATTGGATTTGCTGATGGTGCTTGTCGTAGTACACGGAATATCTCTTCCGCAGCTTGGGTTATCTATTCACCCTCTGACGAGTTAGTTTCTATGCATGGGGTAAGCCTCGGTCAAACAACGAACAACATTGCAGAATACAGTGCAGTGGTTGAATTATTATCCGAATCTATTTCATTTGGAATTCGACGTTTGATAGTGAGGTTAGATTCTGAACTTGTTGTATTACAGCTTAATAGAGTTTATGCCATTAGAAATCCTGTGTTATTAAGGTTGTTTTTGAGAGTGCGTCTCTTGGAACGTGAATTTGATTACATTGAATATCAGCATATTCCAAGGTCTTTAAATACATTAGCAGATGCAATTGCTTCTCGAGTGTTGGACAGACATTTACGATAATCATGCAAGTAAATTTAAAAACATTTCATCACATATGTTAAACAAGATAAGCCGGTAATAGTGATATATATATATATATAGATAGGAGTGTGTCAAAAAATATACATCGTCTTCGATCATAGGTTGAAAAACACCTTATGATCGGCAAAAATGTCACATGTGTCTACAAAGTGACTAGCCAATCACTGGTGGTGCTCCCTATACGACACCACTGCACGGGCTACCTTACGCAAAAATCTCCTAAACGGTCCAGGGACTGCGACTACATAGCGCTGAAGTCTGATAGGAATATCATCCATAGTAGTCTCAGGCATATCCGCCGTCAGACGCTCTAGATCATGCTCCAACTCAGCTAGTACCTCTGCAGCCGCGTCCTGTGGGGCCTGTACCGGTGCAACTGGATGTCTCCTCTCAAAAGGCCGGAGGTTGGCTGGACGCTGTGGACCAACATCTGCATTTTGAAAATTTTACTGTCAGTTTTGAGACGATATATATAAAAAACAAAAAAAATACATAATTTGAAAACTTGTGAAAAATAAAGTACCTCTGTCATCCCATTGTTCTCCCTGTGGAAGAACCATGTCCGAATCACCTCGAAAATCTACTCTGGCATACGGAAAGTCCTGGATCGAGAAAACCTGGTCCTCTAACCAGTGAAAGTAACTATCAGAAAATCGAACAACTGCCGCGCCCTCGTCAGGATGCCGGGCCATCACCGCAACCCATCGTACCAGCTTTGGCTCCCGAGGACCCAAGATATCAACAGTGAGTTGCTGAGGGATCAGCATTGGAACTCTCTCTAAGGCAAAGCTCACGACTAAAGGCCCATATCCAAAAGTTTTCAGGCGTCCGTTCTTTGACTTAGTCAGTAGGCTCTTCACATTAGCCGACACAGCATCACACCAGTTGAAAATGGTGCCTTGGTAACAGTCAATTGCCATCCGCATTTGGGACCCGGAAGCAATGTGTAAAGCGGCTGCGCCGCAAATTTTGGTAATCGTGAATGCTATAACTTTGAGTTCACGCAGAGAGATGTGTTTTATCTCCACGCCTTTCGAATGGTGTGCACCAGGTGTGCACCAATCTTCCCGGAGACTAACAAGGGATTGGCCACCCGGCCTAGTCCCGGCTAGATTGAGTTGCTCGCCTCTATTTGGGAAGCCAGTGAGAAAGTATACATCAGAGGGCTCTATCTCGAGCTGTTGCCCTCCTATGTAAAAGCATTGCTCTTGAACGTTCCATTTCTCAACCAGCCATTCTAAGAATCTTACCTGAGCCCTCATGCCAGGTATGGCCCAGTATTTATATAGCCCGCATTCTTTTAGGGCATCAATGGAAGGTTGATGTTCAATTGCAGCTAAATCAACGTCCTCGTGCTCTCTTTCTCTCCAATCCAACATGGTGAGTGCCCTACACACCAAGAAACAATGATTAGAACTGATTTGGGGAAATTTGAATGGTTATTTGAGGAGATTGGGGTTTTAAAATCCGCCTTTCACGGAGGACGCACCCCGCGTTTACAACACAGGGCGTCCGGACGCAGCTGGCCTGAAGGTGGGCTGCGTCCCCCGACCATTTTCCCGTATAGGAAAAAGTCGGGGGACGCAGGTCACCCGAAGGGCACCTGCGTCCACCGAGGGGCGCATTTTGAAACCTAAACCCCCCCAAAAAACAAAACTAAAACCTAAAAATCAACTTTAATCGGATGAAATTGAAGAGTAGGATGTTGTAAAATACCTGGAAGAGACGGCGTTCGATTCTGACGGTCGGATTTTCCGCAGCGACCACGGGAAGTTTCTTGCCAAAAGCTCTTTTTTCAACCTCAACAGTCAAACCGTAAAAATGACATGGTAAAAAGTCTTTTTATAGGTTTTTTGGATGAATTTGTTCATTTTTCACCATGGAAAGATGTTTTTCGATGTATTTTTGCCTATCTTAAACGGGTATGAGTAATGTGTTTCTTTTGTGCAGGACAAAGGGACTTAGAGGGAAAATTGTCATTTTTCACGAACCAAAATATCAGTCATCTTTTGAGCCCTTTTCTGACTCCTAAAAAATGAAAAGATTGCCGAGCGTTTCTTTTACACTCGTTAAAATGGAATTAAAAGACGGTCCCCTTATAGCTCTTTTCTGACCGTAAAATCAGGAAAAGATTGTCAGGTTTTTGTCGTTTCAAACTCGATACGGAAATAAAACGACGTGTCCTTGATCGCTTTTTACTTTTCAGGTCAGTGGCACTAATTATGAAAGTACTCCTTGGTCGCAAGATCAAGCGGTTCCCCCAGGTATTATTTTATACTTTTTCGGGCTTGAGGGACACAAATCTACGAAAAAGTTCAACTTGGAGTCTTCTTAAGTTTTTCAGACTCTCTAAAATTGAAAAACGCCGAGTTTCTCCTATACTGGGCTCGTTAAACATTTCACAGTAAAGGACCTGTTCAATTACAAACAAGAACGAACCACTCCTTCCTAGGGTTCGAATCAAAACTAGGTTGGACTCATCCGAAGGATGAGCTTATAATCAAGCATATGTTATCCTCCTCAAGCTTGTTAAAAATAAAGAGGTACTTTCCAGAAATGGTGGGGGAAAAGAGAGAAGAATGAGCCTATTTGTTACTTTTTGTCTCAGAAGAAACTTTATTACCACTCTTGAACACGACACTTTTCATTCACCTGGGTTGGGAAATCCTTTACCTCACAGTTGATCAAACCACTTTGAAAGTCTTCAGCCAGGTTCCGGGGATTAACTTTGAGTTATTCAGCACCAAGCCATCTGTCGTGTCGTTATGTGTTCAAGAGGTCTGCAAACAAAACTTTCATCTGCAAAATACTTGTCATCCATTTGACCATCCCTGAGTCAGTCCTTACAGCAACATTTCTTCAACTTGAACAATGATTTCGTGTTGTGGGCTTGCCTGCAACGGGTCGCTTTCTATCGACATCAGCACATTATCTAGAAAGATGACTTAGAAATCGTCAGTACCTTGAAGTTTGCATGCATCAATGGCAGGTTTCTCGCCTTTGACGTCAGTTTACATCATTGACTTTCGATCAAAGGATTCCATGAAATGTTCGACATCAACTCATTCATTCACATCTCATGGATTGTACTGGGTACTTTGAGAACCATTGACATTACTGGTGGTCTCTCTCACGCTTGTTAACAGTTTACATCATCGACTAGTAATCAAGTGGTTTCTACCATGTTCGACATCAACTCATTTATTCGCATGGCTAGAATCGTACCAATTCGAGAAGTAGAAATGAAGACCCTGGATCTAGTTTCCACCATCCAGGCTGCGAGGAGTTTTGTATTCATTATCTAAGTAGACTAATCATAAACAGATGGCTGCGCCCATACTGTGTCTACAAAAGTCTATGATGATGATGTACTGCAAGATCATTCCTGTATCAGAGTAGTTAGTCTGTTAGTTAAAGTTTTAATCTGAGTATGGGAATGCCTACCTCAGTGATGATATAATCTTATACATGTATTTTGTGGCTAAAATTGCAGGTTCTGACCAAGCTCTCCATGAGATAATCCTTGAAATGATAAAGCGCTTCACCCTTCCTAGATAATACAAAACTCTAATCTATTTCAGGCTTCGCACTTTAGGGGGCAATCTGTTACACTAAAAAATGTCACCATGACTATTCACAGTTAGGATGGCTCTATCAACAGTCATGCTACCCTCTTAGGCAAGTCTTATGCCTCTGCTCTCCATGTCAAGCTCCAAAAAAGAGAGAAAGTCTTTCTAAATGTATTTATCTCTGGGGACGCAGGTTCTCTCAACCTTACCTGCAGGGACGCACCCAATGTTCACAAAAACTGCGTCTTTGGACGCTCTGTATGTAAAGGTGCAGGTGCGTCCCCCTGAAAAGGTTAAAATGCGCAAGTTTCATCTTTAAAAAGTCACTTGTGGTCATTTCTAGAGCATTCTAGAAGGTTGTTCGACGTGTATTGAGCGCCTCCAGATGGTTCATGCACTCCTACCAAAGAGGAACTTATCCCATCAATAGGGGAGCTATCCCATCCAAAGAGAGAATTATCCCATTGATGGTGGACCTGATTAACTTCCTCTTGAGCACTATAAATACAGGCATTGGGCCAGAAGGAGGAGAGGTTGAAAGCTACACATTTCTAAGGGTAAATGCTACAGGAATTAGGACTCCCATTTAGAAGCTTGTGAGGAGAGATTGCCATCTTTGCTTGTTCTATTTGGAAGTGGGTGAGCTTTGTCAAAGTAAAGGAGAACTCTTGTGGACCCTGGAAGGAGCTTGCACAACACCAAGGCTCAGGTTGTAATGGTTCCTTTTGATTACCTTTAATGCAAATTAGTCCATTCTTCTCAATAACTTGTTGTTTATGAGTTATTTCATGTACTCCTTGGTCTATATGTTGAATATGCTTTGTTTTATGTTATAATCAGGTTCTATTTAATGGTTTGACTGTTGGTGATTGCAGGTTTTGGAGAAAGGGAGGAGCTCATCCAGATCAACAAAGCTTGGACTTCTACAATAGCGTTTGGACAAAGGTAAGAACAAAACACTTGATTTCTCATATCATAATGCATGTTTAGAGAAGGATAGCTCTAGTTTGTTTTGTTTGTCATTAGAATGTCTTAGACTTCTAGGAAGGTCAGTTGTGTCCGCACTATTGACTGATTCCGTGTGACACGCCTACATACTAGTAAACATATCATCTAGTACAAGAGTTAGGGGGTTGTAGCTGTTGTGGGGAAAAGTATCCGACTCGGATGACCCTATCCCTACTCTAAGGGTGACAGTCCTTAGCAACAACTGAAAGTAAAGCTTTGATATTTTCCTTTATGAAAGTACAGAGAAGGAAGAAAAGATTGACCAACCGGTGTCTTTCGCTTTTGTCGATCCTATCCTCTCTCTTTGTCTCTTGTTCCCAGCTCCTTGCTCCCTTTGCTGGTCCAGCTACACAAAGATCCTGCACAAACAAGAGAAGGAAAACTACAAGAAACATGTACTCATAACTGATGCATGGATTAAAGTGAATCAGATATACAAGTAAATACAATACATCAATGCAATACAAGTATATAGGAGAACATTCAAAGCTTTATTGATAGAAGTAAAAGGGTTCTGAGAAGGTTACAACCATCAATGGCTCCAATCCAGCAACACCTCCCCAGCAGCAAGAAATCTCCTCTTCACCTCTATAAAAGCAATCACCCAATAGCTCTAACTGTAAACCAACAACACTTCCTTGCTTTGCACAAAATTCCAGCCTCCCTAGACCTCATAGAAGAGCTCTATATATAGGAGAGAAGAAGAAAGGATGAGTCAGCTTGAGACTGACATAAAGCTGCCTTGTGTCCTCTCCTTCTTCAATTAAACTTCAGTTCTTAAGTCCACTTGGAGATCCTTGCTTACACATGGAGATCAAGTACCTCTTACTCATCACAGGGCGAATCCCTTGAACCAAGTGTCAGTTTGGAAGCTTCCTGGGCAATTGACACCTTGCAGAATGACTGTGCCACTTGGCCAATCTCGCCCAGCGCAGGTAGCCTTCATTGGAGTTGACTTTCAGTGCAGGTACAAGGAGGAGCAGTTGCATTCCAGCGCAGATGCTCAGTGGAGCAGCTGACATGATCCAAAAATAGCCTGTTTTTGAGTGTTTTCAGGTGGAGAACTGATGGGAAGTGCTGTGGTTTGCTGACCTTGTTCTTCTAGGGGTAAGAACAACATGTTTAGGGACTGAGGATCCCTGTAATTATTGACATTTCATGCTCCATGCTGCGAGGCACAAAAATGTCTATAACAGTTGCCCCCTAAAGTATGAGGCCGTTTATCGGGTGAAATGCTTTATCTAGAGGGTCCGAAGTTCATTCCAGTGCTGAGGAGGCGCCCTGTAATACAATACAATACAATACATTATTTTTCATTTTATTTTCATGATCTAGTTGAGGCGGGCATTCCCATGCTCAGCTTTATAAATACATTTTGGTACATAGAACAAACGATCGTCTGATGGTAGACTGATAATTCTCTGCTGAAATTATCATCCTTTGAGTAGGATGATCATCTGCTGCAATGATGTACATGACAAATGCTTTTATATTTCCTGAATATGTATCGCAGCCCGGATGGATGAAACTAGATCCGGGGTCTTCAAACTCATTCGATCTTCACTCTAAGTACAAGTCGATCCATGTGAGAATTTCGCTGAAGTCGAACATGGAAAGACATCGCTTGATTACCGGTCAATGATGAAAACCGTTAACAAGCGCGAGAGGAATCACCGATAATGATAATGACCCTCAAGGTACTGCAGTACAATTCACGTGGCGTGAATAAAGGACTTGGCGTCGAACGCCACGCAAAATCTTCTGGTCGAAGGTCATTGATGTATACCTGTCGCCGGAAGTGAGAAACTTGCCATTGAGGCATGCAAGCTTCAAAGTACTGAGGGGGTTGTTCCTAGATCAACTTCTTGGATAATGAGCTGAAGTCGACAAGAAGCAATCCGTCAAAGGAGGGCCTTAATGAATCCCACATCAATGACACGGAATGGAGCTAATGATTTTAGTGGAGGTGAAAACAAACTGTGATATATGATTCAGGGTGGCGATCATGAATGGATGAAGGATAATGTATGGCAGTGGATGGGACACGGTTGACACTTTCAGAATGACCTATCTTGAACATATAACGACACTGATGCGATGGATCGGTAGCATTACCCCAAAAGTGGACGGTTTGGCGAAGACCATGGTGATGAGACCGGTGAATGAAACAACCCAACCCGATGTAGTACGGAGGAAAAGTGTCATGTTCAAGAGCGACTTGCTACCATTAAGCTTTGATGTTCTCCCAATTTTTCGCCAGTCATTTCTGACCAGTACCTCTTTATTTTTGTCAAGCTTGAGGAGGATAACATATGCTTGTTCTATAACCTGCCCTTCGGGCAAGCCCATCGCTATGATTTAACGAGCTTAGCGATAGGGAAACTCGTTCTCGTCTAAAGACAAGTTTGTCGCTATTTAATCATTTTAACGAGTCTAACGACAATGAAAACTCGGTCCTTTTCATTTTTAGAGAGTCTGAAAAGGTACAGAAAGTTAACTCCATAATTCCTTTTTCGTCATCTAATCCCTTAAGTCCGAAAAAGTATAAAACAATACAGAAGGGATGGGTGTTCGGTACTTTTAATGAGCCAAACAAAACAAGCGCTCGATCTTTTTGTGTAATAATCCCTCAGGTCCAAAAAGATTAAAGTCTAAAAGAGGGATAGCTCTTCCGGTCCCTTTAACGAGCTGGAAGGCCAGAACTCGGCAAACTTTTCATATTTTACGAGTTAGTGAAAAGAGCTCAAAGAAGACTCGTCTTTTGAGGAACGAGTGATAAACAAGGATAGCAACTGATTCCAGGTACAGGTTGGAATTTTCCAATCACGGCAGTGTCACAAGGATGGCTAGGTGAAATCACTCTTCACAGCTGTTTCTCAAAAGAGGTAAACACACAAATGGAGGTGAACGATCGGCCAAATGAACAGTGGAGGTGACGGTGCATAAACACGACCAAGGCTTTTATGGCTGATGAATTTACGATCTCAAAAGGGTATTTACCAGTTCATTTTTTCTGAATGAGCTTGAACTCTAAAGGAAAGCCTGCTCATAAACTTATGTTTATTTTTTAACGAGCATGAACTATGCGCTAAAACTGCTCGGATCTTGCGTTTATTTTTTAACGAGCATGAACTATGTGCTAAAACTGCTCGATATACCAGTCATAAGAACGCCTCCTGTGAGATAGCTATTTTTTAAGGAGCTTTACCTCACGAAGCTATGCTCCAATTTTGGAAAGTTTTTACCTTTGCCCCATAGGCTTTCTTCATGCAAGGTCGGAAACGGCTAATCCTACGAGTTTAAAGGGTTAGACCTACGGGTTTAAAGGGAGGACCTAAAAATTTAAAAAATAAATAGTCGCCCCTTGCTTACATTCCAAAAGTTTGCATGCCCCCAGGCGTAGGACAGAATTTCGAGGCTGCCCCTCCTCTCCCCTACTTCTTCTTTTCTTTGGGTGTTCACAGCTACTTGTCATCTTGCCAATCTAATGTTAACGATACTAGTCTTCTCGTTATTTTAGGGGGTCTTATGCGGTACTCAGGCTTCCCGTTGGCCCAACTTTTAACGAACAACTATTTGTGACAAGAGAAGAACACTACTCAAAGACAAAACATTGGTATTATTGAGGGAGGCTTGCCTTTTTCTTATTATCCGAAGAGGGTTCTATTTGCTGCCGCAAATCAATCTCTTTCTTCAGCGATGTCTATCATTGGGTTACTCAAAGATGGTTACCCCTTGTCACAACAATATAGTCTCCTTCTTTGGAGGCTGCCCCTACTTATCCTTCAAAACATTTGTTTTAATGGGTGAGGCTTGCTTTTCCCCAAAGATGGTCACTACTTGTTACAATAAAGGGAATTCCTACTTGGGCAGTGCCCACCTATTTAGACAAAGGTGAATGACTCCTTAGCCGAACACATAACTTTAACAAAAGAATACTATTCAAGAACAACCCCTCTTCCATCCACGGACGGGGTACGGACTAGTCATATTCTTCTGCGGAAATTCTGCCTTATACCCGGGGTTTCTTCTGCCCAAAACAGACCAGGGTGCATGCCCCCTGGGTTCCAGTCTTTCTTTCCGAATCACTCGCACTCATCGGGAAGGAGGACTGGGGGCGGAGGTGAATCTTGTGTGAACGGACCATTTAGGAATGGTATTTGACTATTTGCGATGCGAGATCCCGGAAATGAAAGTTGGTCTACGAGCTTGACCATCCTTCCTTCGTGTGGAAAACACATTACTCTAAAGAGTGAGGAGACTATCGCTCCCATGCAATAAATATAGTCACGTCCAAGGAGTAGGTTATAATCCAAGGGTCCTTGGACAACCATCACGTTCAAATTAACGGTCTTCCCTTTCAATGTAACAGGCACATTGGGGAGGATTCCTAATGGTCGACTGGTTCCTTTATCAAAACCTGAGAGATTTCTTAACTCAGGTAAAAGCGCTGGGGAACCCAGTGCTTTCCAAGCAACAGAGGAAAGGATACTCACAGACGCCCCTTCATCAATGATAGTACCAGCCATGATCATTATATAGATCTGGACAATGATTCCGAATGGTACACTGGCTGGTAACCGGGGTCTGCCTAGTTGATTCCAATCAAAGGATACAACCAGGTTGCTTGGTGGTGGGACCGAATATACGGCCGGATATGACCCTGATGATGTTCCTTCCTGCGATAAAGGAATGGGCGCATTGCCCTGACGCTCATCAGAGTCGGTGCTGATGAAAAGAACCTGGATGGTGTCATCCTTATTCTCTTCAGTGAGGGTGTCGCATGAAGATGACTCTTCGGCGACGGTGTCATTTGAAGATGAAACTTCTGAAGGTAGAACCGGGTCAACTGCCGTATCGACCTTTGGACTTTCATCCGGTCTGGATTCAGTAGGTTCATTTTCAGTGACTGACGCTTCAGCCGACCACTTGAGCGGGCCAGCTGTATTTTCAACCAACGAAGGACTTGGCACGAGTTTTTTGTATCCAGGAGGAAGTTTTACCGGTGAAACCGGACGATCTTCCAAAACTCTCTTCGCTTCGTCTAAGAAGGGACAACGGTGGATGGCATGACTGCCTTCACACAACTTACAGGGGAATCTTACTCCCCCTTTTTGTCTTGATCCTTCACTTTCACTGGTCGACGGAAAACAATCAACCTAATGGTCAGAGGTTGATGCCCCCGAATTGTGCAGACGAGGGGACCAGTCCCTTAGTATCCGGGGGATACAGGGACAATCTCTGTGGAAATGGTCTCCTCTACATATGACACATGGCGATTTAGGCCCGGTCGGTGCAGTGTGTGAGTTTTTGTCAGCTGTCTTTTGCTTGCCCCCAGCTGCCTTCGCCATAGGCTCCTTCTGCTTCTTTTCTTTCTTCTTCTTTTCCTTCTTCTCTTTGGGAGGTTGACTTTTGCCAGCTCCACCTTGCGAAGATGAAGGATCAGAGGAAGTATTGTAAGAAGTGGAAGGCTGGTGGGTAGTTCTAGACTGGTCTGACTGTTGATTCGATTGCTCAGGATTAGTGGCGATCTGGACTACATTAGTTGAAAAGAGCCATACAGGTAGGCCAATTGTCAATCCTGGAAGTGACAATGTCGCCATATGAGGCGCACCAACATCTCCCCAAGAGGGGAAGGGATTTGGACTTCCGCCAAGGTTGCCTCCTTGGTTGGTGGGCTCCATACTTTTCAACTGAAAGATCAACGTGGGAATAACAGGTGATTTTGTTCCGCTTAAAATAAATTTTATTAACGACGCTTTTAGACACAAACTTGCTTTTTCATATTTTAAGAGTCGAGAAAAAGCTAAAGATGACTCTAGTCGCCTTCGATGTATTAACGAGCCCGAAGTGACAAATGCTCAGTTGGACTTTTTCAGTTATAGAGTTTGAAAAAGGCCAAAAGAAACTGCTCTGGAGATCTAGGCAGAGGGTGTGCCAAACCTTTCGCGAAACCACAGAATACGTTTTACGGTACGGGTGGTCGATCTTCGTGAATGCTGTGTTCACGGCATCGCGATCAGTAGGGCGGCCGACACGGCTTCCTAAGGATAAAGGATAAATGCCTATAGGGGTCTCCCAATATACGCGACGGTACGCGGGAGCACAAGTCCGTATTAGTGCCACCGACTCTCAGGAGGAATCACCCACCTTTGTAGAGATCGACAGTCACTATGTTTAACGACACCGGAACACGTCTCTACCTAGACCTCTAGATGTTTGCGTTATGTTACAAAGCGTTGTTATGTAAATTGGGTTTATTTTAATGTTGATCTTGCTTAGCAGTTTGCCTTTAAGGATCACCACGAGATGTATATATACAACTTCCTAAATGCAATCTAAGATGAGAAGCAAAACTTTTCAATCTTTCAACTTTGAAAACCTTAATCTACTGAGGGAAAAGAAAGACACAACTTTTCGCACAGATCATAGAACACACACTAAAATGCAAATTTTCCTAAATCGTCAAGCACACAGTCAAATGCAAAATGCACAATGCAGATATTTCTTTTCGTTATCCTTAATGTTGATGTAAGACAAAAAGGAAACTGTTGTATAACTTTGAATCTAATTTCGAGCGAAAGTAAACAAGCTTGTCCAAAATCAAAAGACACCTTAAGATCGACTTATTTAGACACTGGAAATGTATAGATTCAAACCACAAGATGAAAAACAAACAAACTCAAACAGCCATGAACAATAATAAAACTAGCTCTCAAGATCACAAAGACACTTTTACAGTTCAGGATCTAAGAGGCCACAGCTATACTGGTTTGGTTTTCACAATGGGAAACTGTAACTGAAACAAGAAATACTGAAAGAACAATCACAGTTTCATCACACAACTGAGGCGGAATAATGTCAAGGAAAGTTGGTTTACAGCAAGTACAATGACAAGCAATCAGCAGCAAAATAACAGTGAAAACAGGGCTCAGACACAGTGGGAAACCTCAGGAAGACTTAGCCTAACTGGATCAGCGCAGGCTCTGGTCTGTCAAATTGACTCTCAGCGCAGTTCCCGAAGGGAGTACCTGTGCTGGAATGCAGACTGCCTGTGGACAGCCTGCACTGAGACACGAGAGTTGCGTTTACAAGGATTTCCGGGTCATAAAAAGCTCAAAAATTCACTGTTTTTGCTGAATTAAAAAGCTATAGGTCAAGTACAAGCTAAGGGATGATCAAGAGGATGAAAAGCTATCACAAAGAGTACAAGAGTCTTTTGTAGATCAGCTCTTCAAATCATGAATCTGCTCAGTAAATGAGCAAGAGTAGCAGCCCCTCTACTTCGCTTTTGATATAGTCAAAAGCTTTTCGATTTGGTACTCTTTGGTTCAGGAAATGAATAGCAAAGATACTACAAACACCAACAAGATACTGGGTTCCCCAGCGGAGTCGCCAGTTTGTTGTGGAGAAAAGTATCCGACTCGGATGACCCTATCCCTACTCTAAGGGTGACAGTCCTTAGCAACAACTGAAAGTAAAGCTTTGATATTTTCCTTTATGAAAGTACAGAGAAGGAAGAAAAGATTGACCAACCGGTGTCTTTCGCTTTTGTCGATCCTATCCTCTCTCTTTGTCTCTTGTTCCCAGCTCCTTGCTCCCTTTGCCGGTCCAGCTACACAAAGATCCTGCACAAACAAGAGAAGGAAAACTACAAGAAACATGTACTCATAACTGATGCATGGATTAGAGTGAATCAGATATACAAGTAAATACAATACATCAATGCAATACAAGTATATAGGAGAACATTCAAAGCTTTATTGATAGAAGTAAAAGGGTTCTGAGAAGGTTACAACCATCAATGGCTCCAATCCAGCAGCACCTCCCCAGCAACAAGAAATCTCCTCTTCACCTCTATAAAAGCAATCACCCAATAGCTCTAACTGTAAACCAACAGCACTTCCTTGCTTTGCACAAAATTCCAGCCTCCCTAGACCTCATAGAAGAGCTCTATATATAGGAGAGAAGAAGAAAGGATGAGTCAGCTTGAGACTGACATAACGCTGCCTTGTGTCCTCTCCTTCTTCAGTTAAACTTCAGTTCTTGAGTCCACTTGGAGATCCTTGCTTACACATGGAGATCAAGTACCTCTTACTCATCACAGGGCGAATCCCTTGAACCAAGTGTCAGTTTGGAAGCTTCCTGGGCAATTGACACCTTGCAGAATGACTGTGCCACTTGGCCAATCTCGCCCAGCGCAGGTAGCCTTCATTGGAGTTGACTTTCAGCGCAGGTACAAGGAGGAGCAGTTGCATTCCAGCGCAGATGCTCAGTGGAGTAGCTGACATGATCCAAAAATAGCCTGTTTTTGAGTGTTTTCAGGTGGAGAACTGATGGGAAGTGCTGTGGTTTGCTGACCTTGTTCTTCTAGGGGTAAGAACAACATGTTTAGGGACTGAGGATCCCTGTAATTATTGACATTTCATGTTCCATGCTGCGAGGCACAAAAATGTCTATAACAGTAGCTCCCTTCTAGCAGAAGCTGGAGAACGAGAGAAGGTTGTAACCTTCTACAAGTAGAAGCCTGCGTACTGGTATAAGTCTACACCAGTACAATATTGTAAACAAATTTTATTATTATTAAAAGAAGACAGAGAAGACAACAACAGGTGCTTTTTACCCACATTGGGTTTCCACATTATATTTTGGTGTTCATGTGTTTTTCTTATGTGTGATGCTTTATTCTACTTTTACTGCACTGTCTAATAAATCTCTGATATACTGGTTAAAGTTCAATGCATGATAAATTGGGTAATTCAAAATTTCTCTGCATATACATTGGTTGCTTTAAGTATAGTCATGTGTACATGCTGGTTCACTTAGCTAAAGTAGCGTATACAAATCTGTTTTGGAAATAAAATTATTGACCTGATTGATCCAGGTGGATATTGGTGGCCACCTGCCAAGTCCACCTGGACCCCCACCCTTGTCTTTCTCAGCATTTTCAGTTTCCTTAATTGTAGCACAACTTACTATTTTTAGCAGTTGTTTGGGTCCTGAACTTCTGGAGCCGTTTTGAGGCCCTAAACGACGTTTTTTGGGGAATCCGGGGGCATTCCTTACTCAACATGGACATCCAGTGGCATATCACAGTGAAACACTTTCAGACACAGTCCGGAAGTACCCCACTTATGATAAAGAGATGTATTCCATTGTACAGGCCTGCCGACAATGGAAGCATTACATTTTGGGGAAGGAAACGGTCATCCACACAGAACACTAACCTCTGCAGTTCATACAGACCCAAGGGAAATTGCAGAATGATCGCCATCAGAAGTGGTCTACATACCTGCAACAGTTTCACTTGAATATCAAGTATTGAAAAGGGCAGCACCAATAATGTTGCAGATTGCCTCAGTCGGCCACCGATCATGGCGCTAACCAACGTGCTCAACTCTTGTGGGCACGAGACTTCTGATTGGCCACTTCTCTACAAAAGCGACCCAGAATTCGGCCACACATACCAGACACTCTTGGAGGGTCGACATGTTGCATATTTTCACCTCCAGGATGCCCTATTATGCCACCTCGGTCACCTTTGTGTTCCTTCAAGCGAGCGTGCAAAGATGATTTGGGAAGCACACTACAGTCGGGCTGCTGGGCATTTCGGGGTTGAGAAAACAGTGGCAGTACTGCAAAATTATTTCTATTGGCCGAATCTTCGATAGGATGTTGGGAAGTATATCCGATCATGTACTGCCTGTGCCATTTCCAAACCGACCATTAAGAAGCACGGCCTCTATACCCCATTTCCTACCCCTAGTCGACCTTGGGAATCCATCTCCATGGATTACATGTCAGGCCTCCCTTCCACTAAGCATGGAAATGACTGTGTTTTAGTGGTGGTCGACAGGTTCTCGAAGATGGCCATTATGGTGGCCTCCAAGAAGAATATCACAATAGAAGCCACTACTAAACTCTTCTTTGAATGAGTGTGGGTGCACTTTGGGATCCCACAGTCTATCATCTCAGATCGGGACAGTCGGTTTCTCAGCACATTCTGGTCCAGTCTCTGGTCAATGCTGGACACCAAACTCACGAAGTCCACAGCCTTCCATCCTCAAACTGATGGCTAGACAGAGGTTGTCAACAGGATGTGTTATGAAACCAGCTCACAAAAAGATAGAAAAGAGAGATCCACGCCTTAGAATTCAGCCTCTTCGAGGGGGCAACCTCCTTTACATTACATAAATGAACAATTCTTGGATGATACAAATGAAAATACCTCCTTTCTATATATAGGAGTCTAAGTGGTCCCAATACAATCAAAGCCTACATAACAATAATATTGTAGGGCACAACAGTAACAATGGTGGGCTTCTATGTGGCATAATAGTAACAATATGGGCACTACATGGGTACATCAATATAATATGTGGGTTATACTAATAACAATAAGGGGTTACACTAGTAGTATAGGGGCCTAACATGCCCCTCTCCTTCAAAAAGCGTTGTCCTCAACGCTTGAGTAGTTCTTGATGCTTCTATATAAAATTCTTGTCCTCCCATGTGGACTATTCAGCGGGTAAGTTCTTCCACTTGATGGGATACTCTGAAATTGATTGATTTCGTATCTGCCGGGTTCTTGTTTCTGTGACTGCTCCAGGTTCCAATATGATTTTTCCTTCCTCTTCAATTTCTGGCAATATTGCTTGAATTGGGATCTTTTGCAACTTTTGAATAAGTGGCCATACTTCTTCGTTCTTCTTCCATTCATCCGTTGCTTCGTTTATCCAATTTGGTTGGATAATATAAATAGCACAAAACAATGCTTCCACATCCTCATCCTTGAAGCGTCTTCCCATTCGGTAAGGTCGCCATTTTTTAAGTGCATGTAGTATTGCCAACATTTCCTTCTCATAAATAGCTTTCTTGAGATGTAGCAGTAAAAATACCCAATCACTCACATCAAAACATTTTTCACTATGATGTTGATCTACCTGTTGTTTCATTTGATTTTGCACCGAAGTGGCGTTATCCTTTAAAAGTTGGAGAACTTGCTGTTGATGCTCGATATGATCTTTCACTTCTTGAACATTTTTCTTCTTGATGTGTCCTTCTATCTTGATAGTTTGAGGAGTGGTAATTTCATCCATTGAATTACAAGATATGGTTGGATTCATTTCTTCTTTCTCGATGTGATTTTTCACTTCTTGCACCTTTTTATTCGTGATATGTCCTTCTATCTTGAGAGTTTGAGGAGTGGTAATTCTTGCCAATGCTTTACAAGATATGGTTTGATTCATTTCTTCTTTCTCTAGGGTGGTGTCCTGACGTATATCCTCTTCTTTTGATGTTTCTTGATCCTTTTCTTCCTCCTCTTCATATTCTATGTGAAATAATTTCTTCTCTGCACACCTATGACCTTTAGTGCATTCGCTATCACAATTGTAACAAAGCCCTTTTTCTCTTTTTTCTTCCAATTGTTGTGGTGTAACCCTTGTAGGTTGTGGAAGGTTGGGAGAAACAACACTCCCATCTTTATAGTTGTGAGGGGTATGCTTCCCGGTTTCCATAATTTTGCTTTCCATTATGTCACAAAGCCCTTTTACTCTTTCCAATTGTTGTGGTGTTGCTCTAAAGAAGGTGTTGCTCTTTATATCCTCATAATGTGCTATCATTTACTCCATGAAAATTGACCACGTAACAAGTTTTTTACGAGAACAAAGCCCTTTGTACCATAAAAATTGATCTGGTTCTAAATATGAAGATGTAATACATACCTTTTGTAACAGTTGTACACCATGTATATCAAAATATTGCTCCATCTGAAGTATCCAATTTACCGGATCCTTGCCATCAAACTTCCTCATCTTGCTTTTTCTTGATTTTAGGAGCTCTACCTTGAAGCGACTGCAACTCTGTACTTTCGGATCTTTAAGTTCTAAAATTGTGATCTGTAGTAGCCCTTTGTGTCCTCTTTCTAATGCCACAAGTCTGATCCAAATTGGATTCTCCAAGAAAAAGTTATGCACAATCTCCCACAGTGACCTGATTATAGACTGGTTCAGTAGAGCGAACTTGTACGATGTGCCACGAGTCACTGCTTCAACCTTTGAATCTGAAACACACATAAAAGAAACTAAAATCCATCCTCTTTCTGTACCTTTTTACGAAATTTCAATCCGATCCTCAGAGAGAGAGTTATGACGGTTTTCCCCAGGTCACCTGTTTTGAATGTAATTCAGGAGTCTGCAAAAAGGCCAACTTCCTCAGATCATATCTCTGAAAATGTCGCGCGAAAAGCTCTGAAATTTGGACCCAAGGTTCAGCACCAATTCTTCTCAAATGGGTTTTTTTTTTTCGACTTCTGAAACGTCACAGAAAAACAGTTATAGCGAAAATGCCACGATGACCTGTTTGGAGCAGCGAAACCCTAGAATCCAAAGCTCTGATACCAAATGTTATGAAACCAGCTCACAAAAAGATAGAAAAGAGAGATCCACGCCTTAGAATTCAGCCTCTTCGAGGGGGCAACCTCCTTTAAATTACATAAATGAACAATTCTTGGATGATACAAATGAAAATACCTCCTTTCTATATATAGGAGTCTAAGTGGTCCCAATACAATCAAAGCCTACATAACAATAATATTGTAGGGCACAACAGTAACAATGGTGGGCTTCTATGTGGCATAATAGTAACAATATGGGCACTACATGGGTACATCAATATAATATGTGGGTTATACTAATAACAATAAGGGGTTACACTAGTAGTATAGGGGCCTAACATGCTCCTCTCCTTCAAAAAGCGTTGTCCTCAACGCTTGAGTAGTTCTTGATGCTTCTATATAAAATTCTTGTCCTCCCATGTGGACTATTCAGCGGGTAAGTTCTTCCACTTGATGAGATACTCTGAAATTGATTGATTTCGTATCTGCCGGGTTCTTGTTTCTGTGACTGCTCCAGGTTCCAATATGATTTTTCCTTCCTCTTCAATTTCTGGCAATATTGCTTGAATTGGGATCTTTTGCAACTTTTGAATAAGTGGCCATACTTCTTCATTCTTCTTCCATTCATCCGTTGCTTCGTTTATCCAATTTGGTTGGATAATATAAATAGCACAAAACAATGCTTCCACATCCTCATCCTCGAAGCGTCTTCCCATTCGGTAAGGTCGCCATTTTTTAAGTGCATGTAGTATTGCCAACATTTCCTTCTCATAAATAGCTTTCTTGAGATGTAGCAGTAAAAATACCCAATCACTCACATCAAAACATTTTTCACTATGATGTTGATCTACCTGTTGTTTCATTTGATTTTGCACTGAAGTGGCGTTATCCTTTAAAAGTTGGAGAACTTGCTGTTGATGCTCGATATGATCTTTCACTTATTGAACATTTTTCTTCTTGATGTGTCCTTCTATCTTGATAGTTTGAGGAGTCGTAATTTCATCCATTGAATTACAAGATATGGTTGGATTCATTTCTTCTTTCTCGATGTGATTTTTCACTTCTTGCACCTTTTTCTTCTTGATATTTCCTTCTATCTTGAGAGTTTGAGGAGTGGTAATTCTTGCCAATGCTTTACAAGATATGGTCTGATTCATTTCTTCTTTCTCTGGGGTGGTGTCCTGACGTATATCCTCTTCTTTTGATGTTTCTTGATCCTTTTCTTCCTCCTCTTCATATTCTATGTGAAATAATTTCTTCTCTGCACACCTATGACCTTTAGTGCATTTTCTATCACAATTGTAACAAAGCCCTTTTTCTCTTTTTTCTTCCAATTGTTGTGGTGTAACCCTTGTAGGTTGTGGAAGGTTGGGAGAAACAACACTTCCATCTTTATAGTTGTGAGGGGTATGCTTCCTGGTTTCCATAATTTTGCTTTCCATTATGTCACAAAGCCCTTTTAATCTTTCCAATTGTTGTGGTGTTGCTCTAAAGAAGGTGTTGCTCTTTATATCCTCATAATGTGCTATCATTTCCTCCATGAAAATTGACCACGTAACAAGTTTTTTACGAGAACAAAGCCCTTTGTACCATAAAAATTGATCTGGTTCTAAATATGAAGATGTAATACATACCTTTTGTAACAGTTGTACACCATGTATATCAAAATATTGCTCCATCTGAAGTATCCAATTTACCGGATCCTTGCCATCAAACTTCCTCATCTTGCTTTTTCTTGATTTTAGGAGCTCTACCTTGAAGCGACTGCAACTCTGTACTTTCGGATCTTTAAGTTCTGAACTTGTGATCTATAGTAGCCCTTTGTGTCCTCTTTCTAATGCCACAAGTCTGATCCAAATTGGATTCTCCAAGAAAAAGTTATGCACAATCTCCCACAGTGACCTGATTATAGACTGGTTCAGTAGAGCGAACTTGTACGACGTGCATCGAGTCACTGTTTCAACCTTTGAATCTGAAACACACATAAAAGAAACTACAATCCGTCCTCTTTCTGTACCTTTTTACGAAATTTCAATCCGATCCTCAGAGAGAGTTATGACGATTTTCCCCAGGTCACCTGTTTTGAATGTAATTCAGGAGTCTGCAAAAAGGCCAACTTCCTCAGATCATATCTCTAAAAATGTCATGCGAAAAGCTCTGAAATTTGGACCCAAGGTTCAGCGCCAATTCTTCTCAAATGGGTTTTTTTTTTCGACTTCTGAAACGTCACAAAAAAACAGTTATAGCGGAAATGCCACGATGACCTGTTTGGAGCAGCGAAACCCTAGAATCCAAAGCTCTGATACCAAATGTTATGAAACCAGCTCACAAAAAGATAGAAAAGAGAGATCCACGCCTTAGAATTCAGCCTCTTCGAGGGGGCAACCTCCTTTAAATTACATAAATGAACAATTCTTGGATGATACAAATGAAAATACCTCCTTTCTATATATAGGAGTCTAAGTGGTCCCAATACAATCAAAGCCTACATAACAATAATATTGTAGGGCACAACAGTAACAATGGTGGGCTTCTATGTGGCATAATAGTAACAATATGGGCACTACATGGGTACATCAATATAATATGTGGGTTATACTAATAACAATAAGGGGTTACATTAGTAGTATAGGGGCCTAACAGGATGATTGTGCACATTCTGCGCATGTATAACTCAAAGCATCCACGCACATGGGACGAGAGCCTCCCCTATGTTCAGCACAGCTACAACTGAGCTCTTCACCGCTCCACTGGCCATAGCCCTTTTCAGGTGGGTTTGGGATTCCAGCCAATATGCCTCATTGATGTGGCCATGCCACTTGCAGCTACTCACATGAATTCAGCTCATGTCCAGTCCGAAACAGATAAGGCCACCAGCTTCATTTAGCGCATCCAACATATTCGCCAGCAAGTCCATGACATTCTTGAGAAATCAAATGCCAAGTACAAGCAGCGACATGATCAACACCAAGTGCCACACAAGTTTCAGGTGGGTGACAAAGTCTGGTTGCATTTGCAAAAGGAACGCCTTACTGGAGCCTATCAGAAATTGAGACCACTCTGATATGGTCCTTACACCATTACTAAGGCTATGGGAGACAATGCATTTGAGCTCAGCATTCCCCCATTCCTTGGCCTGCACCCAGTGTTCAATGTGGACCGCCTTCGGCCATACTTTCCACCATTGCTAGACACATCCGACATTGCAGAACAGCTCAAACCCACAGAATTAAATCCAGATTGCATGGAACAAGCTGCAACTGATCGGATCATGGACACACAGATCAAGAACACTGGCCAACAGAATATCCAACTGTATCGAGTTGTCAAAGTAGGCCAACTCCTTCAGCAGGGCAAGTGGCTCACCAGGGAACAAGTTCAGCAGAAGTTTCCTCATCTCATGGAGGAGCTCAACGCAATGGGGACCATTGCTTCCTAAGGGGAGAGGAATGATCCAGGTGGATATTGGTGGCCACCTGCCAAGTCAACCTGGACCCCCACCATTGTCTTTCTTAGCATTTTCAGTTTCCTTAATTGTAGCCCAACTTACTATTTTTAGCAGTTTTTCGGGTCCTGAACTTCTGGAGCCGTTTTGAGGCCCTCAACGACGTTTTTTGGGGAATCCGGGGGCAACATGGGTCCATGGAATGGACCGATGTTGCCCATTCCAACAATGATATGGATCGGATAGATCTTTCTAATGAGCTATTGTACGCATCAAACGAAGATCATATGCCAAAGTTACGACCCTGGGAAGTTGATGTACCAATTTACCCCAAACGAGGCCCACAGTTTGGCGTTTCATCTCCTAGGGTTAGGTTTTGGAATGTTAAGGGTTTTCCATTGTTTCTCAACAATAAATAGGCCTTCGAGCCTCATTGTAACACAGTTCAGAGGCATGTAGCCATCACATCTCTTCTCAGAGATAAGCTACCATCGCCCTAGCTGGTTTATTTCCATTTCTGGTTGTAAGCATATTTCATTATTTTCCATTAATGAAATGAAGTATTATTTCCGCTGCATCTCTGTGTATATGGTTATCTCTGTAATTTGTTGCGTTCCTGTTTAAATCTGGATCAGTGGTATCAGAGCGGTCTGCTTTTTCTCTGTTTTTCTTTGCATGTCCCCAACAAGGTCGGGATATAAGGAGTTAGGGCTTGAACTGGTTGAACCTTTGCAAGACCAGCCTCGCAAATCCCGACGGCCTCCCATGGCGGATGAGAAGAAAGACGAGGGGGCAGGAGATCCCATCAAAATCTTGCTCGAAGAAGCACTCGAGCGACAACGGAACGCGATGATGGACAGCTTTGCCCAGATCCTTCAGCGGCTACCCAGAAGCAACGCATCGGCTTCCAGCAGCTACTCTGGAAACGCCACACCCTTTAAGGTACAAGTTAATTTTGAAATCCCCATATTCGAGGGTCAGATAGACGCAGATGCCGTAGATAAATGGTTAAATCTGCTAGAGGGTTATTTTTCTGTTCATGAATTTTCGAGTCGGGAAAAGATTGTTTTTGCTCTTCTCAAAGCAGCCCCCACGTCAAGGACTGGTGGGAAACCTACTGCGAGCAGAAGGATGAAAGTACTGGCTCACTATTTTCAGCCGCACCCACCTGGGATTCGTTCCAGGATGCCATCAAGGAGCAGTACTACCCTGTCGGAAGCTATGAGGATGAATACATAAAGTGGACCACGCTGCGGCAGGGAAGGGACCAAGACGTGCCGGAGTTCACCAATCTTTTCCATACCCTTCGCACAAAGTTGGGTATCAAGGATTCAGAGCAACATTTGATACTCAAATACCGTGGCTGCCTGCACAAGTACATCCAGGAAGAAATACAATTCCTAAACATCCCCTCGCTCGGCGCAGCATACCGATATGCCGTCAAGGTCGAGCAGAAGTTTAAACAAAAGAAGCGAGACTTTGGATCTGCGAATCCAAAGCAGGGGAAAGGTGCCCCTAAACCACAGAACAAAGGACAAAGCCAAGGCGGGACAGCCCAAGACAACCAGCCGAAGCTGCAAGCAAAGAACAGCGCCGCGAAGCCGAGAAAGGACACTGGAAAATGGTGCGAGTTCCATAAGAGCTCCACTCACAACACAAGTGAGTGTCGGGCCAAGCAGTCACTGGTGGCTGAGCTAAAGGTTTCAGAATCAGATGCATGTTCCGACTCTGAGTCAGAACCCGATAAGGGTATGAAAAAGGGAAGCAGATCATTGATGCGGATCCCAGCGCCACTGTTGCTACCGCAAAGATCCAGAAAAATGAACCCGAAGATCCAGAGGAGGAGGAGCGTCTCTTCCACTCCCAGATGTGGGTAAGGGCTCCCCGATACAGTTCATTGTTGATAGCGGGAGTCAAAAGAACCTCATTTCGGCAGAGGTCGTGAAGCGGTTGGGCTTACCGACCACAGCACATCCACAACCATACACCATTGGGTGGCTTCACCAAGGACGAGATCTTCGCGTGAGCCAGCAGTGTCGCCTTCCATACAACATCAAGCCCTTCACGGATGAGGTATTGTGTGACATTGCTCCCCTTGAAGTTTGTGATGTATTACTAGGACAACCATACTTGTGGAAGCGACATGCTGTGTATGAATCAAGGCCCCGTGCTGTTATTATTACATTGGGAAATAAGTTGTTCAGGATACCAGAGGTAGCACCACCTGCCGCCATCTCTTTGATTACTGCAAAACAATGCAGTAAGATCATTTCCAAAACCAGGAAATTTGTTTTCCTGATGATACGCCCTCAAGGAAAGAAGAAGACAGTGGCCGCGGCCTCCAAACGGGGTCCCTCTGCACGACAACTACAGATGGACAAGATTGTGGAGGAGTACGAGGACATCTTCACCTCCCCGGCAGGGGTTCCTCTGCACTGTCAAGTCAAGCACTCCATCGATCTGACCCCAGGTGCGCCGCTACCCAATGGACCAATTTATCGGCGCTCCGTTCTGGAGAACAATGAAATCAAGAGGCAGATTCAGGAGCTCCTGCAGAAAGGTCACATCCGTCCGAGTTCATCGCCCTGTGGGAGCCCGATCGTGTTGGTACAGAAGAAGGATGGGACGTGGAGACTCTGTATTGACTATCGGGCGCTGAACAAGATCACTGTCCGTAATAGGTACCCGATCCCGCGGATTGATGACCTCCTAGACCAACTAAAGGGGGAAAAATATTTCAGCAAGATCGATCTGAAGTCAGGATATCACCAGGTACCAATCAAACCCTCCGATGTGTGGAAGACTGCCTTCAAATCCAAGGAGGGCCTCTTCGAATGGTTGGTCATGCCTTTCGGATTGACGAATGCTCCTGCAACCTTTATGAGGCTAATGGATGACATCTTGCGGCCATTCACCAACTCCTTTGTAGTAGTATACTTGGATGACATTCTGATCTTCAGCCAGAGTTGGGAAGAGCACCTCCACCACATCCGACAGGTTCTCCAAACACTGCGGCAACACAAGCTATGTGCCAATTTGGAGAAATGCACTTTTGGCATGACCCAGGTTCAGTATCTGGGATACATCATTGATGAACAGGGGGTGCATGTCGATCCAGCCAAGATCCAAGTCATTCGGGATTGGCCCTCTCCAACCACTCTAACAGAGCTCCGCAGCTTTCTAGGTCTTGCCAACTTCTACCGCAGGTTTGTGTTGGGTTTTTCTCATATTTCTTGGCCCTTGAGTCAAGTCACCAAGGGCGGGGCGAAAGCAAAATTCTTTTGGTCTGAATCTCAACAGAAGGCATTCAGGGAGTTGAAGGATCGCCTCTGCACGGCACCAGTGCTCGCGTTACCAGATTTACAACAACCATTTGAGGTCGAGACAGATGCCTCTGACTATGCTATTGGGGCAGTCCTTACTCAACATGGACATCCAGTGGCATATCACAGTGAAACACTTTCAGACACAGTCCGAAAGTACCCCACTTATGATAAAGAGATGTATTCCATTGTACAGGCCTGCCGACAATGGAAGCATTACATTTTGGGGAAGGAAACGGTCATCCACACAGACCACCGACCTCTGCAGTTCATACAGACCCAAGGGAAATTGCAGAATGATCGCCATCAGAAGTGGTCTACATACCTGCAACAGTTTCACTTGAATATCAAGTATAAAAAGGGCAGCACCAATAATGTTGCAGATTGCCTCAGTCGACCACCGATCATGGCGCTAACCACCGTGCTCAACTCTTGTGGGCACGAGACTTCTGATTGGCCACTTCTCTACAAAAGCGACCCAGAATTCGGCCACACATACCAGACACT
Organism: Pinus tabuliformis; assembly: GCA_031772625.1. Lineage (NCBI taxonomy): Eukaryota > Viridiplantae > Streptophyta > Pinopsida > Pinales > Pinaceae > Pinus > Pinus tabuliformis. The sequence goes on along the minus strand of CM062817.1, from coordinate 1,755,615,325 downwards.
CTTGGAGGGTCGGCATGTTGCAGATTTTCACCTCCAGGATGCCCTATTATGCCACCTCGGTCACCTTTGTGTTCCTTCAAGCGAGCGTGCCAAGATGATTTGGGAAGCACACTACAGTCGGGCTGCTGGGCATTTCGGGGTCGAGAAAACAGTGGCAGTACTGCAAAATTATTTCTATTGGCCGAATCTTCGACAGGATGTTGGGAAGTACATCCGATCATGTACTGCCTGTGCCATTGCCAAACCGACCATTAAGAAGCACGGCCTCTATACCCCGTTGCCTACCCCTAGTCGACCTTGGGAATCCATCTCCATGGATTACATGTCAGGCCTTCCTTCCACTAAGCATGGAAATGACTGTGTTTTTGTGGTCGTCGACAAGTTCTCGAAGATGGCCATTATGGTGGCCTGCAAGAAGAATATCACAGCAGAAGCCACTGCTAAACTCTTCTTTGAACGAGTGTGGGTGCACTTTGGGATCCCACAGTCTATCATCTCAGATCGGGACAGTCGGTTTCTCAGCACATTTTGGTCCAGTCTCTGGTCAATGCTGGACACCAAACTCACGAAGTCCACAGCCTTCCATCCTCAAACTGATGGCCAGACAGAGGTTGTCAACAGGATGATTGTGCACATTCTGCGCATGTATAACTCAAAGCATCCACGCACATGGGACGAGAGCCTCCCCTATGTTCAGCACAGCTACAACCGAGCTCTTCACAGCTCCACTGGCCATAGCCCTTTTCAGGTGGGTTTGGGATTCCAGCCACTATGCCCCATTGATGTGGCCATGCCACTTGCAGCTACTCACATGAATTCAGCTCATGTCCAGTCCGAAACAGATAAGGCCACCAGCTTCATTGAGCGCATCCAACATATTCGCCAGCAGGTCCATGACATTCTTGAGAAATCAAATGCCAAGTACAAGCAGCGACATGATCAACACCGGGTGCCACACAAGTTTCAGGTGGGCGACAAAGTCTGGTTGCATTTGCAAAAGGAACGCCTTACTGGAGCCTATCGGAAATTGAGACCACTCCGATATGGTCCTTACACCATTACTAAGGCTATGGGAGACAATGCATTTGAGCTCAGCATTCCCCCATTCCTTGGCCTGCACCCAGTGTTCAATGTGGACCGCCTTCGGCCATACTTTCCACCATTGCTAGACACATCCGACATTGCAGAACAGCTCAAACCCACATAATTAAATCCAGATTGCATGGAACAAGCTGCAACTGATCGGATCATGGACACACAGATCAAGAACACTCGCCAACAGAATATCCAACTGTATCGAGTTTTCAAAGCAGGCCAACTCCTTCAGCAGGGCAAGTGGCTCACCAGGGAACAAGTTCAGCAGAAGTTTCCTCATCTCATGGAGGAGCTCAACGCAATGGGGACCATTGCTTCCTAAGGGGGGAGGAATGATCCAGGTGGATATTGGTGGCCACCTGCCAAGTCCACCTGGACCCCCACCATTGTCTTTCTCAGCATTTTCAGTTTCCTTAATTGTAGCACAACTTACTATTTTTAGCAGTTTTTCGAGTCCTGAACTTCTGGAGCCGTTTTGAGGCCCTAAACGACGTTTTTTGGGGAATCCGGGGGCAACATGGGTCCATGGAATGGACCGATGTTGCCCATTCCAACAATGATAGGGATCAGACATATCTTTCTAATGAGCTATTGTACGCGTCAAACGGAGATCATATGCCAAAGTTACGACCCCGAGAAGTTGATGTACCAATTTACCCCAAACGGGGCCCACAGTTTGGCGTTTCATCTCCTAGGGTTAGGTTTTGGAATGTTACGGGTTTTCCATTGTTTCTCAACAATAAATAGGCCTTCGAGCCTCATTGTAACACAGTTCAGAGGCATGTAGCCATCACATCTCTTCTCAGAGATAAGCTACCATCGCCCTAGCTGGTTTCGTTCCATTTCTGGTTGTAATCATATTTCAGTATTTTCCATTAATGAAATGAAGTATTATTTCCGCTGCATCTTTGTGTATATGGTTATCTCTGTAATTTGTTGCGTTCCTGTTTAAATCCGGATCACTGATAATACTGATTCACCCCACCTCTTAGTATTATTTCCAACAGGTTCTTTAATGAAGGGGAATTATTTCCATGATCTGAGGGGTTGAGCTCGAATATATATGACCTAGAATATTTTAGTTGGGATATATTCGACTAACAATGCTTCTGGAATTCACTTTCTATTTTTACTTATTTATTTATTTGTGCGGTCTATACTGAAAGACAGAGCATAGTTCTACACAATTATCAGGGATAGAAGCTACAAATGCATGGAAACTTGCTACGAAAAGTGTGCAGGTCACACTTAACAAGTCATAAAGCCATTTTACCCAAAATTCACATCTTCTTTAAGGGTTTTTTATTGTTTGACTTCTAAGGGAGTGTAATGGAACATGTTTATGGATGGCGAGAGATCCATTTTAATGGTGAAGTGTCATGGCGACAAAATGACGTGTAACACATAGGAGATGACCTTGAAGAGGGCTTAGTGAAAAAGCCTATGAGGAAGATATCTAATCAATGAGGCTCATGAATAAATTGTGCTCATCACCTAGGAGAGGGTTCATATATTCACAACTTGAACTTAGCAGGAGGACTGAGAAAGCTCCAAATGGCTAAGTGTGGGACCAGTAGAGTAAGAGAGGGAAAAACATCCTAATGAGACTCGAACATGGACCAAACACATGAATGTCATCAACAAAATATAGGGGAATTCACAGGGATCATGAATAAAAATCACTCCTTGAAATGAAAACAAAGAAACACTTATTCTAAGTGCAAAATTTGAAACGCCACATTACAACACTTAGAACACAAGTTACGACACAAGTTTAGACTGTGAATATAAAGTGCGTTAAGCTATGGGAATGTGTCTAGTGCACATTCTTATGATATATAGGATCATCTAACACATAAGAGTGCAATAGAACTGATTATAGTGATGTGAAATGGTGCAACACATATAGAAGTGAAAATAGTTAGCAGTGAAACATGTGACAGTAGAAAAATGTGACACATGCCAGAGAAAACTTAACATGAAAATGCCACTTGTTAAAGTGAAAGCAATCACAAATGATAGTCGCGAATGAGAAAGAAACACTTATGAAAGAAAAGGTGTGCAAAAGGCGTTAGTTGGGAAAAATCACTAGAATGATGATACAAACGAAACCAAAAGTGAGAGGGAGACTATCACAGTAGAGTATGCACTGATTTTGGACATGGGTTGCATAGTGTATTGTGCTTATGGATTTCGTAGTGACTATCAAGAGTGATTGCACAAGCATTGCTTTCAAGAGTTTTGCAATGCCTATCTAAGCTTGTATAGAAACATGGGAATTTTTGAATTCATTAAGCATGTGTGAGCAAGTGACTTTGACATTTGAAGTCTGAGAAGAAGACTTGAACACTTAGCAAAACATAAATTGACCATGAATGTTAGGATATTCCGACACATAGGAAATAGTTAAGTATAACTTGGTCTAGTGTAGAGTTAGGTAAAGTATGTTTCTTTACTATGTACTTTTGTAACTTACAATCTGATGGTCACGATATGTTCTAGACATGAAGTGATTCGATGGTTCATTCTCTCCTCGGTATTACCGACACTTGATCTATGGCTTAACACCTGATTGTTCCATGATCTCTATTTAAAGACCATGGAGGGTCATTTGTATGGTAGCCATTCATGAGAGAAGTTTATGTAAATTTTCATTCTTTTATTAATAAATTGCCTAAAGTGGCTGCATTGGCTCAAGCCGTGGACTGTTTCCCTCTTTGAGGGTTTTAACCATGTCAAGAATAGTGGTGTATTGATCTGTGATCTATTTGTGAGTGGTGTCCTTTGGTGTTCAATCTGAAGAAATTACCTCGTAAATTCCTACATGGTATTGGATCTATTTGAGGGCCGCATCCATTGGTGATCCAAATCTGAGGCCGGTACAACTGCATTTGACTGTCGTTTCGTAGATCTATTGTTTCTGAATGCTTTCGGGCTGAGAGGACTGTTCTATCTTGTTAGGAGCATCTGTTCCAATGAGGAAACTCTTCCATTTCACGTGAAAAGGTTTCCGGTAGCACTAGCTACACCATTTTAAAAATATGGAGGTATAAAGTCTTTATTTGCAGTTCTAGCTATTCATCTCTCTGCTTATTTCAGTTTAATTAGCTCTCTATTTTTTATTACCAGATCTATATGTATGCTCTTTGCCCCGTGACTCTATGCGATCTGGGAAAATCTGAAATAGAAAGGAAGGATTTTTCTCATGCGTATGCTCTTTTCTTCCATGCCTTAATGTGATCTCAGAAAATCAGAAACATTGAGGAAAATATTTAGTTTTCGGCTAAAGCTAACCTCAAGCCATAAAGATTGTTTTTTTTTTGTATGTTCGTGTTGAATTTTGTGGTTTTTGTTTGTAGGAAAAAAAAAGATTTTTCAAGTAAGCACGCATCCCAACGTTTCAGTGACTAAAAAAAAAACCTCCTTCCTCTTTTCCAAAAATTACTAATCTTTTAAACTAGCTCACTTGGTCCAAATTTACTTTATGAGAATAGAGGTCTTGAGTTCAAGTCTTTTTTTTGTTGAGTTACTTTTTCAAAAATCACATGTAACTTATGTTTTAAAGTTACTTTTTGTAAAAGTGTTTTCACCCATTATAAAAAGTGAGTCACTTATAATTCTAAAGTCTCTTTGTCTTTTATTTAAGTTACAATATAGTGGGTAGCTCATAAAGTACGATTGTAAAAGTGACTTTCACTTATTTATAAAAGTGAGTCACATAAAATAGTTTTTTTTAAGTGAGCTAATTAGATTAAGTTTGGAAATGGCGGGGGGGGGGTGGTGTTTAAATATAAAATTATCATTCATTTCCACACATTCACACACTTCATCGACATCTTCAACAACTTTTCTTCAAAAAGTCATAACTTCTTCATCTGGAAGCCGTTTTCAGAGCCATTTTTTTGAATCCGCCTAATTTTTTGAGATCTTTCCATTGGAACACTTAGTTTCAATGTCTACAGCTTCAGTTTCTATTAAAATGGAAAGTCCATGCCAAGTTATTCTTGACAACACCAACTACTTCCAATGGTGTTCCTACATTGTGGATTTACTTAGAAGTAAATGTCTTTACATAATAGCCTCAGGCAAAGAAACCAAACCTTAAGATGAAGATAAGGTAGCCAAATGGGAAAATAGGTAAGATGAAGCATGCGGGTTGATAGGGATGGCTATTTCTCCAGACCTTAGATTCCATATCGTAGAACTTGATACTCCTAATGAAGCAATGAAACAACTCACTAAAGTTTTTGGAATTAAAAACTAAATTAGAGCCCATCAACTCGAAAATGAGTTGCTTACATTGGACTGCAATAATCTTTTTTTCCATTGAAGATTTTTTGTCCAAGTTCAAGACCCTTAGACTTCTCTTGGAAGGTGTTAAGGTTAAGAAAGAAGATGGTAGCCTTATCTATTCCATTCTTACTAAGATGGGACTAGCTTACTCTGTGTTAGTTTCCAACTTCCATTCTACTAGAGAAGCCTGTATTTCTCAAGGACAAGACTACAGGTCCTCCTCTTTTGATGCCTTTTGTTATTATTTAATAAGAAACAAGAAAAGCTCTTATATCTTTTGTTGAGTTACTTTTTCAAAAAGCACATGTAACTTATGTTTTAAAGTTACTTTGTGTAAAAGTGTTCTCACCCATTATAAAAAGTGAGTCACTTATAATTCTAAAGTCTCTTTATATTTTATTTAAGTTACAATATAGTGGGTAGCTCATAAAGTACCATTGTAAAAGTGAATTTCACTTATTTATAAAAGTGAGTCACATAAAATAGTTTTTTTTAAGTGAGCTAATTAGATTAAGTTTGGAAATGGGGAGGGGGGGGGGGTGGGTTTAAATATAACATTATCATTCATTTCCACACATTCACACACTTCGTCAGCATCTTCAACAACTTTTCTTCAAAAAGTCATAACTTCTTCATCTGGAAGCCGTTTTCAGAGCCATTTTTTTGAATCAGCCTAATTTTTCGAGATCTTTCCATTGGAACACTTAGTTTCAACGTTTACAGCTTCAGTTTCTATTAAAATGGAAATTCCATGCCAAGTTATTATTGACAACACCAACTAATTCCAATGGTGGTCCTACATTGTGGATTTACTTAGAAGTAAATGTCTTTACAGAATAGCCTCAGGCCAAGAAACCAAACCTCAAGATGAAGATAAGGTAGCCAAATGGGAAAATAGGTAAGATGAAGCATGTGAGTTGATAGGGATGGCTATTTCTCCAGACCTTAGATTCCATATCGTAGAACTTGATACTCCTAATGAAGAAATGAAACAACTCACTAAAGTTTTTGGAATTAAAAATGAAATTAGAGTCCATCAACTCGAAAATGAGTTGCTTACATTGGACTGCAATATTTTTTTTTTCCATTGAAGATTTTTTGTCCAAGTTCAAGACCCTTAGACTTCTCTTGGAAGGTGTTAAGGTTAAGAAAGAATATGGTAGCCTTATCTATTCCATTCTTACTAAGCTGGGACCATCTTACTCTCTGTTAGTTTCCAACTTCCATTCTACTAGAGAATCCTGTATTTCTCAAGGACAAGACTACAGGTCCTCATCTTTTGATGCCTTTTGTTATGATTTAATAAGAAACAAGAAAAGCTCGTATATCTTGGTCTTCTTAATCTTGGGAACTCTTCTAAGAAAGACTTAGCCGCCCAGTAGCAACCAAATTCAAAGAATCCTAAGAAGCAGTATCCTAAAAAGAATGGTCCTAAACCAAACAAGGCTCTTAAGCAATTTTAGTCTCAAAATGAAAAATCATTTCAACAAAATGATAAGGCAAATAAAAACAAAGGGAAGAAGAATGATAGACATTTCCACTTTTGTAATCGAGATGGCCACTTAGAATCCAAATGCTTCAAGAAGATGGAAGCCTTGGAAGAAACAATGATGAAGAATAACATCCACTTGGAGCACTCTTCATCTTCAACTACATCTTCAGGAATAACACTTTCTCCATGTGGTTGTCAAGCATCTCGGTCTGGTTATGCACTAAATGTATCTTCTTCTTCTCGTTCTCATGAGTGGCTCATTGATTCTGGAGCTTCTCATCATATGGCCAAAAACAAAGCCATGATTTCTTCTTTAAATGATTGTAACACGAAAAATATATATGTTGGTGATGATAGATCTCTTAGTGTTGTGGGGACTGGAACTGTTCATCTAGAAAATGGTCAATTTAATGTTGTATTATGTGTTCCAACCTTATCCGGCAACCTTCTATCTGTATATCAGATAACTCAATCAGGTGAAGGTAAAATTGTTGAATTTTCACCTCACAATGTAGTAATTAAGGACCTAAGAGATCCTAGAAAGATTTTAGCTACTTGCATTGCTGATGATTCTACAAGGTTGTATAAGTTTAACAACTTTGGGTCATCAAAGCTTCCCTCGGTATTTGTTGCTCATAATGATGAAGTGAGCAAACTTTGGCATGAGAGATTTGGTCACTTAAACTATCACTCCCTTCAGAATCTATGTAAAGAAAATATGGTGGCAGGTATTCCAACGGTATCTTGCAACTATGGTGTTTGTTCCGGATGTGTACTCAGAAAACATCATCGGGATAGTTTTTAAAAATGTGCCTCTTGGCATGCCTCAACCCCTTTACATATTGTCCATGGTGATTTATGTGGTCCACTTCTAGTTGTTTCATTCTCTGGCTACAAGTATTTCTTAACTTTCGTTGATGATTTCTTCAGACGCACTTGGGTATACTTCTTGGCCTTCAATGCCTTTGTTGAAAAACAATCTAGACATCAAATTCTTAAGCTAAGATATGATAATGGAGGAGAATATGTTAACAAAAAATTCATCAACTTTCTCTTTGAGAATGGAATTCAAATGCAACATACGGTTCCATATACTCCACAACAAAATGGTGTAGCTGAAAGGAAGAATCGCACCTTAAAGTAAATGGCTAATTGTATGCTTCAATCTGAAGGACTTAGTATTAAGTTTTGGGCAGAAGCAATTAACTGTGAAAATTACATAGTAAATCGCACTCCTACTACGGTTTTAAAGAATATCACTCTAGAAGAAGCATGGAGCTCAATTAAACCAGATGTAAGTCACTTTCATGTTTTTGGAAGTGAAGCATGGGCCCATATTCCATACGAGAAACATAAAGCTTTAGAACCTAAGAGTGAAAATGTATTTTTGTTGGATATTCTGAAGGTGTCAAAGGATATATACTTATTCCAGTTAAGTCCAAAAATGTATCATTAGAAGAGATGTAAAGTTTGCTGAAAATATATCCGCCTACGAGCCTAGTTCGGTGGATGTGCTACCTCTCTCTATCCTTTCTACTTCCGAAAATATTTCTTCTTCAGATGATGATAGTGAGCATGAAAATCCTCTGCCACCTTCTCAGGATCCTCCTTCAGCTCCTCAACTTCCAAAATGGGTCTGTGCTACTCGGGATGTAGCAAGTGCTCTTGACAGTGGTCCTACAGATCAGCGACGTACACATTCTTAGTTTGATAGAGCCTCTTCTTTACTGGCTCAAGCTTCAGCAAATTATGATCCTGACACCTTTGCATCAGCTTCATGCCATCCAAATTGGGATGCAGTTATGAATGAAGAATATCATTCATTATTGGCAAATGACACATAAGATCTTTTTCCTCTTCCAAAGGGATGAAAACTTGTTAGATGCAAATGGGTTTACAGAACCAAGTATGGACTAGATGGAAAAGTTGATAAACATAAAGCTCATCTTGTTGCTAAGGGTTTTTCACATGTTGAAAGCATTGACTATACTAAAACCTTCTCCCCTATTTCCAAAATGAACTCTATCCGCCTTGCTCTTTCCCTTGCTGCCTCTTTCAAATGGGACGTCCATCAGATGGATATTAAATCTGCCTTCTTGCATGGGAAATTCCATGAAGAAATCTATATGGAACAATCTAATGGCTTTATACAAACAAACTCCAACATTGTATGCTGTCTTACGAAATCCCTTTATGGTCTCAAGCAAGCCCCTTGGGCTTGGTATGCCAAAATGGATAGCTTTATTTTAGAAAATGGCTTTTATAGGTGTCATTCTGACAATACTGTCTACACCAAGAAAGTGGACAAGTCTCTTATCATTGTTGTTCTTTATGTTGATGATCTTATCCTTACTGGTAGTGATCCCAACCTTATAAACCATGTGAAGTCCATCCTTAAAAATAAGTTTGAAATGATAGACTTAGGACACTTGCATTATTTTCTTGGTCTCCAAGTCTTGCAATCCAAGGAAAGTATTTCCCTTTCCCAGTCCAAGTATGCCTCTGATCTTATATTCCATTTTCACATGGAATAATGTAAGCCATCCCCTTCTCCCTTTCAATTTGGAGGAAAAATTTCAGTCACTTGTACTTCCCCTAAAGTTGATGCTACCTTATACCATCAACTTGTAGGAAAACTTTTCTATCTGACCCATACTCGTCCTGACCTTTCCTTTGTTGTTGGTCTTATTGCTCGGTTTATGAAAAAACCACATGAAAGTAATTGGAAAGCAGATAAAAGAATACTTCATTATGTTTGAGGTACAATTTAGTTTGGGATTCATTACAATGCAGAAGCATCTCCTCTATTGGTTGCTTTCACTGATTTCGATTGGGCTGGTGACCTTGATGATCAGAAGTCTATTGCAAGTTATGTGTTCACTCTTGGTTCAGGAACTATTACATGGGCTTTCAAGAAACAAAGTGACATTTCTCTTTCTTCAGCAGAAACAGAGTATCATGGTGTCGTAGAAGCTAGTAAGGAAGCCCTGTGGCTTCATCAGATCCTGTAAGAGTTTGGCTTTCAGCAGTAGCATCCGACTACACTTTTGTGTGATAATCAAAGTGCCATTCAACTATGCAAAGATCTAGTCCAACATCAATGCAGCAAACACATTGAACTGCACATGAACTTCATCATAGAGCTCATATATGACCATGTTCTTGAAGTGCAATATTGTTCAACAGATGATCAAGTTGCAGACATCTTTACAAAGGCTCTCACAGAGGAAAAGTTTACTAAACTTTGATTTATGGTTGGAGTTGAGGAAGCTGTCACTAAGGGGGGGATAGGCTCTAATGCCTCCTTCCTTATCCTATTGTGTCATATTTGTACATCCTTCAATCCTATCCCAAGTTGTTCTTAAGGGGGAATGTTAGGATATTCTGACACATAGGATATAGTTAAGTATAACTTGGTCTAGTGTAGCGTTAGGTAAATTATATTTCTTTACTGTGTATTTTTGTAACTTACAATCTGACGGTCATGATATGTTCTAGACATGAAGTGATCTGACGGTTCATTCTCTCCTCGGTATTACCAACACTTGATCCATGGCTTAACACTCAATTGGTCCATGATCTCTATTTAAAGAGCATGGATGGTCATTTGTAGGGTAACTGTTCATGAGAGTGATCCGGATTTAAGCAGGAACGCAATAGATTACAGAGATAACCATAAATACAGAGATGCGATAACCATAAAAACAGAGATGCAGCGGAAATAATACTTCATTTCACTAATGGAGAATACTGAAATATGCTTACAAATAGAAATGACCCAGCTAGGGCGATGGTAGCTTATCTCTGAGAAGAGATGTGTTGGCTACATGCCTCTGAACTGTTCCGAACTGTCTTTACAATGAGGCTCGAAGGCCTATTTATTATTGAGAAACAATGGAAAACCCTTAACATTCCAAAACCTAACCCTAGAAGATGAAAACGCCAAACTATGGGCCCCGTTTGGGTAAATTGGTACATCAACTTCCCGAGGTCGTAACTTTGGCATACGATCTCCGTTTTACGCGCATGATAGCCCGTTGAAAAGATCTTTCTGAGGACTATAACGCAAACAACAATTTTTTATCTAAAAAATCGCAAGAGCGGGATTTCCCAAAAAACATCGTTTAGGGCCTCAAAACGGCTCCGGAAGTTTAGGACCCGAAAACTGCTAAAAATAGTAAATTGTGCTATAATTAAGGAAACTGAAAATGTCAAGAGGGACAATGGTGGGGGTCTAGGTGGACTTGGCAGGTGGCCACCAATATCCACCTGGATCATTCCTCCCCCCTTAGGAAGCAATGGTCCCCATTGCGTTGAGTTCCTCCATGAGATGGGGAAACTTTTGCTGAACTTGGTCCCTGGTGAGCCACTTGCCATTGTGAAGGAGTTGGCCTGCTTTGACAACTCGATACAGTTGAATATTCTGTTGGCGAGTATTCTTGATCTGTGTGTCCATGATTCGATCAGTTGCAGCTTGTTCCATGCAATCTGGATTTAATTCTGTGGGGGTGAGCTGTTCTGCAATGTCGGATGTATCTAGCAATGGTGGAAAGTATGGCCGAAGGCGGTCCACATTGAACACTGGGTGCAGGCCAAGGAATGGGGGAATGCTGAGTTCAAATGCATTGTTTCCCACAGCCTTAGTAATGGTGTAGGGACCATATCGGAGTGGTCTCAGTTTCCGATAGGCTCCAGTAAGGCGTTCCTTTTGTAAATGCAACCAGACTTTGTCACCCACCTGGAACTTGTGTGGCACTCGATGTTGATCATGTCGCTGCTTGAACTTGGCATTTGATTTCTCCAGAATGTCATGGACCTGCTGGCGAATATGTTGGATGTGCTCAATGAAGCTGGTCGCCTTGTTTGTTTCAGACTGGACATGAGCAGAATCTGCGTGAGTAGCTGCAAATGGCATGGCCACATCAATGGGGCATAATGGCTGGAATCCCAAGCCCACCTGAAAAGGGCTATGGCCAGTGGAGCTGTGAAGAGCTCGGTTGTAGCTGTGTTGAACATAGGGGAGGCTCTCGTCCCATGTGCGTGGATGCTTTGAGTTGTACATGCGCAGAATGTGTACAATCATCCTATTGACAACCTCTGTCTGGCCATCAGTTTGAGGATGGAAGGCGGTGGACTTAGTGAGTTTGGTGTCCAGCATTGACCAGAGACTGGACCAAAATGTACTGAGGAACCGACTGTCCCGATCTGAGATGATAGACTGTGGAATCCCAAAGTGCACCCAAACTCGTTCAAAGAAGAGTTTAGCAGTGGCTTCTGCTGTGATGTTCTTCTTGCAGGCCGCCATGATGGCCATCTTCGAGAACCTGTCGACGACTACAAAAACACAGTCATTTCCATGCTTAGTGGAAGGAAGGCCAGACATGTAATCCATGGAGATGGATTCCCAAGGTTGGCTAGGGGTAGGCAGTGGGGTATAGAGGCCTTGCTTCTTGATGGTCGGTTTGGCAATGGCACAGGCAGTACATGATCTGATGTACTTCCCAACATCCTGTCGAAGATTCGGCCAATAGAAATACTTTTGCACCACTGCCACTGTTTTCTCGACCCCGAAATGACCAGCAACTCGACTATAGTGTGCTTCCCAAATCATCTTGGCACGCTCACTTGAAGGAACACAAAGGTGACCCAAGTGGCATAACAGGTCGTCCTGGAGGTGAAAATCTGGAACATGCTGACCCTCCAAGAGGTTCTGGTATGTGTGGCCGAATTCCGGGTCGCTTTTGTAGAGCAGTGGCCAATCAGAAGTCTCGTGCCCACAAGAGTTGAGGACGGTGGTTAACGCCATGATTGGTGGTCGACTGAGGCAATCTGCAACATTATTAGTGCTGCCCTTCTTATACTTGATATTCAAATGGAACTGTTGCAGGTATGTGGACCACTTCTGATGGCGATGATTCTGCAATTTCCCTTGGGTCTGTATGAACTGTAGGGGTCGGTGGTCTGTGTGGATGACCGTTTCCTTCCCCAAAATGTAGTGCTTCCATTGCCGACAAGCCTGTACAATGGAATACATCTCTTTATCATAAGTGGGATACTTCCGGACCGTGTCTGAAAGTGTTTCACTGTGATATGCCACAGGATGCCCGTGTTGAGTAAGGACTGCCCCAATAGCATAGTCAGAGGCATCTGTCTCGACCTCAAATGGTTGTTGTAAATCTGGTAAAGCGAGCACTGGTGCTGTGCAGAGGCGATCTTTCAACTCTATGAATGCCTTCTGTTGAGATTCAGACCAAATGAATTTTGCCTTCGCCCCGCCCTTGGTGACTTGACTCAAAGGCCAAGTGATATGAGAAAAACCCAACACGAACCTGCGGTAGAAGTTGGCAAGACCTAGAAAGCTGCGGAGCTCTGTCAAAGTGGTCGGAGGTGGCCAATCCCGAATGACTTTGATCTTGGCGGGATCCACATGCACCCCCTGTTCATCAATAATGTATCCCAGATACTGAACCTGGGTCATGCCAAAAGTGCATTTCTCCAAATTGGCACATAGCTTGTGTTGCCGCAGTGTTTGGAGAACCTGTCGGATGTGGTGGAGGTGCTCTTCCCAACTCTGGCTGAAGATCAGAATGTCATCCAAGTATACCACTACAAATGAGTTGGTGTATGGCCGCAAGATGTCATCCATTAGCCTCATGAAGGTTGCAGGAGCATTTGTCAACCCGAAAGGCATAACCAACCATTCGAAAAGGCCCTCTTTGGCTTTGAAGGCAGTCTTCCACACATCAGAGGGTTCGATTGGTACCTGGTGATATCCTGACTTCAGATCAATCTTGCTGAAATATTTTGCCCCCTTTAGTTGGTCTAGGAGGTCATCAATCCGCGGGATCGGGTACCTATTACGGACAGTGATCTTGTTCAGCGCTCGATAGTCAATACAGAGTCTCCAAGTCCCATCCTTCTTCTGTACCAACACAATTGGGCTCCCGCAAGGCGATGAACTCGGACGGATGTGGCCTTTTTGCAGAAGCTCCTGAATCTGCCTCTTGATTTCATCGTTCTCCAAAACGGAGCGCCGATAAATTGGTCCATTAGGTAAGGGTGCACCTGGGGTCAGATCGATGGAGTGCTTGACCTGACAGTGCAGAGGAACCCCTACGGGGGAGGTGAAGATGTCCTCGTACTCCTCCACGACCTTGTCCATCTGTAGTTGTCGTGCAGAGGGGCCCTGTCTGGAGGTTGTGGCCACCGTCTTCTTCTTTCCTTGAGGGCGTATCATCAGGAAAACAAATTTTCCAGTTTTTGAAATGAGCTTACTGCATTGTTTTGCAGTAATCAAAGAGATGGCAGTAGGCGGTGCTACCTCTGGTATCCTGTACAACTGATTTCCCAAAGTAATAATAACAGCACGGGGCCTTGATTCATACACAGCATGTCGCTTCCACAAGTATGGTTGTCCTAATAATACATCACAAACTTCAAGTGGAGCAATGTCACACAATACCTCATCTGTGAAGGGCTTGATGTTGTATGGAAGGCGACACTGTTGGCTCACGCGAAGATCCCGTCCTTGGTGCAGCCACCCGATAGTGTACGGTTGTGGATGTGCTGTGGTCGGTAAGCCCAACCGCTTCACGACCTCTGCCGAAATGAGGTTCTTTTGGCTCCCGCTATCGACAATGAACTGTAGTGGGGAGCCCCTTACCCACATCTGGGAGTGGAAGAGACGCTCCTCCTCCTCTGGATCTTCGGGTTCATTTTTCTGGATCTTGGCAGTAGCAACAGTGGCGTTGGGATCCGCATCAATGATCTGCTTCCCTTTGTCATTCCCCTTGTCGGTTTCTGACTCAGAGTCGGAACATGCATCTGATTCTGAAACCTTTAGTTCAGCCATCAGTGACTGCTTGGCCCGACACTCACTTGTGTTGTGAGTGGAGCTCTTATGGAACTCACACCATTTTCCCGTGTCCTTTTTCGGCTTTGCGGCACTGTTCTTTGCTTGTAGCTTTTGCGGGTTGTCTTGGGCTGCCCCGCCTTGGCTTTGTCCCTTGTTCTGTGGTTTAGGAGCACCTTTCCCTTGCTTTGGATTTGTAGATCCAAAGTCTCGCTTCTTTTGTTTAAACTTCTGCTCGATCTTGACGGCATATCGGTATGCTATGCCGAGCGATGAGATGTTCAGGAATTCCATTTCTTCCTGGATGTACTTGTGCAGGCAGCCGCGGTATTTGAGTATCAAATGCTGCTCCGAATCCTTGATACCCAACTTCGTGCGAAGGGTATGGAAAAGATTGGTGAACTCTGGCACATCTTGATCCCTTCCCTGCCGCAGCGTGGTCCACTTTATGTATTCATCCTCATAGCTTCCAACAGGGTAGTATTGCTCCTTGATGGCATCTCGGAATGAATTCCAGGTGGGTGCGACTGAGAATAGCGAGCCTGTAGTTTCATCCTTCTGCTCGCAGTAGGTCTCCCACCAGTCCTTGACGTGGGGGGCTGCTTTGAGAAGAGCGAAAACAATCTTTTCCCGACTTGAAAATTCATGAACAGAAAAATACCCATCCAGCAGATTTAACCATTTATCTACGGCATCTGCGTCTATTTGACCCTCGAAGATGGGGATGTCAAAATTAACTTGTACCTTAAACGGTGTGGCGTTTCCAGAGTAGCTGCTGGAAGCTGATGCGTCACCTTTGGGTAGCCGCTGAAGGATTTGGGCAAAGTTGTCCATCATCGCGTTCCGTTGTCGCTCGAGGGCTTCTTCGAGCAAGATTTTGATGGGATCTCCTGCTCCCTCGTCTTTCTTATCCGCCATGGGAGGCCGTCGAGATTTGCGAGGCTGGTCTTGCAAGGGTTCGACCAGCTCAAGCCCTAACTCCTTATATCCCGACCTCGTCGGGGACATGCAAAGAAAAACAGAGAAAAAGCAGACCGCTCTGATACCACTGATCCGGATTTAAGCAGGAACGCAATAGATTACAGAGATAACCATAAATACAGAGATGCGATAACCATAAAAACAGAGATGCAGCGGAAATAATACTTCATTTCACTAATGGAGAATACTGAAATATGCTTACAAATAGAAATGACCCAGCTAGGGCGATGGTAGCTTATCTCTGAGAAGAGATGTGTCGGCTACATGCCTCTGAACTGTTCCGAACTGTCTTTACAATGAGGCTCGAAGGCCTATTTATTATTGAGAAACAATGGAAAACCCTTAACATTCCAAAACCTAACCCTAGAAGATGAAAACGCCAAACTATGGGCCCCGTTTGGGTAAATTGGTACATCAACTTCCCGGGGTCGTAACTTTGGCATACGATCTCCGTTTTACGCGCATGATAGCCCGTTGAAAAGATCTTTCTGAGGACTATAACGCAAACAACGAGCGGGATTTCCCAAAAAACATCGTTTAGGGCCTCAAAACGGCTCCGGAAGTTTAGGACCCGAAAACTGCTAAAAATAGTAAATTGTGCTATAATTAAGGAAACTGAAAATGTCAAGAGGGACAATGGTGGGGGTCTAGGTGGACTTGGCAGGTGGCCACCAATATCCACCTGGATCAGAGAGAAGCTTATGTAAATTTCCATTCTTTTATTAATAAATTGCCTGAAGTGGCTGCATTGGCTGAGGCCGTGGACTGGTTCCCTCTTTGAGGGTTTTAAACACGTCAAAAATATTGGTGTATTGATCTACGATCTGTTTGTGAGAGGTGTCCTTTGGTGTTCTGTCTGAGGAACTTACCCTGTAAATTCCTTCAATGAAGTGACCATAGAGAGGCAGACCGTAATATCCTTAGTAGACTCCAAAATTTAAGTGTAGGCAAAATTTTGGAGGGTGTTGATCACAGCGTCAACAGGTTCCATTTTTGGTTTTCACCATTATCCTACCTTATCAATCCTAATAGGTTTTCCTTGTAGATATTTTTCTCTTTTGTCTTCGAGTTACCTCTAATAAGGTTTTCAACTAAAAAATTGTTCTAGGCACCTTATAGAGGTTTTCACCTACGTATTTTATTCTCTATTTTATTATTTTTCTTTACTTCTTAGGATTCAGATGAATTGAGAGCATCTCTATTTTCAATCACATATAATACTATGTTCTCACTATCCTTCTAAATTATTCCTTTTTCAATGGTTTGTTATATGCTTTAAGCCCAAAGTCATTCACAAAGAGTGGTATTTTCTCCTCACATACTATTTTGATTTTGAATGATCTATTATCATAACACTTTTCAACAATTTATGTCCCAATCCACCATTTCATTATCTTTCGTTTGAAATATTTGAATTTGGGATCATATTGTAATGTGGTGTGCCCTTCTTTGAAGTTCATAAATTTGATGAAAATTCCATGCCAAATGTTTTTTTTCATCTAAAGCATTTCAATGTCAAAGAGGGATTTTGTTCTATTTTTATTCAAAACATTTATCTGTTGCAATCTTTCTTGTCGTGCTAATAATAAGTCCATGTTGAGTTTGGAAGTTTTCCTTAAAGTGGCAAGTTAAAATTCAATGGGAAGACTGGCTTTCTTTCCATATATTAACTCATAGGGGGGTGTCATATGGTAGTCTTCCATGTTGTGTTATATACCCATGCTTCCTTTGTCAATTTTTTGACTCAATATTTCCTTCTTATTCTGACTATTTTTTTGAGGATATTCTCCAACACCCTATTAGTCACTTCAACTCGTTCATTGGCTTGAGGGTAGTAAGGAGTGCATTTTATATGGTGAATTTGGTTTTACTCCATGATCTATTGGATGAGTTGTGAGGTGAACAAAGTAATATTCTTAATGATTATCTCCCTTGGAAACTCAAATTTGTAGAAGATGTTCTTGCTAAATAATTCCACTACTTTTTGTTTTTTAAATAGTTTGACTACCTTTACTTTATCCAACTTGTTGAAGTAATAAATGCATAATAGGATGTATTTATTCTAACTATAAGGGGGGTATATGGGATTTATAAATTCTAGAATCCAGTTATAGAAAATTCCTAGTGACACTAGTGGTTGTAATGAAACCTCACTTCTTTTGGTGGGTTTCCTATCCTTTGGCACTCTTCATAGTGAGATGTATACCTTTGAGCGTTCATATGGAGGCAATGCCAAAAATAACTAGCTTGAAAATATTATAGGCTATCCTTTTTACTACATGGTTCCCTTCACATGGCTCATCATGGCATGGATGGAATATGTCATGCACATAATCCTCCCTCACATATCCTCTCAATATTTGATCTAGTCCAAGCTTGAATAAATTTCTTGCAATCCAAGTGTAATTTTCACTTTACCAAATAGTCTTTCATCTTCCCTTGTAGGAAAAATGCTAAGGAAATCTCCCTATTTTTATATAGTTGTCTATAACAAACCAAGGGGTTAGCAATGAGATGGAAAATATATGTTTATTTGGGAATTGATCATCTATTATGTCTTCACTTTTATAATTTAATAGTTGACAAAAATTATGCAACAAATTTATTCCTACTTGTCTTGTCAAGGATGATTAGTCAAATTATTGTAAAACCAAAATATATTTGATGATTATATTATTATTATCATGTTTTTTCATGAGGCGCTTTAGGGAAAAATGGTTTTTGCGTACAAAAGATTTGTAAAAAGTGACATAATCAATTAACTTATTGTTGACTTTTTGGAATGAAAGTGTTGCTCTCACACTACACCCACATCAAAATCTTAGACTTATTGATGGATGACAAGAAGTAATGGAAATTCTATCCTACTTTTTAAAGCCGCTTGAGTCAGAGTTATAGCTAATGAACAAAATTCCTATAACTAACAACCCTAACATTACAAAAAGGAAAAAAACCTAACTACCCTAACCCTAAACGTAAAATTATATACAAAACACAACAAACCAATTAGTCCTCTAATGTTTAAACCTTAAATTATAGTAGGTCCTCAACCTCATTTAAATTATAAAATAAGGAAAATAAATGGACTATAACACTCTTATACATGAACAATTATATAAATGATAACCTTCCTATTATTTTCAAACATTAAATACATAAATGAATAAGTGAATAAATGAAGAAATATTGTATACTTAATGTTCCTCATTAATGATGTTTTAATTATTGTTTGAAATACTTATATCATGATATGAAAATCTTAATCATTAGTGTGTTATGTGTTATTAATTCATAATGAATAATAGTTCATTATATATAAAATTAATATTGTGAAAGAGTATTAATTGACCATTTTTATTATAAAATTTTAGTTAAATAAAATTAACTTATTGAGGTTTGAGATTGTGACCTCAAAGTAGCATAGCTACTGACATTACCATTAGACCACATACACAACTTATGTAATTAGCTCTTTGATCATGTAGTTAAATTTTTGCATATACCCAGATGCAGGTGATTACTCTGGTAAGTAATTTGATTAGACGGTCGGCCGGAGGATGGGATGGCCACATGGCTGCCTATGTCATCCCCCATGCCAACCTCAGGAACATTCAAACCACCTTGAAGGGGTCATTAAATGTGTCCGAAGGCCGAGACACCTCCACAACCCTCATAGCCATGGATCTTGCTGAGAATTATGCAATTCTTCCCCCCTTTCTCCATTGCGTTTTCCCTCCATGGGCCATAGAACCTTGTTCTCGCACTGTGACAGGAAGCCGATGCTGGTTACTAAGTTGTCTTGATTGTTATAGACATTTTTGTGCCTTACAACTATAAGCATGAAATGTCCATAATCTAAGGATCCAAAGTCCCTAAACATGATGTTCGTACCCCTAGAGGAACAAGGATAACAAACCACAGCAATTCACAGAAGTTCTCCACTAGAAACTGCTCAAAAACAAGTCAATTCAGGATCAATTCAGTGGCTCCACTAGCTATCTGCGCTGAAATGCAAAGTCAACACTGGCTACCTGCACTGCAACGCAGGTAGAAGCACTACCAGGGTGCGCTGAGCGAGAGTTGACAAATGGCAAGTTCATTCCAAGAGGTGTCAAGACCCAGGAAGCTTCCAGAATCTTCCTCAATGACACTTGCCTCAGTGAATTCGACTAGTGATGAGTATGAGGTTCCCAATCTCCAAGTGGAAGCAAGAACCTCCAAGTGGAATCAAGAACTAACAGAGGGAAAGGACACTAGTTAGATCTCAAGCTGACTCATCCTCTCTCCAAACATCTATATATGGATCTCTCCTCCATGAGATCTAGGGGCTGGAATTTTGTTATTGCAAAGAATTGTTGTTGGTTTGAGATTGGAATCATTGGGTGCTTAATGCTTTGAAGGGAGGGGAAGATAGGAATTTCATTTGCTGGGAAGGAGATGCTGGATTGGAGCCTTCTGGGTTGTATCTCTTCCTGAACCTTGTTATTCATCAATAAAGCTATCTTGGTTTCTCCTATATGCTGGTGTATCTTTGATGTATGATTGCATTAGTATGTTTATTTTATTTCTAATCCTGAACTAGTTATGAATATGAATCTATGTCTTTGTGCAGTGTTCTCTTCTTGTGATCTTGCAGAAACCTCTTGAAGCTGGGCGAGCGAGAAGGCAAGTAGCTGGGAACTCCCAAAGAGAAGAGAAACCGGATCGAGGGACAAACGAAAGACACCGGTTAGTCCATCCATCTCTCTTCATTCTTAATTCATAAAGGAAGAATACTAGAATAGTTGTTTCTGTTTGTTGCTAAGGCACTGTCACACCTTAGGTGGATAGGATCATCCTGCATAGGCATTTTTCCCCACAAAAAATTGGCGACTCCACTGGGGAGATCTATTTAGTCATTTTATTTGTGTCTCTATCATTGTTTGTTTCATAGACTCAACAACAACAATCGAACTGAATCTGCTATTCTCAGATGCAAAGTAGACAGCTGCTGCTTTGATCCAATCACTGGATTTGTATATGATCTGAGCAATGGACTCACAAATGATTTGATGATCCTTTGTGATAGATCTTAGCCCTTCCTCAAAGCATCCCTTTGATTGTACCTTGCTTGTTGCTTTGATTTGGCCTGAAACTGTAGATTAAATAGCAAACTGTGACCCAGAACACAGTGAGAAACTCTCGTTTCTCCTTCAGCGCAGACCCTGTGAAGAGGTTCTGCATTTCAACGCAGGTCTCGTGAAGGCTACCTGTGCTAAATGTCAAAACCTCTGTGTTGAGGGTGCGCTGATCCAGTTAGGCCTTGTGCAGCTGGGGTTCTCTGCTCTGTTTTGCCTTGTTTTGATCCCTATTTTTTGCAGCCTATAACCAGCATAGGTACCTGTCCGATAACTCCTTTTCTCTGCTTAAATTCCGCCTCCTTTTGTACAAAAAGGCTGTGAGTGTTTTTATGTGTTTGTGGCGTCATTTATAGTTTTCCTTTGCAAGAGTGAAATAGTCATCCTGTAGCCCTTGATTCAGATCTGTTGATTGTGATCTTAGGAGAGAGTTCATTGGTTGTTTACAGTTGATTATACATTTACTTTTGCTTTTGGTTTGAGTTTGTCTCTTTTAAGTGTCGAAGCAAGTATTCATTTCGAAAATCGTTAAGTATTGTAATCTCTTCTACCCTCTCTGATTTCGAAAAAGTAAACTTGTTTATATTGGTCATTTAAAAGCAAATTCAAAGTTGTACAAAAAGCTTTCTTTGTAGGCATCAATACTAAGAAAGCAGAAAACAAACACCTGCATTGTGCATTTGCATCTTGATAGTTTGCATGCCTGATTTAGGAAAAGTGCATTAGAGTGTGCTGATTTCTCTTTGAGAAAAGATGGTGTCTTTCTTTTCCCTTTGTAGCTAGGATTTTCATAAGTTGAAAAGATATAAAGCTTTCTTATCATCTTTAGACTGCATTTAGGAATTGTATCATACATCTTGTGGTGAACCTCAAAAGGCAAACTTCTAAAAAGATCAACCTAAAATAAATTGAATGAACTTAACAACGCTTTGCAATATAACGCACAACATAGAGGTCTAGGCTAGAGACGTGTTCCGGTGTCGTAAAGCGTGGTGACTGTCGATCTCGTTGATGGTGGGTGATTCCTCCTGAGGGACGATAGTGCCAGTACAGATTGTGCTCCCACGTACCGTCGCGTATATATTGGGAGACCCCTATAGGCATAAAACCTTTATCCTTAGGAAGCCGTGTCGGCCGCCCTACTGATCGCAATGCATTGAACACAGCATTCAGGAAGATCGACCGCCCGTACCCTAAAAAGTATTCTGCAGTTTTGCGAAAAGTTTGGCACACCCTCTACCTAGAACTCTAGAGCAGTTCCTTTTGGCCTTTTTCAGACTCTATAACGGAAAAAGTCCATCCGAGTAGTTGTCACTTCGGGCTCATTAAAACATCGAAGGAGACTAGAGTCATCTTTAGCTTTTTCTCGACTCTTTAAAAGTGAAAGAGCAAGTTGTGTCTAAAGCGTCTAAAAATTCATTTAATTCGGAAACACAATTTCCCCTTTTTGTATTTTGGTTGATCGAGTAATCCGCAATCGTGGAAGAAAGTCAATTGAAACCCCGTCATTCGCGGAGGCTTACGAGTCAACCGTCTTTGTCTCCGGAATTGAAAACAGTATGGACAAAGCGAACTCGTTTAACCGGTTCGAAATCTCCTATCAAAGTTAGAACAAGTGTTCCAACAACATCTGAGATTCTGGTTACTCCAAACATTTCTGGAAATCCTACCTCTACAGAAGAAGTTCAACAGCCACAGAGGGACAGTAATACTGATCCTAGTCTGAGAACAAACACTTGTGCTACTGAACCAGTTCCATCTGTAACCGGTTCAGAGAGTCTTGTTCTTCAAACATCTGTCGTTGTTGATTCAACCCCTTCTTTGGCACCAGAAATATTTTACGGACCTGACGGTCTTCCCCTTCCACCTCGTTTGATTGCGATAGAGGAAATTGTAGAATATCCGCAAGCAAGTAGTCCAACACATTTTGGAGTCGGGGTCACTCTATTTCCTTCGACATCAGAAGTTAGTCTACCACCAGTGGAAGTTCATGTAGAATCGCTAGGTAATCTATTGGATAGACTCAAAATGTCTGAACAACCGTCAACAACTAGGACTGTGTCCAATGACACAGCGACAACAAAACTTCTTGCCATCACCCCGACAATGTTTGCCGGCATACCCTCTATCCCAACTAGCTCACAACCGCTAGAAGGAGTCCACCCAGGGACTATTTCGACAGTGTGGTCCATTCCAGTTTGTTCCTACGAAATAATATCCGGCAACTCTTATGTTGAGACTCGCCAGATTGATCCATTTGGAGGTCAATTTGGGCAATCCAATCCCCAAGGACAAACAATCCCCTTGAGTTCCGGATTGCCACCGTATGGGGGGCAGTATGCCCTCTCATTACCCCCTCCGGGAGGGTATCCATACGGGAGTTCACAACAGTATTCAGGTTATACTGGAGTTACATCAAGTGGTTGGGTACCTATGCTACCTCAACAACCAAGGGTTGTGTATTCTATGCAACAATGTGTACCTATGTCGAACATCCCGACCACACCGGCTATTGTGACAGTGTCGCAAGTTCAAACGTTGCTTGTTGTATGTCAACCTCAGATTTCTCAGGTTGTAATGCAACAGCCCCTTGACCCTGTGACTCAACCACAATCGCCTACTGGTGGGGCGACACAGGTCCAAACGGTACAATTACCCCACACCTTGGTCCAACGGTTAGTATAGCACAACAGAACATGGCTTTGCAACCGTGGCTGGTGCAATATCAAAAACCACAATTCCAACAAGTATACCAAGGTTCTGAGCAGCAGATCTTTGCGAACAGTGGACAACCGTACATTCAAAACGGTCAAAATCAACCACTTTACAGTGGACAAGTCCACTAATCATATCAGTCATACCAACATCAATTGCATTATGCTGGTATGCAAAGGCCAACTGCTCAGGCAATTCCATCGTACCCTGGGTATGCTTCACCTAACCTGAATCAACAATTACCATTCATGGCAACTTTAGAGTTACCCGATTTACACCGGTTAACAAATGATCCAATTGCTTACGCCCCTTGGTGGCCAGCGATCCCTCACAAACTTCCATCGGACATTCCTAAATTTAATGGAAATCCGGGTGAAGATCCATGGAATCACGTGATGACCTTTCATCTATGGTGTTCATCAAACACCTTAAACGATGCTTCGATAAGGCTTCGCCTTTTCCAGAGGACGTTAACGGGTCCAGCGACGAAATGGTATATTGAATTACCTAGAGCCTCGTTCGACAATTTCAGCTCCCTAGCCACGACTTTCTTAACCCATTTTCAATTACCAATAAGGTATGAAATGGGAATGGAAATCTTAACCAACTTCAAGCAGACAACGACCACTCATATATCCGATCATATACATGAGTGGCGTCGTCGTCGTAGGATGGTGAAAACGTACGTTCCCGATCAGCTATTAGCTGAATGGTTTATCAAGTCATTACTTCCTGCCATAACAGAAGATGTGGCCAAGGGGGGAGTCGTAACGAAGGAGCAAGTTATTGCTCGTGCACAATATCTAGACTTAGTCTACACTCAGTCTGGAATGCTCTACGACAAAATACCTGACGCCCCTAGACCGGAATTCTCAATTTCTCCTCCTCCTAAATCAAATAGTGACTCTCATGCCGGCGATGGTGTGATTGGCACGACAAATGCGAAATCGACAAGGGCTTCATCTAAGAAAGCCCATAAGACTTCAGATCAAAATGCAAAAGAAGAAATTCTTGCTTCGGAAGTAAATGCCGTATCAGTAGATAAAGGCAAAGAAACCAATCAACCAGGAAGCAAGAAGAAGCAAAACAAAGGGAAGAAGAAGAAACAGGGTGAGTCATCCCCTGAAAAAACTTCTTCAAACCCTCCTGGGAAAGGGAAACCAAAAAATCCATGTTTTATATGTGATGAGGATCATTGGACAGGCAATTGTCCATACAAAGCTGAGCTTAAAAGGTTCTTCAAAAGTTTGCAAACCTCAGCTGTGTTAACTGATCCGTTCCCAAATCCAGGTCAAAATCTGGTTGATAGTGGAAATGCTTCCCCGTCGCAAGTGCTAATGTTGTCGATCTCCAAGCAACAAAATGATGCTTTGATTTCGACAAGGAACAAAGATTACGGGAATCCGCAGCTGTCGAACGACAAAGGTAAAGATCAACCAAGTAGTTCGACAACAACTTTGACAGAAGTTGTACTGCCCATCATTCCTGAATTAACAATAAAACCGCCAAAGGGAGTAGTACAGAATTCGACATTTAATCCTCGCGCCAGAGTGGCGCAGCATTATAAGATAGTGGAAGATTTGGCCCAATCACCATCTGCTATGTCGACTCTTGAAGTACTACAAAATTGTCCATCCCAAAGGCATGATTTGTTATCGGCTATTGGTGGGGTTGATCCTAAGGATTCCAATCTTGTATCCTTCGACCACAAAGGATACGATCCTCAGTTACCAGCTCAACTAGCTTTCCTTATTCAAGTGAAAGCCCTTAACAAAACTGTTCACCGAACAATCATTGATGAGGGGGCATCTACATGTATTATGTCGATGAGTTGTTGGAAAACTTTAGGGTCTCCGACCTTGTCGCGATCTTCGAGGACATTGAAAGCATTCGATGGAAGGACCTATACCCCGTGCGGTATCCTAAATAACTTGAAGGTTGAACTTGGGGGAAAAACAGTAGAAATAGATGTTGAAGTCATCGATGGGAATCTTGACTACAACATCCTACTGGGAAGACCGTGGATATATGCCATGGCAGCTGTAGTGTCGACTTATTTTAGGAAGATCGCATTCCCTTTTCAAGGAGGGATCACGATCGTCGACCAACAAGACTTCCTCCCTAACGGTTCACAAGTTACAGGAAGCATTCCCATGATCCATGGGAGCAACCATTCGCTTCAGGATATCGGAGTAGGCCTACTGAAAGACCCCACATTAATGGGAACTTTCGCACTTCCACCTCCAATCTATATTTGAGAAGTAGCGTTGGTAGGAGCCTGCAACATGATATCTTCCACGAAGATCTCAGAAGACGATATCAACATGGATCATACAATGGTTTTACCCCCAAGCCCAATAGAAATATTGTAGCAATCAATGTTTCGGGCATGGGAGGCGAACCCAAATCAACGCTCATCAAGCGTTTGGGTAGATAGGTCTAGAGAATATGGTACCCCATTAGATCCTTGGTCGAGAGTCCATGCAACCGACGAAGGAATCCTACAATCAATGTTGATTAAGGGGACACCATGGAATGATTGCCACCATCGTTCCATTCTTCCAGAATATGAAGAAGATACTCAACATGACCTTTATCACCCTTCAGTTTTTGAATTCCTATCAAATACTGTAAGTACGGTGGATTCCGAGTGAAACTTATCCAATATTGAAGAGACTATAGCCATAAATATCTCGACTAAAACAAATGTTGTAGAGAATATTTATGTCGGCAAAGGTTGTTCTCCTTCAGAGCTGGAAATATATAATGCTCTTTTTCGCGAGTTCAGAGATGTCTTTGCTTGGTCATATGATGAAATGCCAAGCATTGACTCGAGTATCGTTGAACACGAAATTAAGATGTATCCCGATGTCAAACCGGTAAGACAACGGCTCAGATAGGTGCACCCCAAGAAAGTCGCTGCCATTAAGGCAGAAGTTGAAAATCTTCTCCATGCTGGTTTCATCTACCCGATTCCTCTAACCGATTGGGTATTGAATATTGTCCCTATTATGAAGAAACAAGGGACAATTAGAGTGTGTGTCGATTATAGGGATGTAAACCAAGCTTGTTCGAAAGACAACTACCCTACACCCTTCATCGACCAGATAATTGATGAATGCGCCGGATGTGAAATCCTTTCATTCATGGATGGATTTTTCGGGTATAATCAAATAAATATCCACCCACAGGACCAGTCAAAGACTGCATTCATTTGTCTGTGGGGCACATTTTCTTATCGAAAGTTACCCTTTGGTTTAAAGAACGCAGGGGCGACGTTTCAGAGGGCAATGAATTATGCCTTCCATGACATCAAGAACATCGTTCAACCATACCTCGACGACCTTCCAGCTCATTCGCGAAAGCGGACTGATCATCCACAGCATTTAAGAGCGATATTTCTACATTGCCGACACTACAAGATTAGACTCAATCCGCACAAATGTGTATTTTGCGTCGGTTCTGGTCGTTTACTTGGCTTTGTAGTCTCTAAGGATGGGATTCGCCTCGACCCTTGCAAGGTTCAGGAAATCATTAATTTGCCTCCACCTTCGAATTTGCTTCAGATTCAGAAACTCCAAGGGAAAGCAAACTTTCTGAGGAGGTTCATTCCAAATTACGCAGAACTTGCTAAAGGTTATACTCGTCTTTTGAAAAAGGATGTACCTTTTGTCTGGGATCAGGTGGTGCAAGCTTCCTTTGATGTTCTGAAAGATTCTCTAGTAAAAGCATCATTAATGTATGCCCCGGACTATCAAAGAGATTTTAACCTGTATCTGGCTGCAGCGGATACGACCATTGCGATGGTTTTAGTTCAAGAAGTCGATGGAATTGAACATCCTATATATTATTTAAGTAAAAAATTGAATGATACAGAAAGAAAATATTCTTACGTTGAAAAGCTAGCACTCGCTACTGTTCAAGCGATACAAAGATTTTGACATTATGTCCTCTTTCGGAAAACTACCATTCTATCAGATTGCAACCCCATGACTTATATATTGTCGCGACAGTTGCTGGGGGGCAAGTATTCAAAATGGATAGCGATCCTTCAAGAGTTTGATTTGGAATTTGTAAAATCCAAATCAAAGAAAGCTTTAGTTTTCGCAGAGTTATTGTGCGATATCCCATCGTCGTCCAACGATGAAACATCTGAAGAATCAATCGTGGACGAGAATTTGTTTCTGATATCTGCAAGCAATGAGTGGTATGGAGATATAATAATTTATCTCCAAACCAAAAAATTTAGGCCTAACACCTCTCACTCAGAATAGAAACGTATACGATACCAAGCGAAAGACTACATGATCGTCGGTGATACGCTTTACTGTCGTGGTATCGATACAGTTCTGAGAAGGTGCCTCACCCATGAGGAGGCCGAAAAAGCCCTGAATGAGTGTCATTCAGGCGCGTGTGGGGGGCATCAATCTGGATATGCTACAGCACAGAAAACCTTACGAGCAGGATACTTCTCGCCAACCATGTTCAAAGATTGCATAACCGCAGTCAGAAGTTGCCATGCTTGTCAAATTTTTGATAGGAAAACCAGAAGACCACCCACACCTTTACAGCCAATAGTTGCTGTTGGGCCTTTCGCCAAATGGGGCATCGATTTCATGACATGTAACCCCACCTCGACCGGGGGGCATGGGTATATTATAGTCGTCGTTAACTATTTTACCAAATGGGCCGAGGCGATGCCTACGTTAGATAACACTGGTGAAACAGCTGCCCTTTTCTTTTTCAATCATGTAGTCGCCAGGTTCGGCGTACCACAGGCTATAGTTACAGATCATGGATCACATTTTCGCAATCACATGATGGTTGAATTAGCTGCCAAGCTAGGGATATCTCACGACAGCTCTACCCCGTATTATCCACAAGCCAACGGACAAGTTGAAGCGATCAACAAGGTCCTGAAGTGTATGTTGCAAAGGATGATCGGAGTTCACAAAAGAAGATGGCACCTAATCATGTACTCAGCCTTGTGGGCTTACCGAACATCAGTAAGGAATGCGACCGGGTTCTCACCTTTCCAACTGGTGTATGGCCTGGAAGCAGTCTTGCCAATCCAGTGTGAAATATCGTCTCTTAAACTCGCAATTGATCGCCTCCTCGGAACTTCAGAAGAAGAGGCCCATTTCTTGGAATTAATCCAATTGGATGAAACCCGTCGTGATGCCGCTTTGGCTAACGAAGCCCATAAGAAACGAGTCAAGGCGCAGTTCGACAAAAATGTCAAACCCCGTGTCTTCTCAGAAGGTGACTTGGTCTTGGTTTATGACCAAGAATCCGATAAATTGGGAGCAAGTAAATTTAATTCTTTATGGATGGGCCCCTATATTGTTAAATGTGTGTTAGCAAAAGGAGCCTACGAGTTAATCGATTACGACGGAATTCCACCGGCGCAACCCCGTAATGGGTTGTACCTCAAGCGTTACTATGCTTAAATAGTAACCTGTATGCTTTTGTTGTATTTTGTTTTCGCTAAAGTGTTTGTTTTGTTCGACTAATCCACCTTTTTACATTTATTGCAGATGTCAAACCTTCTGGAGACATGTGTTGGATATGCCGATGGAGCGAGTCGTAGTTCGCAGAACCTGTCCTCCGCAGCGAGTCGTAGTTCGCAGAACCTGTCCTCCGCAGCCTGGGCCATTTTTGATCCAAGCGGCGAGTTAGTAAGTTTCAGAGGTGTATGTATCGGGCAATCAACGAATAACATTGCTGAGTATAGCGCGTTGATAGAACTACTCTCTGATGCCATCACCCATGGTATACGCCGACTAATCGTCAGGCTAGACTAACAACTCGTAATACTACAACTCAATGGTATATATTCCGTCCGCAACCCAGCTATTTATCGCATGTTCCTAAGGGTTAAGATTTTGGAAATACAATTTGATTTAATTCAATACCAACATATTTCCAGAAACTTAAACACATTAACCGACTCATTAGCAAACTATGTGTTAGATAGACATTTGCGACATTTATAAAAAGAGACACATCATCAATGTTGTACATATGGATCATATAACTCAACCAGAATAAACTCTGAAAATCAAAATATATGTATACAAGTTGTTTATCGTTTATACATGATGTTCTGTAACCAAGACAAAAATCGGTCGCATGACCCAAAAGCTCAAAAATGCTAGGGGGCACCCTAGCCTAGTGATGCTCATGATAGCACGTCACGGCCTGTGCAATCATGCGTAAGAGACGAGTCCATCGTCTAGGCACACCATTAGTATGCCGCTGCAACTGTAGAGGTAACTCATCGATCCTCACATCCGGAATGCCAAGAGTAAGGCTCTCAACCTGCTCCTGCACAGCTGTGAGGTTCTCGGCCACATCAAGGTCACAAAGAATAACCCTCCCAGCAGTCTCCCCTGCTGGGGCAGCAACTGGCGTTCTTGGGCGAACTGCTGGACGAACAGGACCAACATCTGCATGCACACATGAGTTTGATTAGAGTCTTGATAGAATAAAGCACAAGGACATTATAAATAAAAACAGTAAGCAGTGATATGGTCGAAGATTTTACCAATAGCGCCCCAGTGTTCGCCATCCGGCAGTACCAAGTCCGGATCACCTCGGAAATCCATGCCAACATATGTATACTCGGAATAGACCATCTCCTGATGCTCGAACCACCTGAAGAAGGTATCAGTGAAAGAAATCTGAGATTGACCAGCATGCCTAGACATGTGATCAACCCATCTCTTCATGCGTGGCTCGGTAGGAGAAGGCAAGTCGAGTGCGATATATTGAGGCTGCATCAGTGGTATCTTCTCCAAGGCAAAGGCAGTCAAAATAGAACCAAATCCAAAGTTCTTTAGCTTCCCGTCCTTTACCTTGGTCAACTGACTTTTCATCTGAAGAAGTACTGCATCACACTAGTTGAATATTTTCGGTTGGAGGCACTCCAAGTCGTACTGCACATAGGATCTGTTGGCAACATGAAGAGATGCACTACCGACCATCCTACCAATAATATACAGAATGGACCTGAGAGACCTGTCAGTAATCTCACGGATAACGACCTTGCCATCTCTACTCGGCTGAGATCCTTCCCTACAATACTGGTGGGCATAATCTCTCACAGAGTCATTCCCTCGGGCCGAACCTAACAAAGAAATGGGGGCACCCCGCCTCGACAAGACAGTCAAGAAGTAAATTTCTACCAAGGTCAAGGGGATAGATTTGCCCCTAATATGAAATACTTGGTTGATAGGATCCCAAGCATCAAGCATATACTGGAGTAGGGAGATCTGTGCTCTCATACTAGAGATACGAAAGAACTTCAGCAGACCACAGTTCCGCAGCGCGTTCACCGTGACAGGATCATGGAGGGAAATCATGTCCTCCTCTTCGTGTTCTCGTTCTCGCCATGTAAGGGTCATTTTTCTCCAATAATCTCTGAAAAACAAACATGAGAGGAGTTAGATCCTGGATTTGATGAGAAACTGGCAAAATTTTCATCAAAAACTGTGCAACAAGACTATTTTTCTGTGCCCAGCGCAACTAGCCAGTGTTCCACCTGCGTTGAAGGTCAAACTGCCTTCATGCAGCTTGACATTCAGCGCAGGTTTCGAGTGAACCAGCTGCGCTGATGGCAGAGCGCCCTAACAAAACCCCAGGGGCTCAGGGAAACAGGAAAACAGACATAGAATGGAAAAAGGAAACCATGAAAAGAAAGAGCTAGGGTTTAGCTCCTACCTGGTCCAGACGGCATCAAAAATCGTCCGCAGAATCTCTCGAAATCAGCTGATGAAAATCAAGGGGGAAGAGGCACCTCCAAAGCTCCAACAAACCAAGTTCAAATGAAATGGTAAAATGAGAGGTAAAAACACTTTTTAATTGCTTTTTACGTAGTTCAAAGCGAAATATTAGGGTTTTAATCTCATTTTCAAGCAAATGTTATTCATTTCTAACTAGTTTGATGTAGAAATTGAGGATACAGTACTATCTTTGAAAAGGGCAAAGCTAGTCATGGTAAAAAATCAAAATTTGACCATATAAATCGAGCAGTTTTAGCACACAGTTCATGCTCGTTAAAAAATAAACGCAAGACTCGAGCAGTTTTAGCACACAGTTCATGCTCGTTAAAAAATAAACGCAAGATCCGAGCAGTTTTAGCACATAGTTCATGCTCATTAAAAAATAAACATAAGATCGAGCAAGTGTTTTCCCGCGTTTAAGCTCATTAAAAAATGAACTATTCCGGTAAATAACCACTGTGAATGTAACATTATCAGCCATTAAAGCCTTGGTCATGTTTGCACCGTCACCTCCACTTTTCCATTATCCGATCGTTCACCTCCATATGTTTGTTTACCCATTTTGAGGAACAGTTGCGAAGAGTGATTTCACTAGCCATCCTTGTGACACTGCCGTGATTGGAAAATTCCAACCTGTACCTGGAATCAGCTGCTAACCTGTTTCATCACTCATTCCTCAAAAGACGAGTCTTCTTTAAGCTCTTTTCATCTGAATCGTAAAATATGAAAAGATTACCGAGTCCTTGGCCTTCCAGCTCGTTAAAGGGACAGGAAGTGCTATCCCTCCTCTAGATTTTAATCTTTTTGGACCTGAGGGATTATTGCACAAAAAGATCGAGCGCTTGTTTTATTCGGCTTGTTAAAACTATCGAAAACTCATCCCCTCTATATTGTTTTATACTTTTTCGGACCTAAGGGATTAGATGACGAAAAAGGACTTTTGGAGTTAACTTTATGTACCTTTTCAGACTCTCTAAAAGTGAAAAGGACCGAGTTATCTTTGTCGTTAGACTCGTTAAAATAATTAAGTAGTGACAAACTTGTCTTTAGAGGAGAACGAGTTTCACTATCGCTAGGCTCGTTAAAACATACCGATGGGCTTGCCCGAAGGGAAGGTTATAGAACAAGCATATGTTATCCTCCTCAAGCTTGACAAAAATAAAGAGGTACTGGTCAGCAATGACTGGGGAAAAATTGGGAGAAACTCAAGAAAACTTTGATGGTAGCAAGTCGCTCTTGAACATGACACTTTTCCTTCGTACCACAATCGGGTTGGGTTGTTTCATTCACCAGCCACATCACCATGGTCTCGCCATACCATCCATATTTGGGGTAATGCTACCGATCCATCGCATCAGTGTCACCATATGTTCAAGAGAAGTCGTTCAGAAAAGTCAACCGTGTCCCATCCACTGCCGTACATTATCCTTCATCCTTTCATGACCGCCACCCTGAATCATATGTCACAGATCGTTTTCACCTCCATCAAAATCATTAGCTCCGTTCCATGTCATTGATGTGGGATTCATTAAGGCCCTCCTTTGATGGATCGCTTCTTGTCGAAATCAGCTCATTATCCAAGAAGTTGATCTAGGAACAACCCCTTCAGTACTTTGAAGCTTGCATGCCTCAATGGCAAGTTTCTCACTTCTGGCGACAGGTATACATCAATGACCTTCGACCGAAAGATTTTGCGTGGTGTTCGACGCCAAGTCCTTTATTCACACCACGTGAATTGTACTGCAGTACCTTGAGGGTCATTATCATTATCGGTGATTCCTCTCGCGCTTGTTAACGGTTTACCTCATTGACCGGTATTCAAGCGATGCCTTTCCATGTTCGACTTCAGAACATTTCTCACATGGATCGACTTGTACTTAGAGTGAAGATCGAACGAGTTTGAAGACCCCGGATCTAGTTTCATCCATCCGGGCTGCGATATATATTCAGGAAAGATAAAGACATTGACATGTACATCATTGCAGCAGATAATCATCCTACCCAAAGGATGATAGTTTCATCAAAATTATCAGTCTACCATCAGACGATTGTCTGCTCTATGTACAGAAAAATGAATTTATAAAGCTGAGCATGGGAATGCCCGCCTCAGCTAGATCATGAAAGCAGTATGAAAAATAATGTATTGTATTGTATTGTATTACAGGTCTCCTCCTAGCAATGAATGAACTTCGGATCCTCCTGATAAAGCATTTCACCCGATAAACGGCCTCATACTTTAGGGGGCAACTGTTATAGACATTTTTGTGCCTTACAGCTATAAGCATGAAATTTCCATAATCTAAGGATCCAAAGTCCCTAAACATGTTGTTCCTACCCGTAGAGGAATAAGGCTAACAAACCACAGCAATTCACAGAAGTTCTCCACCAGAAACTGCTCAAAAACAAGTCAATTCAGGATCAATTCAGTGGCTCAACTAGCTGTCTGCGCTGAAATGCAAAGTCAACATTGGCTACCTGCACTGCAACGTAGGTAGAAGCACTACCAGGGTGCACTGAGCGAGAGTTGACAAATGGCAAGTTCATTCCAAGAGGTTTCAAGACCCAGGAAGCTTCCAGAATCTTCCTCAATGACACTTGCCTCAGTGAATTCGACTAGTGATGAGTATGAGGTTCCCAATCTCCAAGTGGAAGCAAGAACCTCCAAGTGGAATCAAGAACTGACAGAGGGAGAGGAAACTAGTCAAATCTCAAGCTGACTCATCCTCTCTCCAAACATATATATATGGATCTCTCCTCCATGAGATCTAGGGGCTGGAATTTTGTTATTGCAAAGAATTACTGTTGGTTTGAGATTGGAATCATTGGGTGCTTAATGCTTTGAAGGAAGGGGAAGATAGGAATTTCATTTGTTGGGAAGGAGATGCTGGATTGGAGCCTTCTGGGTTGTATCTCTTCCTGAACCTTGTTATTCATCAATAAAGCTATCTTGGTTTCTCCTATATACTGGTGTATCTTTGATGTATGATTGCATTAGTATGTTTAGTTTATTTCTAATCCTGAACTAGTTATGAATATGAATCTATGTCTTTGTGTAGTGTTCTCTTCTTGTGATCTTCCAGAAACCTCTTGAAGCTGGGCGAGCGAGAAGGCAAGTAGCTGGGAACTCCCAAAGAGAAGAGAAACTGGATCGAGGGACAAACGGAAGACACCGGTTAGTCCATCCATCTCTCTTCATTCTTAATTCATAAAT
This sequence comes from Pinus tabuliformis, assembly GCA_031772625.1. Taxonomy (NCBI): domain Eukaryota; kingdom Viridiplantae; phylum Streptophyta; class Pinopsida; order Pinales; family Pinaceae; genus Pinus; species Pinus tabuliformis. The sequence continues at coordinate 1,755,580,785 of CM062817.1, read as the reverse complement.
GAAGAATACTAGAATAGCTGTTTCTGTTTGTTGCTAAGGCACTGTCACACCTTAGGTGGATAGGATCGTCCTGCATAGGCATTTTTCCCCACAACATTGATCTAGGCAATGGATTTCATTACTCTCAGTCTAGTCTCTGCAACTTAAACCAAGCTCAGACCTCCCCTATTCATTCTCTGCATTGAAATTCCACCAACCCCTCTGCTGCCAACCTTGATCTCAATCCTGCCATGGCTTGCATCAGACACCGAATGCGAAGCAGGCATGGAGGCACTCGTTGAGGCATCATCCACCCACTGGCATCAACTAGCTCTACCACTACCTCCCCTGATTCCTCCGTTGATAATCCCAATCCTCCTAACTCTCTCTATAGTCATTACCTAGACACCCGAAGTGGAAGGGGATGCTCTAGGCTCTAAGGCACAGAAGGGAGGGATGTTGCAGTTCACTCAGTGGATTTCCCCCTTCCTCCGCATCTAGCTCTCCATGTCACTCAATTCCATTTTCACAACACCTTAACCCGACCTGTAATCACTTCCACTGTGACCATTTCTTTCTCAGAAGAAATTGATTCGCAGGCTCCTCCACCTGAGAATAGGAACGAGTAGAACAGAGAGGCTCCAAGCAACCGTGATATTAGCATCCCTGGTAATCTGCAGCATGACGATGGCGAAGAAGCACTGCATGGCAAAGTTGTAGCTGGTAGTCAACCAGCTACGGATAGCAAACATGGTGACACGAGGGCCTCGGGAAGTCGACAAGGTAACATGTCTGAAATGCATGTGGGCACAAGTAGCACTGAGGCCGTTCCTCTAGCTCAAGGAAGTGGCGTGCCTAAAGAAGATGATGATTGGTATAAATACAAGTATCGGATCGAAGAGGAACCGACCCTAGAGAATCTCTAGTCTTGATGTGTGGCAGCCAGATACTCCTTTTTTTGCCAGGTGGGTGCTTCTTAGTTTGAATTGTTTTTTTCTAGTAAATTGTTTATGGTTCTAGCTATGCAATGTCTCTCTCTATTTTTTTGGACAACATTGATAACCCCTATGTGGGTTATTTCTGGTTTCATGGACTAGTTTCCCCTATGTTGGGGTAGTAAAAAACAGACAACTTTATTTTTTGGTGATGATTGATGCTCAATAATTTTGAGATCAAGATTTTCTGTAACAACTTTTCGTATCATATTAATAGAACAATATTACTTAGAAAAAAAAAATTGTTGCATATGTATTCATTTTATGAAAATGAAACCTTAATTAATTATGTAGAATGTATAATTAGATTAATAATGAATAAGATTTTATTTTATAAAAAAATGAAGGTTAAAAGAACATGTAGGTAATTAAAAGAAATTATTAAAATTAAACTCAAATAAGATATGTACAAAAATGAACACAATTAAAAGAAAATTGCTAGCTAAATCAAAGAAAATAAAAATTAGGACATTAGCTCACACATTATTTACAAAAATTAGGGTTAGTGTAAGAAACAATAGAACATGGTAAGAATATAATTTACACAACCAAAAAGAAAATAAAGCACACAAATACCAGAGCTTTAAAACTATAAAAAAAGAAAGTAAAATGTTTATGCAAAGGATAATAAAGGTAAAGTTTGAAAATTAATGAGAAAACATAAGCCCACATGTCAAAGACAATTAAAGAATGATTTGATCATCAAGGTAAATTCTTTACTTTATTGTGTTATCATACAAGTACACTTCTACAAGGTGTTATATGTGAGGAAATGGAAGGTGATGCACATCCATTTTAAACTAGTTGAAAGTGAGAGACGATTTGATCTTGCATAATAGTCACGAGGTCAATACCAACTTAAATGGTAAAACAATGAAATCAACAAAATAAAAATTCTTACCCTTGCCCACCTATAAACTAGTGGAGCTATGAAGTCACATTCGATGAGGTACTCAAAAGAAGCATCCTGCAAACCTGACAATGACATCACACAAATATAAGTTAATTGCATAAGGAGGGAAACTAGGAATAAATAAAAGAAAACCTTTCTACTAGTCACCCTCACTCATACATGGGCAACATTTGGGTGTGCAAAGAGGAATCCCTAAGTTTGATGCCACTACTTTTTTTATAGGTACACTGATAGATGGTATCGATCTTATTTGATTGACCATTGGATGAATGCTAAAGAGTTGTATTCTTTCCATCCATTTAGAATCTATCCTCAATATTTTAATAAAACATTTGTTCAAACACCATTATTAGATGTATAAATATATGTCTCGTCTACATTTGTTACATAAAATATATATTTGTTTATTTCATTTTTTAAAACTACGTCCTCCCCTTGTTCTTATTAAAATATGAATTTGTTGTCATTATTATGTTCATAATGACAAGAAATTTTGAAACTTGTAGAGGATATCAATACTTATACTTTTAGAGTTCTTCAAATTTAAATCGTTACCTATTTCAACTGTGACAAGCTTCGAACACTCGATATGGCATTGTACTCATGTCTATGAAATGATAATTAACTTTCAGTTCCTTCCTGAAGATGACATTCTTTCTCCCATGCACCCATGTGTTGATTCAAAGCCACCCAACCTTTACATTTTGCCTCCATATGGAGAGATGTTTATGACCTTCTTCGTTTAAATGATTTTGAAAGGTAGCAAATGCTCCTAATTTACAATTTCTCCTAGAAATTTCATAGACCGATGTTAATTAGACTTAAGCTTTTGGCAAGATCGAATGCATGTTCTGGGGTATTGATTATGTGACTAAAAGTAGGTATATTGCCCAAAAACCATGGATTTTCATCACACAAATATGGACTTCTACCAAGAAGCTCATGTCCATGCTCGCTAACATTCTCTCTTTATATATTTGTGTTGCACCTTTAAGGTATCAACATAGATCTATCTTAAGTATAGATCTAATATGAGCCGAGAGGGATCAAATTTCTTCACGCTCAAACTTATTTAGAGTACAAAATACAATGTGTAATTTTTCATTGTTTAAATTGTATTTTTGAATACTGTCTATAGCATATCTAGGACCAAATAAACATTTTAACCATAGAAACTTATTTTTTCATCATAAATACATAATTTTAAAAAGATGATATATAATATATACATAGTTTACATTAAATTTTTTTACATAACATGTACATCTAAACATTTTATTAGGTCAAATAATAATAATTTTTTTTTATTGTTAATGTATTTTGAAGTATATGTCAATATTAGTTCGTATTAAAATATTTTATTACAACCCACATTGACTATTTTATTAAATACAATATTAAAATATTTTATTTTAACAAATATTATTTTTCTATAGATAGATATATATGAAGTTGACATATACATAAATTAATTAACATAGATCTTCAAATAGTTTATTTAAATTAGTTAACATCTTACTCACACATCTTTTTTTACTTCTAATTACTTTACATCATATTCATTTTTATTGTCAACTCCAAGAACGGATGTGTTATAGACATTTTTGTGCCTTACAGCATGAAGCATGAAATGTCCATAATCTAAGGGATCCAAAGTCCCTAAACATGTTGTTCCTACCCCTAGAGGAACAAGGTCAGCAAACCACAACACTGAACAAAAGTTCTCCACCTGAAAACACTCAAAAACAAGGCAATTCTGGATCATGTCAACTGCTCCACTGAGCATCTGCACTGAATGTCAACTGCTCCACTTTCTACCTACGTTGAATGTCAATTGCAAAGAAGGCTACCTGCGCTGGGTGAGTTTGGACATGGCAGAGTCATTCCTCAAGGTGTCAATGCCCAGGAAGCTTCCAAAATGACACTTGGATCAGGGAATTCGACTGGTGATGAGTAAGAGGTTCTAGATCTCCAAGTGGAAGCAAGAACCTCCAAGTGGGCTCAAGAACTGAAGAAGAACTGGAGTGGGAGAGGACACTAGTCACATCTCAGGCTGACTCATCCTCTCTCCAAACTCCTATATATGGATCTCTCTCCCATGAGATCCAGGGGCTGGAATCTTGTAAATGTAAAGAATTGCTGTTGGTTTGAGTTTAGAACTATTGGGTGATTTGCTTTGAAGGAGGTGAACATGAGATTTGTTTCTGCTGGGAAGGTGATGTTGGATTGGGCCTCTTATGGTTGTATCACTTCCTGAACCTTACTTCTTCCATTAATAAAGCATTTGAGGTTCTTCTATATGCATGTGTCTCAATGGTGTATTGTTATACTTGTGTATTTGATTTATTCTAATCCTTGAATCAATTATGAATGTATGCTTCTTGTAGTTTCCCTCTCTTACCATTTTGCAGGATCTTGGTGTAGCTGGGCCAGTGAAAGAGCAAGGAGCTGGGGGCAAGCAGCAAGGAGAGAAGATTGGATCAACCATTAGTTAAAGACATCGGTTAGTGGATCTCTTTCTTCCCTCTTTTACATCTCATAAAGAAGTAATCTCAGATAGCTTTGCTTTGATTGTTGCTAAGGAACTATCACCCTTAGAGTGGGATAGGGTCATTCTGTATTGGATACTTTTCCCAACAACAAATTGGCGACTCCGCTGGGGACCTTCCCTGCAATACTGGCGGACATAATCTCTCACAGAGTCAGTCCCTCGGGCTGAACCTGACAAAGAAATGGGGGCACCTCACCTTGACAATCCAGTCAAGAAGTAAATGTCCTCTATGGTCAAGGGGATGGACTTTCCCCTAATATGGAATACTTGGTTAATGGGATCCCAAGCATCAAGCATATACTGCAGCAAAGTAATCTGTGCTCTCATGCTAGAGATACGGAAAAAATTCAGCAGGCCACAGTTCCGCAGCGCATTCACCGTGACAGGGTCATGGAGGGCAATCATGTCCTCCTCTTCATGTTCTCGTTCTCACCATGTAAGGGACATTTTTCTCAAAGATCCCTGCAAAACAAACAAGAGAAGGAGTAAGTTCCTGAATTTGATGAAAAACTGGCAAAAATTCATCAAAAAATGTGCTAAAAACTCAGTTTTCTGAGCCCAACGTAGGCAGAGAGTGTCCTACTTGTGTTGAAGGTCAGGCTGCCTTAAGGCAGTTTGACATTCAACGCAGGTTTCGAATGGGAAACCTGCGCTGAAGTTAGGGCGCCCTGGCAAAACCCTGAGGCTCAGAAAAGCGAGGAAACAGGCACAAAACTGAAAAAGGAAACCATGAAAAGAAAGAGCTAGGGTTTAGCTCCTACCTGGTCCAGACGGCGCTGAAAATCGTCTGCAGAATCTCCCGGAATCAGCTGGTGAAAATCAAGGGGAAGAGGCACCTCCAGAGCTCCAACAAACCAAATGCAAATGAAATGGTAAAATGAGAGGTAAAAACACCTTTTAATGGCTTTTTACGTAGTTTAAAGCGAAATATTAGGGTTATAATCTCATTTTCATGCAAATATTATTCATTTCTAACAAAGTTTGTTGTAGCAATTGAGAATGCAGTACTATCGTTGAAAAGAGAAAAGCTATTTATGGTAAAAATCAAAGTTTGACTATATAATCGAGCAGTTTTAGCATAAAGTTCATGCTCGTTAAAAAATAAAAGCAAGATCCGAGCAGTTTTAACGCGGTCTTCATGCTCGTTAAAAAATAAATAAAAGTAGTGAGCAATGTTTCCTCCAGAGTTTAAGCTCATTTTTATCTAAAAAATGAACCTATCCCGGTAAATAACTACTGTGATCGTAAATTTATCAGCCATAAAATCCTTGGTCGTGTTTGCACCTGCCACCTCCACTTTCATTTTGCCGATCGTTCACCTCCATATGATTGTTTACCCATTTTGAGGAACAACTGCGAAGAGTGATTTCACCTAGCCATCCTTGTGACACTGCCGTGATTGGAAAATTCCAACATGTACCTAGAATCAGTTGCTATCCCTCTCTATCACTCGTTCCTCAAAAGACGAGTATTCTTTAAGCTCTTTTCATCTGACTCGTAAAATATGAAAAGATTGCCGAGTTTTGGCCTTCCAGCTCGTTAAAGGACCGAAAGAGCTATCCCTCCTCTAGATTTTAATCTTTTTGGACCTGAGGGATTATTGCACAAAAAGGTCGAGCGCTTGTTTTATTCGACTCATTAAAGTTATCGAAAACTCATCCCTTCTGTATTGTTTTATACTTTTTCGGACTTAAGGGATTAGATGACGAAAAAGGAATTTTGGAGTTAACTTTACGTACCTTTTCAGACTCTCTAAAAATGAAAAGGACCGAGTTATCCTTGTCGTTAGACTCGTTAAAATGATTAAATAGCGACAAACTTGTCTTTAGACAAGAACGAGTTTCCCTATCGCTAAGCTCGTTAAAACATAGCGATGGGCTTGCCCGAAGGGCAGGTTATAGAACAAGCATATGTTATCCTCCTCAAGCTTGACAAAAATAAAGAGGTAATGGTCAGAAATGACTGGGGAAAAATTGGGAGAACCTCAAAGCTTTAATGGTAGCAAGTCGCTCTTGAACATGACACTTTTCCTCCGTACCACATCGGGTTGGGTTGTTTCATTCACCGGTCTCATCATCATGGTCTCGCCAAACCATCCACATTTGGGGTAATGCTACCAATCCATCGCATCAGTGTCGTTATATGTTCGAGAGATGTCGTTCAGAAAGAGTCAACCGTGTCCCATCCACTACCATACATCATCTTTCGTCCTTTCATGACCGCCACCCTGAATCATATTTCACAGATCGTTTTCACCTTCACCACAATCATTAGCTCCGTTCCGTGTCACTGATATGGGATTCATTAAGGCCCTCCTTTGACGGATCGCTTCTTGTCGACTTCAGCTCATTATCCAAGAATTTGATCTAGGAACAACCCCCCTCAGTGCTTTGAAGCTTGCATGCCTCAATGGCAACTTTCTCACTTCCGGCGACAGGTATACATCAATGACCTTCGACCGAAAGATTTTGCGTGGTGTTCGACGCCAAGTCCTTTATTCACACCACGTGGATTGTACTGCCATACCTTGAGGGTCATCATCATTATTGGTGATTCCTCTCGCGCTTGTTAACAGTTTACATCATTGACTGGTAATCAAGCGATGTCTTTCCTGTTCGACTCCAAGAAATTCTCACATGGATCGACTTCTACTTAGAGTGAAGATCGGACGAGTTTGAAGACGCCGGATCTAGTTTCATCCATCCGGGCTGCGATATATATTCAGGAAATAAAGACATTGACATGTACAGCAGATGATCATCCTACCCAAAGGATGATAATTTCAACAGAGAATTATCAGTCTGCCATCAGACGATTGTCTGTTCTATGTACAGAAGAATGTATTTATAAAGCTGAGCATGGGAATGCCCGCCTCAGCTAGATCATGAAAGCAGTATGAAAAATAATGTATTGTATTGTATCTTATTACAGGTCACCTCTCAACGATTGAATGAACTTCGGATCCTCCTGATAAAGCATTTCACCCGATAAATGACCTCATACTTTAGGGGGCAACTGTTATAGACATTTTTGTGCCTTACAGCATGAAACATGAAATGTCCATAATCTAAGGGATCCAAAGTCCCTAAACATTTTGTTCCTACCCCTAGAGGAACAAGGTCAGCAAACCACAACACTGAACAAAAGTTCTCCACCTGAAAACACTCAAAAACAAGGCAATTCTGGATCATGTCAACTGCTCCACTAAGCATCTGCGCTGAATGTCAACTGCTCCACTGTCTACCTACGTTGAATGTCAACTGCAAAGAAGGCTACCTGTGTTGGGCGAGTTTGGACACGTCGCAGAGTCATTCCTCAAGGTGGCAATGCCCAGGAAGCTTCCAAAATGACACTTGGATCAGGGAATTCGACTGGTGATGAGTAAGAGGTTCTAGATCTCCAAGTGGAAGCAAGAACCTCCAAGTGGGCTCAAGAACTGAAGAAGAACTGGAGTGGGGGAGGACACTAGTCACATCTCAGGCTGACTCATCCTCTCTCCAAACTCCTATATATGGATCTCTCTCCCATGAGATCCAGGGGATGGAATCTTGTAAATGTAAAGAATTGTTGTTGGTTTGAGTTTAGAACTATTGGGTGATTTGCTTTGAAAGAGGTGAAGAGGAGATTTCTTTCTACTGGGAAGGTGATGCTGGATTGGGCCTCTTATGGTTGTATCACTTCCTGAACCTTACTTCTTCCATTAATAAAGCATTTTAGGTTCTTCTATATGCATGTGTCTCAATGGTGTATTGTTATACTTGTGTATTTCATTTATTCTAATCCTTGAATCAATTATGAATGTATGCTTCTTGTAGTTTCCCTCTCTTGCCATTTTGCAGGATCTTGGTGTAGCTGGGCCAGTGAAAGAGCAAGGAGCTAGGGGCAAGCAGCAAGGAGAGAAGATTGGATCAACCATTAGTTAAAGACATCGGTTAGTGGATCTCTTTCTTCCCTCTTTTACATCTCATAAAGAAGTAATCTCAGATAGCTTTGCTTTGATTGTTGCTAAGGAACTATCACCCTTAGAGTGGGATAGGGTCATTCCGTATTGGATACTTTTCCCAACAACAGGATGGATAGACTTACACATCCACTTATAATGGGCTGTAGAATGAGACTCTCGAATCAATGATATCATTGTTGATGTTGAATTATGGTGGAAACCAAATAAAGAACAACAGACAATGATGCCAATCATATATTTCATCTCAACACAAAATAAATACATCGAATTCCAAAACCACGATACTGAACCAGTAAAGTTGTGGAGCCTCCTTTGAAAATGATATCTCACCAACAATTAACCACTAAAATTAAACTATCACCAATGAAAATGAATAGATTGTGTTCAAAGATCCGAGCGGCTTTACTATACTCTGTCCTTTTCCCCTTCACATGACAGTATCCACACTATGTATTCATATATTTTAATTTAGAAAACATATCTCCCACATGAATGGTGGGAGAGAGATCTCTAGTGTATATAAGCTACCTAATTGTCAAGTTATTTCAATCATGGGGTGGCGTTTAGTGGTGGTGAGACTTGTAATTTTACAATAGGGCCATGCGAACTTGATAAACCATTAAAAGAACATATGATGTTTGGACGAGTCCCAAATTCACAAGTCGAGCATCATTTCTAGTATTAAATACTTTTTTCATTAGTGATATATCCCATCATAATATCCCATATAGATAGTGGGAGAGCTATAATGTGTAGTTCAAATGGTGGTTTCCATTGAAATCAAATATAGACTAGCATTTGTATCAAGAGGCACAAAGTAACACTGATAGGATATGAGTAACACTAATAGGACATGAAAACCCTGAGTTCATCCTTGTTTGAGTAAAATAGAGCTCATTAGGGAGCGACAAGTGGTAGAGGAGGAGTGGCATCAGAGGTATAGATATCAAACCTTTTAAAATGAGACAAGATGAAATATTTGTGATATTTAGGAGGTTTGAATAGTGACTTTTAGGTTATAGAACAGATGCATCTTTTCATAAAGTGGTTGTATTTTATTGATCGGAAAATTTTGCAATACCAAAACTCCGATACATATAACATTGGCCCTTTATAATAATAAATATATTATATAACGAAAGTATGAAAATATTAAAGTGGCTATAGTTTATCGGAAGTAGAAGATCTTTCAGAATCGCCCCCATGGATTATCCCTGTAATTAGAAAAAAATAGAGAAGTGAGAATTTTATTATAATTCACACAAATGTTAACAAATAATAGAGAAAACCATAATTCTGGTCCCAACCATTAGACAATATATGTGCATACTTTATAACAATTATCAAATCATAGTGTGACAAGTGGCAAACATAGATAGGTATAAGAGGTTTTGATATCGGAGGTTTTAACATGACACACTTCACAAATTTGCGATATTGCAAAGTTCCAACACAATAGACGTGAAATCACATGAAAACATTATAAAAAAACTAATTGCATCCACATATGATATCGATGATCGACGATTATCAGAGGTGACACTATATTAAAGTTACGATATGGGTGGATGCAATATCATGATGAATTCATTTTAATAATGATATTGGGTTCATCACCAAATTAAAGATTGACGATTTTAAGTTGTGACAAAAAAAAGCTACACTATGAGAATGGATACGAAATTTCAATTAATAAAAATTAAATAAAATCAGGTACGTGTATTAGAGCTTTGAGAAAATCAGAGGTTTTTTCGATATTGGACATGAGTGATCTGAGAAAATTGGAGATCACGGGTGATACTATATCGAAAACCGCAGGTTTTGCGATATTGCTTATCAGAGGTTTGGAGTCATATGACTTTGAAGAGTTCTGATTCAACTGCACACAATATATTTATAGAGTGCAATTGATTATCAAATCAGGTCCAGGAATCGAGTGACTAAACTGTAAAAGTTCCAATGGGGCACTTCCAATGCAAGAAGAATAGTAGAAACAATGGTTAAACATGGAAAATATGTGGGCCATATCGGAGGTTATGGATTATAGTGATATTGGAGTTTTAAAAGTATGCACGATAACCAAATCCTCGATGTAATGTTTCTGATATATAAGTGCACATAACCAAATCCTCGATGTAATATTTCTGATATATAAGTGCACTTGGATGGTTTTTCTGTCATGATATATTAGATTGGGCCCAAACCTTTGGCCATGACCACTTTGTAATATGATTTAGGCCTAGGGCATAGATATGGTTCTTTGTCTCGGGGGCTATGTAAGTAATACATATTGTACAACATAAAAATATTATATACAAATACAAATTACTATCTACAAAATATAAATAAAATTAATAAAATAAGAGGATTATGTACAAGCTATAAGGCCAAGGAAGATGAGAACTTCCAATCAATAATTAGATGGAATTTACAAACCAAATATCCAAATGAGATGAAACAAGCTATGATAGGTAGATAAGAACACATCGAACTCATTTAAGAAATCCATATTATCAAAATCTAAAAGTAATAATACTAAGCAATCAATTAAAAGGGTCCTGATAATGGAATTTAAGTGAAAAAATAGTATATTTACTTGATGTTATTATCATTTTTTAAATTTCAATTACAGTAAACACACACATATATATAGGCATAGTCTAACTTATAGACCTAATAACCCTTTTCATCCGAATTCATCAAAATTTAGCAGTACAATTTCAAGTTTTGTTGTTGTTTAAAATACATTTTTGAATGCATAAATGGATTCAACACCCTAAAAAACTTCCAGGGCACTCAACTTATGCAAATTAAACAATTTAAACTCAATTTTTTGAAAATTTATGTTGGATTTTGACTAAAATTAACAAGGGAAAATGTTGTGAAAAAAGACCATTTCATCTATAAATTAGACTATGCCTATATATATATATATATATATATATATATATATATATATATATATAGATGTATAAAATAATAATAATAATAATAATAATAATAAATGATTGACATCAACATAATTTTTTTAAACCATAGTATGTCAATTCCATATTTATTATTTAAAAAATATTATACAATTCTTTTTATAAATATCATTTTACTTTAATTATTCTTTATAAAGAGAGAACAAGTTGATATAAGAATATTTTATTTAAAATTGACCTGGAATTTATTTTTTAATGTAAGTGTCAACTCTCTCTCTCTCTCTCTCTCTCTCTCTCTCTCTCTCTCTCTATATATATATATATATATATATATATATATATATATATATATATATATATATATATATATATATATATATATATATATATATATATATATATATATTGTTATTGTTATTAATATTATTTAATATGTTAAATGTAAACTCTTTGTTGAGCGTTGAAGGAATTGTTTAGGCTCAATAAAAAAGCCCGAAGCCATTGCAACAAAACTCATCATGTCACTTAAGTGGATGAATAGGATTGTTATTAATATTATGTAATATGTTAAATGTAAACTCTTTGTTGAGTGTTGAAGGAATTGTTTAGGCTCAATAACAAAGCTCAAAGCCATTGCAAAAACACTCATCATGTCACTTAAGTGGATGAATAGGATGATAATAATTTCTCCCTACCCTTCATCCTCACAGAATTGCTTAGACTCAATATCAAAGCTCGAAGCCATTGCAACAAAAGTCATGATGTCCCTTGTCTAGATGACTAAGATGATAATTATTTCTCACCACCATCCTTTTATATATATATATATATATATATATATATATATATATATATATATATATATATATATATATATATATATATATATATATATATATATATATATATATATATATATATATATATATATATATATATATATTTCATTTTTATTATTTAATAAAAATATAGTATTTATAATTAATAATTTTAATAAAATGCTATTAACACCACAAAATTTCCTCGTATAAATTTACTAAAAACTTTATTTATTTAAGGGGGAAAAGATTCACAAATTCTGTGAAATGAAACACATGTTCACAGTGAAAAAAATTTATAGGGGAGAATAAATACTCCATCCATACAAAATAAATCCAAATATACACGTTCCATCATAAACATATGATATGACATCTTTGAAAATATATACCCCTTACATCCTAGTCCTATGATATGACATCTTCAAATATATATATATTGAACACCAAGTTGAATAGGAAAACCATAATTGATTTATATGCTACGTCGCTGGGTACACGCAACTCCCATAGTCTGCAAGCAAAATTCCAGTCCATTATATTAGTAGATATATATGGAAATATGCAGTCTAGTATTCTATAAGAAAATTAATAATTTTTTTGATTAAACGGTTCACATAGATGAATGTCACCAATCAAATATAAATTAGTTTGTGTGAGGCTTTATTTTATTCAAAAGATCTATAGACTTAAGAATAGATAATTTTTTCAATGAAAACATGATTAAAGGGTAAATAATTATGAAGTTAGATTGAAAAAAAAAAATTCATTTCAAAAAATGAAAGTATATTTAAGACAAACTTTTTCCGTTCAAAATCTAATAAAATCCATTCAATGAATTTGAGAAAGGCCATTATTTGTATCCTTACTTGAAGGAAAAAGAAGAGGATCTTTCCAAATAGTCCTTCCCTTACTTGGCTCAAGTAAATATTCTTCCCTTCCTAGTGGTCTACGGTCTTTTTTCACTATAGAAAAGTGCTTGCCTCCTCTTGGATAACAAAATCCAAGAGGTGTAACCAAGCAAGAATGCAAATTTTAGAGAAAAACATATTGAAAGATTATTGCAGGACAATTGAACATAATTGATGTGAAAGGGGTGTGTAACCAAGCAAGATGAAAATGTGAGAAAAACACATTGGAATATTATTGCAAGATGCTTGAACATAATCCATGTGAGAGGAGATGTTAAGGAAACATTGTGATGGATAGAATCTTTATAACATAGTTGGGTTGAGAGATGCCTTTTACACAAGGAGTTCTCATCAATGTTACTTGATTTCATATTACATTGAGATGAATCCCTCTGAATTTCAAGAATTTGTTCTTGGTGAAAAGTAAATTATTAGAAAGCAAACTTTGAAATATATTAACCTGAGTAACAAATCTATAGGATTATGTGTATATACAGTGAATATGCTTGAGGGAGTAAAAATTATACCAAGAGAAAAGAGAAGCAATGGATGGGGTAATTCATCAATTTTTTGTAATGAGGTATTAAATTTAGATGGTGCATTGGATGTATGTAATGTACGCACATTGACACGCCCATTCCACCCCAAGTTTGATATGAAGCTTAAAATTTGAAGCTAAAAATTATGTTCAAAGATGCATCTTTCAATGATTAAAACTTAAAATATACAACCTTAAGCTTGGTAAAGGTGCATATCAAAATAGATTTAGATATGCTAAGCAATGTTGAATATGATATTTTTCAAAAAACTCATTTTTTTTCACTTTGGCTTGGTCAAGCTCAGATTTAGATGTAACTTAGGCATCCATTTTTTTACCTATAGGTTGAGAAGTTTGCATCAATCACTAATGAAAGTGTTAAAAACAATTCACTGAGATGATTTATAATATCCTGTTAAGGATTATCAAAAGCTCTAATGGAAGGGCCTTAAAATAATTAAAGAATGATTTAACAAAATTCTCTGATCTTATTCTCTAAATGGTTTTTTTCTTGTTTTAGTTAAGAATAATTTTTGTATTAGTTAGAAATTCCCTACTTGATATCGAAGAGTCCTATGCAGAGAATTGGTAGGCTGAGTAGTCAATGGTAACAAAATTTTCAAACAAATAATTAAAAGCCTTAGAAAAGATAATTCTTAAGTTATGGTATGTTCTATGCTTATAACAGTTTACTTCTTTTTCTTATTATATTCCACATATTAGCAATCACATGTACATAAAGTAAAGTGCAGATAGAACATTAAACAATCAACAGAAAACAAGCCAAGACAAGAGACACAAGATGTGGTGGCTAGCCAGGGACAAACCCCACAATGTGTGGGGAAACCCTTTGATCAAATCTTATTTTATATTCAATAATTTAGAAGAGAGAAACTGTACAATAAATCTGATTTATATCAGCATTAGAAAACCCTAGATCAGCAGCATCAACATTAGCGGCTTCATCGTCAAACTAGGGTAGGCGATATCTCACAAACCGATCGTCAGATCGTCTTGATTCCACCACCAAAAGTTGAGACTTCCAAAGGAGGTTTAGATGAACCTACAACATAGTTCAGATGAGGATATATTCTTTTCCACGTAGGTCAAATTTCACTTCTGCAGTTGTAGCTTTAGTTTCAGTAGCTTCCTTCAAACTAGGGCAATCGATATCCTGCAAATCGTCCATCGGATTGACTTGATTCCACCACCAAAAGTTGCAGCTTTCAGAGGAGGTTCAGATTAAACTATAGCATAGTTTAGATGAGGAGATCTTCTCGTCCACATGGGTCGAACTCTACTTCTGTAGTTGCAGCGTCAGTTTCAGCAGCTTCCGGCATCACATGTGTGAGGGAGAGACCATTTTCTACGCAATAGAGAAGAGACTCTTTTCTGCGCAGTAGAGAGAGAGAGAGATGTGATGAGATGAGTGATTCCAAATGAGGAAAAGTCCTCTCATATTTATACACAATTTTGGTGTTTGAATAGATGCGATTGTTGGGTTTCTGAGCCTACATGAGTTGTATGTCGGCTTGATAATAATTCCATAATCAAAATAAATTCATATCTCCATGAATACTTATCGGAATTGGATGATATTTATATCAATCCTACACTTATCGATGAGAGGAATCTAATAAAAATATTATCAGCCATGAATAAGATGACCCACATGAAGTTTTTCCCTAGTTTCTAATTTTAACACTCCCTCTCAACTAGGGAGAAATCCATTTGCAATCTTTCTATCGGTCGTTACTATTCATCCATCAAATGCACTGCCCTATACAACCTGTCTCTTGCCCTGCTTTGCTCTATTCTGCCTGTTCTGCTTTGTCTTGTTCTTCCATGTAATGATCTGTATTGTTCTGCCCTATTTTGCTCTGCTCTTGCATTGTTCTGTTCTTCTCTGCTTTTGTCCAAATTATGAAGAAGAAGAAATGTTCGAGGATGTATCATACTGACTCAAAGTCAGTCTCAGAGTATGTACCACTAGTCCCAGACCAGTCTCAACCAACCCGAAGTTAGAGTCATAGTGAGTACAACTCCACTAGTCCCTGACCAGTATCATCCTTCACTGACTCAAAGTCAGTCTCAGAGTGCGTACCACTGCGCCTAGACCAGTCTCAACAGACCTGAAGTCAGCTTCATAGTAAGTACCACTCCTACCATTGGTCCTAGACTAGTATCGTAATCTCAAAGAGTGTACCACTAGTCCCAGACCAGTCTCAACTGACCCGAAGTCAACGTCATAGTATATACCACTCTCACTGGTCCCAGACTAGTATTGCACTGACACGAAGTCAGTCTCAGAGTACATACCACTGGTCCCAGACTAGTCTCAACCAACCTGAAGTCAATGTCATAGTATGGTACAACTCCTACCACTGGTCCCAGACTAGTATCATTGGTCCTAGATCAATGGAGGTCATTCTAGCATAGGGAGTATGGTAGATTCAATGATGCATCTATCAATACTACTATGGTCCCTAACTTCATTTCCCTACTCATTGATTAGATGAGAGGTACTTCCCATGAGTCCCAAACTACATGGGTAGGATGCCTTGACAGGAGAACTTAATCAATCCCGTCCTCACAATAGAACACATCAATCCTGCTACAATTGCCATCGAGAACACATCAATCTAGGCCGCCATGGAGAACACATCAATCCTAGCCTCACAGGAGAACACATTAATCCTGCTACAGTCGCCATGAAGAACACATCAATCCAAGCCTCATAGGAGAACACATCAATCCTTCTATAGTCACCATGGAGAACACATCAATCCAGGCCTAACAGGAGAACACATCATCCAGGGGAGGTTGAGTCACCCTATGGTCGTATGTTGCTCCAGTAAGAACTGCAAGCCCTTAGAGCTCCTAGAGCTAAATGTATGCGACATGCAGGACCCTTGTACAAGGGTTTCTTGACGACTTCAATTCATTTGGGAAAATCACATATTAGATCCTTCCTTGAGGCTTTGACAAGGTGTATTGACTTGTACATCATCTTAATGTGATGGAGCCTCCTTGCTCATCGACTTACCATATCCTAGATGATGTCTATCTACTGGAGCAATTGACGAATACGGGATTCCTCAATAATTTAATCCCACCTTTGGTTTTTATAGAGAATCATAGTGGTATGTGTTCAAACAGCTCACTGAAGAGCTTCCCCAACCAGTCAGCTTCATACAAGATCATACTCATCGATATGTATCTAGTCTCGGTGGTGCTTATGGCAACCGACTTATATGCTTTCTGCTCATCCATTATATCGAAGCAGAATCTAAATAGAAATAGCACTAAAAGTGCTCCAGTGATCCTCCACACTGCCTACCTAATCAGCATTCAAATAATCATGCATTTTCATATTTCCGGCAGTGTATCTCAATCCATGAGAGATTGTGTCTTGAAGACATCTCAGAAGATTCCTGGCACCAATCTAGTGAGGCTCAACCAAATATGAGCTCACAATGCTAATTGCAAACATATGTTCGGATGGAGGTTCACCAAGAACATCAAGGTGAATCAGTTTTTCAAACTCAGACGCATTTCCCAAATCTAGTCCGACATCACTACCATATAACTTTTGAAAGTTAAGATCCTTGAGGTAGTCACAGGCTTGCAGTCCACCATACCAAATATTTTCATAATCTTCACCACATATTTTCCTTGAGATAGGAAAATTTCCGTTGGTTTCTGCCACATTTCAAGTCCTTGGTTCTTCATTTCAAATTCAAAAGTGAACTCCCTCTTACATTTGTGAATGAGAGGGTATGCACCTATTAGAAAGAGGTTCATCTTCAACCTTAAAGTAAAGGTTAGGATCAGCTTCACTCCTAGTGAATCCCAACTTCATCAAGTAGCTATCGATCCTCTCATACCATGGTCGGGGTGCTTGCTTCAACCCATAGAGAGCCTTCTTCAACCTACATACATGAGATTTTCAATCATAAATCTCAAATCCTTCAGGTTTCTCCACATATACCTCTTCTTTGATCAAATCGTGCAAGAATGCAGTCTTGACATCCATCTGATGTAGGTTCCATCCTTGTGATGCCACAATGGCTATGATCAAGTGGATGGTCATATATCTGGTAACAGGTGCAAATATCACATCATAGTTTATACCTTCCTTCTGGGAGAAACCACGAGCAACAAAATGAGCCTTATACTTTTATGTACTTCCATCTGTTGCATGCTTTATCTTGTAAGGCCATTTAGAAGTGACAATTGTCTTGTCCTTGGGTCTGGGAACTACTTCCCAGACATCATTCTCCATAATAGACTCATATTCTATCTATGGTCATAGCATCCTTCCATACTTGATGCTTGACGACATCTGAGAATGATGAAGGCTCATTTTGTATGATCGTGCTCATGATGGTCAGGTATCCCTGATACTTGTTAGGTTTCTCACTTTCATAGAAGGTTCCTCGGGGTGCAGCATGTCCTTCAGCATCATCAAGTATCCTCCTAAGCCATGAAGGCCTCTTCCTAGAAGACGAAGGCTCAGGTGGATAAATAGGATCCATCGGTTCTTCCACATCAGGCATTATTACATCATCTACCCATAGAGACAACTTCCATAATCGTATGGTGCCACACCATTCTACTTTGGAGTATGTGGTGTAGTAGTCTCCCTCTTAATGCCAGCCTCAAATATTCCTGAGTGAACCAATTGTAATATATTGAATGTCCTATTTTGGCTTGAGGGGAATGGTCCCCTTTTGAGATTTACTTTGGTACATCCTAGACATACACCTTCTTTCTCTACTCGTAATTCGAGCATCCCTGTCACCATTTTTCTTACACCAAGTAGAGCTTTATACTGAAGGTGGGCAAACCTCCATTGCCAAAATTCGGACTAAAGAGATGTGTCATAAGACATGACACCTAGCGGACTTCCATCAACCTGATATAATGAAACAACACGAAACCCAAGAGTAAAGGCATATTTAACATTATTTTTTGATAGATATACCTTGCCATCGCTGAAGGTTACCTTGTAGCCTTTGTCTTCCATTACCGAGATGTACACCAGGTGCTTTCTGAGGTTAGGTGAATTTAATACATCCTGGAATTTCTAGCCTTCTTGAATGGTTGCCCTCTTCCTTGATTTCCGTCACCCCTTTAACCTTTGCTATTGAATTTTCCATTCCTTTGATTGCCATGAGACGGATTTTGATCATCGTCATAGTGAGAGTCCTTTCTATCAGGACATTCCCTTGCATAGTGGCCTGCTTTATTGCAAATGTAACATCGTCCTTTTCTTCCACCCTTAGATCCAGCTTTTCCTTTTTATTTAGTCCTGGAATTATTTCTTTTCTTAGCTTGAGAATAAAAGGTAGTAGGAGGACCTTTAGGCATGGGCATTTCTTGCTCTTCTACCCTTGTTTCTTCTTGAATGCATCTAGCCATAAATTCCTTGAAACCAGGAATTACATGATTTCTCAGAAGAGTAGTCCTAAACACGTACCATTCGGATGGTAATCCTCCGAGAGTTGTGAGTTCCATTTCTTTGTCAGTAATAGTCTCCCCAATATATAGGAGATCGTTCTTGATCTCGGTGATTCTCTTGCTCTTGCTCGGGCTTTGTCCTCACCTCAGCTCTGATACCATGTTAAGTTATGGTATGTTCTATGCTTATAACAGTTTAATTCTTTTCCTTATTATATTCCACATATTAGCAATCACATGTACATAAAGTGCAGATAGAACATTAAACGATCGACAGAAAACAAGCCAAGACAAGAGACACAAGATTTGGCGGCTAGCCAGGGACAAACCCCACAATGTGTGGGGAAACCCTTTGATCAAATCTTATTTTATCTTCAATAATTCAGCAGAGATAAAGCGTACAATAAATCTGATTTATATTAGCAGTAGGAAACCCTACATCAACAACATCAGCATTAGCGGCTTCATTGTCAAACTAGGGCAGACAATATCTAACAAACCGACTGTTGAATCGTCTCGATTCCACCACCAAAAGTTACAGCTTCTAGAGGAGGTTCAAATGAATCTACAACATAGTTCAGATGAGGATGTCTTCTCGTCCACTCAGGTCAAACTTCACTTCTGCAGTTGCAGCTTTAGTTTCAGCAGCTTCCTTCAAACTAGGGCAGTCGATATCTTGCAAATCGTCCGTCAGATTGACTTGATTCCACCACCAAAAGTTACGGCTTTGAAAGGAGGTTCAGATGAACCTACAACATAGTTTAGATGAGGAGATCTTTTGGTCCATGCAGGTCAAACTTTACTTCTTTAGTTTCAGCTTCAGTTTCAGTAGCTTCCGGCTTCACATGTGTGAGGGAGAGACCCTTTTCTCCGTAGTAAAGAAGAGACTTTTTTCTGCGCAGTAGAGAGAGAGAGATGTGATGAAATGAGTGATTTCAAATGAGGAAAATTCCCCCTATATTTATACACAATGTTGGTGTTTGAATAGATGCGACTGTTGGGCTTCTGAGCCTACATGAGTTGTAGGTCGGCTTGATAATATTTCCATAATCAAAATAAATTCATATCTCCATGAATACTTATTGGAATTGGATGATCTTTATATCAATCCTACACCTCTCGATGAGAGGAATCTAATAAAAATATTATCAGCCATGAATAAGATGACCCACATGAAGATTTTCCCTATTTTCCAATTGTAACAATAATTTCACATGCATAGTTGGATCTATGGTAGTAATAGCCCGAGTCTATGCAAAATCACAGTTCCAACTATTTCGACCTTTAGCCTGATAGTACGCATTGATGACATAAGAAACACAACAGGCCATTATATTCAGTGAATAGCAAGGACCTCCTGGTTGAATAGGCCTACACTCAATGCCTTGTCCACAAACATAGTTCAAATTTGCCTGCAAATTTTTCTCATTTGCTCCTAGCTTGGTAATGCACCAAACTTTCCCTATAGGTGGAGTTGTCATAGGCCCCTCAGTGCGTGTAGGAGGAGCTGTAACAGGCCCACCAGTGCGTGGAGGAGAAGGAGATGGACCTACACTCTGACTCATTTTCAAATTAAATTAGAAATAAAAGCTAAAGTCTCAATGCTTCCAATAATTATGTAAGAGTATTTAACCTTCAAAACAAACTACAATCAGGACTTCACCAGTAAGGCATTTCAGAACCAATTCTGGGAAGGGTTGAACTTTCAGTCAAGACGAACTGCACTTATTTGAAAAAAAAAATATGAAAATATGAAACAATTTAATTACCAGCAATTGCAGCAAGCCCACATCATAAGATATTGGCATATCAGGTTTAAACAACCCATAATTGCACTCTAATCTTAGTCCTATCTTTAGGTCCTCATTGAAGAGTGAAAAAATATAGGTATGAATGTACCTATTTGGTCACAATGGCGTCCCTACCATGGAGGTCACATGTTTGATCAAACTATCATTGTAAGAAATCGCATTATGCAAGCTCACCCCTGCCTCTGTATGATCCATGACAGATGGCCATCCTGTTTCTTCCACCACTATATTAACACCATGGTAACCTAGATATCTCATGGTCAAGGACATTGCTTCAAGTTGAGCATGAAACATGTTTGAATAGGTGAGCCTATCATTTGAGTCATAAAACCTCAGGTTGGGCTTGAAGATCATTGCTCATAAACATATAATAAGAAGAGAGAAGATATAAGTAGGTGGAAAGTAGAGTATTATATCATATAATCAGGAGCATCGAAGGTTTATACATGTAATCGCTTAAAATTTGTGATATTATGCTACGGACCCAATATCATCTAAAAACCATAATTAAGTTGCATATCAGATCTGGGCTGTCAGAGATTTATAAACAAGAACCATCACAAAACTCCTAAGGTCAACTGTGAAGCCGATGTCTTAATACATGGTAGTTAAATTTCCTATTGGATCCACTTGTTAAATGGATATCAGAGATTTTTGGAATTGTCATCATAAAAACACTGATAAATGGAAGTGGACCCAGTCATATTATATATCACAATTAAATTCCAAATCAGGTCTAGAATGCAAATTAAAAACCTTGATTACTCAATTTTCATTTGTAGTAGTGCTAGTGATTAGCCAAAGTACATCAACCAAAAGAATTTGGCCTAAATTAACAATGCATTATGATGGCTAAGCCAAAAACAGTTATTTAATTACATGTCAAATGAAGATACAACCACCATAATAATGAAAGTGTCTACGTTGGGTATGGTCAAGATAATACACATCCAATTGTTGGAAATTTAAAAAAAACAAACATATTTACATATTAAATAATAAGCTACTATAGAGTTTAACACTGAAGCTACCAATATAGTTCTCATGATTTAACCCAAACCACTACCCGGATTCGGTTTGAGAAGATTTATCCCAACCATGAGGTCATTGCAAACCTAGGAAGGGAGGGATAAAAAATACCTTATATATCAACAAATGTATTAGCATGCATGCCATCTTAGGTAGGGCCCACTGAAAATATCAGTTACTGCAAGCTTTGAACTACTACTTGACTACATGAGAAAGTCTAACAACATCAACACGATGAGAAAATATTTTCATTTAACCCCAAAGATCCACCTATAAACCACATAAAATTGACAAAAAATAGAGGGGAGATGTCATTGATAAAGAGTTTCAATTGATCTTTACAACTTTTCCATATTTGAAATGTGCAACATACAGCGTATTAAAAGCATTGGACACTGCCAAACCCAAATAATAGTTTCTTGCAAGGGCACAATTTCACCACTCAGGAATGCTTTCCTTCAAAACATGGTGTATGAACCTACATATGAAAAAATTACGAGCATAAACTAAAAGATCCATGCCAAAATTTTAACAAACCAATTCATCATTTGGCCTATTTCATTGACCGTTTTTGTCATTCCCATCACTTACACTTCCAATACAAATACTATACAAAAATGTTGACATCAACAAATCTTCCTTTATCTTCAACTTCCCAGATTTCATGCACAAAATGGATGGATAAAGGAAGGAAATTATAGAATCTATCTATATAGAAATAAAAAAATGAAAATAATGCATCATCATCATGTGAGACCATTCCTTATCGCCAAAAATGCTACCATCAACTATTCACAATGTTAAAGGGGCAATTTGATCAGGATTTATCTAAGATATCCAGCCACCTAGGTCAGTGGCCTCCATCTGTACATTGTTAGCTATATCTATAGAGCGACCCATAGTCCCTCATTCCATTGATTCCGTTGGTTCTTCCTTAAACAATTTCTGAACCTAGAAATAAATCTGGTTCATCTGAACTTCGGATACCAAAAGAAGCTGATTTTCTAAAATTTTGTAGCTCCTCCCTTTGAATTCCCCAATTTACTTTACCATTTGGAGAACCCCATTATGACCAAGTTGTAGCATCTCCAAGGTCTCTAGACTTAGAGCTTCATTTGTCTCTTTGGGAAAATGTGACAAACCTAGAGTTTACACATGCACTCATAATCGATGACAAAGGAAACCCATTAGAGTTTTGGTGTTACAACTCTCCCGTAAGAGATGAAAAGGGACCAAGGGATGACAAGTTGTATGAAGCAGACTGAACAAGAGGTGGTGAAAGAAAAACACTATGGCTTTAACACTCTACGCCGCCATACTACATATGAATTTGGCCTTGTGTGCTTCCTTGTGGATATACTTGTGTGTTAAATGAGGACAACATCTGAATCTAGAGCCGTGGGGATAACTGGGCTGATTTGTGAGATTGAATCTCGGATAGAAAGGCAGATTCATAGGTTGTCATTTTAGGAGAGAAGACTTTAGATGCAAACAAATCTTCAAGGTTAGTTGGAGCAACATTATGAGTCTTGAACTTTCTAGGCATCCAAGGGGCATTTCCACTACTAGATACAATATCCATAGGAACATTTCCTTTGGCTTAGGTGAAGAGACAAGAAAATTCATTCATAAGTTGTCCTTTGTAATCACCACCTTCAATCAAACACTTTGGATGCATGTCTCTAACATTAACTACTTCTCACAGGTGACTAGCTTGGATAACACCATTAGTAAGGTGCAAAGTCAGTAAGTTTGGATGTGCCAAATGTCCACCACCAAAGGAATAATGAGAAGATGTATTCATAGATGACAATGGTGACATTGGATATTTGGGGAAGCTAATTTGTCAAGAATTGGAGGAAGACATCATTAAGATAGAAGAGGAAAATCTATGTGCAAGAGGATTCATGACAACCATCTTATCTGATCAAGTCATCATGGTTCTTTGAGAAATAATTGATGAACAAGCAAATGGATACAACAGACACAATTCTTCAAGGGTATGCTGAAAAAGGCACACTTTGCAAGAGAAATTGGTCGCATATATGAAAAGGTGGGTTCGATTTTGGGCAGGGTGCAACCAACATTCAAAAACACCATATGCATACTCACAAACATCACCCCTCCTACAAACCCCTTTACGAAAATCAGGGCAAGGAACACAACTATAATGACACTTTCTAGGGTCCCTTCTTCAAGCATTTTCACTTGGGTGCACAATAGGGTATTCAGTCCAATCATGAGAATAAGATCTAGAACAAGGCCTTACCTTAAAAGAATACATATGAAACTCATCGGTGTTGTAGATGCTATTCTTGATGTCAAGTATAGAAGAATCCATTGCAAATTCTTTCTTCTAAACGCAATTACACAAATTATTTGAAATGTCTAAAGTTGGAACTTTTGCTCAACTCCAGTATTAAACTTCGGCTAACTTGAATTTCTCTAATTTCAAGGCAAATGATAAGAATGTCTCGTTTTAACAACCTCATTTTTTAGGCTACATTATACCAAGTTACAGATCCATGTACATACCATCCATCCCTTGACTGGGCAAAAAAACCTTCCTAGCAAATATGGAAACAATTTGAAATAAACCTTCCACTACATTCTTCATTCAACATCCTCATTGGATTGGATATGGTCAGAGAAATAGAGTATTTGGGATACATGAATGCATGATCGAATTGGGCTTGTTGGACAAGTGGATCTGTATGACAAATCGTTCCTTGGTAATTTTGTAAGATAACTTTTTTACTCAAGGGTGTTGCAATTTTGGTAATAAGGGACTAAAATGTTTTGGAAAAATAGTGGTTTGAGTTAGAGTATTAGAAGTGCATATATGCACAATAAGATTGAATTTTTGAAGGAGGCATTGTGTTTAGCAAAGTTTATATAGTTATTTGGTATATTAAAGGTCACAAGCTCAAATATTTTTGGAGACAGTTTTGGAAGTTGTTAAGAGGGCATAATTTTTATTTGCAATAATTCCACTTTTATCAGAACATTGTTGATCTTACATTGTAAATTTGTTTGTATTGGGTGCATCTTCGGTGGTAACTAACACTCTTTTCAAAGTTGATTGGTTGTTTTCTAATAGTGAGAAGGAGAAAATGGTGAGAATTAATGACTTGATAGAGTTATTAAATACTCTAATGATTTCTAATGTTCATAATACACTCCAAGTCAGCAAGGACACTTTTTTTGAAAAAAAAAATTGTTTGCCAAATGAAAAAGAGAAGATCGAGTTTCTGCAACTTGAATCCAAATTCTAGAGAGGTCAAATTCAACATAAGAATTATGATTATGAACTTGTTTCTATTCAAAACTTTCCTTTTTATTTTGACTCCCATCAATAGTCAAAGTTTAATAAGATTTGTAAAGATATTTCAAGAGAAAATTTGGGTGCAACAGAAAGTGATGTTCATGCAAGTGTATGCGAGAGTCATTTGCATACTAATGAGAAGGATATCGTTCCTAAATCCTTTATAATATCTGGGAAGAAATTACACATAATTATACGCTAATGCTTTCATATGTATTCATGTTTTTTATTCCATGTTATTTATAAGCAATAGATCATTATGCTTTGATGGGTTTTTGTTTCTGTGATTGTGAAGGTACTTTCCATGCGACTCAAGTATGGAAAGGAGCAACAAAATTGGTTAAGGGAGACAAGGAGCTAGTGAAAACTACAAGTAGGTTTCTCTTCTCTCTTGTTTTATCCGTTGATTATAGAAAAGGTTAAGATTACTTTGTTTGTTGTTTCTAGATCTGCTACTAGATCTAGAGGGTTAGGCATTTGTCCAAGAACACTAAATATTCCTGAAACAAATTGGTGACTCCGCTGGGGAAATATTGTCCATCCTAGTATCTTATCATCCTCTTAACACATTTCTACATATTGTACTTGTGGTCATTTATTGATTTCAGTCCTCTTTCATTGAAAATTGAGTCGAAACTGTGACAAAATGGCTTTCAGAATTGCTTACTGTCGTCAGTGCAGTCTGATGAACGACACAGTGTGCTACAGTACACTTCCCAAATAGGTTCAATGTGATTCATCACACTGCCTCTAACTACTGCCCGCGTTGATCCCTTTAGGATTAGTTTCCCATCTAGGAACTGAAAGTTTTTGCCAATTTTCTCCTATTTGAATGAGTTGCTGAATGTCAATGATGTCTTGTCTCTGGAATCAGCTTTTCCTCCCCTTAATTTGGCCCTACTTAGACTATATTGTTGGATGTTTTTAATGTATTTGTTTTATCATTCGCAATCCATTCTCGAAAGGTAGTTTTGATTGATTGTTTTATCGATAGAAAAGTGTTGTAAAATTGTCATTTTCTTCGAAAAACGGAAGTGTCGTAAAGTCTTCCTTCATAAATTATCGATTTATTTACTTGTGCATTTGATTTGTATTTTCATTTAAAGTGTCAAAAATATTCATTTCTTTAAAATTGAAAGTGTCATACAGTCTTTGTTTCCTTTTTTAAAGAAATTGTAACAAATCTTCATTTTTTTATGAAAAGAGTTTTGAATCATTTGTGCATTAGTTTTTCTTATTGCATCATTCATATTAAGAGAAACTAAAAAGAAATACATGCAATTTGCATTTTAGAGTTTGACTTTGTGTGTGCTAGATGGAATGATTTAGGGAATTGAATTAGTTTGTGCTCTTTGTTGCTTGTTCAAAAAGTACTTGTATGCTCTATCCCTCATAGCTAGGATTTTCATTGCTGAAATTAAATGGAAAGAGTGCTTCTCATTCTAGTTGAATTCCTAGGAATTTTAGAATATGTCACGCAGTGAACTTGAAAGTCAAATTTCTAAGCAAGATCAACTTAAAATTTACATCAATTAATCTAAAAACACATTTGAACTTAATGAAAAACATCTAGAGGTCTAGGCTAGAGATGTGTTCCAGCGTCTTTAAACCTAGTGGTTGTCATTTTCACTGAAGGTTGGGTGATTCCTCCTCTTTGATTCGATAAGTGCTAGTACAGAATTGTGCTCCTTGTACCATCGAGTATATAGTGGGAGACCCCAATAGGTTGAAATTCTTTATCCCTAGGAAGCCGAGTCTGCCACCTTACCGATCATAACTCACTTAACACATCATTCGGGAAGATTGACTATCGTATGTAAAGTACTTGGTAATTTCTCTTTCATTTATCACCAAGGTGTATATTTCAATTTTGTGATTTGTCTGGTAAACCCTCTTTTCTAGAATCTCCAGAGCAGTCACTTTTGTTCCTTTTCAACTATTTAAAAGTAAAAGGATCATCTGAGTACTTGTCCTTTTAGGCTCATTAAACATCGAAGGAGACTAGAGCCATCTTTTGTTTTTTCTCGACTCTTTAAAAATGAAAAAGCAAAGTTGTGTTCCAGTGTCGTAAAAATTAATTGACCACAAATAATATCATCATTCCTTAGTTGATTTTAAGTTGATAAAGTTAATCAGCAATCATGGAGGAAAATCAACCCAAACCCCATCGTTCGCAGAGAACAGCGAGCCAACCGCCTTTGCCTCCCGAAGCGACACCAATTCAGACAAAGTGGTCTCATTTAACTGAGTCTAGTACATAACAAACCCCTAGTTCTTCATCTGGGTTACCTGAAACATTTGTTTCGGTAGCTATAGAGACTCCAGTTACTCTAAGTATTTCTGGTACATTTGTTCTTAAAGAAGAAGTTTCACAATTACCTGAGGACATTAGCACTGATCCTAGTGTAACAGTAATCGAGGTTGTCCAATAACAAGTTGATACTCAACTTGAAACTATTCAACCAGAAAGTGCTTCTGAACTTGAAACATCTCAACCAGGAGTTGGTGCAGAATCTATCCCAGTTCTAATAAAAGTTACATGTGAACTTGAAGTTGTTCAGGAACCTCCCTTTCAAACTGTTGTTCATTTACCTGAACATTTGGACTTCGAATTTCAACAATTAGAAGTTGTTACCCCTCAGACATTAGTCACTGTTGAAACTACGCTTTCATCAACACTAGAAATATTTTACGGACCTAATGGTCAAGTTCTTCCACTAGATTTGATTTCCATAGAGGAGGAATTAGTAAAAGATTCCACACCTAGAACCCCGTTTCAATTCGAAACTAGGCTTAATCTTTATCCTACTACTCCTGATTACTTTTCTTCATCTGATCTTGCTTCCTTGCAAGTTCCCGTTGAATCTTTAGGAAACATTTTGGGCTAGTTAACTATGGCTGAACAAATGTCAACATCCCGTACTGTATCATTTGATGGTGGTCTAGCAGAATCTTCTGTTGTAACTCCTTCGATGTTTTCTACCACACCTGAGTCACACCTGTATGGTGAATTGTTTGTCTCATTTGGTTACTGATTATTGTCAGGAACCCACTTTGGGGTTGCTTCTACTCCATGGTCATCACCCATGTCCTCAACTGAAATTCTACCTGGTTCTTCTCTAATGGAAACTCAATACTTTGATCCTGCACATCAGTATCATGCTGGGCAATCTGGTCATCAAAGACCTATGTATCCATTAAATATTGGATTGCCACCATATGGAGAGCAATATGCTTATTCACTGTATCGTCCTTATTCCGGAGGACAACTATATGGTAATTTCCCACAATATTCAAGTCAACTTGGAATTAGAGTTTGTCAAAGGCAACTAGCAATACCACCTCAACCAAGGCTTGTGTATCCAACACAACCAATGCAAACTGTGTCAAATGTTCATACTACACCTATTGTCACTACTGTGCCACAGTCACAATTTTAAACCCTTTGGCTCCAACACAGAATTTTTCCGAAGGTAACATGCCTTTCATTTCTGAAACTATTCCGATGAACATATCTAGGAATCCCAATATAATAGAGAATGTTTTCATCCAAGACAAGTTCTCCCCTAAAGAGATTCAAATTTATACGATTTTTTTAAAGAGTTCCATGATGTGTTTGCTTGGTCTGATGAGGAAATGCTTGGAATTACTAAATCAATAGTTCAGCATGAGATCAAGACTTATGTGAATGCAAAGCCTATATGACAAAAGATTTGGTTGGAAAACCCTAGGAAAGCAAAAACTATCAAAGCCGAAGTTGAGAAGCTAGTTAAGGCGGGTTTCAGATACCCCATTCCATTGACTAAGTGGGTCTCAAGTCTAGTCCCGGTTGATAAAAAACAAGGAATGATCCCCATATGCATAGACTTTAGGGATTTTGGCTTGTCCAAAAGATAATTTCCCCACACCTTTTATTGATCATATTATCGATGGATGTGTGGGAAATGAGATTTTCTCCTTAATGGACAGTTTCTCGGATTATAATCAAACTAATATCCATCCTGAAGATCAACATAATACAACTTTTATCTACCCTTGGTGTACCTTTGCATAAAAAATATGCCTTTTGGCCTTAAAAATGTTGGAGCTACTTTTCAATAGGCCATGTCCTACACTTTCGACAATATCAAAAATATCATCGTAGCTTATTTAGATGACCTAGATGCTCATTGTTGAAAGGGAATTGATCATCCTCATCATCTTCGATTAATTTTTGAGCGATGTTTTTATTATAAAATCTAGTTGAATCTGAATAAATTCATTTTTGCTGTTAGGTCTAGTCAATTATTTGGATTCATAGTATCTAATGAAGGGATTCACATAAATCCTTTCAAGGTTGAGGCAATACTTCAATTTCCTCCCTTATCTACCATCTGTCATCTTCAAAGTCTCCAAGAAAAAGATAATTTCTTGAGGAGATTTATCATCAATTATGCTAAGATGACAAAGGATTTATGAGATTGCTGAAAAAGGGAGTTCCATTTCTATGGGATGATTTCGCTCAATGCTCGTTCGATGCTTTGAAAAAAGCATTAAACTCTACTCCTTTACTCTGTCCACTAAACTCTACTCCTTAACCGTGTTCACTTGATTATAGTGGGGATTTCCTCTTATATCTCGTTGTGGAAGAATCAACCATTGGTATGGTTATGGATCACGAAGATGATGCTCTCCATGAGAATGAGAATTATTATTTGAACCGAGGCTTGGTAGGTCTTGAATTGTGATACTCTCCTATAGAGAAACTAGCTTTGGTAGCTATTCATGCTATCCAGCAACTTCAACACTATATTCTTCTTAGAATTTGTTTTGTCTTAGCGACTGTCAACCCATTTCAGTTTGTTCTTAGTAGGCGAGTGATTGGGGGAAAATATATTAGATGGATTTCTATTTTACAAGAATTCGATCTCAATTTCTTGTCAGCCAAATCTAAAAAATCTTTAGTATTTGCATAATTAATTTCAGAGTTGACCGATGAAGAAGAAATGGTTTATGAGGAATCATTCCCTGATGAATATCTTTTCCTTATTTCTTCACAAGATGCTTGGTATGGAGATATTATAATATATCTTTAGAATTCAAAGTTTCCTCTCACTTTTCAAAGGTTGAGCGAAGAAAATTGCGTAACTTAGCTAAAATTTATGTTATTATTGGTGACACTTTATATCGTCGTGAGGTTGATTCAATACTTAGATGTTGCTTAACCTTAGAAGAAGCTGAGTCAGTGTTGAATGATGCCACAATGGAGCTTGTGGTAGTTATCTATTTGGGCTTTCTATAACCCAAAATATATTATGTGTAGGTTATTTTTGGCCTTCGAGTTTCAAAGATTGTGTGGAAGCTGTCAAAAAATGCCATCCTTGTCAGGTTTATACTAAGAAAATGTGCACTCATCTAGCTCTACGCTTTCCTGTTATTACCATTGGTCTGTTCGCAAAAGTGGGACATTGATTTTATAACTTGTAACCCGCCTTCAGAAATGTGTCATAAGTATATTATTGTAGCAATGGACTACTTTACTAAGTCGACCGAAGCTATGCCCACTTTTGTAAATGATGGTGAAACAACAACCCTGTTTCTATTCATCCAAATCATTTCTCATTTTGATATTCCAAAGGAGATTACCACTGACCATGGCAGTCATTTCTAGAACAAGATGATGACTGAATTGGCTCTGAAGTGGGGTTTCTAGCAGGAGCATTCATTTCC
Organism: Pinus tabuliformis; assembly: GCA_031772625.1. Lineage (NCBI taxonomy): Eukaryota > Viridiplantae > Streptophyta > Pinopsida > Pinales > Pinaceae > Pinus > Pinus tabuliformis. The sequence continues at coordinate 1,755,549,852 of CM062817.1, read as the reverse complement.
TTACTATCCTCAAGCCAATGGTCAGGTGGAAGCCATTGATAAATCCCTAAAATTTATCCTGCAAAGGACAATTAATAATGCTCGATCCAATTGGAATATCACATTATGTCTCGTGCTTTGGGCATACCAGATGTTGGTTAAGACCACTACGAATTTCACTCCTTTTCAAATAGTTTATGGTTTGGAATCGATCTTCCCTATGTAATGTGAAATTCCTTCTCTTAAATTAGTTGTAGAAATTATTCTGGACACTTCTAGTCTTGAAGAACGCCTCATTTATTTGGAACGTCTTGATGAACAACGTCAAGATAAAGCTACAATTAATGAAGCTCATAAAAAGATAGTGAAGATCCAATATGATAAGGCCGTGTGTCCTAGGGTTTTCTCTGAACGTGACCTTGTCTTGGTCTATGAGAAAGACAAAGACACCTTGGGGGCATGCAAGTTCAAACCCATGTGGTACAATCCTTCTATCATTAAAAAGGTCTTTAAAATAGGAGCTTACAAATTGGCTTATTTTGATGGAAACGAGCTAGCGGAGCTCATAAATGATATCTATCTTAAAAAGTATTATGCCTAGGCTTCTGCCTAGCATTTTCTTGGTTGTAGATATTGTATATATTTGTGCATATCTGTCTATAGGTTTCATAGTGATACTGATATTTTTGATCTACTTTGGCAGGTATTGATGGATGATTTGGTATATCTAGGGTTCGCCAATGGTGTTAGTCGACATACTCGGAATTTGGCTTCTGCGGCTTCAGTTATTTACTATCCATCTGGTTAGTTGTTGGTTTCAAGAGGCATATGTATCAGACCTGCTTCAAACAATGTTTGAGAATATATTGTTGTTGGTAGCTTACTATATGAAGCAATATCTCTTAGTATTGATTTGTTAATAATATACTTGTATTCTCAATTGGTGGTGTTATCACTCAGGTTGTCCTTAAGCTCCGAAAAAGGATACGGCCGAGGTAACCACAGACCAACTTTGGACTGCAGGTTCTAGCCAACCTGCAATCAGAGAGGGCTCTCTCTTTTAGATTTAGCTTTGTTGAAAAGGATTTTAGGCTAGGTTTTGAGTTCAGTGGGTTTTTGTTTTGTTTTTAGTGGGATAATTGATGTTTTCAGACAGAGAGGCAAGGCATAGTCTGGATGTTTCAAACCATTGGGCGTGGAGTCGAGGAGGAGAACTGCTGGTGCATTTCTTCAGTCACAAGAGGGGGAAAATGGAGCAAGATAGCAAACAATATTTCAAGTTTAAATGATGGAAAGAATGCTAAGTAATGAGAGGCAGTTAAGAATCTCTCAATCAGCTTAACAGATGGGGGTAACGGAGCTCTACCTAGGGGCAGTAAAGAATCCCTAAATAATTTGCAAACACAGGTGAATCGGGGTAAATTTGAGCTCGGGGGAATTCACATTCATAACCAATTCATTCAGAGGAAAACATAAAGAAACAGCAGAAATTGAGCATAGAGTGTACTTAAACAAATTCTAAGCTATTCTTTCTTTCTGCTATTTAGATAGTGGTAAACAATAAACAGAGGTAAGATGCACTTATTGCTTCAGACTGCAGCACAAGAATTCCATCTTCATATCTCCAAAAACATTCATTTACAACAGACAGTTTGCTCTCCAAGCTTTCAGCAATCTTTGATTATAAAAAAAACTTAGGTATACAATGCGAGTCTCTAGTGAAAATTCTCAATTTACCAACCCTTGTAACAATGTAGAGGGCAGTATATATAGGGAAAAACTCTCTACAACTGCTTTTATTACAACTTGACCTAAATAGGTCTAAAAGAAAGATGATTACTTAACATAATCCTATCCAGAAATAAATGCAAAAAATATCTCGGGCAGCGCTCAGGGTTGCCGTATCAAAACTGAGTAAATGATGTAGTCCTTGGCGGCTTGGTGAAGTGTTTTCTACAATAAATGTGTATGGGTTTCTGCCTTTTTTGCTGTCTGTCTACATTTAAAGCTTTAACTGTGATTTGAGGGCAAGGATGGGCTTACGCCTCTTGATTTGACTTTTCTAGGGGGCTCATCAATGTTCAGGTGCTTCAAGCCCCTAAAAAATCTTGACTGATACTCTTTTGCTCTTCTTCTTCCTCTGATACTCTTTGACAATAAGTTGGGCCACTGTTTCCTTCGCTGTGGGTCTAATCACAAATTAATGGCTGTTGTTCGGCCTCTGTTTCCTCTAGAATTGTCTTCTGCTCATTTTGGCAAGCTTCGCGAAGAAAAATGGGTCATTCGGCGCCTTTCTGGCTTGCTGGGGGCTGCAAAATGAAAAGATTCCCTAAATATTCCCCATTCAGGCCTAGTTTATCCAGCAATGAGCGATTTGCGCAAATCGCTCATCAAAAACTGCCTCAGAAACTGATTCCAGGGCTCCAGAGTGCGATTTTCGCCCTTCGCGCCAAAAAAGTGATGATGACGTCAGCGATGGGACCTCGTACGGTGGGTGACGTCAGCGATGACATCAGCATGATGACGTGTCGGGATGGCGTCAACATGATGATGTCATCACGTACAGAGGTGACGTGGCAGTACGACAGCTCTAAAGATGTGGTAGGACACGTGGTAGGTGACTCGGCAGGGGGTGACGCAGGAAGGTGACGTCACCAGGCAGGGGGCAATTTCTGGTTTCGGGGCGCACCGCCTTTGGGCATGAGCGGTTTTGTCAGAGGGGGCTCCACCACAACCCAGGAGGTGATGCGTGGCAGGAGTACGGCAGCAATACTGCCCATCTCCCGGATGCTAACCTTCGGGCATTTCGGAGATGGGACGGCCTGTCAACCGTTGATCTGGGCGCACGACGATCGGATGGTTGGCGGGAAGGGCGAGGCGACGGCGGGTTAGTGGGCGGGGATATTTGCAAGAATATCCCGATTTAAATAATGCGTCGTGGGGGTTTTAGACTTAGGGAAAGTGGGTTATGGGGTATAAAATGGGCGGGTTAATGTATTTACAGTTGGGGCTTAGGGATAAGGGGTAAAACATGGGTTTAATGCGCGCGGGTTTAACGATTTATGCCCAAAACTTAAGGTAAGGGGGCGGAAAAGAGGGTCTTTGAGGGGTTTTAGGGCTAGGGGAGAGGTTGTTAGCATGACCAAGTGTCATCTAACTCCGGCTATGACTCAGATGGGCTCAAAACAGCCCCAGGTGGACCATTTTTTCCCGGACTTGGAAAAAATATGGCTATATTGCTAGGGAGGGGATATTTACATAGGGGAGTTTTATATAAATTCTTTTAGTAGGGGAAAGGGGAAGACTAATAGGGAGTTATATAGTAGAGTTAGTGGTTAATATGGTGATGATAAATAGGCGCTAAGGTCAGGGACCTTAGGCTAATTTTGGGGAAAATAATTTGAAAAGAAATAAAATCCTTGAGTGAAGTAGATCTTCACCAAGGCAACTGATATGGATGATGATGAAACTAAGAGGAATCAAGCAGATCTTGACCTATTTGGGAAGTTAGTAAGTGACTTAGGGAATTAGAAGAAGGGGGAGTTAGTGATGTCCACCTTTGAGCTCCTTTGAATGAAAACTGCCTGCACTGTGATCCGGAAAAATATACACTTAGTAACACAAAATTGATCATAAGTCATCTTTCTGCAACCTCTCAGCTACCTACCCAGCCTACTCACCTAACATTTTTTTCTTATTTTTTTGGTTTGGGTGCACTTAAACTTGTAGACCCAGATTTACAATTTTTCTTTTTAATGTTTCCTATCTAGCTCTACACTTATTTCTGCCAGGGCCCAGATTAAACAGTTGGGTCCCTTTGATTCTCTACCTATCTACAAATCTGCCAAGATTAAATTGTTTGGTCAGATGCATTCTCTATATTCTAAAACAGGAAATTGAAACCTAGGGAGACGAAGATTAGACTATTTGGACCTCCCTTAAATGAAAACTCTTCAAAACTGGAACAAGTCATCAAAATTGGAATCAACAGTGGCATTTGGACTAGCACACTTCATGGCTTTCTTCTTTCGTCTCTTCTGGAAATATGGAACACTGCAGCTTGCAAAGTATGACATATTTGGCATGTAAAAATGTCAATCATGAAAGATGAAACCCTGTTGCAATAGGAGGCTAACAGGTGGTATCTCAGTTAAACAACATCTATTGTGTGAGAGATCCTTATTTATATCAACAATTCCTGAGAGTGCGTTCATTACAAAAATCATTTAATTTTAGCAAATTTATTCATATTCCACGATCAGAAAATCATTTGGTGATTCCATAACTAATCAACATTACATTGGAATATTAATCATTCATCACATTAAAATAAAAAGTAATAAAAAATCATATGTATATATGGTCATCATGTCATGAAACCATCTATACATAGATAGAAGTTATATGTTTAAATATTATACAAAATCGGGACAGAATGTCCTACAAAATTAGGGCTTAAGCCCAATCATGTCTATCAAAAATATTAGGACATCTCTAATCTATATCTGCGGGCCCTGCTCTAGATGTGCATCTCAAAAGAAGACGATGGAAGCAGCCACTCATTATAATATCCCCACCTAATCTCATGGTACTCCTACCACGCATCTTTGCATTGCCTCTGGTAGATCCTCTATTGTTGGCATAGGTACCTGGTGAGTCAATCTCTCCAAGTTCCTCTTTATGGCATGGAGAACTCTCTCAGTCTTAGCTGCAACACCCTTCATATCTCTTCTATGATGCCTATGCCTGGGTAGACCCTCAAGTCTTACCAGTCCCACATATGTATCATGATTAAACAATTTTGTAAGAATTTGTTTCTCATAAAAAAGAATTTCAATTCATAATTTTGAAATCCAAAAAAAATAAATAACATTAAAAACTTAAAAACAATTTTACCAATGGCACCCCATGCAGCACCAGGTGGAAGCACTAGATCTGGATCCACCCTGAAATCCATGTTTGCATAGGGGTAGTTGTCAATAGTAGTGACTTTTTCTTCCCACCAAAGGAAAAAATCGTCATCAAATGTCATTCTAGGGACCTCACCACCCCCTAGTCTCTTCATTAAGTCAACCCATCTACCTATCCATGGATCTCTTGGGTTACTGATGGTGGAAATCACTTTGGGTCGAAGTCCTGGTAGTCTCTCAAAGAAGAAAGTACAAAGAATAGTACCATACCCAAAAATTTTGGTATTATTCTTCTTGATGGAAGTAAGTTTTTATTTATTTTTATTCAAATTGGTTAGGAGGGTTGTCTTGGAAGAAATGCTTCCATGTCATGTGTGTTTGTCTTCATGAGTCCCTAGGTGTGAATCTAGAAGTCATCATTGTCTGATGTGTGAGTTGTAATAGCTATCTAAATATGTTGTAGTTAGTAATCTATATGCTATAAATATGTAACCATTGATACCAATAACATATTGAAGTGTGTTTTGTGTTTTGTGTAATATATCTCTTTGCTCTCTCTCATTTTTCTAATATGGTATCAGAGCCATATATGGCTTGAATCCCCAAGGGAGAGCCAGGAAGATGTGAGAGTTGTGAGAGCTAATCTTCTTTATATAGATTAGTTTAATAGAGTGTTTGATTTATTGTTTGTGTGAGAAAATTCTTATTCTTGTGTGTTGTTTTTTCAGTGGCGTTGAAGTGATGTGATTTTCTTGTTTGCAACAAAATTGTAGACAACCTTTATTTTTTATTTTTTTTATTTTTGGTGTGGATCAAATTAGAAAAGACAAAAAAAATCCAACCTGATCTAAAATATCTGGAAGGTACATTGAATATTTAAGGACGTTCTGAGGGTATAACTGCTACTTGGATCTGTTCCTTGCAATGCTTACAAAAAGTTTCCCCCACATGTCTAGTCAACTCAAAAGTTGTGTATCTATCACTGGTTTTTCAAAATAGATCTATTTGGTTATCACCATTTTTTCAAAATAGATCTATTTGGTTACTATGTGTGGGTTCATGATCATTAGGAGGAGGATATGGAGAGTCGAGATCTGATTCGAAATAATCCAATATTTATGTGGTCAAGATCTTTTGATACACACTCCAAAATGAATAGGATCACCACGTTATCATCATCATAGTAGGAGAAATATTGCATGGGCAAAGGTGAGAGTAATGGGAAAACCATGTAGAATATAGTGGAATTCACCTACCAAATGAAATTTGGGGGCAGAGACCATGTTGTAATTTTTATATGGTGCAAGAATTTAATGGGTCGAGGGTGCCTCTGTGTCACAGTTGGTGAACCAGTGAGCAATATTGTTTGCAGAGTAGACATGAAACCCTTGGAATTTTGTGGGAAAATTCTATGAATTCTTTTAGCCCTTAGATGATTGAGCATTACAGGATAAGGCAATGATCAATTATAAATATAGTATGCAGAGGATATTATGATGGTAAATTTGGTTGTGTTTCTTACAAACATGGCCGAAGGCCCGCTATTGCCAATGTTTCATGAGCCACTTCCACTCAATTACTTTAGAAGTTTATTTTTTATGAAGGTAATGTGAAGAAAATCCACATTTCTTTTAAAAAGTCAAGCCTTTGCTACGACTAGTTTTTAACAAAGATATTTCATTATTTTATTTTTTACTTACCCTTTTTAACTAATTTAACTACTTTACCAATGACCAGTTTTCAACAACAAATCCTGGGCAATGATGTATCCTTACTATTTATTCCTTAAGATTGACAAATTATTTACCTTGTCTTGAGGGTGGACCACATGAGTTGGTTCAAAACATCGACCAATTCATGATTATGTGATTAATCTGAAAGGCATCTATATACATTATGGATCACAAAAGTCTTAGATCTAACAAGTCAAGCCTTTGCTCGAATGGTTTGATTCGTTCATTAAGTGGACGTGAATTATTATCACATGTTTCACTATTAATACTACAAAGGGTTTGATATGACTATTTTATAAGCCACATGGCATATCTTTAATGATTTGGGCAGCTGATTGTGTTGAGAAGATTGTGTGTGATTTTTTGTTTTTTTTATGTTTGTGGTGGTTTTATTGGTATTTTGTCAATTGAAGATTGTATGGTGTGGGTTGTAAAATTATTTTGGTCTGTAGAAGGGAAAACAATGATGCAGAACCATAAAGAACAAACCAAACATTCAATAGAAAAATGTGACCCATCGTGCTCTAGGACCATTAATCACAGGTAGTTCTTAATAAGGTCAAGATGGTGTGACCCGTAGAGCTCTGGGAGCATCAATATAGGTTATTTTATAAGGTCAAGCTGTAGAATTGTCTACTGAAGGCATTCTATACCCAGAATGCTATCCTAGATAACTGATGAAGGCTGCAGAGGATCATGGACTCAGAGATGGTGGAAGTTCCATAGGATGGTTCAGTATCGAGAATGACCCGTTGCACCCTGGGAGGTTGAGAAGTGTCAATTCTGCAAAGTTCATCAACGATGGTTAGAGGCGGTTACATTTTAAATGGAGGTCATGTGATAGCTCAAAGATGTGGTGGTGAAAGAGTGGTGTTTGTGAGATTCAAGAGTGGATGTGGGTGTAGACGATGACCATATTAGAGTAATATGAAAAATATTTATTTATTTTTGTCATGTGGGTTTTTTTATAGTTTCTACATGTAAGCATTAAGGGAGGGTGTTGGAAGTAATGCTTCCATGCCATGTGTGGTTGTCTTCATGAGTCCCTAGGTGTCAATCTAGAAGTAGTTGTCGTCATATGTGTGAGCTGTAATAGTTATCTAAATTTGTCATAGTCAGGAATTTATATGCTATAAATATGTAACCATTGATATGAATAACATATTGAGGTGTGTTTTGTGTTGTGTGTAATATTTGTCTCTGCTCTCTCTCATATTTCTAATAGGTTGTGCACCAGTAAAAAGCTGTGGTGAACAAATCTACTGCTAAGCTCATTGTAGTAAGAGAATATTGGTGTAATGAGGCCAATCCAACTACCCTCACAATAGTAAAAAGGAGAATCCCTAAGGGTATACACTCCACATGTTTGATTGGGATCTATGTCCCTACCCTTTTGGGGTTTTCGGGGCAATAGATACAGATGTAATCATCCATAGTAAGGCTTCCTTGGGCCTTCCCTTGCAAATTGATTGGCTCTCCTCTCCAAAAAGGTTCAATAATGAAGTATATTTCTTCTACTTCAATACACAAGGGCATCTGATCAATCATGAATGCATCTTCTTCTGGATCCCAGTAGTTGATGAGCATTTCTAGCAATCTTGTATTGTTTTTCATAAGTGGAACTTTGAAAAAATTCAACAATCCACATCCTTTTAGTGCATCCAATGCTAATGGATCATCCTTAACTTCATTATCTACTGTGTTATGCTCTCTTTCCCTCCAAGTAATTGTCATCCTGCAAGTTCAAGCATTTTCATCCATTAAAATCTATGATTTAAAATTTTTGACTGTATGCATGCGGGTTCACATCATACATAGTCACATATAGGGCTTCCAATTATGTGACTTCAATATACCAAACCCATGTACGTGTGGAGTAAAAATCCAAAAATAAATTTCTGATGGTAAAATTATTGAAAAAAATACTAGAAATGCACAAAAATTCATTGAGAAATGAAATTAGGAGATTACATGGAAGTTTCATAGCTGTTCTAGCTGAGAAATTTGGTGGATTGTGATTGTCGATTTTTTCTCCAGAGCTATTGCACTCAATTTTCTAAAACACAAATGAGGCTTGGTAAGTCAAAAGGTCTATTTATAAGTTATAATTTCAAAAACTTTAAAAACCTACTTTTGCAAAGTTTATGTTTTATTTTTAAAACTCTGTGACCTTTGGCTTTGAGTGCCAGGATAGGTTGTTTTTCATGTTAAATTGAAGACTTTGAGACATTCCTTACCACTTCAATTCCATGATTGCGACCCATCATTACAGGTATCATTTTCATCGCTGGAATATAGGTTAGGGAAGATCACTTTTTCCATTGCATTATGCATTCTAGCCTCCATACTGGGATACGTTTACAAAGGCTCAATACCATTTTGTTATGATTCTAAAACCATTTTCACTCACTGAATTATAAAATCATGACATGAGGGTAGATCCATCATTTATATGGGCTTCCTAGTTAGATCCTCTCTAGCATATGTTTCCCATGCTACAAAGATTGAGTAGGCTCACGATTCCTCTTTAGTCTTTCCATGACTTTTGCGATGAAGCTTCATTCTGCTTCTTCTTTGCTATATTTCTAGAATTATACCCCAGAGGCTCCCACATGTTGAGTTGTACCATTGCATTGCATGTTGACTATTTGTACCATTTGGCCTTAAGGTGGCTTCACTTGGACTCATTTATAAACCATTTTTTGACCATGTCTTTCTGAAAAATCAACCTTGTAATCACTTAGGCTCTGCAACTTGACACCTTATGCCCATGGAAAGAACATTCATTTTAGTTTCATTGACTAGTTTCATCACCTTGCATTGAGCATAAGAATGTTCTACTCTCGGGAACTAGCGCATATGTATTTGGACACTCATTCTTTCCATTGTACCATAGGAATTATTTTATTCTTTTTTTTTCAAGATTTTTAAATATGTAAAAGACAAAAAAAATTATATATTCCAGAAAAGAGTGGGAACATAACATTACTTCCATAATCGATGGCAATAAGAGTCAATTATGTCACCCTTGAACAAAGCACTCAAAGAAAGTCTTTCCTCCATTGGGATGGGATTTAGTTTGACTTAGGAGAGCCATAACCATGTCATTGAGTCAGGACTCCCCTGGTTGGTTATCTCTTCCAATCATATGGAGAGTTTTCTTATGCCTCCTGCATGAAAAACTTATACAAATTTATCATATGCTACCATATAGTCACATTTGAGTCGTGCTTTTGTTCAAGGGAAGTAAACCTAAGTTAGCTTTTCTGTGGTGTCTCTTGACTCATTTTCAGTCAGCCATACCTGGTCTATCAGAGTTATGTATAGTATCACATCAATTGTTTGGTCTGTTGCTTGTGTTGGTTAAGAAGGTCTCCATTGACTTCTTGCTGATGGGTTTTCTCTTATCGACTTCAACAAATTTCTCTAAGAGTAGGCCTAGAGATGCACCCTGACCCTATTTCCATCATTGATAGGTGACCATGTGCTCAAGATCGATCAATATCATGGGTCATTGACTAAGTGGATTCCCTTGTTTTCAACATTAGCTTACATTACCACACATTGGGATTCATGCATTACCTTGGTTTCCATTTGACCCTATTGGTGGATTCCTCGCCTCTATGTCAGATTTCATTATTGGTTGGTTCAAATGGTTTCTGTCGTGCGCTAGACACATCTTGTGTACACCGGAAATGTACTTCAGTATGGTTACTTCATATTTCTTCATCTAGTTCCTTCCAAATAATTGCCCTACAGGTTACACTTGCGTTGGATTGATGTGGGATGCCTTAATTCCTTCCTTCCAATAGATTTTTTTCCATCGAATCCAACTCATTGGTTTGGGAATAAGTCTTAGAGTCCTTTTTTAGTACCTTATGGTTTCCAGTCATCAGTGGCAGACTCCTTCGCTAGTGATATTGAGAATACATCAATGTCTCCTCATTGATATATTCTCTCAAGTGTTCAACTTCAACTCATTTATTCACACTTCTTAAATTGTACTAGGGTACCTTGACTCTCATCATCATTATCGATGAGTTGTCTTGCATTTGTTAACGATATACATCAGTGAATGGTAATCAAACTATTTCCCACATGGTTGACCTCATCTCATTTATTCCCATAGTGTAGAAGTGAACCATGGCCTTCGGTGAAGATGTTAGGTTACATCAACATTTTTTGGTTCACTTGTCAATCCCTCTAGTTTGCTGTCAGTGACACCATCCACCTTATATGTTGCAGTTTATCCCAACAACATTTTATATGTTGGCACCTGAGTTGTATGCAGTACCAATATTCCACTTTTTGACTTGGTACTTTGAGTATCACTTATGTGACATCAGTGATCAGATATCTACTTCAACATCATTGATCAGTTCTTTTATACATGATATTTTGACATGGCCTTGATATGTAGTTTTGCAGCTATCATCAGATGATACACTATGTATTTCTTAGCTTCCTTTGTACTTGTATACATATTGGATCCACTCTACACTTGATATGTGAACATGATTTACTATCTCTAAGCATGGGTATGCCCGCCTCAGACATCAAATTTCTTTTTGATCCTGTCCACTGGTTTAGCAAGTTGGAATTTGGTGATCTCCTCCCAAGTCCTCGCATGATTCTTTCTATACACTTAATACATTTCGGCCATTAGGTACCCCTTTTAACCTCATATATTAGGGGGCATCTGTTATAGCATTATTTATCACCCTTGTATGGTTGATGCTCTGAGTCATGGTCTTGGACAACCCTTTCCCTTCATACTTGGTCCATTTACTAAAAAAAAATATTTTGAATTCCATACACGACTCTGCCCTTTAAGATGCACGTGAACATGTGGGTCCAACTATACCCAACCCGCGTATATAATCTAAAATATTAAAAAAATATAAAATCCCTATTTTATGGGAATGGTTTACAGGTTACAATGGAATCCCACCTACACGAGCTCGTGGCCTAACTGTATCCCAACTGAAACAACTATTTTGGGGTGATATAAATACAACTCATGGGAAGGCCTAAAGGGAGGAGAAAGATAGGATATTGATATTATATCTAATTGGTCCCTAATCAAGTCTGATTTATCCTTGTGCCTCCTGCACTTTGAGTTATAGGAAACCCTTGTTTCTTCACAGAGATGTCCATCTCCTTTATATGGCATCTATGTGTATGCATTTGAAAGAGGATTGTTGAGGCTTGGGCTGAATGGATCTAGAGGAAGGTTTTGCTTGGAGGCTTGGTTGAATCAGGTTGTATTCTTCCACATTTTTTGCAGTCATCAATAAAGAAGCTATGTCTTGTTCCTGATGTGATGATATTTATGATTTAACTCATGTTATGATATAATTATGTATGATATCATGTTTATATATATATATATATATATATATATATATATATATATATATATATATATATATATATCTATATATATATATATATAGATATATATATATATATATATATATATATATATATATAGATATAGATATAGATATAGATATAGATATAGATATAGATATATATTCTTATATGATATAACTTACATATCATGAATATGTTTTGCACTAATGCTAGTATATATGCTTTTTTGGAATGAGTTGGAGGTTTTGAAGCATTGGAGAAAGCAAAGGGTTTGGACCCTATGGGAAAATCCTCAAATGTAGGACCTACAGGTACTATCTCTTCATTCCACTTTAGTAGTTTAAGCATTAGGAATGTTTGTTTAATTTCTTCTTATTGATGTATGCCCTTTGATCTATTGGGGTTCTCAACCTAGACCCTAGGGTGTTTTATCTTGTGACAACTGTATATGCATTTGTTATGCATGTTAGTTTCTATATATTGTTATGCATGCATTTTCATGGTTATAGTTATGCATGTATAGTAGGCCAGACATGCATTGTCAGGTCATTGTATGTATTTTTTGTCACCTTGAAGTTGTTGGTTGTTATGATGCTGATGTGTTGGACGAGTTAGAGTAGGAGATGTAGATCACTAGAGCGAGATTGTAGCACTAGAATTCAGGGTATGAATAAATTGTCATACAAGTTTGTATGGTGGGTACGCATGTATGTTGGTTAATGGTTGTTATAATTATTAGGGTTATATACATTTTTGGCCATGTACATGTTTTTCATTATATTGTCGTTGATGAGTATGTTATATGTTAGTTAACCTGATGATTAGGTTATTGCATTTAAGATATTGATGTTATATGTATCATGTTGTTGTGGGGAAAAATGCCTATGCAGGACGATCCTATCCACCTAAGGTGTGACAGTTCCTTAGCAACAAACAGAGATAGCTATTCTAGTATTCTTCCTTTATGAATTAAGAATGAAGAGAGATGGATGGACTAACCGGTGTCTTCCGTTTGTCCCTCGATCTGGTTTCTCTTCTATTTGAGAGTTCCCAGCTACTTGCCTTCTCGCTCGCCCAGCTTCAACAGGTTCCTGCAAGATCACAAGAAGAGAACACTACACAAAGACATAGATTCATATTCATAACTAGTTTAGGATTAGAAATAAACTAAACATACTAATGAAATCATACATTAAAGACACATCAGCATATAGGAGAAACCAAGATAGCTTTATTGATGAATAACAAGGTTTAGGAAGAGATACAACCCAAAGGGCTCCAATCCAGCATCTCCTTCCCAGCAAATGAAATTCCTATCTTCACCTTCCTTCAAAGCATTAAGCACCCAATGATTTCAACCTCAAACCAACAAAAATTCTTTGCAATAACAAAATTCCAGCCTCTAGATCTCATGGAGGAGAGATCCATATATAGATGTTTGGAGAGAGGATGAGTCAGCTTGAGACCTTACTAGTGTCCTCTCCCTCTGTCAGTTCTTGTTTCCACTTGGAGGTTCTTGCTTCCACTTGGAGATTGAGAACCTCTTACTCATCACTAGTCGAATTCACTGAGGCAAGTGTCATTGAAGAAGATTCTGGAAGCTTCCAAGGTCTTGACACCTTGTTGAATGAACTTGCCATTTGTCAATTCCAGCTCAGCGCACCCTGGTAGTGCTTCTACCTGTGTTGCAGTGCAGGTAGCCAGTGCAGACTTTGCATTTCAGCGCAAACAGCTAGTGGAGCCTCTGAATTGATCCTGAATTGACTTGTTTTGAGCAGTTTCTGGTGGAGAACTTCTGTGAATTGTTGTGGTTTGTTAGCCTTGTTCCTCTAGGGGTAGGAACAACATGTTTAGGGACTTTGGATCCCTTGGATTATGGACATTTCATGCTCAATGTTGTAAGGCACAAAAATTTCTATAACAATTGCCCCCTAAAGTATGAGGTCGTTTATCGGGTGAAATGCTTTATCAGGAGGATCCGAAGTTCATTCATTGATGGGAGGAGACCTGTAATACAATACAATACAATACATTATTTTTCATACTGCTTTCATGATCTAGCTGAGGCGGGCATTCCCATGCTCAACTTTATAAATTCATTTTTCTGTACATAGAACAGACAATTGTCTGATGGTAGACTGATAATTTTGATGAAATTATCATCCTTTGGGTAGGATGATTATCTGTTGCAATGATGTACATGTCAATGTCTTTATCTTTCCTGAATATATATCGCAGCCTGGTTGGATGAAACTAGATCCGGGGTCTTCAAACTCGTTCGATCTTCACTCTAAGTACAAGTCAATCCATGTGAGAAATGTTCTGAAGTCGAAGATGGAAAGACATCGCTTGATTACCGGTCAATGAGGTAAACCGTTAACAAGCGCGAGAGGAATCACCGATAATGATAATGACCCTCAAGGTACTGCAGTACAATTCACGTGGTGTGAATAAAGGACTTGGCATCGAACACCACGCAAAATCTTTCGGTCGAAGGTCATTGATGTATACCTGTTGCCGGAAGTGAGAAACTTTCCATTAAGGCATGCAAGCTTCAAAGTACTGAAGGGGTTGTTCCTAGATCCACTTCTCGGATAATGAGCTGATGTCGTCAAGAAGCGATCCATCAAAGGAGGGCCTTAATGAATCCCACATCAGTGACACGGAACAGAGCAAATGATTTTGATGGAGGTGAAAACGATCTGATGACATATGATTCAGGGTGGCGGTCATGAAAGGATGAAGGATAATGTATGGCAGTGGATGGGACACGGTTGACTTCTCTGAACGACTTCTCTTGAACATATGGCAACACTTGTGCGATGGATCGGTAGCATTACCCCAAATATGGATGGTATGGCGAGACCATGGTGATGTGACCGGTGAATGAAACAACCCAACCCAACTGTGGTACGGAGGAAAAGTGTCATGTTCAAGAGCGACTTGCTACCATCAAAGTTTTCTTGAGTTTCTCCCAATTTTTCCCCAGTCATTGCTGACCAGTACCTCTTTATTTTTGTCAAGCTTGAGGAGGATAACATATTCTTGTTCTATAACTTGCCCTTCGGGCAAGCCCATCGCTATGTTTTAACGAGCCTAGTGATAGTCAAACTCGTTCTCGTCTAAAGACAAGTTTGTCGCTATTTAATGATTTTAACGAGTCTAGCGACAAATATAACTCGGTCCTTTTCATTTTTAGAGAGTCTGAAAAGGTACGTAAAGTCAACTCCGAAAGTCGTTTTTCGTCATCTAATCCCTTAAGTCCGAAAAAGTATAAAACAATACAGAAGGGATGAGTTTTCGATAGTTTTAACGAGCCGAACAAAAGAAGTGCTCGATCTTTTTGTGCAATAATCCCTCAGGTCCAAAAAGATTAAAATCTAGAGGAGGGATAGCACTTCCGGTCGCTTTAATGAGCTGGAAGGCCAAAACTCGGCAATCTTTTCATATTTTACGAGTCAGATGAAAAGAGCTTAAAGAAGACTCATCTTTTGAGGAACGAGTGATGAAACGGGTTAGCAGCTGATTCCAGGTACGGGTTGGAATTTTCCAATCACGGCAGTGTCACAAGGATGGCTAGTGAAATCACTCTTCACAGTTGTTCCTCAAAATGGGTAAACAATCATATGGAGGTGAACGATCGGCCAATGGAAAAGTGGAGGTGATGGGCAAACACGACCAAGGCTTTAATGGCTGCTGATATTACATTCACGGTGGTTATTTACCGGAATAGTTCATTTTTTAACGAGCTTAAACATGGGTGGAAACATTTTCTCGATCTTATGTTTATTTTTTAACGAGCATGAACTATGTGCTAAAACTGCTCGGATCTTGCGTTTATTTTTTAACGAGCATGAACTGTGTGCTAAAACTGCTCGAATCTTGCGTTTATTTTTTAACGAGCATGAACTGTGTGCTAAAATTGCTCGATTACCCAGTCATATGATAAGAATGTCTCATTAAGATTCTATTTTTTATGGAGCTTCATCTTACAAAGCTTTGCTCCGGATCCTTTCGTTATGCAAGTTTGGAAACGACTAATCCTACGAGTTTGAAGGGTTAGACCTACAGGTTTAAAGGGAGGACCTAAAAATTTAAAAAAATAATTAGCCGCCCCTTGCTTGCACTCCAAAAGGTTTGCATGCCCCCACGTATAAAATATGATTTCAAGGTTACCCTTACTTTGTCTGCCAAAACATTTGTTTAAGCAGGAAAGGCCTACCTCTTTCAGGCTACCCAAAGATTGTTTCATTAATCTTTCAAACAAAACACTTCTTCGGCGGTGTCTACCGAGATAGACAAAGGTGAATGACCTCAGTGCCAAACACGTAACTTTGACAAAAGAATCTTATTCTAGAATAACCCCTCTTCCAAGACGGATGGGGTACAGACTAGTCATATTCTCCCGCGGAAACCTACCCTATACCTAAGGTTTTCCTGTCGAAGCAGACCAGGACGCATGCCCCCTGGGGTCCAGTCATATCCTTCCGAATTACTCGCGCTCATCGGGAGGACGGACCGTGGGTTGCAGGGAAAATTTTAAGAACCCCCCCTAAATTTATAAATATAATAAATGGGCGAATCTCCATGGTATATAGGAAAAATGGAAGGCGATTTTATCAATTATATAATATGTATATATAATCTTTTGGCGAATCTCTCACTAGGCATGGCGAATATTTTACTCAATTATAAAATCTTGTAAGATCTTGGCAAGTCTTTCACTAAATAATAAAATTTTGTAAAGTCCTAGTGAATCTTAGCATAGGCTACATGCTGGTTTAATTCCCCCATTTAAATAGGCTACATTCTAGGTGAATACCATGGGTCAATACCATGCGCCATTTTGGTGAATAGCATGGGTCAATACCATGTGCCATTTTTATTTTTATTAATTCTAATATTAGGGTTAATAATGTTTTTTTGCATGGTATTAATAACAATCTAGTCCATGGTATTTGTCCCATAGTATTTTGGCCATAGGTTTCACCTAAATAAAACCCATTTTTTGAGTGTTCGTAAATATAAGGTGACTTATGGAGTAAATATAAAAAAATGTTTTATTTGTTTACCATACCTCTCGTTTATTTATATTTTTATTAATTTACCATACCTCTTTTACAAATATGGTATTTGGCCCATAGAATTCACTTAAATAAAACCTCTTTTTTGAGCCTTCATAAATAGAACGAGGGTTATGGACTAAATATAAAAAGAGGTTTTATTTATTTACGATACGTCTAGTTTATTTATATTTTTATTTATTTACCATACATTTTGAGTAAGTATAAAAAGACATTTTATTTATTTACCATACCTCCACTTTACTTATATTTTTATTTGTTTACACCATTACATGTATATAAGGTGACTTATGGAGTAAATATAAAAAAATGTTTTATTTATTTACCATACCTCTCATTTATTTATATTTTTATTAATTTATCATACCTCTTTTATAAATATGGTATTTGGCCCATAGGATTCACTTAAGTAAAACCTATTCTTGAAAATGGGCGAATGGATTCACTTAAATAAAACCTATTCTTGAAAATGGGCGAATGGAAGGTTGTAAGTCCTAATTTCAAGGGCTAAATTTACCTTTTTTACCCTCTCCCTTAAAATGAGGTGGGCTATTTGAGGTGATTTGTAAAAATGTACTATGATACGAAATATTCACCCACTAAAAATTTAAAACCCCTTAATTTCGCCAAAGGGCGAACATTCGCCCCTAAAATTATCCTTGGTGGGTTGAGACATTTCTTGCGTGAAGAGACCATTTAGGGATGGTATATGACTATTTGCGACGCGTGATCCGGGAAATGAAAGCTGGTCTACGAGATTGACCACTCTTCCTTCGTGCGGAAAACACATTACTCTAAAGAGTGAGGAGACGATGGCTCCCATGCAATATATATAGTCTCGTCCAAGGAGTAGGTTATAATCCAAGGGTCCTTGAACGACCATCACATTCATTTGAACGGTCTTCCCTTTTAATGTGATTGGCACATTGGGAAGAATCCCTAAAGGTCGACTGGTTCCTTTATCAAAGCCTGTCAGATTTCTCATTTCAGGCAAAAGCGCTGGCGAACCAAACGCCTTCCAAGCAATAGAGGAAAGGATACTCATAGATGCCCCCTCAATAATGATGGTGCCAGCCATTACTGTTGTGGGGAAAAATGCCTATGCAGGACGATCCTATCCACCTAAGGTGTGATAGTGCCTTAGCAACAAACAGAGACAGCTATTCTGGTTTCTTCCTTTATGAAATGTGAAAGAAGAGAGATGAATAGACTTACCGGTGTCTTCCGTTTGTCCCTCGATCCGGTCTCTCTTCTCTTTGGGAGTTCACAGCTACTTGCCTTCTCACTTGCCCAGCTTCAACGGGTTCCTGCAAGATCACAAGAGAACAGCTACTTGCGACAAGAGAACAGCTACTTGCGACAAGAGAAGAACACTACACAAAGACATATATTCACATTCATAACTAGTTTAGGATTAGAAATAAACTAAACATACTAATGCATTCATACATCAAAAATACATCAGCATATAGGAGAAACCAAGATAGATTTATTGATGAATAACAAGGTTCAGGAAGAGATACAACCTAGAGGGCTCCAATCCAGCATCTCCTCCCAGCAAATGGAATTCCTATCTTCACCCCCTTCAAAGCATTAAGCACCCAATGATTCCAATCTCAAACCAACATCAATTCTTTGCAATAACAAATATCCAGCCTCTAGATCTCATGGAGGAGAGATCCATATATAGATGTTTGGAGAGAGGATGAGTCAGCTTGAGATCTGACTAGTGTCCTCTCCCTCTGTCAGTTCTTGAGTCCACTTGGAGGTTCTTGCTTCCACTTGGAGATTTGGAACCTCTTACTCATCACCAGTCGAATTCCCTGAGGCAAGTGTCATTTTGGAAGCTTCCTAGGTTTTGACACCTTGAGAAATGAGCCTGCCACATGTCCACTCTCGTTCAGCGTAGGTAGCCAGTGTTCCATTTGACATTCAACGCAGGTAGCTAGTGTTGGCTTTGACATTCAGTGCAAACAGCTAGTGTAGCCACTGAAATGATCCTGAATTGACTTATTTTTGAGCAGTTTCTGGTGGAGAACTTCTGTGAATTGTTGTGGTTTGTTAGCCTTGTTCCTCTAGGGGTGGGAACAACATGTTTAGGGACTTTGGATCCCTTAGATTATGGACATTTCATGCTCAATGCTGTAACGCACAAAAATGTCTATAACAGTTTCCCCCTAAAGTATGAGGCTGTTTATCGGGTGAAATTCTTTATCAGGGGGATCCGAAGTTCATCCAATGCTGGGAGGAGACCTGTAATAAGATACAATACAATACATTATTTTTCATACCGCTTTCATGATCTAGCTGAGGCGGGCATTCCCATGCTCAGCTTTATAAATTCATTTTTCTGTACATAGAACAGACAATCGTCTGATGGTAGACTGATAATTTTTTATGAAATTATCATCCTTTGAGTAGGATGATTATCTGTTGTAATGATGTACGTGTCAATGTCTTTATCTTTCCTGAATATATATCGTAGCCCGGATGGATGAAACTAGATCCGGGGTCTTCAAACTCGTTCGATCTTCACTCTAAGTACAAGTCGATCCATGTGAGAAATGTTTTGAAGTCGAACATGGAAAGACATCGCTTGATTACCGGTCAATGATGTAAACCGTTAACAAGCGCGAGAGGAATCACCGATAATGATAATGACCCTCAAGGTACTGCAGTACAATTCACGTGGTGTGAATAAAGGACTTGGCGTCGAACACCACGCAAAATCTTTCGGTCGATGGTCATTGATGTATACCTGTCGCCGGAAGTGAGAAACTTGCCATTGAGGCATGCAAGCTTCAAAGTACTGAAGGGGTTGTTCCTAGATCGACTTCTTGGATAATGAGCTGATGTCGACAAGAAGTGATCCGTCAAAGGAGGGCCTTAATGAATCCCACATCAGTGACATGGAACGGAGCTAATGATTTTAATGGAGGTGAAAACGATCTGTGACATATGATTCAGGGTGGCGGTCATGAAAGGATGAAGGATAATGTATGGCAGTGGATGGGACACGGTTGACTTTTCTGAACGACTTCTCTTGAACATATGGCGACACTGATACGATGGATCGGTAGCATTACCCTAAATATGGATGGTATGGCGAGACCATGGATGTGATCGGTGAATGAAACAACCCAACCCGATTGTGGTACGGAGGAAAAGTGTCATGTTCAAGAGCGACTTGCTACCATCAAAGTTTTCTTTAGTTTCTCCCAATTTTTCCCCAGTCATTGCTGACCAGTACCTCTTTATTTTTGTCAAGCTTGAGGAGGATAACATATGCTTGTTCTATAACCTGCCCTTCGGGCAAGCCCATCGCTATGTTTTAACGATCCTAGCGATAGTGAAACTCGTTCTTGTCTAAAGACAAGTTTGTCGCCATTTAATGATTTTAAAACGAGTCTAACGACAAGGATAACTCGGTCCTTTTCATTTTTAGAGAGTCTGAAAAGGTACATAAAGTTAACTCCAAAAGTCCTTTTTCGTCATCTAATCCCTTAATTCCGAAAAAGTAAAAAACAATACAGAAGGGATGAGTTTTCGATAGTTTTAATGAGCCGAATAAAACAAGCGCTCGATCTTTTTGTGCAATAATCCCTCAGGTCCAAAAAGATTAAAATCTAGAGGAGGGATAGCTCTTCCTGTCCCTTTAACGAGCTGGAAGGCCAAGGGCTCGGCAATCTTTTCATATTTTACGAGTCAGCTGAAAAGAGCTTAAAGAAGACTCGACTTTTGAGGAACGAGTGATAAACAGGGTTAGCAGCTGATTCCAGGTGCAGGTTGGAATTTTCCAATCACGGCAGTGTCACAAGGATGGCTAGGTGAAATCACTCTTCGCAACTGTTCCTCAAAATGGGTAAACAATCATATGGAGGTGAACGATCGGCCAATGAAAAGTGGAGGTGACGGTGCAAACACGACCAAGGCTTTAATGGCTGATGATATTACATTCACAGTGGTTATTTACCAGGATAGTTCATTTTTTTAATGAGCTTAAACGTGGGTGGAAACATTTGCTCGATCTTATGTTTATTTTTTAACGAGCATGAACTATGTGCTAAAACTGCTTGGATCTTGCGTTTATTTTTTAACGAGCATGAACTATGTGCTAAACTGCTCAGATCTTGCGTTTATTTTTTAACGAGCATGAACTTTGTGCTAAAACTGCTCGACTACCCAGTCATATGATAAGAGTGTCTCATTGAGATTCTATATTTTTACGGAGCTTCATCTCACAAAGCTATGCCCCGCATCCTTTCTTTATGCAAGTTAGGAAACGGCTAACCCAAAAAACAGGTAAATAACCTCTCTTTGCTTGCACTCCAAAAGGTTTGTATGCCCCCAGGTATAAAGTACGATTTCAAGGTTACCTCTACTTCTTTTCCTTCAAAACAATTGTTTTAAAGAGAGAGGCTTACCTCTTTTAGGTTACCCAAAGATTGTCTCGTTAATCTTTCAAACAAAACACTTCCTCGGAAATGTCTACCGAAATAGACAAAGGTGATCGACGATGCTCGCCAACTCACATAACTTTAACAAAAGAATCTTATTCTAGAACAACCCCCCTTCCTCTACGGACGGGGTACAGACTAGTCATATTCTCCCGCGGAAAGCTACCCTATACCCAAAGTTTTCCTGCCGAAGCAGACCAGGACGCATGCCCCCTGGGTTCCAGTCATATCCTCCCGGATTACTCGCGCTCACCAGGAGGATGGACCGTGGGTTGAGACACTTCTTGCGTGAATAGACCATTTAGGGATGGTAAATGACTATTTGCGATGCGTGAACTGGGAAACGAAAGTTAGTCCACGAGCTTGACCATTCTTCCTTCATGCGGAAAACACATTACTCTAAAGAGTGAGGAGACTATAGCTCCCATGCCATATATATAGTCTCGTCCAAGGAATAGGTTATAGTCCAAGGGTCCTTAAACGACCATCACGTTCATTTGAACGGTCTTCCCTTTCAATGTTATGGGCACATTGGGGAGGATCCCTAAAGGTCGACTGGTTCCTTTATCAAAGCCTGATATATTTCTCATTTCAGGCAAAAGCGCTGGCAAACCAAGCGTTTTCCAAGCAATAGAGGAAAGGATACTCACAGATGCCCCTTCATCAATAATAGTGCCAGCCATTACCATTCTGTATATTTGAACGATAATTCTGAATGGTATGCTTGCTGGCAACGGGGGTCTGTCTAGTTGGTTCCAGTCGAAGGACACAACCAGGTTGCTTGGTGGTGGGACCGAATAAACGGCCGGATATTGCTCTGACGAACTTCCTTCCTGCGATAAAGGAATGGGGGCATTGCCCCCTTGTTCATCAGAGTCAGTGTTGATGAAGAGAATTTGGACGATGTCATCTTTATTCTCCTCTGTGATGGTATCATTCGAAGATAGAGCCTCTGAAGGCAAAACCGGGTCAACTTCCATCTCAACCTTTTGACTTTCGTCAGGCATGGATCCAGACGGTTCAGCTTCAATGATAGGTGCTTCGGCTGACCACCTGGGCGGGCCAGCCGGGTTCTCAACTAGTGAAGGCTCGTAAAATCGGGTGATCTTCCAGAACTCTTTTAGCCTCGTCTAAGAAGCGACAACAGTGGATGGCATGATCGCCTTCACACAGTTTACAGGGAAATCTAGATTTCCCTCTCTGTCCTGGGACTTCACTTTCACTAGTTAACGGTGAGCAGTCAACATGGCTATTAGAGGTTGATGCTACCGAATTGTGCAAACGGGGAGACCAGTCCCTTAGTATCCGAGGGATGCAGGGACAATCTCTGTGGAAATGGTCTCCCTTGCATATGACACATGGCGATTTAGGCCTGGTCAGTGCTGTGTGTGGATTTTTGTCAGATGACACTTGTTTGCCCCCAATCGCCTTTGGCTCCTTCTTCTCTTTCTTCTTCTTTTCCTCCTTCTCCTTAGGGACTTGGTTTTTTGTTTTACCAGTTCCGTCAAGCGAAGAGGAAGGAGGAGAGGAAGAGTTAGATGAGGCAGAAGGCTAGTTGGCAACTCTGGTCTGGTCTAACTGTTGACTCGACTGTTCAAGAATGGTGGTGTTCTGAACGACATTGGTTGAAAAGAGCCAGACTGGCAGGCCAACTGTTAGTCCTGGAAGTGATAGTGTGGCCATATGGGATGCACCAACATCTCCCCAAGAGGAGAAGGGACTATGATTTCCACCAAGGGGAATTCCTTGGTTGGTGTGCTCCATTTTTTCAACCTAAAGATCAACACAGGAATAAAGGGTGATTGTTCCGTTTAAAATAAATTTTTAACGACGCTTAGACACAACTTGCTTTTTCAGTTTTAAAGAGTCGAGAAAAAGCTAAAGATGACTCTAGTCTCCTTCGATGTTTTAACGAGCCTGAAGTGACAAATGCTCGGATGGACTTTTTCCATTATAGAGTCTGAAAAAGGCCAAAAGGAACTGCTCTGGAGTTCTAAGAAGAGGGTGTGCCAAACTTTTCGCAAAACCACAGAATACTTTTTAGGGTACGGGCGGTCCATCTTCCTGAATGATGTGTTCAGTGCATTGCGATCAGTAGGGCGGCCGACATGGCTTCCTAAGGATAAAGGTTTTATGCCTATAGGGGTCTCCCAATATATACGCGACGGTACATGGGAGCACAATCCGTACTGGTGCTATCGTCCCTCAGGAGGAATCACCCACCATCCACGAGATCGACAGTCACCAGGCTTAACGACGCCGGAACACGTCTCTAGCCTAGACCTCTATGTTGTGCGTTATGTTGCAAAGTGTTGTTAAGTTCATTCAATTTATTTTAGGTTGATCTTTTTAGAAGTTTTCCTTTCAAGGTTCACCACGAGATGTATGATACAATTCCTAAATGCAGTCTAAAGATGATAAGCAAGCTTTATATCTTTTCAACTTTGAAAATCCTAGCTACTAAGGGAAAAGAAAGACACCATCTTTTCTCAAAGAGCAATTAGCACACTCTAATGCACTTTTCCTAAATCCAACATGCAAACTATCAAGATGCAAATGCACAATGTAGGTGTTTGTTTTCCGCTTTCTTAGTATTGATGCCTACAAAGAAAGCTTTTTGTACAACTTTGAATTTGCTTTTAAATGATAAACACAAACAAGTTTACTTTTTCGAAATCAAAGAGGGTAGAAGAGATTACAACACTTAACGATTTTCGAAATGAAGACTTGTTTCGACACTTTAAAAGAGACAAACTCAAACCGATAAGCAAAAGTAAATGTATAATCAATCTGCAAACAGCCAATGAACTCTCTTCTAAGATCACAATCAACAGATCTAAATCAAGGGCTACAGGATGACTATTTCACTCATGCAAAGGAAAACTGTAAATGACGCCACAAACACATAAAAACACTCACAGTATTTTTGTACAAAAGGAGGCGGAATCTAAGCAGAGAAAAGGAGTTATCAGACTGGTACCTATGCTGGTTACAGGCTGCAAAAATCAGAGATCAAAACAAGGCAAAACAGAGCAGAGAACCCCAGCTGCACAAGGACAAACTGGTTCAGCGCAACCTCAACACAGGGGTTTTGACATTCAGCGCAGGTAGCCTTCACGGGAACTGCGTTGAAATGTAGAATCCCTTCACTGGGTCTACGCTGAAGGAGAAACTCTCATTTCCCACAGGTTCTGGGTCACAGATTGCTATTTAATTCACTGTTTCAGGCCAAATAAAAGCAACAAGCAAGGTGCAATCAAAGCGATGCTTTGAGGGGGTACTAAGATCTATCACAAAGGATCATCAAATCATTTGTGAGTCCATTGTTCAGATCATAGACAAGTCCAGCAATTGGATCAAAGCAGCAACTGTCTACTTTGCATCCAGGAATAGCAGATGCAGTTCGATTGTTGCTATCAAGTCTATGAAACAATGATAGAAACACAAATAAAATGACTAAATAGATCTCCCCAGCGGTGTCGCCAATTTGTTGTGGGGAAAAATGCCTATGCAGGACGATCCTATCCACCTAAGGTGTGACAGTGCCTTAGCAACAAACAGAGACAGCTATTCTGGTTTCTTCCTTTATGAAATGTGAAAGAAGAGAGATCAATAGACTTACCAGTGTCTTCCATTTGTCCCTCGATCCGGTCTCTCTTCTCTTTGGGAGTTCACAGCTACTTGCCTTCTCACTCGCCCAGCTTCAACGGGTTCCTGTAAGATCACAAGAGAACAGCTACTTGCGACAAGAGAAGAACACTACAGAAAGACAGATATTCACATTCATAACTAGTTTAGGATTAGAAATAAACTAAACATACTAATGCATTCATACATCAAAAATACATCAGCATATAGGAGAAACCAAGATAGCTTTATTGATGAATAACAAGGTTCAGAAAGAGATACAACCCAGAGGGCTCCAATCCAGCATCTCCTTCCCAGCAAATGGAATTCCTATCTTCACCCCCTTCAAAGCATTAAGCACCCAATGATTCCAATCTCAAACCAACAACAATTCTTTGCAATAACAAAATTCCAGCCTCTAGATCTCATGGAGGAGAGATCCATATATAGATGTTTGGAGAGAGGATGAGTCAGCTTGAGATCTGACTAGTGTCTTCTCCCTCTATCAATTCTTGAGTCCACTTGGAGGTTCTTGCTTCCACTTGGAGATTTGGAACCTCTTACTCATCACCAGTCGAATTCCCTGAGGAAAGTGTCATTTTGGAAGCTTCCCGGTTTTGACACCTTGAGAAATGAGCCTACCACATGTCCACTCTCGTTGAGCGCAGGTAGCCAGTGTTCCATTTGACATTCAACGCAAGTAGTGAGTGTTGGCTTTGACATTCAACGCAAACAGCTAGTCTAGCCACTGAAATGATCCTGAATTGACTTGTTTTTGAGCAGTTTCTAGTGGAGAACTTCTGTTAATTGCTTTGGTTTGTTAGCCTTGTTCCTCTAGGGGTGGGAAGAACATGTTTAGGGACTTTGGATCCCTTAGATTATGGACATTTCATGCTCAATGCTGTAAGGCAAAAAAATGTCTATAACAATTACCATTCTGTATATTTGAACGATAATCCTGAATGGTATGCTTGCTGGCAAACGGGGTCTGCCTAGTTGGTTCCAGTCGAACGAGACAACTAGGTTTCTTGATGGTGGGACCGAATAGACGGCCAGGTATGACTCTGACGAAGTTCCTTCCTGCGATAAAGGAATGGGCTAATTGCCCCCTTGTTCGTCGGAGTCTGTGTTGATGAAGAGAATTTGGACGGTGTCGTCTTTATTCTCTTCTGTGATGGTATCAGTCGAAGATAGAGCCTCTGAAGGCAAAACCGGGTCAACTGCCGCCTCATCCTTTTGACTTTCGTCGGGTATGGATTCAGACGGTTCATCCTCAATGATAGGTGCTTTGGCTGACCACTTGAGCGGGCCAGCCGGGTTCTCAACTGGTGAAGGACTTGGCAGGAGTTTTTGATATCCAGGAGGAAGTTGCGCTCGTAAAATCGGGTGATCTTCCAAAACTCTTTTAGCCTCATCTAAGAAGGGACAATGGTCGATGGCATGGTCACCTTCACATAGTTTGCAGGGAAATATAGCTTTCCCTCTCTGTCCTGTGGCTTCACTTTCACTAGTTGATGGTGCGCTGTCAACATGACTATCAGAGGTTGACACCACTGAATTGTGCAAATGGGGAGACCAGTCCCTTAGTATCCGAGGGATGCAGGGACAATCTCTGTGGAAGTGGTCTCCCTTGCATATGACACATGGCGATTTAGGCCTAGTCAGTGCAGTGTGTGGATTTTCATTAGACGCCATTCGCTTGCTCCCAGTCGCTTTTGGATCCTTCTTCTTCTTTTCTTTCTTCTTCTTCTCCTTCTTCTCCTTAGGAGCTTGGCTTTTGGCTTAGCCAGCTCCATCATGCGAAGAGGAGGGAGGAGAGGAAGAATTATAGGAAGTGGAAGGCTGGTGGGCAGCTCTGGACTGGTCTAACTGTTGATTCGACTGTTCAGGAATAGTGGTGTTTTGAACAACATTGGTCGAGAAGAGCCAGACCGGTAGGCCGATTTTTAGTCCTGGAAGTGACAATGTGGCCATGTGGGGCGCACCAACATCTCCCCAAGAGGAGAAGGGACTAGGATTTCCACCAAGGGGAATTCCTTGGTTGGTGTGCTCCATTTTCTCAACCTAAAGATCAACACAGGAAGAAGGGGTGATTGTTCCGTTTAAAATAAATTTTAACGACGCTTTAGACACAACTTGCTTTTTCAATTTTAAAGAGTCGAGAAAAAGCTAAAGATGACTCTAGTCTCCTTCGATGTTTTAACGAGCCGGAAGTGACAAATGCTCGGATGAACTTTTTCCGTTATAGAGTCTGAAAAAGGCCAAAAGGAACTGCTCTGGAGTTCTAGGTAGAGGGTGTGCCAAACTTTTCGCAAAACCACATAATACTTTTTAAGGTACGGGCGGTCGATCTTCCTGAATGCTGTGTTCAGTGCATTGTGATCAGTAGGGCGGCCGACACGACTTCCTAAGGATAAAGGTTTTATGCCTATATGGGTCTCCCAATATATACTCGACGGTACGTGGGAGCACAATCCGTACTGGCGCTATTGTCCCTCAGGAGGAATCACCCACCATCAGCGAGATCGACAGTCACCAGCCTTTACGACGCCGGAACACGTCTCTAGCCTAGACCTCTATGTTGTGCGTTAAGTTACAAAGCGTTGTTAAGTTCATTCAATTTATTTTAGGTTGATCTTTTTAGAAGTTTGCCTTTTGAGGTTCACCACGAGATGTATGATACAATTCGTAAATGCAGTCTAAAGATGATAAGCAATATTTTTATATCTTTTCAACCATGAAAATCCTAGCTACAAAGGGAAAAGAAAGACACCATCTTTTCTCAAAGAGAAATCAACACACTCTAATGCACTTTTCCTAAATCAAGCATGCAAACTATCAAGATGCAAATGCACAATGCAGGTGTTTTTTTTCTGCTTTCTTAATATTGATGCCTAAAAAGAAATCTTTTTGTACAACTTTGAATTTTCTTTTAAATGACAAATACAAACAAGTTTACTTTTTCGAAATTAGAAAGGGTAGAAGAGATTACAACACTTAACGATTCTCGAAATGAACACTTGTTTCGACACTTAAAAGAGACAAACTCAAACCAAAAGCAAAAATGAATGTATAACCAACTGCAAATAGCCAATGAACTCTCTCCTAAGATCACAATCAACAGATCTGAATCAAGGGCTACAGGATGATTTTTTCACTCTTGCAAAGGAAAACTGTAAATGATGCCACAAACACATAAAAACACTCACTGTCTTTTTGTACAAAAGGAGGAGGAATTTAAGCAGAGAAAAGGAGTTATCAGGCAGGTACCTATGTTGGTTACAGGCTGCAAAAATCAGAGATCAAAACAAGGCAAAACAGAGCAGAGAACCCCAGCTGCACAAGGCCTAACTGGATCAACGCACCCTCAACACAGAGGTTTTGACATTCAGCGCAGGTAGCCTTCACGAGACCTGCATTGAAATGCAGAACCTCTTCACAAGGTCTGCGCTGAAGGAGAAACCAGAGTTTCTCACTGGGTTCTGGGTCACAGTTTGCTGATTAATCTACGGTTTCAGGCCAAATAAAATCAACAAGCAAGGTACAATCAAAGGGATGCTTTGAGGGAGGGCTAAGATCTATCACAAAGGATCATTAAATCATTTGTGAGTCCATTGTTCAGATCATAGACAAATCCAGTGATTGGATCAAAGCAGCAGCTCTCTACTTTGCATCTGAGAATAGCAGATGCAGTTCGATTGTTGTTGTTGAGTCTATGAAACAAACAATGATAGAGACACAAATAAAATGAATAAACAGATCTCCCCAGCGGAGTTGCCAATTTGTTGTGGGGAAAAATGCCTATGCAGGACGATCCTATCCACCTAAGGTGTGACAGTGCCTTAGCAACAAACAGATACAGCTATTCTAGTATTCTTCCTTTATGAATTAAGAATGAAGAGAGATGGATGGACTAACCGGTGTCTTTCGTTTGTCCCTCGATCCGTTTTCTCTTCTCTTTGAGAGTTCCCAGCTACTTGCCTTCTCGCTCGCCCAGCTTCAACAGGTTCCTGCAAGATCACAAGAAGAGAACACTACACAAAGACATAGATTCATATTCATAACTAGTTCAGGATTAGAAATAAAATAAACATACTAATGCAATCATAGATCAAAGACACATCAGCATATAGGAGAAACCAAGATAGCTTTATTGATGAATAACAAGGTTCAGGAAGAGATACAACCCAGAGGGCTCCAATCCAGCATCTCCTTCCCAGCAAATGAAATTCCTATCTTCACCTTCCTTCAAAGCATTAAGCACCCAATGATTCCAACCTCAAACCAACAACAATTCTTTGCAATAACAAAATTCCAGCCTCTAGATCTCATGGAGGAGAGATCCATATATAGATGTTTGGAGACAGGATGAGTCAGCTTGAGACCTGACTAGTGTCCTCTCCCTCTATCAGTTCTTGTTTCCACTTGGAGGTTCTTGCTTCCACTTGGAGATTGAGAACCTCTTACTCATCACTAGTCGAATTCACTGAGGCAAGTGTCATTGAGGAAGATTCTGGAAGCTTCCAGGGTCTTGACACCTTGTTGAATGAACTTGCCATTTGTCAATTCCCGCTCAGTGCACCCTGGTAGTGCTTCTACCTGTGTTGCAGTGCAGGTAGCCAGTGCAGACTTTGCATTTCAGCGCAGACAGCTAGTGGAGCCTCTGAATTGATCCTGAATTGACTTGTTTTGAGCAGTTTCTGGTGGAGAACTTCTGTGAATTGCTGTGGTTTGTTAGCCTTGTTCCTCTAGGGGTAGGAACAACATGTTTAGGGACTTTGGATCACTTGGATTATGGACATTTCATGCTCAATGCTGTAAGGCACAAAAATGTCTATAACACATGTTGATCTGTATTGACGTGTACATATGGTATTTAGTTATTAGCTAACATATTTGTGATATTGTGTCGTAATAATCTAGATTGAATATGCAAGATGTGATTTTTATGCATGAACGCCAATTGTTTATGAGTTTATAATATGAACATGTTAGCTAGTTATTGTTATGGATATCGTGACCTTATTTATGTTTTATTTTGTATTAAGAAGTTATATCATGTTAACTAAGATTGATTGTGTAGACAATATAGCCTCTGCTGAGATACATTAAGGTATGAGTTTGCTTATGTCGTCTATTTGGTGTTGGAATGTTCGATTATGTAATTTATTTGGTGTTTGAGTGTTTGGTGTCTATTATGGCATTTATTTATTGTCTGAATGTTTGATTACTTGCATGATATGAGTATATGTCTATAAGATTGCATGAAGGAATGATCTTGTTTTAAGACAGTTGTACTAACACATATGTGTTGAAACAAATGATTTGCGCTTGAGTGTAAGTAGGTGCTAGTTGTATGCGTATGATTATGGATTATTAGTTGATTATGAAATAGTTGTTAGTCTTAGAAAAGGTTGATTTTAATTAATATACATGATTTTTTGATCCTTGGAACATGTGGCTAACATGTGTAAACAGTTGCAGGGAAACATGGTTGGTATTAGTATGACAAGGTAATAATTGATTTGTTTATATAACTATCTATTGGGTGATGTGACAGTACATAGTAAGACTTAGTTGCAACAAGGTAAAGGTAAAAGAAAGGAATTGGGTGATAATTCCTTTGGCTATGTTTGAAAACCACAATTCCGTACGAATAAATTCTTTCAATACAGGAAGCCTCCTTAACCTAGATTTTGTCTAATATTATGTGGATATATGTTATATTCCTAAACATGTATTTGACAGATATATTAAGTTGGTTTTCATCTATGGCTGGATTCAAGGGAATGGAGTCCCTTGAGAGATGATATATGTACGAGTTCAGTTACAGGTCATCGTGCTGGGTACAACAAGGTAAGGTAACCAGTGTATTGTTATATTTATTTATACATTGACAGTTATGTGTTTATGGAAGTATGATGCAAAGATTGCATGGAAAAAGATACTTCCATAAAATATTGAAGAAGGATCAAGTTGAATTTCCCTTAGAGGCATTGGGAACCCATGGGGTTGAGTCATGTTGTTTGTTGGGAGTTTGTTTCCTTCGGTATTTTGTGATTTGTTTGAGCTTGATTTATGGGTTTGATTGCATATGGTGCAAGGCCTTTCCACTATTCTTGTGGTGTTGTATTATTATTGGTTTGCATGGTTTTCTTCTTGTCTATTTCTTGCTATTTATTGTTATGTTTTGAGTCTTGGGAATTGGTTGGGAAAGAGGAAAGTTAATGGGTCTTGGGAGGAGATGAATGAAACCCATCAGGTAATGTAAGATATGGATGAAGTTGATGCATGAATAAAGGGTAGCTGAAGGTATGAATATGATAGCCAGTTGGATTTGTTGGGTCCATTTGGATAAATGGATGGTAGCGGGACAACCATGAGAAAGGTAAATTAAATGGATTTGAGGCATTATATGCCTTAACTATGTTGGTAACTATTGTTCTTGATGGTTATGCATGTGATGCATGGATAAAGGGAGATCTCTTAACCATGACCTTATGATATTTGGTAATTACGTTGTGATCATGATTATGTCAATGTATATATATGTATATATGTATGTATGTATGATGTTGTCTAACAGGGTCGTCAGGGATCATGGTTGTTTTATGTTGATGTTTATATGTGTATATGTATGTATGTGTGTAGTTATCTCACAAGGTCATCAGAGATCATTCTTGTAGAGGAATGATTTCTTATGTAGGTGAATGACATGAACATGTTCGTAGTCTTATGAGGAATCAATTGAGAATAGTAGCTCTAACAGATCTATGAGGTCAGTATCATGTGGATATGAATTGATATTTTATGATTTTACTATGCCTATGTTTATGTTATGGAAAGGTGATGCTAAGGGATACATCAGTGGAATGAAAGTAGTGTTCTTTGCGGCATATTGGGACAAGCATGGATAAGACACTAGAAGTAAGGTCGTTTGGTAAGGACAATGTGCCCTTAGGATGTGCAGTATTGGTGTTGTGTACATGTAGCATATGTAGTATTGTGTACATATGATGTTGTGTGCTTGTTGTATATATAGTTTTGTGTGTATATTGCATATGCAGTGATGGGTATAGATGGTGTTGTACACATGTTGATATGTGGGGTTGTGTATATATGGTCCTTTGTGCATGTTGCATATGCAGTGCTATGTATATATGGCATGGTTTGCATGTTGTACATATGGTGATATGTACATGTGGTGTTGTGTGTATGATTGTACATGTGGTGTCATGTACATGTTGTATATGGGGTGCTATGTGCAGGTGGTGTTGTGTACATGTGGTGTTGCTTACACGTTGTGCAAGTGGTGTTGTGTACACGTTTTGCAGGCGGTGATGTGTATGTGTGGTGTTGTGTACATGTTGTGTAGGTGGTGTTGTGTATAAGAGGTACTATGTACATGTTGTAGATGTGGTATTGTGTGCATGTCGTACATTCTATGTTGTACACATGTGGTATTGGGTGCATGTTGTACATGTTGTTTTCTATACATGTGGTACTATGTATGTGCATTTCGTAGTCATGGTATCGTGACATGCATATTTTTTGTGTTGTACTCTATGTATGTATTGTGTAGTGTTGTACACTGGGTCTAGTTGTATGTGTTGTGTTGTACACCTGGTGTAGGAGTATGTTTTATATGCAAGGTATAGGTGCATTTGTTGTGTGGACTTGTATGCCATGTGTGGTTGTATGTGTGTGATGCATACTATGTGTACGTGTACGTGGTTGAAGAGAAGGCACTAGGTGTTTGATCAGGGGTGGAAACCAATCTGGTGTGCGTACGGAAAGGACAAAGGATTAAGGTAGAATCTAAGAACTGATTAAAGGATAACTATCAATATTTATTTCGGTTGTAATTATGCATGCGAAGTATGATTCTGATTTATGATTTTGATTATGATAGTTGCAATTTTAGCTAACCAGACATGATATGTTTATACATGATGATTTGGTCAAAGACCTGGTTTGGCTTATTATGACAGGAAGTGATCATAAGTGAAAGTGTACCTTATTGATGGGCCACCAATGAGGTATGATTTGAATTTATTTAAATTTATTTTGAATATAATGGAATTTATGTGCTTGGTACAAGAAAGCATGGAAACGCCCGGTTGGATGATAGAAGCTAACTGCAAGAATTAGTAGCAGCAATAGAAAGGAATTGGAATAGGGAATAGTATGTTGGTAAAATAGTTTAGGAGCATGTCCATTGTGGGACACTAGTACCCAATAGTGTCCATTGATTTCCATGAGAATGCTATGAACGGTATGATGGTTTTGAGGTAGGTATATGCCTTGGTTGTTTAACCTTGTAATGCAAGGAAGCCTTGCCAAGGGATGGATCACCTGAGATAGGGGATGCCAGGGAACTTGTAAGGTGAGTGAATGCATGGAAGGGGATGACTAAATTTCTCAAGGGACTATGTAGCAGAGAAGGGAAGGTCTGGGATGGATTTGTTTTCATCATTAGCATTTCTAGATGGAATCAGATGCACATTGGGAGTGTGTCATGGAACAATGAGCCGATAGCTATTCACTAGGAGGAAAAGTGGCACAGAATTATAGTGTTGGACATTGGATACATGTTTGACTTTGACAGAGGATTATGGACTTCCTGGGAAGGAGGTGAATCCTGGTACTAATTTGAGGGTGGAGGTGTAAGCCTTTGAATTCCCTTGCTGTTGATACAAACGTCATATTATTTTATTTTGTGTTATAGAAAATGTGCATATGTGTATATTATTGTAAATATTGTATCGATATGGATTTATAAAGATCCATAAACAATATGGTTATATTATGGTTGAAGAAAATTTGCATAAGTATATGTGGTTGTTATTGTAAATACCAAAATGAGTTGTGTTATAAATCTTGTGTAACTGGTATGGCTGTCATGTTTTATGCAATGGTCATTGTAAATACTCCAACGAGTTGGGTTATAAAGCTCCATAGGAAGTAAGTTTTGTTTTTAGCGGTTCGCTGGTTTATAGGTGTCATTGAACACCGAGGATGGTGTTCCCCAAAGGGGGAGGGTTCTGTAACAACCCCAATTAAAAATTCATCTAAAAACTATAAGACCAAGGTCATGTGAGACGTATTCCAAACTCAACCTTGGGAAAAACATCATAGTGTGGTTGTTCATTTGGTTTATTATAGCTAAGGGAAATTATCAAAGGAAATAGAAAAGGCATTGGAAAGGCATGAGGCATTAATTGACATTTTGTTTTATGAAAATAGTGGAAATCAAGAGAAAAAGAAGGTGAAAGGATAGAGGTTGCATGTGAGTAGGGAAATGAAGGAAAATAATGGAAAATTGAAGAAAATAGAAGCCTCATTAATAAAAAGGCTTCTGAGGATCAGTTGGTAGCTTTTTGATAGTTCTATGGTGGATCTCTCTCTCTATTCTCTCTCTCGCACACTTAGAGCATTCTTGGAGCACTCTAGCATTAGATCAAGAAAAAAAAAGGAAGGAAAAATAATGCAAAGGGAAGCAAAGATCAATTAAGGAATAGAAGGATCACGCAGCTACGATGGGATTACTTGCAAGTATCGATATACATGTGTGATTTCCTTACTATATTTATCATGCATGGTATATTCATATGTGTATTTGGTTCTCTTGCTATCACTGAAATGGGTTTTTCCAGGTGTGACAATGATCTTCAGTCTTGCCTTTCCATTTTTGGATATCCATGGTGTGATGGTGGTTTCTCTTATTTGGTTGAGCTACATTTTCGGATGGTATTGAATCTGAGTGAGGTGGTCTTTGAAAAAGAGCACAAGGCCCAGGAATCCCTAGAGCAAAGAAGGTGGGATTGCGCTAAAGCTAGATTTTGTGTAAATCGATGGGTGTAGGAATACTCGACTAGTGAATGGTGGGATATACGATAAATCCTAGAAACTAGGATCCATCCAAATTCCTCACGGTGTAGGTGGAGATATCCAGAGGCATCCATGCTTCTTTAGGGCCTAGTCATCCAGTGGTGATTGCATTAAATCTTGGTTGTATTGATGAGGGTGCAGGCCTAGTGATCTGGTGGGTTTTGCAGTAAAACCTAAGGAATCCTTGGTTGGTTTTGTTGTGAGTCCCATGTTGATGCTTGGAATATGGCACAGGGGTGCTTGGCTAAAATAAAGATTTGGTTCAACCTAATCTATGGTCAGGTGGTACGTGGAAGTCCCAGAATTGGTTGCACTTTGCATATGTTAATAAGAGCTCTTTTAATCTTGTGTTCTATGTGTAAATGTACTTGTTATCATGTGGATCTAATAGTTGTTATATCATTGATATATCTATGGTATTTGTTGGTTATAAGCATGTTTTATGAAAGTGATGATGTATGGATCTCATCATGTTTTGATTAGTAAATGAATGAATGACGAATGTATGACCTAATAGATGATAATGAAACTATTTTGAGAAGGAACTAATCCTTCTTGAAAAATATCAGATAAGTATGAAACCCCTATGCTCAGATATGGTGTTATGACATGTAGATTTCATATTTGTGACATGTTTGATGAAATGCTTGTCATGGCTAGTAGGGGTTAGATCAAGTACTTGTACCAATTATTACATTAGTAGCCTTATTCCATTATTATTTATCATTTATAAATGTTTCATGGAGTTATAGGGAGTGGCCTGAGTCATGACCCTGAAAAAGTGGCACAGAGTCTGAGGTTGCTCACTAAAAACTAGCTGAAAAAGTCCACAGTCATTGGCATGCCTTGCTGTGGGAGTGATTGGAAGGACTTAGTCACATCCATGGCTTGTCATCAAAGAGGTTGAGGGTCCAGATCAGTGAAATGTAAATTTGTTTCACGGGTTGGTCACTTGACAAGGTTGGTTGGTTCCTGAAGGTTCTATAGCATGTGTATAAGTTCAGATGATGGTTTTGTTTTTTTTGTTGCACTTCCTTAACTATATATGGGGAGTTGAATCACTTCATAGTAACCTCTCATCACATGTTTACCCCAGTGGGCTGGTTAACTTGGGTAAATATGGGAGGAGGGTGTTACGATAATAAACATATAAAAAATTAATAAACCTAATTAATAAGCATACTATGAGGAATACAAATATTTCTATATACAGAGGCATGTAAATCATATATAATATCAATAATAGATGTAAATTATTATCCATTTGACAATGGTTCATATATTTAACCATTATATTTAATAACTTTATATTTAAATTTAGTTAATAAATAAAATAAAATAAACATTTACAATTAATTCTTTTTCTAAGAGCCCCCTCTCTCTCTATGTAAAATTTATCACATTAAAAAAATTAAATTCAAAAAATAATTAAACATGTTAAAGAAAAATGCCAAATGCACATAGCTATATTTATTGTAAGATTTCTAAAATTTAAAATAAAAATATTTATATATAGAGATGTGAAATCTATATAAACATAAATAATTTTAATAATAACTAGTATAGATCCATCTTATTACTAGATCTGCTAAATGTTAGACAACTAATCCTTGGGATTAAGTTTTTGTTATGGTGAGTGGTTATTAGAGTCCAAGAAAACTCGTAAACTAATTCAATGATTTCTTTTATGTATTAATATGTAAACATGATACATCATTCATTGAGATCAATTAATAGACATTTGTATTTAGTTTCCAATTTATGTGTCTAACAATGCTATCAGAGTGGGTAGTTCATCCACCCTTTATCTTGAATTGTGCCACTAGTTTTGTGGTCTTCCAAAAAGAAATTGGGTAGGAGATTCAGTTTGCATCTATCGGTCCAAATATTTTTTGGATTGCATCGTTGACGTAGAGAAGGCATTGACTAGTATTTGATAATGAAGTTGGTGACTAAAAGAAAATCTCTTCTATTGCTCACCATGACATGTTGGAATCTGTTATAGGAAGAAAATTGTAGTATGAAGGCTTCTAAGACCGCTGCAAGAAATAATTGAACAAAATGGTTTACAAAATGAGTGGAGGTTCATAAATGTTGGTTTTGTCCAATGGAAAGTGGAAGAATGATCGCTAAGGAAGCTTCGCTATGACTGGTAATGATGTCCAGCTTCTTTCGGAATGATTTCAATCAATATGTTTCTACATGATTTAATCTTGATCGTTAAGTCTTTCAAGTTTAATTTCGAAACTATTTTTTTTCATTTTGTGCATGCCACTATAATCTAAAAGGCACGTAAGCAATCATGGAAATCGTAGTGGAACAATCATTGAAATGTGTGGGTCTATGTTATAGTCTCTCTAGAAACATATTAGGTACTCCTTTGTTCTTTTTTCAGACTTTGGTCTTGAAATGCTTGGTGATTATCAATTTTTTCATCAGTTTTATATTTATGACCACCAAAATTTATTCTCTTTGTGTAAGGATTGAGTTGCTGCCAAAAAAAATATATCTTGCATGACAAGCACTCTTAGGGAAGTACTGCAACTGAGAACTATCATTTTCAGAGACTCTACGTAGTCGAAGTCATTGTTTTAGTTCCTGTTGATCGTGTAATTGAAGTTGGTGAACTGAACGCCTTTCACCCAAAAATAAAGAGGTTAGCCACGTTTGAAAAAAAATACTATTTTCTGGTTTGTCTTCGAGTACCTGTGTAGAATATTCAGCTGAAGTAAGAAGGCACTAGTTCCCGGGCATTAATTTATAATACAAAATCTGGTATTGATTTCTATAAATGTGAGGATTGAATCTTCTTATTTTTCTATGCTAGAAACTTGTCTTCTCTCTGTTTAGAAAAACATATAGATTTTCCTCTCACACTTGCCTCTAGCCAATTTGATATGTCATGTATATATGTGTAATAGTGCAGGCTGAGACTTCTCACCTAGGTATATGTAGCACAAAAAATAGCATTCTACCTTCAATGGTTTATGTACTTGCCAAAACTTGCAAGTGTGTTAACCAACAAGAAAACCATATCTGCTTCGATCCCCTCATATGACAAATCAAATCCAACCAATTCCATTGCCTTGTGTGCAGACCACTCTATCCATTGTCTGTTTGGATTCTTTATCTCAAAAATAGGATGAGATGTTTGAAGCTTCTAGGGACATCCCTGTGCCCATGTCTCCTAAAGTGTTAAAGTTGTGTTTTCATAAAATAGTAAAAATGGGTGTTATTGATTTCACAACATTTTGAGTAGGTATTTCATTTACAAATATTGAGAGTCATTATAGACTCTGATTTGGAAAAGATCATCATTATGTGATAAGAAGAAAAGGGTCTAATTATCATAAGATAATTATTAGAAGATTGCGAGATCACTATTGACGGTCCGACCTGTAACCATACTACCCAGAAAATAATTTCAAATTGTTTCCATATTTGCTAGGAAGGTTTTTTTGCCCAGTCAAGGGATGGATGGCATGTACATGGATCTATAACTTGGTATAATGTAGCCTAAAAAAATAGGTTTTTAAAACGAGACATTCTTATTATTTGTCTTGAAATTAGAGAAATTCAAATTAGCGATGTTTAATACTGGAGTTGAGCAAAAGTTCCAAATCTGAAACCTTCCACTACATTCTTCATTCAACATGCTCATTGGATTGGATATGGCCAGAGAAATATAGTATTTGGGATACATGAATGCATGATCGAATTGGGCTTGTTGGATAAGTGGATTTGTATGACCAATTGTTCCTTGGTAATTTTGTAAGATAACTTTTTTTCTCAAGGGTGTTGCAATTTTGGTAATTAGGGACTAAATTGTTTTGGAAAAATAGTGATTTGAGTTAGAGTATTATAAGTGCATGTATGCATAATAAGATTGAATTTTTGGAGAAGGAATTGTGTTTAGTAAAGTTTATATAGTTATGTGGTATATTTAAGGTCACAAGCTCAAATCTTTTTGGAGACGATTTTGGAATTTTTTAAGAGGGCATAATTTTTATTTGCAATATTTCCACTTTTATCAGAACATTGTTGATCTTAATTGTAAATTTGTTTGTATTGGGTGCATCTTCGGTAGTAACTGACACTCTTTTCAATGTTGATTGGTTGTTTTCTGATAGTGAGAAGGAGAAAATGGTGCGAATTAATGATTTGATAGAGTTATTAAATACTCTAATGATTTCTAATGTTCATAATACACTCCAAGTCAACAAAGACACTTTTTTTGACAAAAACAATTGTTTTTCAAATGAAAAAGAGAAGATCAAGTTTCTACAACTTGAATCCAAATTCTAGAGAGATAAAATTCAACATAAGCATTGTGATTATGAACTTGTTTCTATTCAAAAATTTCTTTTTTACTTTGACTCCCATCAACAGTCAAAGTTTAATAAGATTTGTAAAGATATTTCAAGAGAAAATTTGGGTGCAACGGAAAGTGATGTTCATGCAAGTATATGAGAGAGTCATTTGCATACTAATGAGAAGGATATCGTTCCTAAATCCTTTATAATATCTGGGAAGAAATTACACATAACAAACACAGAATTGGTTTGGGATATAAAAAATATGTCCTGGATGTATCTTTTCATCCTCTTGATTTTTCTAAACGTATACAATTTTGAAGTGATGGATTTCTAGATGGTGTTGTTCTGGAACAAATTGATCAATGCCAATAGTGTAATAGAGTTGAACATGTGAAATATTAGTGTTTTGATCTTAACCTGTGTGAGCATTGTGGAAAGATGAATCACCATTCATACATATGTTCCAAAAACAAGACTACTATAGGAGAGAAACTAAATTTCGAACGGGTTGCTTCTTGGGATTGGTCGAAAACAACCAAGAAGATTTACAAGTCATAATGCAGGATATTTTCAAGAGTGTTGACAAGCCTTGTTATGATGAAGAATACTTATCATCCTCTATCCAACAAGGGGGGAATTTTTTATGGTTTGCTAAAGGTTTGAATATTTTTCAAGCGAGCTTGAGTCAAAGATCCACTGAGCCACAATATGTACCAATAGAGCCAGAGTTATAGCCAGAGAGAATTTAGTTTTTTGTTGAATTAGTTGTTTGTGAATGAGCACTTCCAGATTTGGAATTGTTTGAGGAACTACTTTGATAGTTCCAGAGTTAGTGGTCACCTTAGAACCACAATTTTGGTTGTTTTGAGAATTGCTATGAAGGCTCCAGAGTTGGTGTTGGTTGAGACATTGAGTTCTCCCACATTGCTTTGTGGTCATCCTTGAAAACCATTTCTAAGAGACATTCAACTCTTGGATGAGATGCATTTTTGAATTTTGAGCTCTCATTATTGGACTTTGATACATCACTTCAGATTGAGGGGGGAATGTTAGACAACTAATCCTTGGGATTAATTTTGTGTTATGGTGAGTGGTTATTAGAGTCCAAGAAGACCCAGAAATAGATTCAACAGTTTCCTTTATGTAATAATATGTAGAAATTGTACATCATTAATTGAGAACAATTAATATATGTTTGTATTTAGTTTCCAATTTGTGTGTCTAATACTAATGGTTGAGAGGAATAAGATAACTAGAGATGAAAAATTTTCCCTGGGTTTTTCACTCAAACAAGGTTTTCATTTTGAGATATTTGATCCATCTCAATGACTGGTAATTTGTAAGTTAAAATGACTATATATTTGTATATATTATAACAAGATATGACTACACCACATAATTCATTTCTAAATTGTAAAAATTATAAGAGATGGCCACATGATATGTTACTTTCTAAAGATTCAAAATCATTTGGGATTGACACTAACCCAAGCCAAGGACACTATGTTATATGTTTCATGATATAGTTGTTTATCATCTCTTAAGGCCAATAATACTTATGATACAACAACAAAAAAACTCAATTTCGAATGAATTTGACAAGGTCCCACCTTGAATTACTATATTTTAAGTTAGTGTAGACTTTCTGAAGAAATAGTATAAAGGATACTAGTAAACATATAGGGGTCTATGGACTATACTCCTCTCCGTAAACCAGATCACAACTAGGGGTATTTGAATCTTGGATTTCTCATTTTTCACAAATTCCACATCACTTCAATCACCAACTGAGTTGCATCCTAAA
Organism: Pinus tabuliformis; assembly: GCA_031772625.1. Classification (NCBI taxonomy): domain Eukaryota; kingdom Viridiplantae; phylum Streptophyta; class Pinopsida; order Pinales; family Pinaceae; genus Pinus; species Pinus tabuliformis. The sequence continues at coordinate 1,755,508,675 of CM062817.1, read as the reverse complement.
ACTGTTAAATTTGAAATATTTCAATATAAGAAAAGATTGATTTTTTCCGCTTATTAACTTGCTTTTAATCATATAATTTGTTAATTGATGTACTCTAAAATTATAAAAAGAAAAGCCTCTACAAAACTTAAATATTTGAAAAAAAAAATTAAAATAATTTGTTGCTATATTTTAATGATTATTTTGATTTTTTATTATAATAAAGTTAATATTATTAATTGTGCCAACCCAATAAAATAGAGATGTTGTAACTTAATGTAATGTAAATTATAAATTTTAATTTGATTAATATAAAATAAAATAAAAATAACTCTATAAAAATAAAATAAAAATAAAAAGGACCCATAATATTGATCCATGGTATTCATGTGGAATATAGCCTATTTAAAAGGGAAATTACCAACTTAGATCCATCTTAACTCTAGATGGATGCTTGTTAGCTCTAGAGTTAAGATAGATCTAAGATAGTTAAATGATAAGAGTAAAGTGTAGTTATAATTTAATCATTATTTTAATAACTTTTAATAAGATCTAAAAGGCTTCTTAGGAAAAACTGTTAAATTTATCTCTTATTTAATTTTATTTTTTTGAAATACACAATATTTCATAATTTTATTTCAAATTATTAAAAATATAATAAAATTTTAATACATTAAAAATTCTAATTAATTCCTTATTTTCCATATTTAAGATAAAATTTTCAATTTATTATTATGTTACTATGATTTTTTAAATAAATTTTAATTATAATAAATTTAGTATTGTTAATAATGAAAAGGGTAAGAACATTGAAATTTTACCATAATTTTATTAATTTTTGAAAGATTGGGAAAAACTTCATTATTGATACTTTTTTTTTTATAGGTAGGGAAAAACTCAGCACCTTATAAGTAAGATCCTCATTCTCTTGAATGGACATATTGAAATTCTTGTTTCATGGATGGTTGTAGCATCAAGATTTGTAGTGTTCATTCAAAATATGGATTTGAGGTTTGTTTCCATTGTCTTTTAGATAGGTAGTGGAGGTGACATATTTCTTCTTTGTTTAGACATGTTCTTTTTAAGAAGAAACTTTAAGAAGAAGGAAAACCAATTTTTTGTAAAATTCCCTCAAGATTCCATCCCAACAACTCGTAACATTAATTAGGAGATTAACTGGGGCCAGATGGCCCTCTTAATCGACTTTGCATCTGGCTCGGATATTGCTTAATCTCCCAAGTGTTATTGTCTCTAGATATCAAATTTCCAATTTCATTTTTGGATGGCATCCAGATGGACAAGGAATGTACTCATTGAAAATGGTCTAGTTTTAGTTTATATCGATTTTTGTGGTTAAGTGCAATTTGTAAAAAATGATCTGGGGTGGGGCCTTACGTTGGAGGTTCATATGCACAACGGGATTAATTTTCATGAATTTAAAAGTACATTTGGGATATGGCGAATGTGGATGTGGAGAGTTTTGCACATGCCAAGGGTACCAGATATGTTGGGACCAGATTTATATTAGGTGAACCTAAGAGCTAAGTGATTCCAAAGTATGGGAGTGTTAGGTGCTTCAAAAATGGACAATTGCATGGCACCTTAGATTGCTTTGGAACTAGACATAAGGTGAAATTTTCACATAACACAAAGAGGTCAAGCCTAGTGGGCCCCACGAGCCTCAGTTGACGTGACAAGCACCATTGGGATGTAGTAGCAACCACATAGGGGTCATGAGAGATGTGGGACTACTAGAGATGGCATGGAACAACCACGTGGGTCACACATGGATGCCACATGGAATTCCCTTGTCTATGTGGTGGTATAATTGGAAAATTTTAAATTTTGGCATAACTTTCAATCGAGGAGTTAGATTGAGATAAACTTTATATCACTAAGAAGTTCTTGATGAATTGAGGGAAATAGTAATAATTGTTTTTGGTTTTGTTTAAGTTATTTTTGTAACCCCATATTCATTATAAACCTTGGAGGTCGAGTTAAATCCATAAGTGACACCTCCCTAAATCCATATGTAGAACGCGATGGGAGAGAGCATTACAGTAAGGTAATAAAATTTAGCTGTAGGAATTTTATCATTTGTCATGGTAGGAGAAAAGTTCCATCCACAAAAACCTTCATGCATTTATCTAATGATTCATTTTTGCCTTAGTAAGGAATCTTAGTAATACTCCATCAATATTTCTTTTGATTGAAAACCTAGATTCGAATACAAAAGAATTACATTTCATTTTCAGGGCTCTTCTCTCTGTCCTTATCATCCCATTTGAAAATTGTCCTAATTTCAGATTAAAAAATAAAATATTTGTACCATTTAGACATTTATAGGAAATTTTCTTGATCTTATTCATTACAAGGCTCAGTATTCGGTACTTTCACCTTTTCAATTCTCTTAAATTAGCATTTTTACTTTAGAGCTTTGAAGGGATTGATCTCAATATCATATTTTTCTATTTTGGCTAACTACTTAGCCCATTTTGTAGAATTTTCTCTACAGATCAGCGAGCTCACTGATATCATGTAAAATTTCACCTACAAATCAAACTAATATATGCAATGTATTAAAGCATAATACTAGATCTACATCTACCATAAACTTTGCGAAAACTTAATCAACCATGAGCAACATCAAGCATGAACACATATAACTGATAAGAAGGAACCAATCACACATAACAAAAAATATATCACTAGGGAAAGCACCAGCATAAAAACCCAACACTGTATTATCAATCAAGTGGAAATCCTTAACAACATACAAAAAGAATCAACTCAAAACCTATCCCGCTCTGTCTGTACTCTGATGATAAAGCTCATGGACTACCTAGCCCTATATATAAAGTTTGCACTTCAGGTCCAAGCTCCTATTTCCTTGTGTAGTTTTTATTAGGGTCCAATTACAAAACACATGTAAATTGGCGTGATCATACCTGCAGTCACCTCAGGTCCATACGCAGTCATAGAAGGAAGAAGCTTCCTTCCCCATGCAAGGAATACTTACTAGAAATATCCTAGCATCTGATAGTACATTGTCCCACATCTGATCTCAACAGGGTCTCTGATAGAACTGACATGAATCAGTTATCCATTGTGAATACACAATTATCTGAAAATAATAGTTACATGCATGAAAGCATCAACAAACTATATCTCATTAATTTATCAACTTGTTAAATTAATCTAACTGAACTTGACTAAGTTAAACTAAGTCAACTTATCCTCTCAATATAGAACTCATCCTTAATTCCTCAATCATTGGAGAAAATCAAGGACACATTCCCCAATTAGTGGAGAAATAATTACATGTTCTCACAAAGACTTCAAGTTTGCTTTTCCTTAACTAATTAACTCATGGAGAATTAATAATTAATATTCCAAACTGCTGGTAAGACCAAATTCGAATTTACTTCCTATAGATAGACCAGGGACTGCTATAAATAGGAAGTGACCCAGAAATGCTATATTTAGAAGATGTTATTTTTAGCAGTTTCACCTCTCATCCAAGGTGGCCAAATATTCTCATTGGCAAAAATGCTATTTTTAGAAGTGCTATTTTTAGTAGTTCTATATTTAGCACTTCCTAAATTTAGCATTTCTTGTTGCACACTTTTCAATACTCCCTCTCAACAAGAAAGGCTTCCTCTCAAACCTGATCCTATAACTCTAGAATGTCTGCATGCAACACATCTACTAAGTGTGGTTGCTCCAGCAACACTCAGAACAAAAAACTCCCAGCTGACCACTCTGTTGGGCTAGAAACATACTCTGATGTTGAATCCTTCCCTGCTACTGATAAGTGCTCCCTCTTTGACCTCTGCGCTACTGCAACATCTCCATGCATCTCAAACTGTTGCACCCTTCTCTGTGCTACCCTGTATTGTGCAACACAGTTGTGCCTCTCGCATTGTTGCAGTCTGCATGCTCTACACTATTCTGGGATTCCTTGCACTATAGTTCTCTCTAGAGCTCCATCCACATCTGTCTCTACCCAATCAGTCAGTTCTTGCTACTCCACATCAGGGCTCCCATAGCAAGGTCTCATCCAATAGGTTGGGTACCTCAAGGATCGTGCCCCTCCTCCTTGGGATGATCACTCTACATTGCCCCGCCTCCTACCTGGAGGTATGGATGCAAGTGATCCCTTTACCCACCTGGCTTGAAGTTTCCCCCTATTAGAGGTGTCTGCATGAGTAGATGCCTCTACTTGATATCCACTCAGCTTCCCCTGTTGTGGCTGCTCCACAACCTCCTGAAGCTACTGCACCAATCATGGCTCCTCCATAATCTTCTGAGACTTCTTCTGGCGCTACGTGTTGTGAGGTAACATACCCTCCCTCTTAACCACCAAGTCTCCATCAGTTGCCTTGCTGCTCAAGGCTATACATGCATCTTGAACCTCAAGAGCATACAGGTTCTTGACCCATGAACTAATCTGCTTCACCTGTCTAGTGATGATGTGTCTAAGGAAAACCTTTCCCTTACTAAAGACTACATCATAGCCTTTGTCTTCCAGCATCGATATTGACACCAAGTTTCTCTTCAGTCCTGGTACATACTTGACATCAGTCAAGGTAAGGCGAGCTCCATGCTCCCTCTGAAAAATAACCATGCCTACACCTGAGACACTATACTTCTCATCATTACCCATTGCTATGAGTATCTGGAGATATTTCTCGTCCAAAGTACTAAACAAACTCTTGTCACTGGTCATGTGGAAAGAGGCTCTACTGTCAAGAAACCAACCACTTCCCCCCATGGATGAAACCATGCATGCGAAGAGTTTGAAATCCAACTCAAACTATGAAGCAAGTGCCTCACCTTCAGATCCCTCCTCGGATCCCTTGTTGGATTTCCTTTATGGACAATTTGCAGCATAATGGCCCACCTCATGACAATGAAAGCATCACACTTTTGATTTGTCAACCTTCTTCCCACCATTGGAAGAATTGGATTTGGAAAGAGAATCCTTCGCCTTCCCCTTCTTTGCCTTACTCACTAAGGCAAAATTCTCCTCATCCTCCATGGATGAAGAACCATCTCTGGTGCTTCGTTTGATCTCCTCCTGCATCAAATCCAACCATAGTCATTCCCAATCTGGTAGTTTCTCCCTTCCATTAACCGAGTCTTGGTAGCTATGCTAGCTCTTAGGAAGGCCAAGGAGTGCTAGATTCACCATATCATCATCAGTTGTCACGACCCCTACACTTGCAAGCTCATCCCTACATGTGATGAGCTTGGTCAGATACATAGAGATCGTCTCATCCTTTTCACACTTTATCTTTCTAAGTTTGTCCTTCAGTGCTAGCTTCCTCTAATCATTTCTATTCTGATATAAATATTTCAATGTTTTCCACATTGCAAAAGGAGTCTCCTTCCCATGTAGGCTCGAGACAATGTGATCTTGCACTCCCTCCAAGAGAATTCTCCTAGCTCTAGCCACACACTTTTTCCATTCTGCCAGTTGAGTAGCATTAGTAGGCTTAGGGACTTCTTGGTCAATGAAGTCCTTAAAGCCGTTATATTCCAATACTGCCTCCATGTGATCCTTCCAAGCTATATAGTCTAAGCTATCATCAAGGGCATTGTCAAGCCTCAAACCAGAGAATGCCATCAGTGAAATAGATGTGATAAGAACTTGAGATCTATATCTCGAATAATAAACTTTGAATTCCTTCTTATATATTGTTCTTTCTTGATCACTTGTGCTTTGATACCATGTAGAATTTTGTAGAATTTTTCTACACATCAGCTAGCTCTGATAACATGTAGCACTTTCTCTACAAATTAGCTAGCTCTAATACCATGTAGAAATTTCCCACCTGTAGATCACCTAATAATGCAACATACTAAAGCAAAACACTTGATCTACTTCTACAACCAATTTAGCGGAAGCTTAATCGAACATGAGAAACATCAATAAGAACACATATAACTGAGAAGAGAAAGAAATCACACATAACACAGAATATATCACCGAGGAAAGCACCAGCATAAAACCCCAACACTATATTATCAATCAAGTGGAAATCCTCAACAACATACAAAAAGAATCAGCTCAGAAGCTATCCCGCTCTGTCTCTACTCTGATGATAAAGCTCATGGACTACCTAGCCCTGTATATAGAGGCTGCACGTCAGGTCTAAGCTCCTATTTCCTTGTGCAGTTTTTATTGGGGTCCAATTACAAAACACATGTAAATTGGCCTGATCATACCTGTTGTCACCTCAGGTCTAACTATGCAATCATGAAAGGAAGAAGCTTCCTCCCCACTGAAAGGAGTACTTACTAGAAATATCCTAGCATCTAATAGTACATTGTCCCACATCTGATCTCAACTGGGTCTCTGACAGAATTGACATGCATCAGTTATCCATGAGTTAATACACAGTTATCTGAAAATAATAGTTGTCACATGCATGCAAGCATCAACAAACTATATCTCATTAATTTAAAAGCTTGTTAAATTAATCTAACTGAACTTGACTAAGTTAAACTAAGTCAACTGATCCTCTCAATATGGAACTCATCCTTAATTCCTCAATCAGTGGAGCAAATCAAGGACACATTCCCTAATTAGTGGAGAAATAATTGCATGTTCTGACAAAGACTTCAAGTTTTCTTTTCCTTAACTAATTAACTCATGGAGAATTAATTAATTAATATTTCGAACTTTTGGTAAGACCAAATTTGAATTTACTTCCTATAGATAGACTAGGGACTACTATAAATAGGAAGGGACACAGAAATGCTATTTTTAGAAGATGTTATTTTTAGCAGTTTCACCACTCACCCAAGGTGGCCAAAATGCTCATTGGCCAAACTGCTATTTTTAGAAGTGCTATTTTTAGTAATTCTATTTTTATCACTTCCTAAATTTAGCATTTCTTGTTGCACACTTTTCAACACATTTCCCCTCTTACAACTATTGTGTTAACATCATTTTAATAGGAGGATATGGTACATGAGCTATCATGTGTTGTCAAAATGTGGTTTCTAAAGTATGCAATAAATTTGACTAGAGCATAAGCTTATTTTTCATTCAAAGAGTACTTTAATTCATGTTCTTCTAATCATTTACTCATGAAGGAAATAATATTCTCTTCTTTTACTCCCTTTCATTAAGTCAAGATTGTACAAATATTATGATCATATGATGCAAAGGTGTATAAGAAAAATTATTTTATGAAGTAAAGGCTTATTAGAATAGGAGTAGAGGCTATTTTTCATTTGATATCATTGAATTCGTGATGAGTTTCTTCTATATATTCAACTTTAGTTCCCTTCAAAAAAAATTTGAGAGTTTTTAGAATACACACATAATATTGAAAAAATCATCTTACAAAATTGATTTTCCCAAAAAATGGTTGGACCACTTTTCTTACAGTAGTAGGCTTCTAATATTTCTTTAACTCTTTCTGAGTCTGTGAAAATCCTGTTTTAGCTCACTATGTGGCTATATTAGATCCTTATAATACTAGTGTAGCCCCCATATTGTTACTGTTGTGTCCCATGTAGCCCCCATATTGTTATTGTTGTGCTTCATAGAAGCCCACTATTGTTATTGTTGTGCCCTTACATTATTATTATTATTATTATGTGGGCCCTAATTATATTGTGACCCTTTAGACTCCTATATATACAAAGGAGGTATTGACATTTGTATCATCTAATAATCATTCATTTATGTGATGTGAAAGAAAGATGCCTCCTTGAAGAGGCTTATTTTCAAGTCGTTGATCTATCTTTTCTTTTGTTTTATGATTTTATTACATAATAGACTAAGAATTATTCCATTTTATACTACAAATAAACATTTCTTATGATTCAGGGATATTGCATATTATATACATCTTAAAAACTTATATTGTAAATGAATTGAGTGAGATGTCTTGAGTCTACAATACATAGTCTCATCATATTGATAATTTGCCATGATTTTCCTTATCATTTGTTTAAATGTGTAATCCATGTATCTTTGAATTTCCGCAAGGTGTGCTGAATGTAGTCTTATGGTTATCCTGTTCTGCCACTAATATTTGATTGTATCTAGAAAATTCATCTAACATTGACATTATCACTACTCCAATAACTTGTAGCAATATCCTTTCCATATTTGGAAGATGATAATTATATTTTAAGGATGCTTTGTTAAGATCATGAAAATTGATGGATAACCTTATTTATCCATTTTTCCTTCTGAAAATGATTGAATTTTCAATGCATTTGTAACTCCCTATTGCAAAAATAATCCAATATTTTTTCACTTTCTTGATTTCCAACTTAATCAAAGGTTTTAGTTTCAAATTAATTATCTATGGCATTTGTTGCACTGATTTATCACCTTTAATTAAGAGAATGAAATGTTGGATGATCCTCTTATCATATTCCTTCAAATATTGATATTTCCACATAGATACATTCTGTAATTTCTTAAATAAGGTGACATACTAGTCAACTTCATATTGAGTACATCTTGTCTCAGCATTTAACCATTTGGGGGTTTCAAAAGTTCCAATATTTATCTTTCTAGCTTCATTGATTTTCTTGCCTAATGATTTTTTCTAACATTTGGAACAATTGTATTCGATCATTATGATTAAGGATTGCTTTTAGAGGCACCAGTATCTTCAAATTTTCCAACATTTCTTCATTTTCTTCATCTTCCTATGCCAAAAATTCAAAGATATGTTCTTTGTTATCAAAAACTTGCAAATTTTTGTAGTTGTTTAATAAATATGGGCAAATTAAAAATTCAACCTAACATGAATGATTTTTTAACTCTAAATTGAATAGAGTGTTGAAAATGCAACAAGATGATGGAGCTTAGTGGAAAGGAGTCGCCTTCACTAAGTGGGCCCACAGGCTATTTTTGGCGCAAAGTCTATTTTTAGACTATGTATATTTTTAGACATATGGATCATCGTCTATGAGTTGCAGGATGTTGTTTATGGATGATTGGTCAAGTTGGAAAAATAGATGGAATTCTATTTTTGGTTCACAGCGGAGTGATCATAGTCTATTTTTAGACTGCCAGGCTAAAAATAGAAACAATCAAATATTATTAGCCCTTAGTAATATTTGGACTCTAAACATTATCTTATTCTCTTGGAGCACTTTAGTTCGAGCTACGGATGTGGCACATGCAGCTGAAAAAAGGAATCACGTGGTTTCTTATGTGTTAGTTGAGCTATTGCATGGAGGACTTCAGTTAGAACTCATGCATGTGAGTTCTGTGGAGTTGGATGTGGAGTTGATGGAGTTGTGTTCAGTTTGACTTAGTTGAACTAGTTGTATTTAGTCTAACTAAAGAATACACTAGTGGTGAGTTGTGTGAATTGATTGTTAATTAATTCACTAATTATTAACTCATAAAGAAACTAAAGAATACATCAGTTAACTCAGTGCATGGACAGTTCAACAGAGATAGGTGTTAGAGGTAAGTGAAAGGGTGAGTTGTGACTATCAGTTGTGCATGAGATTTACACATGCATGGATTGAGTTATGCCAATGAGGATTGCGCAGTGTGGGCCAATATCAAGGAAATTGTAGCTTATGCTCACGTGATTTTCACCAGGCATTGTGCAGTGGAGGCAGGTAAAGCAGTGGAGGAGATTGGAACCTGTGACTTGTTCGGATCTGAGCTAGTCTTGTGTGTAACAGGTGGAGATAGTACTAAGTATTTGTGAGGAGTATTGTACTATTTATGGTTACATGTTCTCAACCATTAATATACAAATAGTGTGGGGTTTTCAGCTGTAAGCTTGTTGAAAAGTGTGCAACAAGAAATGCTTGTTGAAAATGCAACAAGATGATGGAGCTTAGTGGAAAGGAGTCGCCTTTCACTTATTGGGATAATCTCTGTGAATAAGTGTCATATTATTCAAAATTTCTACATGGTATCAGAGCTGGTTGATTTGTAGAAAAAGTTCTATAGTGTATCAGAGCTGTTGATCATCAGGTCTACTATTCAGAAAGTGTTTACATCTTATTTCTTCAGGTAGAGTCTATAATCGAGCTAGGTAGCCTCTGGATTCATCCTTCCTTTGGAAGGTGAGATATCCGGTAAAATCCCATACAGTCAATCTCTGTACGAGAAATATCTTGTTCTCACGAATTCTAGATCAGAGGCGGTTGAGTTTGGAGCTGGTGGAATTCGAATTTGTAGCAGTGTTTTCTTGGTGTCAAAGTTGAAATGTCTTTCAACGGATTGCAATTGGAGTATGCTCTTGAAGGCAGCTCAAACTATATTGCATGGAAAGACAGGATGGAGGCGGTGTTAGATGATAATGGGTTGAAGGATTTCATAGATGTTGAGGTCCCAAAACCTACTGATGCTGCTGAGCTATGGTTTGGCAAAAGAAGATAGCAAAGTGTCGAAGGATTCTGTTGGAGGGCGTGAAGGATCACAATGTGTCTAGCCTGCATGGAAATTCTTCTCCATACTTGATGTGGAAAGCGTTGATAGATCTATTCCAAAGAAAGAGCGATCACAGGAAGTTGGCGCTCAAAGATAAACTCAGAAACATTAAGTGTGAGAATGGAGACAGTATGCCCAGGTATGTCACGAAGTTCACCCAGTGCCGGGATGAGCTGGGAAGTGTGGGGGTGATTGTTGATGATGAGGACTTGGTGAGCTTGGCTCTCCTTGGTCTTCCGAAGAGTTGGCATTCCTATTAGGACTCTGTCAATGGTCGGGAGAAATTGCTGGGATGGGAGAGACTTTGGTCAGACCTTGTGCAAGAGGAGATCAGACAGAGCACCAGAGACAGTTCTTCATCCATGCATGATGAGGAGAATTGTGCCTTAGCGAGTAAGGTGAAGAAGGGGAAGGTGAAGGGTTCTCTTTCCGAATCCAGTTCTTCTAATGATGGGAAGAAGGTTGGCAAGTTGAAGGTGAGATGCTTTCGTTGTCATGAGTTGGGCCATTATGCTACTAATTTCCCAAAGAAGAAATCCAAGAACGGATCCAAGGAAGGATCTGAAGGTGAGGCACTTGTTTCACAATTTGAGTTGGATTTCACACTCTTCGCATGCATGGTTTCATCCATGGTGGGAAGTGGTTGGTTTCTTGACAGTGGAGCTTCTTTCCACATGACCGGTGACAAAAGTTTGTTCAGTAATTTGGAGGAGAAATATCTCCAAATACTCATAGGGATGGGTAATTATGAGAAGTATAGTGTCTCAGGTGTAGGCACGGTTATTTCTCAGAGGGAGCATGGAGCTCACCTTACCTTGACCGATGTCAAGTATGTACTAGGACTGAAGAGAAAATTGGTGTTGATCGCGATGCTGGAAGACAGAGGCTATGATGTAGTCTTCAGTAAGGGAAAGGTTTTCCTTAGACACATCATCACTAGACAGGTGAAGCAGATTGATTCACGGGTCAAGAACCTGTATGCTCTTGAGGTTCAAGATGCATGCAAAACCTTGAGCAGTGAGGCAACTGATGGAGACTTAGTGGTTGAAAGGGAGTGTATATTACCTCTCAACATGTAGAGCCAGAAGAAGTCTCACATGATTGTGGAGGAGCCACGATTGGTGCAACAGAGTCAGGAGGTTGTGGAGCAGCCACAACAAGGGAAGCTGAGTGGAGATCGAGTAGAGACATCTACTCATGCAGAGACCTCAAGTAGGGGGAAACTTTGAGCCAGGTGGGCTGAGGGATCGCATGCAGCCATACCTCGAGGTAGGAGGTGGGGTGATGTGGATTGATCGTCCCAAGGAGGAGGGGCAGGATCCTTTAGGTACCCAACCTCTTGGATGAGACCTTGCTATGGGAGCCACGATGTGGAGTAGCAGGAACTAACTGATTAGGTAAAGACAGACGCGGATGGAGTGGCAGAGAGAGCGACAATGTAGGGAATCCCAGGAGAGCGCATAGCTAGCAGGTTGTAGTAATGCGAGAGGCACAAGTGTTTTGCACAATTCTAGGTGGCACAGAGAAGTGTGCAATGGTGCGAGATGCATGGATATGTTGCTATAGCGCAGATGTCAGAGAGGGAGCACTTGTCAGCAGCATGTAGAGCTTCAGCATCAGAGTATGTTCCTAGCCCAACAGAGTGGTCAGTTGGGACTGCTTTTGTTCCAAGTGTTGTTGGAGCAAGTGGATTGGGCAGATGTGTTGCATGTAGAACATTTAGAGTTACAGGATAGGGGTTGCAGATAATCCATTTCTTGTTGAGAGGGAGTGTTGAAAAGTGTGCAACAAGAAATGCTTGTTGAAAATGCAACATGATGATGGAGCTTAGTGGAAAGGAGTCGCCTTCACTAAGTGGGCCCATAGGCAAATTATGACGCAAAGTCTATTTTTAGACTATGTCTATTTTTAGACATATGGATCATGGTCTATGAGTTGCAGGATGCTATTTATGGATTATTGGTTAGGTTGGGAAAAATAGATGGAATTCTATTTTTGGATCACAGTAGGTGTGATCAGAGTCTATTTTTAGACTGCTAGTCAAAAATAGAAAAGTCAAATATTATTGTCTCATAATAATATTTAGACTATAAACTTTATCTCATCCTCTTGGAGCACTTCAGTTTGAGCTATAGATGTGGCACATGCAGCTGTCAGAAGGAAATACACATTCTTTATGAGTCAGTTGAGCTATTGCATGCAAGACATCAGTTAGAACTCATGCATGTGAGTTCTGTGGAGTTGGATGTGGAGTTGATGGAGTTGTGTTCAGTTTGACTTGGTTAAGCTAGTTGTAATTAGTCTAACTGCAAATAGACTAGTGATGAGTGATGTGAATTAATTGATTAAATTAATTCACTAATTATTAACTCATAATGCAACTGAAGAATACATCAGTTAACTCAGTGCGTGTACAGTTCAGTGGAGACAAGTGTTAGAGGTTCAGATTGCTATCATTTGTGACTATAGTTGTGCATGAGATCTTGCACAATCAAAGGATTGAGTATGCCCATGAGAATTGCATATGCTCAGTGATATAGCCTGTGCTCACGTGATTTCCAGTGTGAGTGATTTTCCAAGGTAAATAGAACTTGGAACGAGTTTGGATTCATTCATTCTCTTGCAGGTTTGTGCAGTGGAGGCATGCAAAGCAGTGGAGGAGATTTGAGCTGTGATTGATCAGATCTGAGCTAGTTTTGTGTGTAATAGGTGGAGATAGTGCTGAGTACTTGTGAGGAGTATTCTACTATGTATTGTTACATGTTCTAAATCATTATAATATATAGATAGTGTGGGGTTTTCAGCTGTATTCTTTCCTCAGGTTACATATTGTATTAATGTGTGCATGCGATTGATGTTTCATTGTTTTTAATGCTACTAAATTGATGAACAACGTAGAGGAGGTTATGTATTATGCATGTATTCCACAATAGTGTATAATCGGGATAATCTCTGTGAATAAGTGTCATATTATTCAAAATTTCTACAAAGCTTTCCCCGGGTTACATACTGTGTTAATGTGTGCATGCAATTGACGTTTCATTGTTTTTAATGCTGCTAAATTGATGATCAACGTAGAGGAGGTTATGGATTATGCATGTATTCCACAATAGTGTATAATCGAGATAATCTCTGTGAATAAGTGTCATATTATTCAAAAATTTTACATAGAGAAGCTACCAATGTTAAATAATTATATTTTTTATTTTGTTCCCATGGGACAAAGAATATTTTTAAAGAATCAAATGTCTACATTAGTTCTCAGATTCTTTTTGTATAATATTTTAATTTGATATTCTTGATATTATACTTCTCACTTATCTATTTGATATTTAATTCTGAATCTCCAAAGACAACAATATTTTTAATTCCCTCTTTTTGAGCTAGAAGCAATCCTTGAACTAGTGCCTCATATTTAGGTTCGTTATTTATACATGGAAATTACAAATAAAAGGCATATGGAAACCATTATTCATTTGGCATTTGGAATATTATTCCAACTCCTAATCCAATGTTCAATGATGCACCATCAAAGAAAATTTTCCATTTTTCATGAGATAAACTTAAATCACTACTATTTATAATATTTATATAATCTAATATGACATAATTCGCATGACCATTGTCAATGTATCCAATCTCTCTATAGGTCTCTTTCTTCTCAAAAAGTACTAGACTTCTCAATTGTCTTGGTACTCTTATCACACGATCACATTTACCTAGAATCATCATACAACTTCCATCGTTCATCATATATCATCCTAAAGGGAAACTCCACTCTCTTCCCAAAACAAGTCTATAAGCAATAGGTAGGTCCACCACTACTATTGTAAATAAAATAGTGATTTCTGGTGTGAAACTTATAGAAGCACATAAATCCTTAATTTCACCATAAGCTAGTACTTTTCTTGAATAAATCACACAAATACTTTCACTAGTCTCATAATATTTAGTGTAATCTACACCTATTTCTTTAATGATTTAAAGTGGAATGATGTTATTTGTTGCACCACTATCCACTAAACAATTATGTAATATCAATTTTGGAGTTTCCAATGATATGTAGAAAGGATATAGTCTGACTTGACGCTTCACAGGAGGGGTGGAACCCTTTTTTCGATGTGATACAATAGCCTCATCTATTGTTGTATTACACACACCTTCATTTTCCACATCTTTAAGAAGGTATTTTGTCTGTGGAGGAATCTTAATTACTCCTAAAAATGGTAAAGATATCTATATTTTACACAAGTCATCAATGACATTATAAGACATCCTAGATGGGTCGACTAGTTTATTGGTCTTGATCTAAGAAAATCCAACTTTCTATTCCTATGCTATTCTTTGTGTCAATGTTTCTCCTTGATTCCTCATATTGTTATGTTGAAATGGGAACTTGGATTTAATTTTATTAAACTTAGCTCCAGTTTGAATAATATTCTCTTATTCCATGAGCTCTTGAATTTCTCTAATAAGCTTTCCCTCTAATGAAGATACTTGGACTTCTCCCATCTCCATGAATTCTAAGGCATTCAAATTCACATCTATAGTAATTTGAGGTGAATCTATGTCCTCTTCTTCTTGTATTTGTTCTTATTCCTCACTAGTGTGGTTGGATTTTCAAATTTTCGTGATCTTTGTCCCATCATAGGTATTTTATTAACATTTTGACCTTGATCAAGACTTTCTCTAATTGTATTTGGCCCTCCAACATTTTGTTGAGGTTGTGAATCTTTAATCTTATGGTTTACATAATACTTCATAACGTGATGATCACCAAGCAAGTTTCCACCCATGGACTAATGTTATTTTCAACTTCATGTTATAATTTTTTAAAATAATTTTTAAATATAATAAAGTTAATATTGCTAATTACAAATAAGTTATAATCATCTAAATTTAACTATTATTTTATTAATTTTATTTCATTATTTTATTCCCTTTTGGTAGGTTGCAAAAAACCTCTACTTATTATAAATAAGGCCCTCATTCATTTATATTAAACATTCAATATTTTAGCAAGTAGGTTAATAACTAAGCATAATATAATAAAGTGAGGGAGTCGACATTACAAAGACCATGGAAATGTTGAGATGGGAGGATGAAGGATGTAGGGATATTGTATTTGAGGAGGCATATTGAGACTTGAATTGTTTCTTCAGTTAGTGAATCTAATGCCATTGTCATTATAAATATTTCATTTCAACCACCAATGTAGAAGATATCATCTTTACAATGGATTCCATGCCAGCGCTTGTGATGGACAACTAAGATGAAGCTAATATATTATTTGTGATGGTGTTCGAAGCAATGGTTGATACTATATGTAGAAAATGTAATGTCATAGGGTTACCACAATATTTAAAGCTACGAGGTAGACATTACAGGTTTGGGTTGGCTTGTTAGGTGGTTGTTGCAAAATAGAGATTGACAAGTTTCGGCCAAGTCAATTATAGAAACGTAAGAGGAAATTTGTAATGAAATGCTAGCATATTATAAGGATAACCACCATACACTATGGGCTACATTTATCTTGTTGCTTGAGTAGTTATCAAATTTGTGATAAAATAGGAAATTTATTTCTTGTGCAAAGAGGTGCTCTACAACCTGATAAGTTGGTTGTTTGCACTTGAATTTTGAGGAGGCTCTTCAACTTTTTCTAGGGTTTGCTTTAGGATTTGATGTTGGGTACCCTGGTGAGAGGCACAGGGGGGAGTGCTGCTCCCTCCTACAGTCAAGCAGTCATGGATAGAGGCAAGGACACTAGAAAGCAGTTCACGAAACCTCTGGAGAAGACAATAGAGGAAAGTAACACAGAAATACGAAGAAGAAATAGACCTCATGAACAAGAAGGGGATCAATAGGAAGCTAGTAAGGAGAAGGTGAAATGGGGTAGCAGTCCAAAAATCACTTCTATAAGGACAACTAGGGTATGCAAACCCAAGTCAAACATCATTCCCCGGGTCATCTTAAGTGACCCAGTGCTACAAGCGCATAGGGATCACATGGAAAAATATGCGGTTATATGAAAATTCATGGGGTTATGGCCAATGGAGAGGGCACTGCACGTATGGATAAGGACCCACTGGAAACCAAAGGGAGAAATAAACCTTCATCTGGGATCTAAGGGCTTCATCACAGTAGTGTTCACAAGCCTAGAGGATAAATATAGAGTGTTCGAAGGAGGACCATACTTCTACGTGGCTGTAGGCCTCTACATGCAGCCATGGATGATAAACTTTTTCCCAAAACGTGAAACATTCACGTCGATACCAGTGTGGAATAGACTATACTCCCTTCCTCTAGATTATTGGCTACCAGAATATCTGAAAACAATAGGCAACAAACTAGGGCATTTCCTAAAGATCTCAGATGCGACTCTGAAAGGAAAATACACATCCTTCGCCCAGATATGTGTGGAAATGGAATTATCTGGAGCACTTCTGCACATGATAATTTTAGAAGTATATGATGAAGAATGGGTACAGGCAGTGGACTATGAGAACATCCCATTTAGGTGCCACAAATGCCATGAACATGGGCATCTATACAGAGACTACACAACAAACAAAATGGAGAGAAATGTGAAAACAATGGCAGATAAAGATCCCGATGGTTTCATTAAGGTTGGGGGCAAGGGGAAAGGCAGGAAGCGGCCACACAAAAATATCAATGAGGAAAGACAACCGAGGCACAATTGCTTTAAGATCCTAGAAGAAGAAGATGGAAATAAAGAAACTAACGAGGAAATGGAGAACATTATCACTAAGAAGGAAAGGGATGCTAGCATGGAAGATATCATAGAAATCAGCCAGTAAAAGGAGGATCTTCCAAGAAATATGGAGATAAGTAGGGACCATGAGATGACTCCAAGTGAGGCAGGAATGGAGGACCATGAACTGCAGGTGGTTCTAGAAAGGGAAAATATAGATCTAGAGAAATTTCTGGAACAAGGGATGACCAAAGGAGTGGACTCCTTGCCAAAAGAGGAATATGATAGGGTTCACTAGATCTTCTTATGGAGGTCACAAATGAAGGGCTCTGGAGCCAAAAGAAATCATGATAGCCAGGAGCACAGAGGGGTCAAAATGATGGAGGAGATACAGGCACAATCTCCAAAGAACCAAGGTAGGAAAAGAGGAAGAAAAAGATAGAAGGAGTTGCTGAATGAATGTGGGAAACTCTTGATCAACTTAAGTAAGATGAAAGATCTCACAAGTTATTCCTTTACCAACCTTTCTTAATGATTCTTACAACTTGGAATAGTAGAGGCATAGGAAATAGAAGGAAACAAAGAAATCTCAGTAATAGAATAAAAGAAGAAAAACCATATATGATTTTTATTCAGGAGACAAAATGTTCGATGGATAAGATTAGATAAATTCATAATAAATGGCTAATCAACTATGAGTATTTAGAGGTTAAAGTAAATAACTCGGTGGGGGCGGATTCTTGTGCTCTAGGATCCCCAGAAATTTGGAATCCTCGATGTTGAAGTGTCCAGGAACTATCTTTCTTTGGTATGTCAACCTTTAGGTGTTCAGAAGATATACATGATTACAAATGTCTACGGACCTCAAAAGCTAGAAGATAAAATTAGGCTTCTCACCTCCCTTGAGGAACTAAGAGCAAGACACCCTAGTATGCCCTGGATCGTTGCACGAGATTTCAATATGATAAGATCTCTTACAGAGAAAAAAGGCGGTATCAAAGAGCTAGGCAGAGACTCCATTGACTTCCAAAACTTCATAAGGAACATGGGGTTAGTGCATAATGAAATAATTAATGGGACCTTCACCTGGAACAAAAAGAGGGGAGGGGCTTCACAAGTCACCTCTAAACTCGATATATTTATTATTTTAGAGGACCTCTTTCTTTCAAGCCCTGCAATGTCAGCTTCTATTCTTCTCTTTGGAGGTTCAGAACATTGGCATGTATAACTAGAATCCACTTTTATGTGTACACGAAGAAACAGACCCTTCAGATTTGAAAATGCCTAGCTCTCTCACCCTGAATTCACCAGCAATATTGACAAATGGTGGAGAGAGGATCTAAACATTCAAGGCACTAGAATATTCCTGCTCCAACAAAAACTTAAACATATCAAATCCGGGCTTAAAGATTGGAACAAAAAGGAATTTGGCAATATATTCAAAGCCAAAAGAGAAGCTGAGCAGAAACTCTAGGAGATCAATCAGATCAACGTCATAGATGGCTTCACCAAGGAACGGAAAAATCTAGATGACTCTCTGTAGGAAGAATGGGAAGATCGATGCAGGCAAGAGGAAATTTTCTGGAGACAGAAGTCGAGGGTGTAGTGGATTAGAGAGGGAGAAAGAAACATGAAGTTCTTTCATAAATCCACCATGGATCACAAGGTGCACAACAGAATCACAAAGCCCAAATATTCTCAAGGGATAGAACTCGCCTCTCATAAAGATATGGAATCTGTCCTTGTTCAACACTTCCTCAATATAGCAGAGGAGCCTCTGGTGGCTAGATCTAGTTTCATCAACAATTTCACTCAATACATCCCTCAGCTGGTGACCAAAGAGGACAACCACAATCTTAACAGGCCAGTTTCGGAAGAGGAGGTCAGTGAAGTGATTAATGAAATTCAAAATGGAAAAGCTCCAGGCCTGAATAGGTTCAATGTAGACTTATTCAAAGCCTGTTGGAAAATAGTCAAATAAGATATCCTTGAGGTGTTGGAAGACTCAAGAAGATCCAAAAAGGTTTTGAAGGCTCTTGGTGCTTCCTTCATAGCTTTAATCCCAAAACAGGAAAAAGCCATGACTCCGGATGGATTCAGACCCCTAGCTTTATGTAATTTGGTGTACAAAATTATTTCCAAGGTGATCGCTAATAGACTTAAGCCCCTCTTACCAGCTCTCATCTCAGAGGAGCAAACAAGCTATGTTGAAGGAAGACAAATCCTCAATAACGTCATCCAAGCTCATGAGGTGGTATACTCTCTCAAAACCAACAAACAAGCTAGTATGATCATTTAGTTGGACCTAGCGAAAGCCTACAACAAGCTAAGTTGATCTTATATAAGGGTAGTTTTAAGAGCATATGGATTCGACCAAAACTGGATTAGATGGGTTATGGCACTAGTTACCATGACCAGTTTTTCAATCATGCTCAATGGCACTCCTTCAAGAACTTTCACACCCTCTAGACTTCTCAGACAAGGGGATCCGCTCTCACCCTTCCTCTTTGTTCTAATGATGGAAGGGCTAGGTAGAGCGATTAAAATGGAAAATGCTGAAGGAAGAATCCAGGGCATCAAACTCACCGAGGATGGAGAGGCAAATAATCATCAACAATTTATGGATGAGACAATGTTGCAGGGCGTACCCACAGTCAGGGAAGCCAGAGCGATCAAACAAATCTTAAATGACTTTACTATGGCAGCTGGCACAGAGGTAAGTCTCAACTAATCAAAAGATTTTTAGTTTAACACTCACATTGTTGTTCAAAGAAACTTCACCAGGATTCTTGGGTTTCAAAGGGACTGGGTACCTTCCAAATATCTAGGCATACCTCTCACAGACAAGCCTCTAAGCAAGGGAGCATGGGAGCCAATAATAAATAAACTTGAGGACAAGATCAGAGAATGGACATGCAGGTCTTTAAATTTGGCAGGGCACCTTGTACTCACATAGACTGTCTTGCAAGAAATTCCCATTTTCATGTTCTCAGCTCTTCCTGCTCCTAAAGGAGTTTAGCAACAAATCGGGATCATACAAAAGGATTTTCTATGGGGCAGAGGAGAAGAGAAAAAGAAATGGGCTCTAGTGGACTGGGACAAGATTTGTAAACCCAAGAGCCATGGCCGTTTGGGGCTTCATGAGCCCAAAACCCTCAATAAAGTTTCGGGAGCTAAACTATGGTGGAGGTGGATCAAGGAATCAGCAACCCCCTGGGCCAAGCTTTGGAAACAAAAATATGCCAATAATTAGGAGGAGAAGGATCACATTCAAATGTCACGACATATGAAGGGCTCCCACATTTGGAACCTTGCCTGGGAAAATAAAGGTATTGTTCAACAACATAGTTTCTGGGAGATCCGAGATGGGAACCTAGCTCAGTATTGGGAGGATAACTGACAACATGAACCCAACGTGTATAAGGATGAATTAGATAACAAAGGTATACACATGGTAAATGACTTCTGGGACCAGGTAAGGAACAATGGAAAATGGAGAATTTGGAAGGATCTAGGCCACAGTGAAGAGATCCCTCTGAAGGCCCAAGCAGACTCTCTTGCTCAGGAGCTAGAACATAAGATGATTTTGGTTTCCTCCTTACCTGAAAAAATAAGACGGGGAAGGAACATCGAAGGAAACTTCAACCTCAAAGAAGCTAAAGAGGTAGTAACAAGGTTTAACTACCAAAACCCTGATCAAGTATGGAAGAATATTTGGCAAAGCCCCCACTGGATGAAAATAAAGTTATTCAATTTGCTAGTTCATCAAAGATAAATTTTAACTTGGGAGAATCTCCTAAAAAAAGGCTTCACCTCTTCTGTGTGGGAATGGATGGCTTCAATCTTTAGGCATAGTGATAGGGATAGACTCAGCATCTCTAACACTCTGAAGAATTGGAGGAAAAACCTCTTAGGGAATGAAATCAACAATAAAGCCTAGACTTTGGTTCCAAGCTTTGTTATCTGGGATGTTTGGAAAGAACGTAATAGTAGGATCTTCAAGAACAAAGCAAGCAAGCCTCAACACATAATCGATCAAATTTTAAGGTAGCTCAAAGACACAATCAAAATTTTGTTGTGGAAACTTCCCACGGACCCTCCTATGCCCCAAGATGCATGCATACTACTACATTTGGGTGTCCAGTCTATAGGCCCATAGGGCATAATTGAGGGTGTGAGCCAAATAAATGTAGAAATAAATATTTGGAAGCCTCCTCCACATGGTTTCCTAAAAGTCAATATAGATGGAGCATCTAAGGGAAACCCAGGGTTAGCTAGTTTTGGGGGTGTTATAAGAGATGAACAAGGACGAATAAAGGAGATCATTCATGGCCACTTGGGGAAGGACACTAATAACATGGAGGAGTTCATGGCCTTAGATCAATGCTTGGAAATCTTGGTGAACTCAAACTCACACAATGTCATCGTTGAAGTAGATTTAGAATTGATTATTAGAGCGGCCAAGAAACTATGCAATGGTACGACACCGGATAAAGTGTCAAACCATTGGAGGCTATCACAAGTCTTTCTCCATATTTATACCCACCTGCAAACCCTAAAAATTGTACACTTTGTCCATGTGAAAAGAAAATCTAATATGTTAGTTGATCTTCTGGCGAGTGAAGGAGTTATCAGTAAGGAAAGGGACACTTATCTCGTTTGCGAACTGATATCCCCAGGAAAACTGTTAGAGGATTGCCTCTGTCAAGCTGCCAAAGATAGGGATTGTTGGATTGACAGTCTAGATTGATAAGGCTCAAGAGATAGGAGGGAGTACATGGTTGCTTAAACTATTTTCTTGTTGATTGGCAGCAGTCTGCAGATTGTTTTGGCATCAGTATTCCAACGGATTTGAGCAGATGGCTGAGAACAGCGGAGGAAGACCAATGACACAGTGGCGTGGATATTTAATTTGGACCAACAGATCTTGGTTGAATCAAATCTATGGTGTTTGGGTGAGGGAGTTATTCGACAGTTAACGAGAGTTGTAAAATCTATAAAAATATAATTAATATTATTAACTTTTTAGGGTAGATCTATCTTAACTCCAGAATACCAAAGGCTGAGAGGAATCAAATATCTAGAGGTGCAAACCTTTCATTAAGTTGGCCCTCAAAAAAAGTTTTTATTTTAAGATATTTGATCCATCTCAATACTTGGTAGATTATAAATTAAAATATGCTTATGCTAATATGGTATCCCCTACATTGGAGAAACAAGAATATCTATTAAGAAAAGGATCAATGAACATGTCGTTGACATCAGACACAATCTCTCACGCACCTCAACTCTTGTAGAACATGTTGAGAAATAAAAACACCATGTTTGCATTGAGGAATCCAAGGTCATTGCTAAGATTGATCACTTCCACCACATGAAGCTAAAGGAAGAGATTGAGATTGAGAGGCATGCTAAAAACTTCAACATGGATGATGGCTAGAAATTAAGTAGGAGCTGGATTCCAGCTCTCACTTCATAAATCCGCGGCCCTTTCCTATCCACTATCTTTTTGGCCATGATGGGATTTCCCTTCACCCCATCTTTTCCCCTTTTCCTGATTTTCACTTTGCTCCTTTCTAAGGAAGGTTTTCTATCCTCTTTCCTCTCATCGACTCCTTTAATCTTTTCTTTTCTTTTCTTTTATGTCTTAGTTTCACAAAATTTGTTAATTAGTTCATTACATAATAATTATATAAATTATTCATTTTTTTAATATATAAATTATTGATTCTTGATAGCTTTGACTTCATTTTATTACTGACTATTTTATTTTTATTTTTATTTTTATTTTTATCCACCCTAATATTAATACTACATAATTAAATCATTCATAGATAATATCATTATGTATTAAATAAATAACTACATCATTAAATGATTTAGAGATAATATCATTATGTATTAAATAAATAATATTATTATTTGGCTTATTAAATTTATTAGTTTTTATACTATTACAAACTAATTCCTTACCTAATAACTAATCTCAACTAAAGATTAGTATATATATTATTAACTAATTGATTATAATGGCTAGTTTTATTAAATAGGTTAAACTTATCTATTAATATTATAAATGATGCTTAGAAAATATTATTAATTTAAATTGACAAATATATTAATTAATAATTTAATATTATTATTAACTAATCTATTAAAGATAACAACTAGTCTTCTACCTAACTTACTTTGAATAACTCAACCCTAACTTATGATATTATACCAATTAATTAATCTTAGATTATACTATTATTTAATTTGATAAATAACTTATAATTTCAATATTAAATTTTTAATTATCACATAATAGTGATTTTCTAACTTAATTATTTTATTTTACCAACGGCTAATTCTCATATGGTATGGTTTCTCACCTTGTCGTGATAGTTGGTTCGACCCAATCCTTACTATATGATTAATCCAAAACCTGCTCTCTACAAAAATAACTACTTAACATCATTTATTTTTAAATGGTGAAAAATGTAAAAAAAATCTATATAATATGTCATTTTAAAAAATAAAAAATATTTAGACTCTACCCTAAACCAACATAAAGAAAATACTTTTTATCATTAAATTTCACAATTTAAAATAATCCAAAAAATTTAACAAACTTAGTTAACGTGAGGTATTGTTTTCCCGCTCCAAGATTCGCATTTCATAAAAACTATCCGTTGTGGTGTGGCTTTTACAAGGAAGTAATCAATAAATGGGATGACTAGATATAATCAATAAATTTGACAGAGTCCCGCCTTGATTTTTTTTTTTTAATATGAAAATTAATATTATTTGGGCAGTTTCTAAATCAGTTAAATATTATATATAAGTTTTTTAATAAAAGTTTCTATCAATAAAATAAAGTTAGAATTTTAATTAATTTTTTTATTTACAAATAAAATAAAATAATCTATTTATTAATTTATTTTTAAATCTATTATTTTTAATTTATATTCTTTAAAATTATAAAAAATAAACAATTGTCAAAACTTAAAATAAAAATCATTTTTATTATATTTTATATTTTATTTTGTAAGTTGTTTTTGTTATTGAGATGACTAGGCTTAACTTTTGGTTTGAGAAACCCTAACTCATGGGCATCTAGGCTATCAAAATTAGGAGAGATTTGTCCACTAAGTTTGGAACTCATGAGCTTCCTATCTATTCTAGACTCCATGGACTTTCATTATATTTTATTATTATTCTAATACTATTATAATAATTGTGTTGAAAAATAAAAATAAAATATTATTTATTAATGTTTATAAGTTATTATGGGTGGTTTGTGAGAACACATGTATTGACCCATAGTATTAATATGACATCTAGCATATTTAATGGGGAAATTAAACAACCTAGATCCATTAATTCCAGATTTACCAAGAAAATGATAAAAAAATAAATAAATAAATAAATAAATAAGTTTCTCTCAACACTTAATAGATCTAAAAGATAAAATAGATGTAAGTTAATTTTAATATTATTAGTTAAATGATAAAAATCAATGAAACTTAAAATTAATAATAAAATCTAAAACTCTTTTGCATAAAAATTTTAAATTTATCTGTTATTTAATTTTATTTTTTAAATATACAATATTTCATAAGGTTTGGTCAAATTATTAAAAATATAATAAACTTTTAAATACATTTAAAACTGCCCTTTTTTTTGCTTTTATATTGAAGATAAATTTTAAATGGCTGGTTATCGTTTTCATAATTGTTTTAATAAATTTAGATTATAATAAATTGAATATTATTAAATATAAATGGGATAGGGTCATTGAAATTTAACGTTTCTTTGAAAAAAGAAAAGAAAAAAAAGCTTCATTATTTTATTATTTTTGAGAGGGTGGGAAAAACCCAGTGTTGCCTTATAAATAAGACACCCAATCTCTACCATGAACATGTTGAACGCACTGTTTGGTGGGAAAGTTGTCGCGCTGGGATCTGCAGTGTTCATTCGAAATATGGATTTGAGGTTTGCTGCCATCGTTCTTTTTTGGGTAGGTAGTGTAGGTGCTGGTCTTCTTTGTTTACGTCGCTTCTTGTTAACAAGAAACCTAAAGAAGAAGGTCCAGGATTTGCCATGCAAATACTCTGCTCAAAAGTGTGTTGCCCTTTCTGAGTCAAGTCCTGCAAACACTGTACCGCTTTTTGACCCTTCATATGGCTATTTATCCCTGCCAACACCTCCTTACAACATCCGATCATCTAATGAGCATCAGTATAGTTGCTTATTCTCAAACCCTAGCGGGATTGCAGAGCAGTATTTTTGCGGCCCTCCTCTTGCCCACTCATCACAGCATGACTTACCCAAACCCTTAGATGCCACGGGTATTCTACCAAAGTCGGATTTGTACAATCTTGCAGCTGATTGTGAAACAAAAAGAATTGAAGCACCACTCAAGGCGATGGGTGCACTTGCCTTCCAAGATCCGTTTAATGGATTTTACAGGCCGGATTTGTTCAGCTCTATCGACAGAGGATATGTTGCCAGCCACTACAACGGCCATTTATCTTCAGTTGCAGATCTAGTACAAGCAGATCCAGTACAAGCTATCTTCCCAAAGAAACTGCACGGAATCGGCGAAACTGGTACTTCAATGACAGGTAAACAACCACTGAATTGTTTCAACAATTCTTTTCACTAACAGTTTCTGAATGTCATTTTTATATTGTTTTGCAACACAGGATGTGATTCTGCTCATGTGATTGGCATGGAGGAACCAATGGATAGTCCACTGGTCAGCGAACGGGAGAATCATGGACAGCGAGGTCTGTCCACGTTGTCTCTTCTTGAAGATCAAATTTTGCATGAGAAGTACATGGATGTTGGAATATTAATTCCAACTGCTGTGCAGCTGCAGCTACTTTATTTATTTGTCGTGATCCGGCGCCACAAATTTACTCCCGATATTTTTAATCACCGCCATTACCATCTTTTCACTCTTTAATTATTTTTGTGTTTCCAGAAGGAAGAAGATCAGATCCAGAGCCACACCGTTACTTTTCAACAACCATATTAATGAGCAGAACGGCTGAAAGAGAAAAGAATCAGCCTCAAGCCGACGCACCATTTATCAGTCTTGGGTTTCAGCACAACCGACTCAAGAAATACTGCAAAAGATCAAATTTGTTAATCATGAGCAGTAGAAACTTTATCAGCAAGTTAAAGCGGTGAAGACCCTTTCCCGCACTATAAAATGCAAACACAGCAGTGTAGAAATAGACAGAGAAAATAGATTGAAAGTCCTTTTGTAACACACAACAGTGTAGAACAAGAGAGTTTTTTTTGTATTGCACAGCAGTGCTGAAACTTTATGAGATAGTTGTTTTGTGGAACTGAAGCGTTCATGTTGTAATCCCTCTGTCAAGAGGAATGAAGCGTTCATGTTGTAATCCCTCTGTCAAGAGGAAGATGCTCTTTAGCATAATATTTTGTGAAGATCCCTCTACGTGAGGAAGACTTAGTTTTATCTGTTGGTTTATTTTCATAAATAGAAATTTCTTTCTGTGCGTTGCTGTTTCACCAAAAGTTATTTTGTCAAAAAATTTCTCGTAAGTCGAAAAATACTTGACGTCAAAAATCTCCGTTGCTGCAACACCACGAACAACAACTGAAAAAAATTTACGTTGCTGCAACACCACGAACAGCGTTGCTGCAACACTATGAACAGCAACTGAAAAAAAACTGTTGCTGCAACACCGTTTCCAGAGAATGAATTTTTCTGTTTTTCTGAGTTAAAAACAGAGTATTTTTCTGCGTCAAAGACAAAGTATTATTTTGATCAGTTTTTGATCCTGAGGCAAAGTAGAGTATTATTTTATGCTCTGTTCTTGTGTTTTTGAATTATCAGAAAACAGAGTATTGTTCTCTGTTCATATTTTTGTTGTTTCGGAATTTATCAGAAAATTCTGAACAGTGGAAACAGAGGATTTTTCCACTGTATTTTGTTTGGAATAACCAGAAATTCCCGACATGGTATCAGAGCTTGTCCAGGCTCTTTGAAGACATCAAAGAAGCTGAAAAAAGATTTGTTGCTGCAGCAAATTATCCAGCAGAGCGAAAACGCTGTCAAGGTATTTTTCAAATTAGTTTTTTGTGTAGCTGCTGAAGACAATTAAGTTTTTTTACAGTCAAGTATTGCAAGAATGGCCAGCACCAGCGTGGGTATGTTTAATACCCAGCTCCCACAGTTCAATGGGAAAAATTATGACTACTGGGCAATAACCATGAAAGCCGTGTTTGCCTCACATGATTTATGGGAACTTGTTGAATATGGATTTGAAGAGCCAGCAAATGAAGAAGAGTTTATTGCATTAACTCAGGCAGAGAAAGAGTTGTTGAAGAGCAATAAGAAGAAGGACTCAAAAGCCCTTGTATTCTTATATCAAGCAGTGCATGAGAGTGTGTTTCCGAGGATAGCAGCAGCCAATACATCCAGAGAAGCATGGAAAACTCTCAAGACAGCCTATCAAGGCATGGAGAAAGTGAAGACAGCAAAACTACAGTTGCTGAGGAAAGATTTTGAGAACCTACGTATGAAGGAGTCAGACAATATTGACTCATTCTTCACACAAGCAATTGGTTTGGTCACACAGATAAGGTCTCATGGAGAAACTCTTGAAGAAAGGAGGATTGTGGAGAAACTATTGAGGTGCCTACCCTCAAAGTTTGATGTGATTGTCACCACCATAGAAGAGACAAAGGATCTCTCAAATTTTTCAGTTGATGAACTACATGCATCACTGATAACTCATGAGCAGAGGTTGAGTAGAAATGAAAACTCATCTCTAGAGCAAGCCTTCAAGACCCAGATGTCATTTGGAAGAGGAAGAGGTCAAGGCAGAGGAAACAAGAGAGGAAGAGGAAGAACCCAATACAGAGGTGGAAGAAACAGTCGAGCAAACGTTCAAGGAAGAGGCAGCAATCCAAATCAGAACCAAGGCCATGGCAGCAGTCAGCAAAGTGGACAACATCATGCTCAAGGACAAAGGTATGAAAAATCCAATGTCCAATGTTATTATTGTAAAAAATATGGGCATTATGCAAATGAATGTAGGAAGAAACAACATGATATGAGTAATAGATCTAGTGCAAATATCACTAGAGAAAATATCAGTCAAGATAATGTGTTGTTAGTTTGTAATATGGCTGAAACAAACAGTGAAGATATATGGTTTCTAGATTCTGGTTGCAGCAACCATATGACAGGAAACATAGCCCTGTTTTCTGCTTTAGATCAGAGTGTGCAGTCACAAGTCACACTTGGGACTGATAGTAAAATTTTTGTTATGGAAAAAGGAGAAGTAAAAATATTTACAAAGAAAGGTGAAAAGAAAACCATAGCAGATGTCTATTATGTTCCTAGAATGAAGTGTAATCTCTTGAGTATTGGACAGCTTGTTCAGAAGGGTTACAATGTTTTCTTTGAGAATGATGTATGCACCATCATGGACAGATTACCCAGCAAACGTTGTATTGCTGAAGTGAAGATGACAAGGAACAGGATCTTCCCTCTTAGAAAAAGGGCAGATCTGAAAAATAAAGAAGTAATTGCAGCAGTGACACAAGAGACTCTCCAAAGTGTACCAAAGGATGAAAATTGGTTGTGGCATTTGAGGTTTGGACATCTCAACTTTGGAGGTCTTAATTTGTTAAGTAGAAAAGGAATGGTAAGATGATTACCATTGATAGAAAAGCCAGACAGCCTATGTGAAGGTTGTATATTGGGAAAACAACATAGAGAAAGTTTTCCAACTGGGAAAAGCATAAGGGCAAAAGCACCTTTAGAAATTGTTCACTCAGATTTATGTGGACCGATGCAAGCTCCATCACTTGCAGGCAGCCAATATTTTCTAACATTTATTGATGACTTTACTAGAAAGACATGGGTTTATTTTCTGAAGAATAAGAGTGAAGTGTTTGAAAATTTTCAAAACTTCAAAGCACTTGTAGAAAATCAAAGTGGGTTGCGTATCAAGGTTTTGAGAACTGACAGAGGAGGTGAGTATATCTCCAAAGAATTTTTACGTTTTTGCAGAGAAAATGGAATTCATAAGAAATTTATAGCAAGGTACACCCCGCAGCAAAATGGAGTTGCTGAAAGGAAAAACAGAACAATCATGGATATGGCAAGGAGCATGTTGAAGGCGAAGCATTTGCCAAATGATTATTGGGCTGAAGCTGTACACTGTGCAGTATATATTTTGAATAGATGTCCTACAAAAGCAGTGATGAACAAAGTGCTAGAAGAAGCATGGAGTAGGAGAAAGCAAGGAGTCACCCACATGAAAGTTTTTGGTTGTGTGGCTTATGCACACATTCCAGATCAGCTAAGGAAGAAATTGGACAGCAAAGGGGAGAAATGTATTTTCATTGGATACAGTGAAGAATCCAAAGCTTACAGGTTATATATCCCATCCACCAAGAAGTTTTTTGTGAGCAGAGATGTTCAATTTATTGAAGAGGAAGCTTGGGATGGAAGCATAGAGAAAACAATTAATGTTAAAAATTGTTTGTCTCATGATGATGATGATGAGGAGGAGTTGGCTGAAACACATCCCCAAACAGCAGCGCCAACAACAGAATAGCAAGAGACACCCTTGAGGAGAAATGACAGTGCTTCTCCAAGCACACCACAAGGAGGAAATTCAAGTGCATCTACAAGCACTTGCGCACCGAATGAAAGAGGTAAGAAATTTAGAAATTTAAGTGATATTTATGATGAAGGAATGAATTCCCTGTTTGCTTTGTATTGTCACGTTGACGACCCTGTTCATTTCGAAGATGCAATTAAAGATGAGAAATGGATAGAAGCTATGGATGAGGAGATGAATGCCATAGAAAGAAATAAGACATGGGATTTAGTTGATCTACCAAAAGGTAAAGAAGTCATTGGAGTTAAATGGGTCTACAAGACCAAGAGTAATGCTGAAGGCAAGATAGAAAGACATAAGGTAAGACTTGTTGTCAAGGGATACAAGCAGCAATATGGGAGAGATTATGAGGAGAATTTCGCACCAGTTGCAAGAATGGAAACAGTAAGAGCAGTGCTGTCCATAGCAGCACAAAACAAATGGAAAGTTTACCAAATGGACGTGAAGTCAGCATTCTTGAATGGAGTATTAATGGAAGAGGTTTACATCGAGCAACCTCTAGGCTATGAGAAGAAAGGCCAAGAGCACAAAGTCTGCAGATTGAAGAAAGCTCTTTATGGGCTGAAGCAAGCGCCAAGAGCATGGTACAGTAGGATAGATTCCTATCTACTGGAGAACGGATTTGAGAAGTGTGAGGGAGAACCCACTGTTTACATCAAAGAAAAAGACTGTAAAATTTTAATTGTTGTGTTATATGTTGATGATGTGATTTTTATAGGTAATGATGACTACCTCATTGAAAATTTCAAATCAGTCATGAAAGAAGAATTTGAGATGACTGACATGGGTTTGCTAAGATACTTCTTAGGAATAGAAGTAGATCAAAATAAAAATGGAATTTTTATTTCACAGGCAAAATATGTAAATGAAGTGTTGAGCAGATTTAACATGCAGGACAGCAAGGCAGCAATCACTCCCACAGTGATGGGATTAAAATTCAGCAAAGAGGACAGCAGCAAAGATTCTGACCCTAGTGTGTACAAGAGCATAGTTGGCAGCCTCATGTATTTGACAGCAACTAGGCCAGACATAATGTATGCTGTTAGTTTAATTTCCAGATTAATGGAGAAGCCAAAAGAAACACATTGGCAGGTAGCAAAGAGAATTCTGAGGTATGTTAAAGGTACAAAAAGGTATGGCATATTTTATACTATTTCAGAATGTTTAGATTTAGTTGGATACACAGATAGTGATTGGGCTGGAAGTGTAGATGACCGGAAAAGTACATCTGGTTACATTTTTCACATAGGTTCAGGAGCCATTTCATGGGCTTCCAAGAAACAGCCAATTGTGGCATTGTGTACAGCAGAAGCAGAGTATGTGGCAGCTACAACAGCAGCATGTCAAGCGGTTTGGATGAGAAGAATGTTGAGAAGTCTATGCCAGGAGCATGCAACAGCAACAATTATTTTTTGTGACAATAGCTCAGCTATTGCATTATCCAAGAACTCTGTATTCCACAAGAGAACAAAACACATAGACACAAAGTTTCACTACATCAGAGAATTGGTGAACAATGGAGAAATCATTTTACAACATTGTAGGACTCGGGAACAAGTTGCAGATATTCTGACAAAGCCATTGGATCAGAAAAGTTTTGAGTTTTTAAGGAAACTTCTGGGTATGACTGATAACCCAGCAGTTGAAATTAAAAGGGGAGTGTTGGAATATTAATTCCAACTGCTGTGCAGCAGCTGCAGCTACTTTATTTATTTGTCGTGATCCGGCGCCCCACATTTACTCCCGATATTTTTAATCACCGCCATTACCATCTTTTGACTCTTTAATTATTTTTGTGTTTCCAGAAGGAACAAGATCAGATCCAGCGCCACACCGTTACTTTTCAACAACCATATTAATGAGCAGAACGGCTGAAAGAGAAAAGAACCAGCCTCGAGCCGACGCAGCATTTATCAGTCTTGGGTTTCAGCACAACCGACTCAAGAAATACAGCAAAAGATCAAATATGTTAATCATGAGCAGCAAAAACTTTATCAGCAAGTTAAAGCAGTGAAGACCCTTTCCCGCACTATAAAATGCAAACACAACAGTGTAGAAATAGACAGAGAAAATAGATTGAAAGTCCTTTTGTAACACACAGCAGTGTAGAACAAGAGAGTTTTTTTTGTATTGCACAGCAGTGCTGAAACTTTCTGAGATAGTTGTTTTGTGGAACTGAAGCGTTCCTGTTGTAATCCCTCTGTCAAGAGGAAGATGCTCTTTAGCATAATATTTTGTGAAGATCCCTCTACGTGAGGAAGACTTAGTTTTATGTGTTGGTTTATTTTCATAAATATAAATTTCTTTCTGTGCGTTGTTGTTTCACCAAAAGTTATTCTGTCAAAAAATTTCTCGTAAGTCGAAAAATACTTGACGTCAAAAATCTCCGTTGCTGCAACACCACGAACAACAACTGAAAAAAATTTACGTTGCTGCAACACCACGAACAGCGTTGCTACAACACTATGAACAGCAACTGAAAAAAAACTGTGTTGCTGCAACACCGTTTCTAGAGAATGAATTTTTCTGTTTTTCTGAGTTAAAAACAGAGTATTTTTCTGCGTCAAAGACAGTATTATTTTGATCAGTTTTTGATCCTGAGGCAAAGTAGAGTATTATTTTATGCTCTGTTCTTGTGTTTTTGAATTAT
Source organism: Pinus tabuliformis (assembly GCA_031772625.1). Classification (NCBI taxonomy): domain Eukaryota; kingdom Viridiplantae; phylum Streptophyta; class Pinopsida; order Pinales; family Pinaceae; genus Pinus; species Pinus tabuliformis. The sequence goes on along the minus strand of CM062817.1, from coordinate 1,755,476,240 downwards.
CAGAAAACAGAGTATTGTTCTCTGTTCATATTTTTGTTGTTTCGGAATTTATCAGAAAATTCTGAACAGTGGAAACAGAGGATTTTTCCACTGTATTTTGTTTGGAATAACCAGAAATTCCCGACAATGGAGGCCCTGGGAAAAACAGAAGGAATTACAAAACAATGGCAGGATCATGGCTGCCCTCCTCCTCATTCATCTGAGCATGACTTACAATCGCAGGATCATGGCTGCCCTCCTCCTCATTCATCTGAGCATGACTTGCCCGAATCCTCAGGTCCCAAGGATTGGTCGAATTGGTACAAAGAGATATGGTGGAATTGTGCAATAGAAATGCTTCGCCAAGCAAAAAAGAAGATGGGTACTCTTTCTGGCCAAGATCCGTCTTATGGCCTTCTGAGGCTGCATCAGTCCGGCCAAATGGGTCCACTTCCTAATGACGAAGGGTATCTGAGAGATTTCTCAGGTCCCGTGCTTTCCAACGCCCCATTATCGGCAGTTAAAAATGGGCCACTACTGGATACTGCCATGGACAAATTGCTGCATCAGTCTAGCCGAATGGGTTCACTTCCTAGTGACGAAGGGTATGTGAGAGATTTCTCAGGTCCCGGGATTTCCAACGCCGCATTATCGGCAGGTGAAAATATGCCACTACTGGATACTGCCATGGACAAATTGTTGCATCAGGCCAGCCGAATGGGTCCACTTCCTAATGACGAAGGGTATGTGAGAGATTTCTCAGGTCCAGGGCTTTCTAATGCCCCATTATCGGCAGTTGCAAATGGGCCACTACTGGATACTGCCATGGACAAATTCCTGTATCAGTTCAGCCGAATAGGTCCACTTCCTAGTGAGGAAGGGTATGTGAGAGATTTCTCATGTCCCGGGCTTTCCAAGGCCCCATTATCGGCAGTTGAAAATGGGCCACTACTGGACACTGCTATGGACAAATCGCTCTGCAGTGGTGGAGCTACTACTCCATTAACACGATTAACAGGTAAATAATTTTCCCATAGTTTCAACATATTTTTTGCCCTGCTAATCTCTAATTTGTTTCTTTCCTTCGTTTTCCTATACAGGTTGTGATTCTGCTGACATGATTCTGCTCAGATGTATTAATTGTCATGGAAGGGAGAATCTTGGATAGAAAGCTCCATTTTCTTCTTTCTGACGCCATGTATGCGACAGGAATGAATGGCGAAGCCGTAGTAATAATTTCCATTCTTAAATCGATGCAAGGTCTTAGGTTTTTCCAATCCAATTTGAATTATTTGTTGGGTATTTTTAAATGGAGAAAATACCAAAACCAACAAAATATTCATCACAGAGACAATGCTCTGTTTCTTCTGTCCAGGATCTTTTGCAGAGAACCTCTTAAAAAAAAATTAACTCAGAACACAGTCCATTACACAGTCACAACACATTTCTATTGATTTAAAACAAAAAAAACTGATACATATTTCATCCTCTGTGCAAAGAGGAATTTACAAAACAAACTTTGTTGCAGTCACAGATTTTCCACTGCTGTGGATATTACAAAAACAACTCTCTGTTCTTCAATGGCTAAATCAAGACATTACATATCCATTTCTATATCGCACTGCTGTGCAATTACAAAAGAAGATCGCACTCTCGTGCGTAGCCACCACTCACTTCACACACAACAAAAACTCCAACACATAGATTTTTTTTTTACGACATGTATAAAACAAACATATAAAAAAATATATAAAAAAACATATGCCCATTAACAATATTAAACACATGGGACGTATGCCCATCATCTCATTAAAGGCCGCCACCAAAACTACGTAAATGCATTAAAGACCACAACGTTTCCTCCACGGCGGTCAACGAGGAAAACGACAAAAAAAACTTTCAATCCACGCAAAAATGTGATTTGACGCAGGCCCGTGCACCTTCGGGAAATCGACGGCTGAGATCGCGCGCCCAGAACACTTGGCTGATCCAACGAGGTTCGGGAGCCAACCTCGGGCAAAACAAACGGACTTTAGCGTCCGGGGAGAGCGGTTTTCGGCGTCGTACTAAGGACGCGTGGCGGAGTGTGATTGTGTCGGAGCCTCAGCTACGGATACCGCCTTTGGTGAAGGGCGGTGCAGGGAGACCAGGTGGTTTTCTAGAATCCGCCGCGCTGTTCAAAATTAGAATTTAACACTCCCATTTAATTTTAACAGTCGCGCATTCGATCATTCCCAAGCATTTTCTCAAAAATTCGAAACTTTTCTGAACCAGTGGCTTTGTCAAGATGTCTGCAACCTGTTCCTGGGTCCTGCAATGTTCGAGGACAATTTCTCCATTGTTCACTAATTCTCTGATGTAGTGAAACCTTGTATCAATGTGTTTCGTTCTCTTATGAAACACTGAATTCTTTGACAAAGCAATAGCTGAGCTATTGTCACAAAAGACCACTGTTGCTTTTGCCTGCTCTTGGCCTAAGCTTCTCAACATTCTTCTCATCCATACTGCCTCACATGCTGCTGCTGTCGCTGCCACATATTCTGCCTCTGCTGTAGATAATGCTACAATGGATTGCTTCTTAGAAGCCCATGAAATGGCTCCTGAATCCATATTAAAAACATAACCGGAAGTGCTCTTCCGATCATCTACACTTCCAGCCCAATCACTATCAGTGTATCCAATTAAATCTGAACTTTCTGAGACATGATATAAAATTCCAAACATTTTGGTGCCTTTGACATACCTCAAAATTCTTTTTGCTGGCTGCCAATGTGCCTCCTTTGGCCTCTCCATAAATCTGGAAATCAAACTAACAGCATACATTAAATCAGGCCTAGTTGCTGTTAAATACATAAGGCTGCCCACAATGCTTTTATACAAGCTAGGATCAAAATCCTTGTTGTTGTCCTCTCTGCTGAGTTTTAATCCCATCACTGTGGGAGTGATTGCTGCCTTGCACTCTTGCATGTTAAATCTGCCCAAAACTTGATTTACATATCTTGCTTGAGATATAAAAATTCCTTTTTCATTTTGATCTACTTCTATGCCTAAGAAGTATCTCAACAAACCCATGTCAGTCATTTCAAATTCATCCTTCATGACTGATTTAAAATTCTCAATAAGATAAATATCATTTCCAGTGAAAATAACATCATCTACATACAAGACAAAAATTAAAATTTTACCATCCTTTTCCTTGATGTAGACTGTGGGTTCTCCTTCACATTTGTCAAATTCATTCTCCAATAGGTATGAATCTATCCTGCTGTACCATGCTCTTGGCGCTTGCTTCAGTCCATAAAGAGCTTTCTTCAATCTGCACAATTTGTGCTCTTCACCTTTCTTCTCATATCCGAGAGGCTGTTCCACATAAACCTCTTCCATTAACACTCCATTTAGGAATGCTGACTTCACGTCCATTTGGTAGACTTTCCATTTGTTTTGTGCTGCTATGGACAGCACTGCTCTCACGGTTTCCATTCTTGCAACCGGGGCGAAAGTCTCCTCATAATCTCTCCCATACTGCTGCTTGTAGCCTTTGACAACCAGCCTTGCTTTATGCCTTTCAATCTTGCCTTCAGCATTGCTCTTGGTCTTGTAGACCCATTTCACACCAATGACTTCTTTGCCTTTTGGTAATTCAACCAAATCCCATGTTTTGTTTCTCTCTATGGCATTCATCTCCTCATCCATAGCTTCTATCCATTTCCTATCTTTAATTGCATCCTCGAAATGAATAGGATCATCAACATGACAAAACAAGGCAAATAAGGAATTCATTCCTTCTTCATAAATTTCACTTAGATTTCTAAACTTCTTACCTCGTTCACTTGGTGTGCAAGTGCTTGAAGATGCACTTGAATTTCCTCCTTGTGGTGTGCTTGGAGAAGCACTCTCATTGATCCTCAATGGTGTACCTTGCTGTTCTTGTGTTGGTGCTGTTGTTTGGGGATTCATTTCAGCCACCTCCTCTTCATCCTCATCATGAGACAAACAGTTTTTAACATTCACTGTTTTCTCTATGCTTCCATCCCAAGCTTCCTCTTCAATGAATTGAACATCCCTGCTTACAAAAAATTTCTTGGTAGATGGGATATACAACCTGTAGGCTTTGGATTCATCACTGTATCCAAAAAGGATACACTTCTCCCCTTTGTTGTCCAACTTCCTCCTTAGCTGATCTGGAATGTGTGCATAGGCCACACATCCAAAAACTCTTATGTGGGTGACTACTTGCTTTCTCCCACTCCATTCCTCTTCTGGCACTTTGTTCATGACTGCCTTTGTAGGACACCTGTTCAAAATATAAACTATACAATGTACAGCTTCAGCCCAATACTCATTTGGCAAATGCTTTGCCTTCAACATGCTCCTTGCCATCTCCATGATGGTTCTGTTCTTCCTTTCAGCAACTCCATTTTGCTGTGGGGTGTACCGAGTTGTGAACTGTTTATGTATTCCATTTTCTCTACAAAATTTTAGGAATTCATTTGAGATATACTCACCTCCTCTATCAGTTCTCAATACTTTTATGTGTAGCCCGCTTTGGTTCTCCACAAGTGCTTTGAAGTTTTGGAATTTCTCAAAGACTTCACTTTTGTTCTTGAGGAAATATATCCAAGTCTTTCTTGTAAAATCATCAATGAATGTCAAGAAATATAGGCTACCAGCTAATGATGGAGCTTGCATTGGTCCACACAAATCTGAGTGGATAATCTCTAAGGGTGCCTTTTCCCTTATACTTTTCCCTGATGGAAAACTCTCTCTATGTTGTTTGCCCAATATACAACCTTCACAAAGGCTGTCCGGCTTCTCTATCAATTGTAGTCCCTTTACCATTCCTTTTCTGCTCAATATGTTTAGACCTCCAAAATTTAGATGCCCGAATATCAAGTGCCATAACCAGTTCTCATCCTTTGGCACGCTTTGGAAGGCCTCTTGGGTGACTGCTGCCATTTCCTTTTTGTTCTTCATGTCTGCCCTGATCCGGAGAGGGAACATCCTGTTCCTTGTCATCTTCACTTCAGCAATGCATCTTTTGCTGGGTGGTATGTCCTTGATGGTGCACACATCATTTACAAAGTAAACATTGTAACCCTTTTGGACAAGCTGTCCAATACTCAAGAGGTTACATCTCATTCCGGGGACATAGTAGAAATCTGCTATGGTTTTCCTTTCTCCTTGTTTTGTAAATATTTTTACCTCCCCTTTTCCCATAAAAGACACTTTACTATCAGTTCCTAGTGTGACCTCTGATTTCAAATTCTGATTTAAGGCTGAAAAGATGGCTATATTCCCTGTCATATGGTTGCTGCAACCTGAGTCTAAAAACCATATGTCCTCACTATGTGTTTTAGCCATGTTACAAGCTAACACGACATTTTCTTGACTGTTGTTTTCTCTTGTAACATTTGCATTTTGTATGATGTTCATATCATGTTGTTTCTTTCTACAATCACTAGCATAATGTCCATACTTTTTGCAATAATATCATTTAACATTAGATTTATCATACCTTTGTCCTTGAGCCTGATACTGATCTCTTTGTTGGCTGCTGCCTTGACCTTGGTTCTGATTTGGATTGCTACCTCTTCCTTGTGCATTTGATGGGTTGTTCCTTCCACCTCTGTTCTGGCTTCTGCCTCTTCCTCTTCGCTTTCCTCTTCCTTGACCCCTTCCTCTTCCAAAGGACATCTGGGTCTTGAAGGCTTGCTCAAGGGATGAGTTTTCATTCCTACTCAACCTCTGCTCATGAGTTATCAGTGATGCATGTAGCTCATCAACTAAATAGTTTGAGAGATCCTTTGTCTCTTCAATGGTGGTGACTATGGCATCGAACCTTGAGGGTAAGACCCTCAATATTTTCTCCACTATTCTTCTATCTTCAATTGTTTCTCCATGAGTTCTCATTTGTGTGATTACACCAATCACATGAGTGAAGAATGAGTCAATGTTATCTGACTCCTTCATGTTCAAGTTTTCAAAATCCTCTCTCAGCATTTGCAATTTTGCTGTCTTCACTCTCTCCATGCCTTGATAGGCAGTTTTTAGGGTTTTCCATGCATTGTGTGATGTTGTAGCTGCTGCTATCCTTGGGAATATACTCTGGTCCACTGCTTGATACAACAAGACAATGGCCTTTGCATCCTTCTTCCTATTGAGCTTCAATAGGTCCTTCTCTCCCTGAGTTAGGTTATTAAATGCTGTTTCATCTGCTCGTTCCTCAAACCCATATTCTACTAGTTCCCATATATCTTGAGAGATGAACAAAGCTCTCATGGTTATAGACTAGTAGTCATAGTTCTTCCCATTAAAGTGTGGGAGCTGGGTGTTGAACATACCCATGCTTGTGCTTGCCATTCCTTGCATCTTGAACTATGGTTTTAAATCCTTGACTGTGATTTTTTTTTTTTAAAACTGACTGTCTTCAGCAATAACAAGAGAAATGCTTTTGGGGAATACCTGAATCCTTCGCTGTCTGAGTCTTCTGTCTGCCTGAGAAGTTTTGCTGCAGCAACAACCTTCTCCCTTCAGCTTCTTTAACTTCTTTAAAGAGCCTGAGCCTGCTCTGATACCACTGTTGGGTATTTTTAAATGGAGAAAATACCAAAACCAACAAAATATTCACCACAGAGACAATGCTCTGTTTCTTCTGTCCAGGATCTTTTGCAGAGAACCTCTTTAAAAAAAATTAACTCAGAACACAGTCCATTACACAGTCACAACACATTTCTATTGATTTAAAACAAAAAAAACTGATACATATTTCATCCTCTGTGCAGAGAGGAATTTACAAAACAAACTCTGTTGCAGTCACAGATTTTCCACTGCTGTGGATATTACAAAAACAGCTCTTTGTTCTTCAATGGCTAAATCAAGACATTACATATCCATTTCTATATCGCACTGCTGTGCAATTACAAAAGAAGATCGCACTCTCATGCGTAGCCACCACTAACTTCATACACAACAAAAACTTCAACACCTAGATTTTTTTTTTTATGACATGTATAAAACAAACATATAAAAAAATATATAAAAAAACATATGCCCATTAACAATATTAAACACATGGGACGTATGTCTATCATCTCATTAAAGGCCGCCACCAAAACTACGTAAATGCATTAAAGACCACAATGTTTCCTCCACGGCGGTCAACGAGGAAAACGACAAAAAAAACTTTCAATCCACGCAAAAATGTGATTTGACGCAGGCCCGTGCACCTTCGGGAAATCGACGGCTGAGATCGCGGGCTCAGAACACTTGGCTGATCCAACGAGGTTCAGGAGCCAACCTCGGGCAAAACAAACAGGCTTTAGTGTCTGGGGAGAGCGGTTTTCATCGTCGTACTAAGGACGCGTGGCGGAGTGTGATTATGTCGGAACCTCAGCTACGGATACCGCCTTTGGTGAAGGGCGGTGCGGGGAGACCAGGTGGTTTTCCAGAATCCGCCGCGCTGTTCAAAATTAGAATTTAACATTATTTCCATTGGTTTTGTTTGGCACCGACTGATATTATAATCTACCCATGGGGTGCAGCAATGTTTTTGGAAAATCTTTTCATAGTTAGCAAATTAGTAAGAGGTTTGTTTTTCTAGGTTGGAGTAATGTGAGAGACATTGAATAAACTTTAACGAACATTTTTTTTTGCTTTATCGTGTGGTTGAGAATATATATGATGGTGTGCCTTTTAAGAGGTTTTTGGCAAAGTAGGTATATATTTGCTTTTCCAATTTTGTGATGGTCAGGCATTGTGGGTATATTATTGAAAACCTGTATTTTATGATAAATAAAGGTTTATTTTTCATATCTAAATATTGCATGATGGAGGGGATGAAGCTGATATAAGTGATTTTTTTTGAATTGAAATATATTGCATGATGGAGGGGATGAAGCTGATATAAGTGAGTTTTTTTAATTGAAATATGGTAAATATGTTTTTTTGAGTTTAGGGTAATTTATATGGTTAAAATAGTTTTGAGGATATAAATAACTAATTTGAATGAAATGTTAGTTTTAAGAAATCTTTTATAAGAAACAATAGACTAATGTATTTAGTATTAGAGGATTCTTAATGTGTTATCAACATGAGATTTTATAGCTAATCTTAAAGTATGATTTGCAAGCCCCTACCAAATCAATTTAAACATTATTTTGACTATTTAGATATGTTGCATAAAATTGTATCTTTAGAGAAATTAGTATAGTAATTAATGGGCACTAAAAGGATGGATGATGTTGGACATGATACTAAAAGAATCTTATGATAAGCTTTTACTGCACTACAAAACAATTGTTTGGATCAATTTTTTGTTTGTTTGTTTCTTTTCTCTTAAAATGATTGGAAATAGTGCCCTTAATTGTTTGGATATGTATATTGTTTAATTATAACATATGAGATTAATTATATCTAGCAAATGTAATTATTCATTCATGTGAATAAAAATTTATCTTTTCTAAAAAAGAGTATATGGGTTGTTAGTAACATCTACTATTGGTAGCATTTATTATTACAAATAAATGTTTCTTACAATTAAGGGATACTCTATATTATATACATCTTTCAAAAATCTATTGTAAATGAACTCAATGGGATGTGGTGAGTCTAGAATACACAATAAGATCATCTTGATATTTTTTGATGATTTTCCTTACCATTTCTTTAAATGTGTAATCTATGCCTCATTGAAAATAGCTCTATAATTCTTCATTCTAAATGGAATTCAAGCATGCACATTATTTCTCAAAGGTGTAATGAATGTAGTCTTATGTCTATCGTCTTCTTCCACTAATATTTGATTGTATCTAGAAAATCCACGTAATATGGACATTACTGCTAGTCTAGTAACTTGTTGCATTATCCTTTTGATATTTGGAAGGTGATAATTATATTTTAGGGATTCTTTGTTAAAATTGTGAAAATTGATGCATAATCTTATTTCTCCATTTTTTTTCTAAAAATGACTAGATTTTCAATCCATATAGAATGTCCAATTCAAAAAATAATTTAGTCTTTTCCATTCTTCTGATTTCCAACATAATCATAGGTTTTAGTTTCAAATTAATTAACTATGGATTTTTCCTTACTATTTTATCCCCTTATCTTAAGACAATTAAATGTTATATGATCCTCTTATCATACTCCAATTCTTGGTATGTACACCTGAGTACATTATGGGATTTCTTAAATAGGATGCCATATTGGTCAACTTCATACTACGTACAAGTTGTACCAAAATTTAACCATTTAGGTTCTTCAAAAGTTCTAATATTTATCTTTAGATTTTTTTTTTATTTTCATACATGATTATTATTTTGACAATTGAAACATATGTATTGATCATTGTGAATAAGCATTGATTACAAAGGCACTGGTATCTTTGCATTTTCCAACATTTCTTCATTTTCATCTTCCGGAGGCAAAAATTCAATGGCATTTTCTTTATTATCTAGAGATTTTCAAATATCTTGATTGTTTGGGAAATATGAGTGAAGTAATACTTTCATCATCTTCCCAAACCAAAAATTCCTTGATATGTTCTTTGTTATCAAAAACTTGACGATTTTCTTGGTTGTTTGGGAAATATGGGAAAAATAAAACTTCAACCTCATATGAATTATTTTTCAACTTAGAATTGAATAGAGAAGCTTCCACCACTAAAAAATTAGAATTTTTATTTGGTTCCCATGGGATAAATAATATTTCAAAAGAATCAAAATCTTGCATTAGATACCAGATTTATTTTGCACGGGCTTTTAATTTGTTCTTGATATTATACTTCTTTCTAATATGTTTTACATTTTTAATTCCTCTTTGTTGAGCTACAAGAAATCCATGAACTAGTGACTCATATTTAGCTTCATTATTTGTACATGGAAATTGGAAAAAAAAGGAATATGAAAACCATTCTTCATTTGGGATTTGGAATATTATTCCAATTCTTGATTCCATGTTTGATGAAGCATCATCAAAGAACATTTTCCTTTCTTTGTGAGGGAAACTTATTCCACTACTATTTATAGCATTTACATCGTTTAATATGGCATAATTTCCATGGCCATTATCAGTGTATCAAATTTCTCGATGAGTCTCTTTCTTCTTGAAAAATACTAGAATCCCCATTCTCTTGGTACTCTTATCATATCACCATGCTTACAAAGAAGAATCATACAACTTCGATCGTTCATCATATATCCCCCTAAAGGGAAACTCCACCTTTTTCCCAAAGCAGTTCTATAACAAACAATTAGGTCTACCACTACCATCGGAAAGAAAATAATGATGTTTGGTGTTAAACTTAGAGAAGGACATAAATCGTTAATTTCACCATAAGCTAATATTTTTCTTCATTTGGGATTTGGAATATTATTCCAATTCTTCATTCCATGTTCGGTGAAGATCCATCGAAGAAAATTTTCCTTTATTTGTGGGGGAAACTTATTCCACTATTATTTATAGAATTTACATCATTTAATATGGCATAATTTCCATGACCACTCTCAATGTATCAAATTTCTCAATCAATCACTTTCTTCTTGAAAAATATTAGAATCTCCATTCTCTTCACGCTCTTATCATATGACCATGCTTACTTAGAAGAATCATACAAATTTGATCGTTCATCACATATCCCCCTAAAGGGAAACTCGACCTTTTACCCAAAAAATTATATAACAAATAGGTAGGTCTACCACTACCATGAGAAATAAAATAATGATTTTTGATGTCAAACTTATAGAAGCACATAAATCCTTAATTTCACCCTAAGCTAATAGTTTTCTTCATTTGGGATTTGGAATAGTATTCCAATTCTTCATTCCATGTTCATTGAAGCACCATCAAAGAACATTTTCCTTTCTTTGTGAGGGAAACTTATTCCACTACTATTAATAGAATTTACGTAATTTAATATGGCATGATTTCCATGACCATTGTCAATGTATCAAATTTCTATCTTTCTTCTTGAAAAATACTAGAATCCTCGTTGTCTTGGTACTCTTATCATATGACCATGCTTACATAGAAGAATCATTCAACTTTGATTGTTCATCATATATCCCCCTAAAGGGAAACTCCACCCTTTTCCAAAAGCAATTCTATAAAAAATATGTAGGTCTACCACTTCCATGGGAAAGAAAATAATGATTTTTAGTGTCAAACTTATAGAAGCACATAAATCCTTAATTTCACCATAAGCTAATAGTTTTCTTCGTTTCGGATTTGGAATATTATTTGAATTCTTGATTCCATGTTCGATGAAGCACCATCAAAGAACATTTTCCTTTATTTGTGAGGGAAATTTATTCCACTACTATTTAGAGCATTTACATCATTTAATATGGCATAATTTCCATGACCATTGTCAATGTATCAAATTTCTCAATCAATGTATTTCTTCTAGAAAAATACTAGAATCTCCACTCTCTTGGTACTCTTATCATATGGCCATGCTTACCTAGAAGAATCATACAACTTCGATCGCTCATCATATATCCCCCTAAATGGAAACTCCACCCTTTTCCCAAAACAAATCTATAACAAATAGGTTGGTCTGCCACTACAATGGGAAAGAAAATAATGATTTTTGGTGTCAAACTTATGGAAGCACATAAATCCTTAATTTTACCATAAGCTAATAGTTTTCTTGGCTTGATTACAAAAATAGTTTCACTAGTCTCATAATGTTTAGTGTAATTTAGACCTATTGCTTCCATGATGTGAAGTAGCTTGATGCTATTTATTGTACCACTATCCACTAAAATGGAATATGAATTTTGGAGTCTTCAATAAGATGCAAAAAGGACGTTGTCTAACTTGATGCTTCACAGGGGGGGTAGAAATCTTTGGCTATTGTGATACAATAGCCTCTTCTACCCTTGTATTACACACCTTCATTTTCTATATCTTCGAGAAGGTATTCTCTTTGTTGAGGAATATTAATTACTTCTGAAAATGGGAAATAAATATGTATTTTGCACAAGTCATCAATTATATTATAAGACATCTTAGTTGAATTGACCAAATTGTTGGTCTTGATATGATTTGATCTAACTTTCTCTTTCTATGTAGTTCTTTGTGTCAGTTTTCCCTTGATTCCTAATATTAGAATGTTGAAATAGGACCTTGGATTTCATTTTATTCAATTGAGCTCTAGTTTGAATAAATTTCTCTTATTCGACAAGCTCTTAACATCCTCTAATAATCTATTCCTCTAGTAAAGGTACTTGGACATCTCCCATCTCTGTGTATTTTTAGGTCGTCAAATTCACATGTGTAAGAATTTGAGGTGAATCTATGTCTTCCTCTTCCTTTATTTCTTCTTCTTCCACCACTAGGGTGCTTGGATTTTGAAATCATGGTGGTATTTTTCCTCATAGTATTGACATTTTGACCTTGATTGAGCCTTTCTTTAAGATTGTATTTGATCCTCCAACATTTTGTTTTGGTTGTGAATCTTGAAACTCATGGTTGCATAATACTTCATAACATGACGACCTTTAAATGGGTCCCCCCCATGGAATATTATTTTCATGTTCATAAATTATTTTTTTAATAAATTTTAATTATAATAAATTTAATATTGTTAATTACAAATAAGTTATGGTCATTTAAAGAAATCATTATTTTACCATTATTTATTAAATTTTCTTCATTGCTTTATTTCCTTTTGATAGGTTGGAAATAAAATGTCTTGATTATAAATAATACCCTTAGAATTTATATTAAACATATTGTTTCATGCAACACAAATCCCTTTTCCATCCTCTACCCCTTACCTTATTTCCTTTTTCCCAATATCTTTTCCTCACTAATGGCTCCCCTACCCATTCTTAAAGTCTTTTAAGGTAAATCCTTGCATCCCTCCCCATAAATATTCACCTATCTACTTTATGTGAGGGTATTAGATTCCACCCTTTTATAAGACAAGACAACACCACCTTAAATAATAATAAAAAATACATAATAAATAACCAAATAATTTTACCAATTTAATCAAAGTCAATAAGACTTGAGAGCACTAGATTTAATATAATGTTAAATTAATCATAAATTTATACTTAAAATTATAGTCAATCTTAATTAAGCTTAATCACTAATCAATCAACTAGTGTAATAGACGATATAATAGTAACATATTTATGAATGGTGTGAGTATGTAGCGAGCATACACATATCTTGTAGGTATACTAATAATGTCAACAAGAAATTAAACAAAAATCACTCTTTAAGTAGGTAGGCTAATAACTAAGGATATCATAATAAGGTGACGAGTTGACACCATAGGGACCATGGAAATGTGAAGATGGGAGGAAGAAGGATGTAGAGATATTGTATTTGAGGATGATCAAATTTTGAAATGTTTCTTTGATTAGTCAAGCTAATGCCAATGCCATTATACATATCTCATTGCCACCACCAATGTAGAAGATTCCATCTTTACAATGGATTTCATGCAAGCACTCACAATGGCCAACGAAGGTGAAGCTAATTTATTATTTGCAGTGGTGTTTGAAGCAATGTTTGATACTATATCTAGAACATGTCATGTGATAGGGTGACCATAGTGGTTAAAGCTATGAGGTAGACATTAGAGGTTTGGGATGGATTGTCGGGCGTGGTTGTAAAATATAGATTGACAAGTCTAGGCCAAATAATTAATAGGAACTTTAGAGAGAATTTTTGGTGAAATAATAGCATGATATAAGGATCACCACCACATATTATAAACTACATTTATCTTGTCTCTTAAGTAGTTATCAAATTTGTAATAAAATAAGAATTTGCCTATTGTGTCTAGAGGTGCTCTACAACCCAATATGGAAAAGATATTGTAGTGGTGTGTTAGGTGTCAAAATATGTAACACATTAAAATAAATTTAAGTAATATATATTCATATTAGTAACCATGTTATTTGAAAGCATATAAATAATAAACATATAAAAATTAATAAACTTAGCTAATAAAAATATTATGAGAAATAAATTATTTCTATATACATGTAACTCAAATATAATATTAATAATAGATATAAAGTAAGACCCATATGGAAATCCCCGGATGCGGGTGGTTGATGAGAAGTTAATGCGGATACGACGCCGGCCTGGCAGGTGGCCGAGCCACATGGTCATCTGCGCTCTCACCTGTGGGAATTTAAGGCAAGCCTCTGCCTCTCGGTCGGCATCATTAATCCACTGCATGGATCGAGACCTCCCCAGTAAGCTTAAAATCATGGCTCCGAGCCCTCAATAGACCTCCATTCTGCCTCTGAATTGCTCTTGCCACCCTGCTGCAGCAGAGCCAAGCTCTCACACTGCTATAGGGAGGCGTTGTAGGCTTCTCTACTGCATCGACCTGGGAAATGGTATTCACTTATCCCAATCTATTCACTACACCTTGCAATTTGATGCCTCGGCCCCTCCCTCTATCCTTGATTTGAATCCCCCTGTCATACACAGTATTACCTCTACTGCTCTCGCTCCGCTCCCTACCATCTCGGTTCACTCTTCATTGTGGCACCCCACTTAGAGCAATATGCCTCATCGTCATCACTGCATGAGAAGCAGGCGTGGTGGTAGCTGCGGAAGAGCCATCCACCCCCCTTCGTCGCTTCCCTCTGCTTCGACTTCCCCTTCGGCCTCCCCGCCCCCTAGCCCTTCCTCTTCCCGCTTCCATGGCAGTCATCCGGCTACCCGTAGTGGAAGAGATCGAGCTCGTCCCTGTGAGACTCTTCGGATTGATGAGGCCACCCAGACGCCCATTCTAAATGCTACCACCCAGTCCGCTCAATTTCATTTCCTTTGCTCCATGGACAGACCTGTAGTCATTGCCACCATCTCAGTGGAATTCAAGGAGGAAGCTGGCACACGCATTGAACTAGACCACAACCCAGTGAAGAACCTGGTTCTTCTGCCTCACGACACTGTTCAGAGGGTGTTGAGCACAAGCTATCAGTAGGAAGCCAAGGATCAGTCGACCACCAGCAGATCGAAGGTGTCGGGTGGCAAGGCCATCAACAAAGCCAAAGGCATTCAGGAGGAAGCCAGAGAGCCACACGACACTATGGGTGGCAGGCAGGCAGAGGATACTGATTTAGGCGAGTATGGGTGTCCGATTGTGGAAGAGAAGCCACTGTCCTAAGACACCTAGCATTCGCATGTAGACAGGTCACGTGTCCAGCTCGGTCTTTGAGTTTTTTTATCTTTTTACTGCGGTTAATTTTGGCTGTTAATTTTGAAATTCACCATGACAGTAAATTTTGAGTTTTGGAGATGTAGCCCCTACGTGGGCAGAAGAAACTTATCATTATCTCGTCTTCGGACTGGTTTCCCCACCCGGGGCAGTCTCGTTTTAGTTTTGTTGTTTAAACTGGTCATATGGATGTCCTAGACCCGCAGAGGTTAGGGCCTCACTATACATTATGTTTCCATTAATAGATTTAGTCTTACATAGAAAAAAAAAAGATCCATTTGACAATGAATCATATATTTAATCATTATATTTCATCACTTTATATTTAAATTTAGTTGATAAATATAAAAAAAAAAAATATTTATAATGAATTCTTTTTCTAAGAGCCTCACTCTCTATATATAAAATATATAAGATTAAAATTTTTCAAATAAAAAAATTATAAAACATGTTAACGAGAAACCCCAAGCATGCATAACCAAATTTATGGTAAGATTTAATAAAATTTAAAATAAGAATATTTAAATAAAAATGTGAAATCTATATAAATATAAATAAGTTTAAGAATAACTAGTATAGATCCATCTTATTACTAGATCTGTTAAAAGTTGAAAGAATAAAACATCTAAAAAATACAAACTATTCTATTCTTTAGATTTTGCATTCAAACATTCAAACAAGGTTTAGATTTTGGGAAATTTAATATGACTAATAAATTATAGCTTAAAATTAATATAAATTTATATATCTTCTAACCAGATATGACTACATAACATAATTAATTTCTAAAGATTCGAAAGCATTTGGGCTTGACACTAACCCAACACGAGGATACTATATTATATGTTTCATGATATAGTTGTTTACCATCTCTTAAACCCAATAAGGCTTATGATACAACCAAAAGCAATCAATTTCGAATGAATTTGACAAGGTCCAATCTTGAATTACTATTTTTTTAAAGTGATTGTAGATTTCACATTTATTGATGTCATGGAGAATTTATGAAGAAATAGTGTAAAGGATATTAGTGAACATATGGAGTTTATGGCTTATATTTTTATTTATTTATTTAATTCTTTTTAGGTAATTTTGGATTTTTTATTTTTCACGAATTTCATATCATTTTAATCATTAATTGAGTTTCCTTTTAAAGCTATTAAATTTGAAATATTTGAATAAAACAAAAAAATTGTTTTTTTTCTATTTATTAACTTAATTTTAAACATATTAATTGTTAATTGATTTACTTCACAATTATAAAATGAAAATCTCTATAAACTTTAAATATTTGAAAAAATAAAATTAAAATAAATGTTTTCTATATTTTATTAATATTTTAATGAATATTTTTTTCTTTTCTTATAATAAATTTAATATTGTTGGTTATGTAAAGAGATTATCTCCGGACCAATATAATTAAGATGTTGTAACTTAATGTAATGTAAATTAGACATTTTAATTCAGTTAATATAAAATAAAATAAAAATAATTCTATAAAAATAAAATAAAAATGACCCATAATATTGATCCATGGTATTCATGTGAAATATAGCCTATTTAAAAAGGAAATTAAATCAACTTAGATCCATCTTAAATCCAAACAAATGCTTGGTAGCTAGGGAGTTAAGATAGATCTAAGCTAGTTAAATAATAAGAGTAAAATGTGGTTAAAACTTAATCATTATTTTAATAATTTTTAATAAGATCTAAAAAAGCTTCCCCAGAAAAGTTGTTAAATTTATCTCTTATTTAATTTTATTTTTTTGAAATATACAATATTTCATAATTTATTTTAAATTATTAAAATATAATAAACTTTTAATACATTAAAAATTCTAATTAACTCCTTGTTTTACATATTGAACATAATTTTTTGAATTTCTTATTATGTTAGTGTGATTTTTTAAATAAATTTTAATTATAGTAAATTTAGTATTATTAATGATGAAAAGGGTAAGGTCATTGAAATTTTACCATATTTTTATTAATTTTTAACTCATTGGGAAAAAATTCATTACTAACATTTTTTCGATACATAAGGAAAATTGTAGGGCCTTATAAATAAGATCCTTGTTCTCTTGAATGAACATATTGATCTTATTGTTTCATGGATGGTTGTAGTGTTTATTTGAAATATGGATTTGAGGTTTGTTTCCATTGTCTTTTAGATATGTAGTGAAGGTGACATTTTTTTTCTTTGTTTAGACTGGTTTTTGTTAAGAAGAAACTTGAAGAAGAAAGAAAACCAAAATTTGGTAAAGTTCTCTCAAGTTTCCATCTCTCTAAGTCTTAGTAGTAATTAGGAGTTTAACTGGGACCATATGGTCCACTTAATTGACTTCGCATCTCGGTTAGATATTGTTTAATCTCCCAAGTGTTCTTATATCTCGATATTCAAGGGGGTAGATTTCCAATTTCATTTTTGGATGGATTTAGTAATTTAGGCATCATGATGGAGAAGGAATGTACTCATAAAAAATGGTACAATTTTAGTTGAGACCGAATTTTGTGGTTTAAGTGCAATTTGTAAAAAAATATCTCGTGTGAGGCTTGACATTGGTGGTTCATATACACAAAGGGAATTCTTTTCATGAAGTTGAAAGTACATTTGGGATGTGGTGAATTTGGATGTGGGAGAGTTTTTCACGTGCTATGGGTCTTGGACAAGGTTGGGACAATATTTATATTAAGTGCACCTAAGAGTTGAGGGATCTGAAAGTATGGTAGTGTGAGGTGTCTCAAAAATGGACAACTGTGTGACACCTCAGATTTCCTTGGAACTAGACATAAGGTAAAATTTTCACATAATACAAAGAGGTCAAGCCTAGTGGGCACCACGAGCCTGAGTTTATGTGGCAAGTGCCATTGGGATTTAGTAGCAGCCACATGGATGCAACATAGGGCCATGAGTGATGGATGACTCCTTGAGATGACATGGAATAACCATGTGGGTCACATATGGATGCCATATGGAATTCCCTTGTTTATGTGGTGGTATAATTGGAAAATTTTCAAATTTCGCATAACTTTCAATCCAAGAGTTAGATTGAGATAAAACTTATATCACTGAAAAGATCTTGATGAATTGAGGGAAAAAATAGTAATTGTTTTGGATTTTGATGAAATTTCAATAAGAGGATTCTTTTAAGCCCATATTCATAATAGATCTTGGAGGTCGAGTTAAATCCATAAGTAACACCTCCCATAGTCAGAGCAGTCAAACGGGGTGGGAGGGAGCATTACAATAGCTTAATAAGATCTATCTCTAGGAATTTTAGCATTTGTCATGACAGGAGGAAAAATCCATCCACATACACCTTCATTCATTTCTCTAATGATTTGTTTATGCATAAGTAATGCATTTTAATAATACTCTATCAATGTTTCATTTTGAATAAAAAGCTAGATAAAAATACAGAAGAATTATATTTCATTTTTAGGGCTCTTCTCTCTTTCATTGTCATCCCATTTGAAAATTGTTCTAATTTCAGATAAAACAAAAAACATTTGTACCATTCAGACATTTATAGGAATCATCTTGATCTTATTCATTACAAGGCTTAAAATTCAATACTTTTACCCCTCTTGTTATAGAGCATTGTGTCAGATTTGATCACTGAGCCTCCTAATGGGATCAGTCAACATCCTATTCCCCCTTGCCACCATCTTGCACAAAAACCTATGCATGTACCTTTCATTTCCCAGAGTTTCAACCCTGAACTGCTTCATCTGAGCCAGTTTAAGGACCAACACTCCTTGTAGGCCTACTTGGGTGTGTTCACCAGTAGGTTGCTCCATTGTTGTCTACATTGGTCACCAACAGGTTGCTCCCCTTTGTACCTACGTTGGTTCTATAAATTTAGGAGAACAATGAGGATTCCAGAAGCTTCCCCTTCTAGGAGTTTCCAAAATTTGTTCCAACTACTTACCTTGGATAAAACATTCAAATCCTATCCTTCCCTACAATGGAGTTTCCACCACCTAAACTTTGATCCTATCTCTCCATCAAAGGTGGATATCTTACCCTATAATGGCATTTGGATAAGAATTCCCAACTTACCATACTTCTGTATATATTCCTATCCTTCTATGTTGTTGGGAGTTGGCCTTTGGAAAGTAATTTTGATCTTATGCTATTTTAGTGAGTGGTTATCTTCTCATGAATTTAGGTTGACTGGAGGTCCATATTGTGACAAGGAAAGGACAAGTCAACAACTTAGAGGAGCTATTCCACAAGATCAAGTGCTACTTGTGGTTGTAATCTCCTTCCATTTATATTAATGAAAATAATTCATTGTTTTCCTATATTTGATGTTGTTATTTCACTTATTTCAATATCATATTGATCTATTGAATGAAGTACTTGGATGATACTGCATAGATCTCGTAGTTTCTTGGCTTGTGTTATCTGATTTTGTAGGTTCTAATTTTGTTATTCGAAGATGGGATTGGAGATTCCATGTTAAAGAAGGAGCGAAGTGTGAGAATTATTCCAGGTAGGTCTCATTCCATCATTTATTTACTTTAAGGAAAAATTTTGTGTTCCTTGCCTCTCTATTGTTCTAGGTTAGCCACCAACCTAGGGGAGATATGTTTCTCCACAATCGTAAATCATGTATAAAAAATTGGCGACCATAATGTGGAGCATAGTATTCCCTTGGTGGTTTTCTTGTCCATTATGTTTGATTACCACCTTGGCAGATCTTTGTTGTATTATCCAACCAAGAAAAAACCTAGGAAGTTATTTCATTGAGCCGTTTTTGCAATTTTGTGTCTAAAATCATCTTGCCTAGGCCCAACGCTTCCCCTGTGCCTTTAATAGAGCGTTGCACCTCACCATGGCCCACTCTACACTAGTGTTGTAATGCACTAGTGCCCCTATCTTTTGGTTAGACTACTTCCAACTGAACTTCCTTGAGTCCTCAGTGTCTTGTGGTCTCATTAAAGCCTCTATTTTGGTTTGCACTTGTGTTTTTTTCCATTGGTAAGAACTTGTTTTGATTTTTCTTTGTTCTTATCATTTGGCTTCTTACAAATTGATTTCGTTTGATTGTTGTTTTCTTTGATGAATTGTTGTTCTAGTCATCATTTTGAGAAGTGTAATTAAATTAGTAATTGAACATTTACATCTTAGTGGTGGAGAAAAGATTTGCATCAGAATTTAGGGTTTTGCATGTGCATTAGAATAGGAACATTTGCATCTAGGGTGTTAAATTGGAATTCCCTATTATGAAATTGCATATTTTTGCTTTAATTTTTGCAAAAAAAATCCCCCTCAATCACCCGGGGGTGGGTGTGTTGAATTGTGTATGAGTGTTAATTGCCTTTGAGTGATGTCACATGTGAGAAATGCTATGTGTAGAGTAGACACGATATACTCCATTGGAATTATGGCTTCCACTCCATAGACCAGCCAGAAAGGTGTCTATACTGTCAGTTTCTTGCATGTCATCCTATAAGCCCATAATACTGCAGGTACGCATAGGTCCCAACCACTTCGCTGCACATTGCACACTTTGGTCAACGCAGTCTGCATTATTTTGTTAAATTCTTCTGCTATCGCATTGTCTTATGCGTGATATAGTGTGCTTTTCTGATGATACACCTGGAACTCTTCTGTCAGTGCATTGATTGTTTTTTCAGGAAATCTGTACCATGATCTCCCATCAAGATCTTCGAAGATCCAAATCGTGTCAATATGTGTTGAAATAGAAACATTGCGGCCATGGCGGCTGTGCAATATTTTATTGGTTGCACTTTTTCCCAACGAGTCAGGTACTCTGTCGCAGTGATAATGTATCTTGCGCCCATTTTTCCTTGAGGTTTGATAGGTCCTATGAAGTCGATCACACACTTTTCAAAGGGCTGCAACGCCATTTGCAAATTCAAAGGCATCTTTTCCTCCATGATGGTTTACTTGTTCTTTGACATACATCATAGGCCTTGCAATGTGCTTTTGAATCCTGATGAAGGGTCAGCCACCACAACCCTACGAGGAGAATCTTTGCACAGTCCCTCTCCCTGCATAGTGTCCTCCTGTAGTAGCCCCATGCACATCCGCGATGATATGGCTTCATTCAAAATTAGGTACATACCTTCATAGTATCTCATCATTTCCCGTCTTATATAGGTGCCCTGCAATGATAGAAAAATTTGTCACGCGCACCACTAGTTCCTTCTTCTGCTAGACGGAGTACTCTTTCAACATAGTTCTAGTCGTGAGAAAGTGGATTATATCTTCAAAGTGTTGATCCGCTACATGCACAAGAAAGAGTTTTGCATCAACTAATCCTTCCTCCAGACTAGTAGGTTCCTCTCCTATCTCAATGCATGACAGGTGATCTGGTCCTACATTCAGTCATCCAAGCTTCACAACAACCTCAAAATCATATTCTTGGAACAATAAAATCCACCTGCATTTGTGCCACCCAACACAAACTTATTGATCAAGTATTTTAGCATGGAATGATATGTATACATCTTGAAGTGTCCCCCTAGAAAATAGTGCCGATATTTCTGAAGCACATACACCATAGCCAATCCATCACATTTAGTGGTGGAATAGTTCTTTTCTGCTTTAGACAATCTGTAGTTCGTGAACACGATAGGGTGATCCAAGCCCTCTCCACCATCCTATGTTAGTACCTCTCCTAGCACTGTAGATGATGCGTCAACATGGAAATGAAACTCCTCATCCCATTTCAGGAAGACCAAGATCAGCACAGAGGCCATATTTTCTTTTAGTACATCTAGGATTTTCTTCCAGTCATCATTCCAACAAATTGTGACATCTTTTCTCAACATCTTCTCCATCAGCGTAGGGATCTGGGCATAGATTTTGATGAACTTCCTATAGTAGCCCATATGTCCTAGGGTAGCGCGCAGCTGTTTCACACTTCGCGGCGCTTCCAAATTCAGAATTACCTTAATCTTTGTAGGGTCTACCATCATTCCCTGTCTGCAAACTACATGTCCCAACAGGTTCCCAAAAGGAACGAGGAACATACACTTTTTAAGGTTTAGTGTGATTTTGTATCTTCGACAGGTATCCAACATTAAGAGTAAGCTCACTACATGGTGCTTAACCAACCGAAATATAGTCCAATCATCAAGATAAACCTCGAGGAACTTGTGGATATATTTCTTGAATGTTGCAACAACTACGAGCGAAAATATGGCTAGTGCCTTCTTCAACCCAAATGGCATAATAATGTATTGAAAGCAGCCCCACTCATTCATGAAGGTCGTCTTGCTCCTATCTTCTAGCGTGATTTTGATCTGGTGGTACCCTGAGAAACCATTAGCAAAAGAATATGCTTCCTACCCATTGAAATTTTCCAATACTTCATTTGTGATCGTAGTTGGGAATGGGTCATGCACACATGCGTCATTCAATTTTATGAGATCCACGCATATTCTTATCTCACCCTTCTCATTTGTTTCCTGCACCACCGTAGGGCTTACCCAATCGGATTCTTCCACCGGATCAATGTTTCCTGTTGTGAGGATTTTGTCTGGTTCTACGTGGACCTTCTCCTTGTATTTCAGATTCAAGCAGTAAGGCCTCTACTTAACTGGCTCCGCGTTAGGCTTTAATGTGATCCTCATCATTCCTAAATCTCTGATGATTCATTTTAAGTTCGTGAACTTGGTTGGAATAAGTCCTGATACTCGCATAGTAACTCAGTGACCTTATCCATCGTCACGTCATCCTAGTAGTCCCTGAGTGTTGCATACTTAGGTTTGGCCTCCATACCAATCTTCACCTGCTTTGTCTTTACCGACGTGGTTATTTCAGGATCTTCAATCAATGTTCCTTGAAACTCGTGATGGCCTTTTGTTTCTGGAATGTTAATTTTCCATAGTTCCTTGTTGTCTTCTTCGACATTTACATTATAACATTCCACCGTGCAGCTGAGTTGAGTAGCCCATTCAGGCTCAATCGATTCTATTGACTCCTGTGGTATCCTAAAGCTAGTTGCTTTTACCACTTGTAGCGCATCATCAACAGTGTCCCACCATTGATCCTCAAAAGTGAAGGTTAGCAAGAACCCTTCAAGAACCCTTCACACAGGATAGCCCATTCACCCGTCCCATGGGGGAGCTCCATATCTATATACCAGTTCATGGGTATAACATGTAGGGTATGACATAACAAGTGCACCCACTCAGATTGTGGCTCCTCTCCTTAGACCTTTGTAGACTTGGCCAAGTGCACAGATGAATCATCCTATCCATCATACTTGTTTGTTAGTTGCATCTGAGGCTTTCCAAAACACATGCACATCATTCTCTTACATTCATGTTAGTCCTCAAAGTTTCCTTTGTGTGTACCCCACCGCCTCATGGGCATAGCGTGCAATACCTAATTGAAGGATTCGAAATGTTATTTTTTTGATACCTCCCTTTCAAATCTGTCCAAGAAAGCATCTACTTCTCCTAATCCATCATAAGTAGGCAAATCTATCACTTCTATTGATATGCAACGCAACGATCTTCTCATCATATTACAACCCAACATGGTTACCTCATGTAACCAGTTCTACCATTGCTCTATTTCTTCATCTGAATCTGATGTACAAGAGCTTTTGCACTCCAATGAGATTTTTCCATCCATGGTGGGATTTACCCAATCTTGCTCTGACACAATTATCTTGTATATGCAGCCCAAATCATCGATGTTTTCATAGTCATGCACCAGCTTTGTGTAGCATGACCCTTTTATAGGGTCCAAAGGTACGACTATGTGTAGAGACATTTTCTCTAAAATCATCTTACGCTTCTTCAGATTAATCACCCTGTTCATGTCAATGGCCCAATTGATTCCCAAGGGATTGCTATCATCAACAATGTCTATCACTTCAAAGTCTGCTAGTGCACTTTGTTACAGATCCATTTGGGCACATCAACCCCAACTTACGGATTGATACTATTAGGGCCCATCAAACCCTAGTACAAGTTGTTACATTCCCTAAAGAAGTTAGTCATGATAATTCCTTACTTTCAAAGAAGTTCCATCGCTGAAAACATCCAAAAACTACCTCTAACAAGATCAGTGCAGGTAGGCCTTCATTAGGGTGTGGTACAATGCAAACCATACACTAACAGGGTGCTATGTAGCACACTTGATCCCTCTTTGGCCTGCGCTGAGTGAATTTGAACAAATTTTTGTGAGGGTTTGAAGATTCCTTATCCATTGGAAGCCTCTAGAAGTTTCTCAATGCCACCTACTCCTTTGAATTTGCAGTTGGATGAGAAAGGGAATTAGGAAACATCAATCCCTCTTCTTCCATGGAATTCATTTCTAAATTTAGAAAGGCATTCATCATCACCAATGATGGCATAACCTCCTTCTCTCACCTTTAAATAGATCACTCATTTAAGAGATCAAGGGCTGAAAAATATTGCGCTGTAAGGAGATGCTGGTGATGTGAGATTAGAATTGAGTGCAAGTACTGTAATAGTGTAGGAGTGTCTTGCTTTTCATGAGGTGAAGAAGGATTGAATTGGAAGGATGAAACTGAATTGAGCTCATATGGGTTGAAATATTTCCTCTTATCAATAAAGTTTTCAAGACTTTTTCCTTATGCTTGTGTTATATGTTAATGCTTTCATATGTATATCATGTTTTCGATTCCATGTTATTTATATGTAATAGATCATTATGCTTTGATGGGTTTTTGTTTCTGTGATTGTGTAGGTACTTTCCAAGTGACTTAAGTATGGAAAGGAGCAGCAAAATCAGTCAAGGGAGATAAGGAGCTAGCGAAAACTACAAGTAGGTTTCTCTTCTCCCTTGTTTTATCTGTTGATTATAGAAAATGTTAAGATTACTTTGTTTGTTGTTTCTAGATCCGCTACTAGATCTAGAGGGTTAGGCATTTGTCCAAGAACACTAAAAATTCCTGAAACAAATTGGCGACTCCGCTGGGGAAAGATTGTCCATCCTAGTATCTTATCATCCTCTTAAGACATTTCTACATATTGTACTTGTGGTAGTTTATTGATTTTAGTCCTCTTTCATTGAAAATTGAGTCGATACTGTGAAAAAATTGCTTTCAGAATTGCTTACTATCATCAGCACAGTTTGATGAAGGACACAATGATTTGGATCTTGGGAGGAGGCCCCCAAGATCTAAAAAATTGAAATGGATCTAGGGGGGAGAGACCCCCAAGATCTGAAAACTTGAAATGGATCTTGGGGTAGAGACCCCCAAGATCTGAAAAGTTGAATTGCCAGAAGACAAAGAAGAGATTGCCCAATAAACAAAACCACAAAGAAATTTTTATTTAAAATATTAATGCTTGATAAACCAGCTAGGGCGATGGTAGCTTATCTTTGAAAAGAGATGTGCGGCTACATGCCTCTAAACTGTAAAGGCTACATTGTGGCGGACAATCTGTCCTTTTACAAAATGTGACTTATTACTTATAGTATTTTTCAGTTACAATACCACGGTTCGATTCCATGGGTGAATGAATACCATGGGTGGATTTTACAATACCAAGGGCGGATGCCATTTACAATACCATGGGTAAATTCCATGGGTCGATGAATAATATGGGCGGATGAGTACGATGGGTTTATGCCATTTTCCATTCGGATCATTCCTCCCTCCTTAAGAAGCAATGGTCCCCATTGCGTAAAGTTCCCTCCTCCGAAGCCTTTGTGGAATATGAAGAGCCACTGAAGATAAGGGTTTTATGTGGTTAACCCAAAGCCCTGATAAACGAAGATCCGAGGATAGAGATACTCTATAATGCTTGTGACCAACTGTGATTCTGACAGTGTGCGGCCTAGCAAATGGACTTCGATGATAAGGATTTTATGTGATTGACCCATAACCATGATGTTGGTTGCTGATGAAGTAGCAGGTGCCTACATAGCCTGGGGTGGGAGGGCACGTCTCCAAATAACCCAAGCTGAATGCCAGTATGTTGAAAATGATGAATGTGAAGTAGGTGCCTACTAAAGTGGGGTGGGAGGGCATGTCCCCAATGGAAATCGACTCCGAATGTTGCTCCAAAGTTAAAATGGACATAACTCGAGACATATAACTTAGAATATTTATTATAACCTATTTTTATAAGCAGAAGGATCATTGTACATCTTCCCATGAGTTGGAAATCCCTATTTGGACACTCTGAGATCTCAGATTCGCGCTGCAACAGTTCCACTATCACAAAAATTCTGATAAAATAGTTGATTTTAAATCAGCGATATCTCCCACATACAAACTCCGATTTGACCCATTTTTTTTTGAAATTGGGTGATTTTTCGAGAGGAATCCAGATCTGGTATTTGTTTTTGTACCAAATGTTTTAGATCTTATCTACAAAGTCGCCACCCAAAAAGAATTCCTGCAAAAAATGAGAAAAGAAAAAATCTTCCTGCTTGACCCAAGAAAGTGCTCTGTGGAGGTTGTAGCAAATCCCTGAAGTTTGCTGAATATTGCTGCAAAATTTGAAACTGAAATATGCATCAAACTCTCATTTCCATGGAATCATAACCTACTCTGATACCATTGATCCGGATCTTGGGAGGAGGCCCCCAAAATCTAAAAGATTGAAATGGATCTTGGGGGGAGATACACCCAAGATCTAAAAACTTGAAATGGATCTTGGGGTGGGGTAGAGACCCCCAAGATCTGAAAAGTTGAATTTCCGAAGACAAAGAGGAGATTGCCTAATAAACAAAACCACAAAGAAACTTTTATTTAAAATAGTAATGCTTGAAAAACCAGCTAGGGCGATGGTAGCTTATCTCTGAGAAGAGATGTCTGGCTACATGCCTCTGAACTGTAAAGGCTACATTGTGGTGGAAAATCTGTCCTTTTACAAAATGTGACTTGTTACTTATAGTATTTTTCAGTTACAATACCACGGGTCAATTCCATGGGTGAATGAATACCATGGGTGGATTTTACAATAACATGGGCTGATTCCATTTACAATACCATGGGTAACTTCCATGGGTCGATGAATAATATGGGTGTATGAGTACGATGGGTTGATGCCATTTTCCATTCGGATCGCACAGTGTGCCGCAGTGCACTTCCCGAATAGGTTCAATGTGATTCATCACACTGTCTCTAACTACTACTTGCGCTGATCCCTTTACAGTTAGTTTCCCATCTAGGAACTGAAAGTTTTTGCCAATTTTCTCCTGTTTGAATGAGTTGCTGAATGTCAATGATGTTTTATCTGTGAAATTAGTTTTTCATATCCTTAATTTGGCCCTACTTAGACTGTATTTTTGGAAGTTTTTAATGTATTTGTTTTATCATTTGCAATCCATTGTCGAAAGGTAGTTTTGATTGATTGTTTTATCGATAGAAAAGTGTCATAAAATTGTCATTTTCTTCAAAAAACTAAAGTGTTGTAAAGTCTTCCTTCATAAATTATCGATTGATTTACTTGTGCATCTGATTTGTATTTTCATTTAAAGGGTCAAAAATCTTCATTTCTTTAAAATCGAAAGTGTCATACAATCTTCCTTTCCCTTTTAAAATAAATTGTCACAAATCATAATTTTTTATGAAAAGAGTTTTGAATCACTTGTGCATTAGTTTTTCTTATTGCATCATTCATGTTAAGAGAAACTGAAAATAAATACATGCAATTTGCATTTTAGAGTTTGAGTTTGTGTGTGCTAGATGGAATGGTTTAGGGAATTGCATTAGTTTGTGCTCTTTGTTGCTTGTCCAAAAAGTACTTGTATGCTCTATCCCTCATAGCTAGGATTTTCATTGTTGAAATTAAATGGAAAGAGTACTTCTCATTCTAGTTGAATTCCTAGGAATTTCAGAATACGTCACGCAGTGAACTTGAAAGTCAAATTTAGAAGCAAGATCAACTTAAAATTTACATCAATTAATCTAAAAATGCATTGAAACTTAATGAAAAACATCTAGAGGTCTATGCTAGAGACGTGTTCCTACGTCTTTAAACCTAGTGGCTGTTGTTTTCACTGAAGGTTGGGTGATTCCACCTCATTGATTCGATAAGTGCTAGTATGCACTTATGCTCCTTGTACCATCGAGTATATAGTGGGAAACCCCAATAGGTTGAAATCCTTTATCCCTAGGAAGCCGATTTTACCGCCTTACCGATTGTAACTCATCGAACATAACATTTGGGAAGATTGTCTATCGTATGTAAAGTCCTTGGTAATTTCTCTTTCATTTATCACGAAGGTGTATATTTCAATTTTTCTATTTGTCTAGTAAACCCTCTTTTCTATAATCTCAAGAGTAGTCACTTTTGTTCCTTTTCAACTCTTTAAAAGTAAAAGGATCATTGTTTAGATAATCTTCGGCAAAATCACATAACCAATCTTTTGTCGACGCGTTTCGAACCAACCAGTGTGGTTCATCGTCAAGACAAGTTGAAGAACTGATCCGGTTTAGCTTGATTAAATAGAGTGTGCAGAGACTCCAATGGCTATAATGCCAACGGTTAATTAACCGTTGGCATTATAGCCGTTGGAGTCTCTGCACACTCTATTTAATCAAGCTAAACCGGATCAGTTCTTCAACTTGTCCTGACGATGAACCACACTGGTTGGTTCGAAACGCGTCAACAAAAGATTGGTTATGTGATTTTGCCGAAGGTTATCTAAACAATGTTATGGATCATAGAAGTCTTAATTCCTTAGTAAAAGGATCATTTGAGCACTTGTCCTTTTAGGCTCATCAAAAATCGAAGGAGATTAGAGTCATCTTTTGTTTTTTCTCGACTCTTTAAAAATATAAAAGCAAAGTTGTGTTCCAGTGTCATAAAGATTAATTGACCACGAATAAAATCATCATTCCTTAGTTGATTTTAGGTTGATAAAGTTAATCAGCAATTGTGGAGGAAAATCAACCCAAACCCCATCGTTCGCGGAGAACAGCAAGTCAACTACCCTTGCCTCCTGAAGTGACACCAATTCAGACAAAGTAGTCTTGTTTAACTAAGTCTAATACATAATGAACTCCTAGTTCTTCCTCTAGGTTACCTGAAACATTTGTTTCAGTAGATACAGAGACTCCAGTTACTCCGACTATTTCTGGTACATTTGTTCTTAAAGAAGAAGTTTCAAAATTACTTGAGGACATTAGCACTGATCCTAGTGTAACAGTAATCGAGGTTGTCCAACAACAAGTTGATACTCAACTTGAAACTATTCAACTAGAAAATGCTTCTGAACTTGAAACATCTCAACCAGGAGTTGGTCTAGAATCTATCCCAATTCTAATAAAAGTTACATGTAAACCTGAAGTTGTTTAGGAACCTCCTTTTGAAACTGTTGTTCATTTAATTGAACATCTAGACTTCGAATTTCAACATTTAGAAGTTGTTACCCCTCAAACATCAGTCACTGTTGAAACTACGCTTTCATCAACACTAGAAATATTTTACGGACCTGACAGTCAAGTTATTCCACCAGATTTGATTTCCATAGAGGAGGAATTAGTAGAAGATTCCACACCTGAAACCCCGTTTCAATTTGGAACTAGGCTTAATCTTTATCCTACTACTATTGATTACCTTACTTCATTTGATCCTACTTCATTACAAGTTCTTGTCGAATCTTTAGGACAAATTTTGGGCCGGTTAACTATGGCTGAACAAACGTTAACATCCCGGACTATATCATTTGATGGAGCTCTAGCAGAATCTTCTGTTGTAACTCCTTCAATGTTTTCTACCACACGCAAGTCACACCTGGATGGTGAATTATTTATCTCGATTGGTTACCAATCATTGTCAGGAACCCACTTAGGGTTTTCTTCTGCTCCATGGTCATCACCCATGTCCTCAACCAAAATTCTACTTGGTTCTTCTCTAATGGAAACTCAACAGTTTGATCCTGCACATCAGTATCATGCTGGGAAATCTAGTCATCAAAGACCTATGTATCCATTAAATACTAGATTGCCACCATATGGAGAGCAATATGCTTATTCATTGTATCCTCATTATTCCGGAGGACAACCATATGGTAATTTCCCACAATATTCAAGTCAACCTAGAATTAGAGTTTATCAATGGCAACCAACAATACCACCTCAACCAAGGCTTGTGTATCCAACACAACCAATGCAAACTGTGTCAAATATTCCTACTACACCTATTGTCACTATTGTGCCATAGTCACAAGCTCAAACTATTGTATCTCAATTGGTCCAAACTAATCCTTCTTCCTTGCAACCACAAGTTTCAAGTCAAGAAGTTCAAGTTTCTCAAGTTGTTATACAACAGCCACTTGTTTTTGGAGCTCAGCAAAAACTGTTAGTATACCTTTATTTGGATTGAC
The DNA here is from genome assembly GCA_031772625.1 of Pinus tabuliformis. NCBI lineage: Eukaryota > Viridiplantae > Streptophyta > Pinopsida > Pinales > Pinaceae > Pinus > Pinus tabuliformis. The sequence goes on along the minus strand of CM062817.1, from coordinate 1,755,445,764 downwards.
CCAGGCTTACACTGGTATAGTTGATTCACAACTTGGCCAACCTTTCATTGCTGGGAAACAATAGTTGTCTCAACAACCGTGGTTGCCATAATTCCAACAACCCCGATTCCAACAGTTCCAACCTCAGTTTGGACTTGGTTCATAACCTCAACCTGTTTTTGGTCAATATCAAGTTTACCAAGGTCCTCGGCAACAAGGCTTTGCAGGTTATGGACAACAACAATTTCAATCTTGTTATCAACAACCACCTTATATTGGTTTTTTCCAAAAACCATACCAAGGTTACCAAATATAGATTCCCTATGATGGTATGCAAAGACCTATTACATAAGCAATTCCATCATACCCTGGGTATGCTTAATTTGACTTGAATTGACAGTTGCCATTCATAGCAACTTTCGAATTACTAGATTTAAACCGGCTCACCATTGATCTAATCGCATATGTACCTTAGTGGCTGGTAATTCCACATAAGTTACCATCTAATATTTTGAAGTTTAATAGAACTCCTAGAGAGGACCCATCAAATCATGTTATGACCTTTCATTTATGGTGTTCATCCAACACTTTGAATGATGATTCAATCACACTTTGTCTTTTCCAAAGAACACTTACTGGTCACTAAATGGTACATTGAATTACCAAGAGATTCTTTTGTTAACTTCACCACTATAGCCACTACCTTTTTGACCCACTTCTAGTTACCTATCAAGGACGAGAATGTAACAAAACTCTTGACCAACTTTAAACAGACTACCTCCACCCATATATCAGATCATATTCATGAGTGGCGGCACTATTGTTAAATGGTTAAGACATACATTCTTGATCAGCTTCTAACCGAGTGGTTCATAAATTCCTTGTTGCCATCAATCACCGAGGATGTACCAAAGGGTGGAGTTGTCACAGAAGAGAAAGTTATCGCTCGTTCCCAATACTTGGATTTGATTTACACACAATCCGGCACGCTCTATGATAAAATCCCCAATGTACCTACACCAGCTTACACTGTTCCACCACCCCCACAATTGAGTAAGGACTCTCATGCCGGCGATGGTGTGATCGGTTCTTCAAGCACACAGGCAACATGAAGACCATCTAGTCAGACTCTTGCTATTTCCAATCAAGTTGCAAATTCATAAGAAAACGCTCATGTCTCTGAGATTAATGTCGAGTCATCTGACAAAGGCAAAAATCCAAAGCAACCAGGAGGTAAGAAAAATGGGAAGAATAACAAAAAGAAACAAGAAAATTCCACTCCAGAGAAATCATTTGATTCCCCTGCCGTGGCCAGGAAACATCGTTATCAATGCCTCATATGTAACGATGAGCATTATACAAGATATTGTCCACATCGCTCTGAGGTCTCTATGTTTTTAAATACTTCAACCACATTAGCAGTGTTGACAAAATTGTTTCATTTGGTTGCAATTGATCATGCTTCCACATCCCAGGTACTTATGTTATCCATCACAAATCCACAAAACAATGTTTTGGTGTCAATCAGAAAAAAAGATTATGGAAATCCATCATCGTCGAATAGCCAGGCCACTCATCAACCTAGTACTTCGACCTCGACTTCATCAGAAGTTGTTCCACTAATTGTACCTAAATTGATGATAAATCCACCAAAGGGAGTTTTGCACAAATCAACATTCAATCCTCGTGCTCGAGCAGCTCAAAACTATAATATAGTGGAATATCTGGCTCAATCGCCTTCCGCTATGTCAACACTTGAGGTGTTGAAAAACTGTCCCTCTCAGAAGCAAGCTTTATTGCTAGCAATAGGTGGAATAGATCCTACTGATTCAAATCTTGTGGTTTTCAACCATGTGGGATATTCACCACAGTTACCAGCGCAATTAGCTTTCCTAATACAAGTAAAAGCTCTCAATAAGAATGCTCATCAAATTATTATTGATGAGGGGACATCTACTTGCATTATGTCCATGACCTGCTGGAAAACACTTGGTTCACCACCCTTGTCACGATCACCAACTACATTAAAAGCCTTTAATGGAAGGATATATACTCCATATGGGATTTTGAGTAACCTGCAAATTGAACTAGGGGGCAAGACAACAAATGTTGATGTTGAGGTAGTTGTCAAACTCCTTGATTACAACATTTTACTAGGAATGCCTTGGGTATATGCTATGGCTGCTATTGTTTCGACATAATTTCATACGATTACATACCATTTCAAGGGTGGAATCACAGTCATTGATCAACTAGCCTTCTTTGCCAATAGTTCACAGGCTATGGGAAGCATTTCATTGATACACAGAAACCCACTGTCACTTCAAAGTGTTGGAGTAGGTCTCCTTAAATATCCTTCTTTAATGGGCACGTTTGCCCTCCCGTCACCATCTGATTTGGCAGAAGTGGAAAGAGTAGAGACTTGCAACATGATTTGTTCTACATCATTTAATTTTATGAATATTTCCAATTACTTTTAAATTGATGGTCATAGTGAGGCGTTGCCGCTAAGCCCCATTTAGTCCTCATAGCAATCAATTTTTTAGGCTTGTGAGGAAAACCCTAATCCATACTCAAAAATTATATTGGTAGATAGATCGTTAGGATATGGTAGCTCTTCGGATCCTTTTTCACGTATACATTCTACGGATAAAGGAATCACCCAATCAATGATGATAGGAGAGGCATCATGGGAGGATTATCATCATCGTTCCCACCTTCCAGATGATAATGAAGATTATTCAAATGAACAAAATCACCCATCAATCATTGATTTTTTGTTAAATTCTATAAATACTGTAGATTCTGAGCATAATTTCCCCAACATAGAAGAAACGATTTCTATAAACATTTCGACCAAGCCTAACATTGTAGAAAACATTCATGTCGGAAAATCTTATTCTCCATTGGAACCTGATAATTATCGTGCTCTTTTTCATTAATTTCAAGATATCTTTGCATGGTGTTGAGGATATGTAAGGCATTTACTCAAGTATTGTTGAAAATGACATTAGAATGTACCCTAATGTCAAAGCAGTGCGACAATGGCTTTGACGTATTCATCCTCAGAAAGCTGCTGCCATTAAAGCAAAGGTTGAAAAAATTTTGTTTGCTGGATTCATTTCCCTTGTACCTCCTACTAATTGGGTATCTAATATTGTTCTAGTGATGAAAAAACAAGGGACATTTTGAGTGTGCGTCGATTATAGGGATGTAAACCAAGCATGTCTAAGGGACAATTATCCTACACCTTTTATCGACCATATTATTGATGAATGTGTTGGATGTGAAATCTTTTCGTTCATGGATAGATTTTCTAGCTACAATCAAATAAATATCCACCCACAAGACGAATTGAAAACTGCTTTTATATGTCCATGGGGCACATTCACTTATCTAAAGCTACCTTTTGGTTTGAAGAATGCAGGGGCCACATTTCAGAGGGTGATGAATTATGCCTTCCATGACATCAAACACATTGTTCAACATTATCTTGATGATTTGCCTACTCATTCGTGAAAACAGACTAATCACCTGCAACATTTGAGGGCAATATTTTTACAATGTCAGTACTACAAGATAAGACTCAATCCACACAAATGTGTGTTTTGTGTTGGCTTTGGACAATTTCTTGGATTCGTAGTTTTGAAAGATGGAATTCGACTTGATCCAATTAAGATTCAGGCAATCCTTGACTTACCTCCACCTTCAAACTTGTTACAGATACAAAGACTTCAAGAGAAGGAAAACTTTTTAAGGAGGTTCATTCCAAACTATGCTAAATTAGCTAAACGTTATACACGTCTATTGAAGAAAGGGGTACTCTTCCATTGGGACCAAGTTGCGCAAGCTTCTTTTGATTCTCTCAAAAATTCCCTCATTAGAGCATCCTTAATATATTCCCCAAACTATCAAGGAGACTTTTACCTGCATCTCACCACTGCAGATACAACCATTGGTATTGATTTAGTTCAAGAAAAAAGTGGAACTAAACATCCTATTTACTATTTGAGTCATAATTTCAATGATACAGAAAGTAAGTATTCATATGTCGAAAAGTTAGCCTTGGCAGGTGTTCAAGCTGTGCAAAGATTTCGCCATTACATCCTCCTTTGCAAAACTACCATTATATCATATTGCAACCCTATGACATACATTTTTTCACGTCAATTTTTGGGGGGCAAGTATTCTAAATGGATAGTTATCTTGCAGGAGTTTGATTTGGAATTCATCAAATCTGAATCAAATAAATCTCCTGTCTTTGTTGAGTTACTTTGATCTTACCCCATCGTCCAATGATTTAACATCATAAGCATCAATCTTGGATGAGTCTCTATTTTTGATCTTGTCAAGTGATCCATGGTATGGAGATATACTAGTCGATCTCCAGACCCAAGCTTTTCGACCTAATACCGCTCGCTTTTAACAACGACATACTCTATACCAAGCCAAAGATTATCCAATCATTGGTGATACACTTTATTATCGTGGTGTCGATATGATCTTACGTAGGTGCCTTACTCATGAGGAGGCTGAAATAGCTTTGAATGAGTGTCGTTCAAGTGCTTGTGGGGGGAATTAATCTGGTTACGCAACTGCATAGAAAATTCTACATGCTGGTTACTTCTCGCCAACCATATTTAACGATTGCATTCTTGTTGTCAAAGTTGCCATGCTTTCCAGATATTTGATCGTAAAACCAGATTACCACTTGCACCACTATATCTAGTCATTACTGTTGGCCCATTCGCAACATGGGGCACTGAATTTATGACATGTAACCCCACCCCGGTCGGGGGGATGGGTATATTATAGTCGTCGTTGACTATTTTACCAAATGGGGTGAGGCGATGCCAACATTGAGCAACAATAGTTCGTGGTCCTCTGTCCCAACTTCACTTGGGGTCTTCTCATGATCCCTGCCAAGTTCCATATTATTTGGTAGATTTTCCTTTTGTTTGCTGCTTTCATGTATGATTTCCATGCTCTCCTCTTTTTCCTTCTCTGTGGGATTGATATCTGGTGCATTGTCCTTTTCATTGTTCTCTCCTTCTTCTTCTAAATATTGAAACTCTTACGACTTGGTAGCTTGTTCTCATTAGGTTTCTTTTGGTACTTTCTTCCCCCTCCTTTCCCTCTGCCTCACATCTTGGTGAATCCTTCAGAATGTTTGCCTATGTTGGCTCTCGAATTATTCTCCATTTTGTTTTGTGGGCAATCTCTAAGGAGGTGCCCATGTTCATGACATTTACAGCATTTGAATGGGACACGTTCATATTTCACCGCCTGTACCCATTCCTCATCATAGACTTCTAGAACAACTTAATCCGAAAGTGCTCCTGATAGATCCATTTCCACACATATTCGGGCGAGGGAGGTATATTTACCTCACAGAGTTGCCTGTGATAATTTTAGAAAAAGCCCTAATTTATTGCCAATAACTTTTAAGGATTCAGGTAGCTAATAATCTAGAGGTAAGGAGTATAGTCTTATCCATACTGGGACCAATGTGAACGTTTCTCGTTCCGGGAAAAAGTTGCTCACCCAAGGTCGCATGTATAGTCCTGCAGCAGCATAGAAGTAGGGTACTCCTTCAAACACTCTATCTTTGTCCTCTAGGTTAGTGAAAACCACTGTGAAGAAACCCTTGGACCCTAGATGTAGATTTATTCTCCCTTTGGTTTCCAGTTGTTTCTTATCCAAGTGTACAGATTCTTCTCTATAGGCCATATGCCCATAAACTTGCATATAACTGCATAAGTCGCCATGTGGTCTCTGTGCACCTGTAGTGTAGGATCATTCAGGACCACCAAGGGTTTAATGGTTGACTTGGGTTTAGAGGGTCTCATTGCAGATTTTTACTCATTTCTCTAACTACTATCTCCTAGTCTCTCCTCCCTCCTGACTACCCCATGAGTCTCTTCTCGTTCATCAGATTTGTTGCTTTCTGGTTTTTTTGTGTTTGCCTTCTTTTTCTCTGCCTCCGTAGGTTTCCTGAATCCGTTCAAACTCACCTCCTTGCTTGTGCTTGATACTACGTTACTGTAGGAGGGAGTGGAACTCCCTCCTCCTTGCCCCTCTATTGTTACCAACTCACTCTTGTTGCTCTCCGTTCTCAACCCTAGCTTCGCTCCTTCTTCGTGACCTGCACTCCGAGAGTTAGTGGTTTGTTGACATTCATAGATAATATCATTATGTATTAAAGAAAATAATATTATTATTTCGCTTATTAAATTAATAAAATAGCATGGATCCCTCGATTAGAGGAAATTTCAACTCAAAAATAACCACCTAAGAATAAATTAATAAAATAATGTCATGTAGACAATTTTTTAATATATCATTTTTATTATTTTGATTTTGTCAAAATTACACAAATAAATGTCATATTTATCAAAAGGTTAAACTTATCTATTAATACTATAAATGATGCTTATAAAATATTATTAATTTAAATTGACGAATATATTAATTATTAACTTAATATTATTATTAACTAATCTATTAAAGATAATGACTAGTCTTCTACCTAACTTACCTTGAATAACTCAACCCTAACTTATGATATTATATCAATTAGTTAATCTTAGATTATACTATTATTTAATTTGATAAATAATTTACAATTTCAATATTAAATATTTAATTATCACATCATAATCATTTTCTAACTTAATTATTTTATTTTGCAAATAGCTAGTTTTTGAACGGCTTACCGTGAACCTTGTTGTATCCCTGCTATCTATTCTCTCAAATCGTATAGTTTCTCACCTTGTCCTTAGAATGAACCACATTAGTTGCTTCGAAACATGGACCCAACCCTTAATATGTGATTAAAAACGTTGACCCAATCTTTATTACTGTTTACAAAAATAACTAAACATAATTTATTTCTAAATTATCAAAATACAAAAGATAACTATATCATACGTCACTTTTTAAAAAATAAAAAATATTTCGACTCTACTCTAAACCCACATAATGAAAATACTTTTTATCACTAAATTGCTCAATTTAAAATAATCCAACAAACTTAGTTAACGTGAGGTATTGTTTTCCCACCCACACCAAGTTGTCGCTTTTACAAGGAAGTACTCAATAAATGGGATAACTAAATATTATCAATAAATTTGACAAAGTCACACCTTGATTTTTTTTTTTTAATATGAAAATTAACATTATTTGGGGAGTGTCTAAATCAGTTAAATATTATATATAACTTTTTTTAATGAAAGTTCCTATAAATAAAATAAAAATATTAACATTATTTGGGCAGTGTAGTTAAATATTATATATAAGTTTTTTAATGAAAGTTCCTATAAATAAAATAAAGTTAGAATTTTAACTAATTTTTTATTTAATTTAAATATTTAAAAAATAAAATAAAATTTAAAATAAGTTATTCTCACACCTATTAATTTTTAATTAATATTCCTTAAAATTATAAAAACAAATAATTTTCGAAATTTAAAATGAAAATAAATTTTTATTATATTTTATTTGGTAAGTTGTTTATGTTCTTTAGAGATGATTAGGGTTAACTTTTGGTTTGAGAAACCTCAACCCATGGGCATCTAAGCTGTAAAAATGGAATTCCATTATATTTTATTATTATTCTAACAATATTATAATAATTGGCTTGAAAAATAAAAATAAAATATTATTTTTTTGACTTTTATAAGTTATGACCGGTGATTTATGAGAACACATGGTATTGGCCCATTGTGTTAATATAGCATCTAGCATATTTAATAGGGAAATTAAACAACTTAGATCCATTAATTCTAGATTTACCAAGAGAAAGATCAAAAAGAAACTTTTTGTACGCACTTAAATGATAAAAATAAAAAACACTTAAAATTTAATCATTATTTTACTAACTTTTAATAAAATCTAAAAAACTTTTAGACAGAAAAAGCTCAAATTTATCTATTATTTAATTTTATTCTTTTAAATATATAATATTCCATAATGTTTGGTCAAATTATTAAAAATATAATAAACTTTTAAATACATTAAAATTGTATTTTTTTTATTTATTTTTAACTTTATATTGAAGATAAATTTTAAACTTATGGTTATTGTTTTCATGATTTTTTAATAAATTTAGATTATAACAAATTTAATATTATTAATTATAAACGGGACAGGGTCTAACGTTTCAATGAATAAAAAATAAAATAAAAAACTTCATTATTTTATTATTTTTGAGAGGGTGGGAAAAACCAGTGGTGCCTTATAAATAAGACACCCAATCTCTACCATGAACATATTGAACGCACTGTTTGGTGCTGAGGTTGTCGCGCTAGGATCTGCAGTGTTCATTCGAAATATGGATTTGAGGTTTGCTGCCATCCTTCTTTTTTGGGTAGGTAGTGTAGGTGCTGGTCTTCTTTGTTTACATCGCTTCTTGTTAACAAGAAACCTAAAGAAGAAGGCCCAGGATTTGCCAAGCCCTAGCAAATACTTTGCTCAAAAGTGTGTTGCGCTTTCTGAGTCAAGTCCTCCAAACACCGTACCGCTACTTGACACTTCATATGGCTATTTACCCCGGCCAACAACTCCTTACAACATCCAATCATCTAATGAGCATCAGTTTAGTTGCTTATTCTCAAACCCTAGCGGGATTGCAGAGCAGTATTTTTGCGGCCCTCCTCTTGCCCACTTATCACAGCATGACTTACCCAAACCCTTATATACCACGTGTATTCTACCAAAGTCGGATTTGTACAATCTCGCAGCTGAAGCACGATTCAAGGCGTTGGGTTCACTTCCCTTCCAAGATCAGTTTAATGGATTTTACAGGCCGGATTCGTTCAGCTCTATCGACAGAGGGTATGTTGCCAGCCACTACAACGGTCATTTATCTTCAGTTGCAGATCTAGTACAAGCAGATCCAGTACAAGCTATCGTCCCGAAAAAACTGCACGGAATAGGCGAAACTGGTACTTCAATGACAGGTAAACAACCACTCAATAGTTTCAACAAATTTTTTCACTAACAGTTTCTGAATGTCATTTTTATATTGTTTTGCAACACAGGATGTGATTCCGCTCATGTGATTGGCATGGAGGAACCAATGGATAGTCCACTGGTCAGCCAACGGGAGAATCTTGGACAGCGAGGTCTGTCCACGTTGTCTCTTCTTGAAGATCAAATTTTGCATGAGAAATACATGGAGGCCCTGGGAAAAACGGAAGGAATTACAAAACAATGGGAGGATCTTGGCTGCCCTCCTCCTCATTCATCTGAGCATGACTTGCCCGAATCCTCAGGTCCCAAGGATTGGTCGAATTATCCTCCAAACACTGTACCGCTACTTGACTCTTCATATGGCTATTTACCCCTGCCAACACCTCCTTACAACATCCAATCATCTAATGAGCATCAGTTTAGTTGCTTATTCTCAAACCCTAGCGGGATTGCAGAGCAGTATTTTTGCGGCCCTCCTCTTGCCCACTCATCACAGCATGACTTACCCGAACCCTTAGATACCACGGGTATACTACCAAAGTCGGATTTGTACAATCTCGCAGCTGATTATGAAACAAAAAGAATTGAAGCACGATTCAACGCGATGGGTTCACTTCCCTTCCAAGATCCGTTTAATGGATTTTACAGGCCGGATTCGTTCAGATCTATCGACAGAGGGTATCTTGCCAGCCACTACAACGGCCATTTATCTTCAGTTGCAGATCTAGTACAAGCAGATACAGTACAAGCTATCACGCCGAAAAAACTGCACGGAATCGGCGAAACTGGTACTTCAATGACAGGTAAACAACCACTCAATAGTTTCAACAATTTTTTTCACTAACAGTTTCTGAATGCCATTTTTATATTGTTTTGCAACACAGGATGTGATTCCGCTCATGTGATTGGCATGGAGGAACCAATGGATAGTCCACTGGACTATACTATCCACTGGAGTAGCCAACGGGAGAATCTTGGACAGCGAGGTCTGCCCACGTTGTCTCTTCTTGGAGATCAAATTTTGCATGAGCAGTACATGGAGGCCCCGGGAAAAACGGAAGGAATTACAAAACAATGGCAGGATCTTGGCTGCCCTCCTCCTCATTCATCTGAGCATGACTTGCCCGAATCCTCAGGTCCCAAGGATTGGTCGAATTGGTACAAAGAGATATGGTGGAATTGTGCAATAGAAATGCTTCGCGAAGCAAAAAAGAAGATGGGTAATCTTCCTGGTCAAGATCCGTCTTATGGCCTTCTGAGGCTGCATCAGTCCAGCCGAATGGGTCCACTTCCTAATGACGAAGGGTATCTGAGAGATTTCTCAGGTTCCGGGCTTTCCAACGCCCCATTATCGGCAGTTAAAACTGGGCCACTACTGGATACTGCCATGGACGAATTGCTGCATCAGTCCAGCCGAATGGGTTCACCTCCTAATGACGAAGGGTATGGGAGAGATTTCTCAGGTCCCGGGATTTCCAACGCCGCATTATCGGCAGGTGAAAATGGGCCACTACTGGATACTGCCATGGACAAATTGCTGCATCAGTCCAGCCGAATGGGTCCACTTCCTAATGACGAAGGGTATGTGATAGATTTCTCAGGTCCAGGGCTTTCCAATGCCCCATTATCTGCAGTTGAAAATGGGCCACTACTGGATACTGCCATGGACAAATTTTCGGATCAGTTCAGCCGAATAGGTCCACTTCCTAGTGAGGAAGGGTATGTGAGAGATTTCTCAGGTCCCGGGCTTTCCAACGCCCCATTATCGGCAGTTGAAAATGGGCCACTACTGGACACTGCTATGGACAAATCGCTCTGCAGTGGTGGAGCTGCTACTCCATCAACACCATTAACAGGTAAATAATTTTCCCATAGTTCCAACATATTTTTTGCACTGCTAATCTCTCATCTGTTTCTTTCCTTCGTTTTCCTATACAGGCTATGATTCTGCTGACATGATTCTGCTCAGATGTATTAATTCTCATGGAAGGGAGAAGCTTGGATAGAGAGCTCCATTTTCATCTTTCTGACTCCATGTATGGCACAGGAATGAATGGCGAAGCCGTAGTAATAATTTCCATTCTTGGATCGATGGAAGGTCTTAGGTTTTTACAATCCACTTTGAATTTTTTCGAATGGTTTTGTTTGGCACCTACTGATATTATAATCTACCCATGGGGTGCAGCAATGTTTTTGGACAATCTTTTCATAGTTAGCAAATTAGTAAGAGGTTTGTTTTTCTAGGTTGGAGTAATGTGAGAGACCTTGAATAAACTCTAACGAACATTTAATTTTGCTTTATCGGGTGCTTGAGAATATATATGATGGTGTGTCTTTTAAGAGGTTTTTGGCAAAGTAGGTATATGTTTGCTTTTCCAATTTTGTGATGGTCGGGCATTGTGGGTATATTATTGAAAATATGTATTCTACGATAAATAAAGGTTTATTTTTCATATCTAAATATTGCACGATGGAGGGGATGAAGAGGATATAAGTGAGTATTTTTGGAATTGAAATATGGAAAATATGTTTTTTTTTTAGTTTAGGTTAATTTGTATCCTTAAAATAATTTGAAGGATATAAATAACTAATGGGAATGAAATATGCTTTAAGAAATCTTTAATAAGAAACAATGGACCAAGCATTGGAGGACTCTTAATGTGTTATCAACATAAGATTTATAGCTAATTTTAGAGTGTGATTTGCAAGCCCCTACCAGATCAATTTAAACATTATTTTGACTATTTAGATATGTTGCATAAGATTGTATTTTTATGGAAATTAGTATAGTAATTGATGGGCACTACAAGGATGGATAATGTTTGACATGATACTAAAGAATCTTATGATAAGCTTTTATTGCACTTCAAAACAATTGTTGGAGCAATTTTTTGTTTGTTTGTTTCTTTTCTCTTAGAATGATTGGAAATGGTGCCCTTAATTGTTTGGATATGTATATTGTTTAATTATAGCATATGAGATTAATTATATCTAGCAAATGTAATAACTCATTCATGTGAATAAAAATTTCTCTTTCCTAAAAATGAGTATATGGGTTGTTAGTAACATCTATTATTGGTAGCATTTGTTATTACAAATAAATGTTTCTTACAATTAAGGGATACTTTATACTATATACATCTTTCAAAAATCTATTGTAAATGAACTCAATGGGATGTGGTGAGTTTAGAATATACAATAAGAGCATATTGATTATTTTTGATGATTTTCCTTACCATTTCTTTAAATGTGTAATATATGCCTCTTTGAAAATAGCTCTAGAATTCTTCATTCTAAATGGAATTCAAGCATGCACATTAGTTCTCAAAGGTGTAGTGAATGTAGTCTTATGTCTATCCTCTTCTTCCACTAATATCTAATTGTATCTAGAAAATCCACATAATATTCACATTTCTGCTAGTCTAGCAACTTGTTGCATTATCCTTTTGATATTCAGAAAGTGATAATTATATTTTAGGGATTCTTTGTTAAGATTGTGAAAATTGATGCATAATCTTATTTCTCTATTTTTTTCTAACAATGACTGGATTTTCAATCCATATAGAATGTCCAATTCAAAAAATAATTTAGTCTTTTCCATTTTTTTGATTTCCAACATAATCAAAGGCTTTAGTTTCAAATTAATTATCTATGGATTTTTCCTTACTATTTTATCCCCTTATTTTAAGACAATTAAATGCTATATGATCCTCTTATCATATTCCAATTCTTGGTATGTACACCTGAGTACATTATGGAATTTCTTAAATAGGGTGCCATACTGGTCAACTTCATACTCAGTACAATTTGTACCAAAATTTAACCATTTAGGTGCTTCAAAAGTTGTAATATTTATCTTTAGAATTTTTTTGATTTTCATACTTGATTATTATTTTGACAATTGGAACATATATATTGATCATTATGATTAAGCATTGATTACAAAGGCACTAGTATCTTTGCGTTTTCCAACATTTCTTCATTTTCATCTTCAGTAGCCAAAAATCCAATGGCATTTTCTTTATTATCAAGAGCTTTTCAAATATCTTGGTTGTTTGGGGAATATAAGTGAAATAATGCTTTCATCATCTTCCCAAACCAAAAATTCCTTGATATATTCTTTGTTATCAAATCTGGTTGTGATGATGAATTGTAATGATGAACCACACTTGTTGGTTGAAAATGGTGGGCCAAAAATTTCTCTTATGTGATTTCTAGTGAAAGACTTTGCTTAACTTAAAAATAATAAATGATCACGTTTAAAAAATAAAAGTAAAAAAATTAAAATTAAAATTAAATAAATAAGTAAAAATAATGATAATTAAATAAATCAATCTATCAATAGTAAAAAATTATTTATTTATTTATTTATGAGTAGTCAAAATTAAAATACAAATAAATAATAAAAATTAAGAAATAAGAAATATATATATATATATATATATATATATATATATATATATATATATATATATATATATATATATATATATATATATATATAACTTGAGAAGAAATGGCAAGGATCCAACAACTCCTAATTTTCCAACCATCATCTCTATTCATTGTTTGCCCTCCTTTCAATCTCTATAGCTTCACTAAACTTATGATGATGGAAATGATCTATCTTAGCAATGAGTGACCCGTCCTCAATGTAGATGTGGTATTTATTCTTTTTCGCATGTTTTTCTAATGTTGAGGAGTGGGTCCTTCCATATTCGATGTTTTAAGCATGGTCCTAAATCCTCTAATTTATTGAGCGGCCACTTTCACCAACATAGGGTGTTCCACATGATCAAGGGATTACATAAAAACCTTTCATATTCTTAGAGTCCACCAGGACTTTTACAGATCTTAGGGAACTTTGAATAGTGTTAATGGGCCTAAACGTTGAGAGAACCTTGTGTTTGCTTACGATCCTTGCAATCTTGTGAGTGGTCCCTCATATAAAAGGAAGGTGTACCTGGGAAAACCGATCATTGCATTGTTTTTTAATATTAGAACCCTTGCCATATTTAAGGAAAGCCCTAAGACATTGGATTTTATTATACCCATTATTTTTTAAACCTTGAGGAGATGGGTTTTCTCATCTTAAAAATTAATTTCATAAAAAACTCTAAACACATGAGTGGCTAAAGTGTTGAGAACACCCAACTTTTTAGCAGGGAAACGATGGGACTTAGTGGTGAGCACCAGTATTGCAGCAATAATGCTACAACTCCTCGGGCTCCATACTTTACTTTTATAAACCCGATAGTTTGTAACAAACTTGGAAGCGACGGTGCTGTATGCACAAGTACTAGCTCTTAGTGCAAGCTGTCACTTAGTCAGCTAGCATAAGATTACTATGAGCTTAAGCCAACTTCTATGATTTCTCAGAAGAAGCTTTTAACTGTGATGAAAGAAAGCTAACTCTAAAGAGACTATTTTCTTTGCAAAAAGAGAAGGAAAATTGAAATGAAACGCAAACCCTAGCAAATCCTAACAAACCCTAGTTTACCGACTAACCCTACTTTTGCATAAAGAGATGGAATGAAACGAGTGTCAGTGACTACTGAAAAGGTAAATTTGATATATTCACACTGCTTTTGAAAAGAAATGAGAAGAAATCATCTTTTCGTGCTTTTGAGTATTTTCATGTGAGATTATTATGCTTGTGATTTATCTCATTGTGATTGTGCAGCAGTTTGGTGGCAAAAGGAGATGGAGTTGGTTTTTGCAGAGGTGGTGGAAGGTGTGGAGAGGTCATACGAAACCCCTAGTACCCTCTTGAAGACTTCCATAGCGATCGGACTTTGAAATATCACTCACAGGACATTCTATAGGAGGTTGCAGGGGATTTATAGGAGGATCTACACGAGGAGGCCGAGAGCTATTTTTAGAGTTTTGAATTCGGAAAAATGATGGGAAAGGGGGAACTGAAGGCTAGATGAAGGTGTTGAGGTGTCTAGAACTTGTCAAGGAAGATCAGAGATGAACGTGATGGTTGGATTCGTTCAGGTGACAAGAAAGCAGCTTTATGGAAAAAAACACAGAAATTAGGGTAGATTGGTGAAATGTTGCAAATGAGTTGGGAAATCTAAGAGAAGTGGGTTGGTGTTGGTTGTTCTATGGATGTATGGTGAGATGATATGTCCTACAAGAGATCTACACATTTAGTTATCAAAACCTACCAAAGAAAGTGCTAACTATACCATGAAAACAAAGCTTTTTCTAGCTTGACCTAATTTCTGACCTACAAACAGAAAATGTTGAACAATAACCTATGAACAGAAAGGAATGCAGAGGGATATACGATAAAAGAATAGGAAATGATCTAAGCAACTGAATCTAAACCAATATCAATCTTTCCAAATCAAGTTATCACACTAGCAATTGCATGGAAGAGCAAAAATTGTGTTTTTGGTGGCAGTAATAGTGCCTTGACCTCAAATCATAGTCCCAGGAAGGGAGAAAGGAGATTAGGGCCTGCTGTTGAACTTTTTGAATCTTATTCTGTCGCTGTAGTAACCTACTTGAGCAACTGAAACAAAACCAACTATACTAACCATCAAAAGAAACCTAATCTAACAAAGGAAAATGAATCTATGCAACAGAAATTAACTCATGAATTGAAGAAAAAACATATAAGTACACAGTAGGAGGTGCTGAGCAACTTGGGTTGGGAACTAACCCAAGAGATTCAAGCCTGTAAAAGAGATCTGCGCTAGCTCAAAAACTATTTCATCTTCATTATCAAAAATAGCAGTTACATTACATAAACTATTCTAAAAAAGGAACTCAAAAATGAGCTGAACACAATGTTGCACAAAAGTGCGAAAATCTACTAATAACTGGCTAACCTATTGAGGATCTAAGTCTCCTTTTTTATACAAATGGATTCCTCCAACAATACTCCTAAAATTAAAGAACTTGGCTTCCTAGGACTAGAGATAAACAACAGTCCTAATTTACTTGCTCGACGGCCCCTCGGAATCATCAATGTGGACCTTTGTGCTCCAAGTTACAGATGGAGGATTCAAGGAAAGGGGTCATAAATGAAGGAGACACTCCCCCTAGAAGTCCTCTTCCCCGTTTTCCTCGAGTTTTGGGTGCCATTAGCTCATAAACTCCTTGACTTTGTCCAAAATTGGCCAAAAAATCTACATAAGGCACATATTAGCCTACATGTCAAAATGACTAACCCAATTCACTCTATTAGCATAAATATATTAAAAAAAAATGCAATAAACTAATGAGAATGGTGGATTAAGTCAAAATAAGAGGTAGGATGAGCCCATATAATTATCCATTTCTGGGGCTCATCATCACCCCCCTGCTGAATTGGTTGCTCATCCTCTGAGAAGCTAATATAACTCTTCATTGTTAATGGCTCTAATAGATTCCCTAATATACCAAGCCTTTGATGTGATGTCTTCCTCTTTATCATGGAAACATGCCTTCCTATCCACTTCTTCCCATTATTTCTATTCTTCCTCCTCTCTTACTCCTTCCAGTAGTCCTAGCAGTAGTGGAGGACTGAATTTAAGGCCAATACAATTTGCCTTTAAGCTTTGCGTTGAGCGCTTATATAGGGGCACTCTCGTCATGGCTTCCCTCATCCTATTTGGGGAGTGATAGTCCCTGATCCTTAGGCTATGTGGCAATGTATTCCACCTTCTCATGTAGGCATGAATGCAGTCATCTCCAAACAATCTCTCCATATCCTCGAAATGAGCAATAGCCTGGGCTTGCTTGTCAACATAGTCAAGGACAACTTGAGGATTAGCTGCAAGGTGTTGGTGGGCATAGATGAGAGCCAAGGGTTCTGCTGGTTCTGCTCTAATCATCAGGGGTCCACTTAGCTATTTTGGCATCATTTTCTAGATTTCTACTGCCCTTTTCTCTTCATGGCTCATCCAAGATGCCGAAGTCATTAGCTGCAAGTCTCCCAATACAACATTTGGATCCCGCAAGTTCATGTCAGTAAGTGCCATGTTGTGCAAGTAAAATTATGCTAGCTTTGCTTTGTCCTCAGCTGAAATGTGATCACATAATTGGATAAATTGGCCATAATCCTAAAAAGGTATTGTGCCCCTCTGGGCTAGTGTCTTAATCTAAAATTGGAGCCACTAATCTTTGAGGTACAATGCTTATGATTTGGCGAGCTACCTGCATTGTAATGCCTCCATTGCCCAGCTGGCCATATAGGCTAACTAGGCTTCCTTTTTGTTATAGACATATTTGGGCACTGCAACCCCAAGTACATAGACGGTATAAAAGTTTTGTTTGCCACTAATATTTGAGGTACAGTGCATATGATTTGGCGAGCTACCTGCACTGTAATGCCCCCATTGCCCAGCTGGCCATATAGGCTAACTAGGCTTCCTTTTTGTTATAGACATATTTGGGCGCTGCAACCCCAAGTACATAGATGGTATAAAAGTGTTGTTTCATACCCTAAAGGAACAAGGTCAACTGATTACATCATTTCCCAAAAGTTCTCCCTGAAAAACTACTCAAAACTGGTATAAACTGGACCATACTGACTCCTCCATGCTGAGGGTGCGATGCATCTCACCTATAACACAGAAAGGGTGCGATGCATATTGAAAATCCCTTCTGTAGGGTGTGATGAGTGAGAGCAGACAAATGGCAAAGGTAGTTTGCTAGGTGGAAACCCAGAGAATCTTCTAGAAATTGCTCATATGATACTTGCCTCTCTGAATTTGCCCAAGGATGAGTAAGAGATCATGAAATCTTCAAGTGGAACCAAGAACTATCAGTGAAATGACACTAATCAAAATCCAAGAAGCTGGCTCAACCACCTGCAAATATCTATATATGGATCCCTCATCCTAGAGATCCAGAGGCTAGAATTTTGTATTTTGTAAGGAAGTGTTGTTGGTTTCTCTTTGAAACATTGTATTGTTGGGTGATCTAGCTTTTCATGAGGTGAAGAGGGCTTTCATGCTGGGAGGATGGCACTGGATCAGACAGCTGTTGGAAATAATACTGAGAGGAGGGGGGGGTGAATCAGTATTATCAAGTTCTTTTAATAAATCTTCCTTATTTATACTTTGAATTATTTTTGCATGTCAGTACCATAAAATAATGAGCATGAACAAGAAAAATAGATAGTCACACCAAAGAACACCAGATATAAGGTGGAAACCCAATGTGGGTGAAAACCACCTGCTGCAATATGTCTCTATCTTCTTTCAAATTAGAAAATCCTTTTACAATGGTTTTGTACTGGTGCAGTCCTTTACCAGTACGCAGGCTGCAACCTGCAGAGAGCTACAACTCTCTCTCGTTTTCCAGTCTCTCCTGGAAGGGAGCTACAACTCCCTACTTCTTTTCTTTCAAGGACCACTTTTCATAAATTTTCAAACTGGATCCATAAACATCAATAGATCATCAAGTACAAGTAAATCACCCAGTGAACTGCAGTAACCAGATCAATAGTAACAGTAAACTAAACCCAGAACACCTTATCAACAGAGAAAAGTCAGTCAAATAAATGCCTTAATACAGATCCGCAGTTTTCCTTTATCTGGCATGCGTTGCTACGCACTTCACCTTCTGCACCTCTGCGTATCCCCGTAGAGAGCCTTGAACTGCACTGCATATCCACGCACTATTCCTTTAAATGCGCCGCGTACCTTCATTGTACCCCCGCACCCACTGCTTCTATCGCGCCGCATACTACTACTGTGGCCACGCACCCTGAGATGCTATTGCGCCGCGTATCTATGCACCTACGGCTTCTGTAGCGCCGCGTACTTTCACTGTGCCTCCGCACCTGAACCTCTATCGCGCTGCGTACCCACGCACTGCGCCTTATTCTGTTGTGCGTACCCACGCATTGTGCCTTCTTCTGCTGTGCGTACCCTCGCACTTGCACCGTTAATTACCTGCGTACCTCTGATTAGGGCCAAATTGGCAGTCCACCAGTGTGCCATAGATAGTCAGATGCCCAGATATGATCATGCGCCCGAGAGATCACACTTCATAGATTCACTTTCAACTTCACTTTTATATAGATCAATCTTTTAAACCGATAACCCAATATTTCAGATCTTAAGATATTCAATTTGCAAAAGATGCATTAGCCAAGTGATCTCCTTCCCTATTTATAGTTAAGCCCTTATTCACACCATGGGACAAAACCATCAATAACCAATACAAGGGATCCAAACCGGGGCTAAATTAGATCTTATACCACGGGCCAAAACCATAGAATCAAGAACGGCGGGCTAAATACCACGGGCCAAACATAAGAAACCCCACGTGAGCGCGCTTCTCTGCCTTGAAGTGGGTGAACTGGGGTCCGCACCTCATGAACGGGTAACCTGCGTGTATGTACGCACTTTATCTATGATATTCCTGCGGGTCCGCATCTTTTGTACGGTGTACCTGCGTACCTCTTATTTTCCAACATATTTTGAGAGCCTGAATAGAGCATTGCCACTTAAGAGAGTTTCCATCAAGTACAACACCTGTAACATAGAGCCATACCATAATCATAATGCCAACAATCTCCCCCTTTGGACTTGATGGCAACTTCAAGGTCTTCAACGTTATTCTCCCCCTTTGACATCAAGGGCAAAGGGTTATGCTCCCCCTAAGAACATGCTCCCCCTGACTATAAACTAGATCTGCAAAGAAGAACCATAATCCACCAAACACCATAAATGACCATGAAAGAGATAGAGATATATTGCAGCAATATTCAGACCAGCATCCATGATCTTCTTCTGTACTTCCTCCATAATGCCAACAATGCATTATATGCTCCCCCTGAACCTGTGCCATTCGATCTTCGATCAATCCGCAACCTAGCACATGTACGCATATGAGCCTTGTGTACAACCAACCATCAGAAGAGATTCAACAACAAGATGATGCATCAACAACCCCCAGCTTTTGCCTGAGGTATTCAAAGCTCTCGCTGGGCAATGGTTTGGTGAGTATATCAGCAACTTGTTCCTTAGAAGGAACATACTCCAACTTGAC
Organism: Pinus tabuliformis; assembly: GCA_031772625.1. Taxonomy (NCBI): domain Eukaryota; kingdom Viridiplantae; phylum Streptophyta; class Pinopsida; order Pinales; family Pinaceae; genus Pinus; species Pinus tabuliformis. The sequence goes on along the minus strand of CM062817.1, from coordinate 1,755,425,814 downwards.
CTTTTGTTCAAGTACTTGTTCTCGGAGAAAATGATACTTGAACGGTATGTGCTTGGTCTTTGAATGCATGACTGGGTTCTTTGAAATGCTGATTGCACTTGTATTATCACATAAGATGGGGATGGATGGTATACAAGTGATTTGAAAATCCTGCAAGGTTTGCATCATCCAAAGGAGTTGAGTGCAACAAGATGCAGCAACAACATATTCTGCTTCAATTGTAGACAAGGCAATCGAACTCTGTTTCTTGCTGAACCAAGATACTAATCTGGAACCCATAAAGAATGCACCACCACTTGTGCTCTTCCTGTCATCCATGCTTCCGGCCCAATCTGCATCAGTATAAGCATGAAGTGTGAGATCTGTATCTTTAGGATACCATAAGCCATAGTTTTGAGTTCCTTGAAGATTTTGAAGATTCTCTTTACTGCCTGAAGATGAGTTTCCTTTGGATTTTCCTGAAATCTTCCAACTATTCCTACTGCATGCATTATGTCTGGTTGGGTACCTGTCAAATAAAGTAGACTTCCAATCATAGATCTGTAGGTTGGTTGATGCACTGCTGCTGATTCATCGTTTTCACTGAGGCTACATCCTGTGACCATGGGTGTACATACTGGTTTTGCATCTTCCATGCCATATTTCTTCAAAATCTGCTTGAGATACTTGGTTTGAGACAAAAAGATCCCTCCTTCTTTTTGTTGGATTTGCAAACCAAGAAAATATGTTAGTTCTCCCAGCAAGGACATTTCGAATTCTTTCTGCATTACCAAGGCAAAGCTTTGACTCATAGCTTCTTCATTGCTGCCAAAAATAATGTCATCTACATACACAACAAGTATTAGCAATTTGTCGTTTTCAACTTTTATATAAAGATTGCTATCTGCTGATCCTTTTGAAAAACCTTGTTGATGAAGATATTTGTCCAAACGATAGTACCAAGCCCTTGGAGCTTGTTTGTGACCATAGAGAGCCTTTTTCAATCTGCATACAAGATTTGGATCATTTCCAAGAATGAAACCATCTGGCTGCTCAATGTATACTTCTTCTTCCAAGTCTCCATTCAAAAAGGTTGATTTCACGTCCATTTGAAATACTTCGAAGTTTTTAAAGCTTGAGAGAGCAAGGAACATTCGGATGGCCTCAAGTCTTGCAACAGGAGCAACAGTTTCTTCAAAATCTATTCCTTCTTGCTGCGCATACCCTTTACAAACAAGTCTGGCCTTATTTCTAATTACTTCTCCATTTTCATTCAGTTTATTTTTGAAGACCCATTTTGTCCCTATAACATTCTTATCCTTTGGTCTAGGAACTAACTCCCAAGTGTTGTTCTTTTCGATCTGCTCAAGTTCTTCATCCATTGCTTTGACCCAACATTCATCTTTGCATGCCTCTTTCACATTTTGTGGTTCAGTGGAAGAGAGTAATGCCAAATAGCTTGAAGCTTCTGCAATTGTTCTTCTTGTTTGTACACCTGCTTCTTTCTGCCCCAAAATCTGAGATTTTGGATGATTCTTCTGAACATATCTGGATGGAGTCTTCTCTTCTATCCTTATCTGCTCCTCTGGTTCTTCTTAAGGTTCTTCTCCTTCATCATTCTGTCTTTGAGGGTAGTCTTCATCTTCTTCGATATCTTCATGATTTACTTGCCTAGGAATGTATCCCTTCTCATCAACCACTATATCAATGCTGTCAACAATTCTTCCAAGTCTTTTATTGTAGCACTTGTATGCTTTGCTGTGTGGAGAATAACCAAGAAGAATGCCTTCAACTGTTCTAGGTTCAAGTTTGCCAAGTTGCTCATCAGTATTCTTAATATAGCATTTTCTCCCAAAGATTTTGAAGTGCTTTACTGAAGGAGTCTCACCATACCAGAGCTCATGAGGGGTTTGAGTGTTGTTCACTCAGACATTTGTTTTGTTGAGAATAACAACCGCAGCATATGCAGCTTCACCCCAGAAAGTTGCGGGAGTTCTAGACTCATCAAGCATAGCACGAGCCATTTGTTGGACTATTCTGTTCATTCTTTCCACCACTCCATTTTGCTGAGGAGTTCTAGCTATAGAGAATTCTCTTCTTATCGCATGTTCTTCACAGAAATCGAAAAATTCATTTGAGGTAAACTCCCCACCTCTATCGGATCTGAGGCACTTAATTTTGTATCCTGACTCATTTTCAACCAAGGCTTTAAAGGATTTGAATTTTTTGAATGCTTCATCTTTGTGCTTCATAAGTCCTAACCAGACAAACTTGGAGAAATCGTCAATGAATAATATCAAGTATTCTTCTCCTCGAGGTGTCCTTTTCCTGAATGGACCACATACATCTGTATGTACTAGCTCAAGAGGCATGCTAGCTGATCCTTCCTTCTCCGAAAAGTTAGTTCTGGTTTGCTTTCCAAACTGACATGATTTGCATATGGTGTTGTCTGGAATTTTGATATCTGGAAGACCGCGAACTGCCTGATATTTGCATGCTTTCCTTATTTGTGAAAAGCTTAGATGCCCCAACCTCTGGTGCCATAACCAGTGTTCATCATCCTTGCTTAGATAGCATTGTTGTTTTCCTTCTTCAAATATTTATAGATTATTTGGAGTTCTTTCACCTTTGATCACTGTTTTACCTGTATCAAGATCACGAACAAGACATCCATTTGATCTAAATATCACCTCGGTTCCTTGATCACACATCTGGCTGACACTCAGAATATTATGCTTCAATCCATCAACATACAAAACATTTTCAGCTTTGACTTTTTATTTTAACTAAGCAGTGACTTTTCCTTTTATAGCTGTAGGAGTATCATTTCCAAAAGAAACTTTCTTTCCCTTTTCTAAAGAAGAATGTGATTCAAGTGTTTCTTTATCACCTGCCATATGCTTCGAACATCCACTGTCAATGTACCATAGATTTTCCTGTCCCTCTGCATAAAATGCTATCCCACATCTTTCTGTTTGTGGTTCCTTTATTCTCCATGTTTTGGTGCTTGAGGCTTGTTCCTTTGTTTGCTGAAACCTGCTCCTGCATTCAGAATCTTCATGACCAAAGTTATTTCTAATAGAACATTCAACTTCATTTTCAAGAGCCAAAAAGTTGTTATAGGTCCTTTTTGTAATCCCGGTCATACTTCTTTGTTTTTGAGATTCTCTAGTCATGATTGTTTTATATGAAACACATTGAGCTGCTTTGTGACCAAAGTTATGGCAAGAGAAACATTGTCCATTGAAGAAACTTCTGCGGTTATCAAATCTACCGGCCAAATGATTGTAATTTCTATTGTCATCCATTCTTGAACCAAATTGAAAAGATTTTACCTGTATCTGGTTGTAGCTTTTGTTCACCCTTAAGACAGATTGCCCCTGATAGTCTTTGTTTGCAATTCGTCCCTGCTTTACCTGGTGATCTCCATTGTGCTTTTGCTCATTCCTTCTTGTTGCATCAAGATAACTTCTTGAGGTGGATGCTTGAGAAGTTTCTCCATTATAGCTCAGACCTGTCTTGTTTAGAGGAGAATGTTGTACATTGATGATCTCATCCAGAGTTTCAGATCCTTTGACAAACTTAAGATTAATAGCCTTTGTTTTCTCAATCTCTTTTCTAAGACCAACGATTTCACCTTCTAACTTTTCAAGATATTTTTCTTTTTCATCAATTTGAAGTTGTAGGGTATCAATGATCCTATTCTTTTCTTCTATACATGTCTTGAGTCTAGAAATTTCTTCATAAAATCTATCCACATCTATAGCATCCATGTAATCATGATCTTCAAATGCCATTAAAAGTTTGTAGTCATTACCTCGTTCATCTTCATCACTATTTGATAGACCATCACTATCTTCATGAGTGTAGTAGCTTTTCTTATTTGCATTTTGTTTCTTGTTCCATCTAGCAGGTTCCTTTCCTTTGTCAATCGTATCCTTATGAGGACATTTCGCAGCATAATGACCTACTCTTCCACAAGAAAAGCATTTAAAAGGTAACTTACCTCTGAACCTTCCAGTACCTCGTTGAAGATTTCTGACAAAATTTGATTCTTCTTCTTCTTCTGGCACGTGACTTGCTTCATAGTAGTCTCCTTTGCCTAAAGCCTTGAAAGTAGCTTCTCTTCTGTCTGATGGACCTCCCTTTCTCATTTCATAAGCAGTTAGGATTCCGTGTAGCTGAGACATAGTAAGAGTTCGTAGATTTTCCTTTTCTTCTATTGCAGACACTTTAGATTCAAACTTGGGGGACAATGATCTTAGAACTTTTTCAACCACAATAGCCTCTTTTATTTCTTCACCCAAGTTTTTCATGCAATTAACAATCTCGTCTACCGGAAGGAAATAGTTAGCCACACTTTCATCATTATACATTCTGAGATTCTCATACTGAATCCTGAGGGTTTGAAGTTTAGCACGCTTTACCTGTTCATCTCCTTCGTAGCTCAAGACAATCTTGTCCCATATTTCTTTTGCGGATTTATATTACATAACCTTCACGAATTCTGTTTGAGATAAGCATCCTAGCAGAGTATTGACTGCTTTAGCATTTGTTTCATATTTCTTCTTTTCGGCCGAATCTGTAGGAGTAGCTGAAGGAAAAGTGTAGCATGTATCTATGATATCCCAAACTTCTGTACCAAGAGATTGAAGATAGGCAGTAACTCTTACCTTCCAATAATTGAAGTTTGTCCCATCAAAAATTGGTGGCCTGATTGATGCTTCCCTCTCGTAGTTGCTCATGATGAGTGATCTTCCTTCAAGCGATCAAGCTTCTCTGAAGGACCTGCTCTGATACCAATTGTTGGAAATAATACTGAGAGGGGGGGTGAATCAGTATTATCAAGTTCTTTTAATAAATCTTCCTTATTTATACTTTGAATTATTTTTGCATGTCAGTACCATAAAATAATGAGCATGAACAAGAAAAACAGATACTCACACCAAAGAACACCAGATATAAGGTGGAAACCCAATGTGGGTGAAAACCACCTGCTGCAATATGTCTCTATCTTCTTTCAAATTAGAAACTCCTTTTACAACGGTTTTGTACTGGTGCAGTCCTTTACCACTACGCAGGCTGCAACTTGCAGAGAGCTACAACTCTCTCTCGTTTTCCAGTCTCTCCTGGAAGGGAGCTAGAACCCCCTACTTCTTTTCTTTCAAGGACAACTTCTCATAAATTTTCAAACTGGATCCATAAACATCAAGAGATCATCAAGTACAAGTAAATCACCCAGTCAACTGCAGTAACCAGATCAATAGTAACAGTAAACTAAACCCAGAACACCTTATCAATAGAGAAAAGTGAGTCAAATAAATGCCTTAATACAGATCCGCCGTTTTCCTTTATCTGGCATGCATTTCTACGCACTTCACCTTCTGCACCTCTGCGTATCCCCGCAGAGAGCCTTGAACTGCACTGTGTATCCACGCACTATTCCTTTAAATGCACCGCGTACCTTCACTGTACCCCCGCACCCACTGCTTCTATCGCGCCGTGTACTACTACTGTGGCCACGCACCCTCAGATGCTATTGCGCTGCGTATCTACGCACCTGCGGCTTCTGTAGTGCCGCGTACTTTCATTGTGCCTCCGCACCTGAACCTCTATCGTGTTGCGTACCCACGCATTGCGCCTTCTTCTGTTGTGCATACCCACACACTGCACCTTCTTTTGCTGTGCGTACCCTCGCACTTGCACTGTTAATTACCTGCGTACCTCTGATTAGGGCCAAATTGGCAGTCCACCAGTGTGCCACAGATAGTCAGATGCCCAGATCTGATCATCCGCCTGAGAGATCACACTTCATAGATTCACTTTCAACTTCACTTTTATATAGATCAAGCTTTTAAACCGATAACCCAATATTTCAGATCTTAAGATATTCAATTCGCAAAAGATGCATTAGCCAAGTGATCTCCTTCCCTATTTATAGTCAAGCCCTTATTCACACCATGGGACAAAACCATCAATAACCAATACAAGGGATCCAAACCGGGGCTAAATTAGATCCTATACCACGGGCCAAAACCATAGAATCAAGAACGGCGAGCTAAATACCACGGGCCAAACATAAGAAACCCCACGTGAGCGTGCTTCTCTCCCTTGAAGTGAGTGAACTGGGGTCCGCACCTCATGAACGGGTAACCTGCGGGTATGTACGCACTTTATCTATGATATTCCTGTGGGTCCGCATCTTTTGTACGGTATACCTGCGTACCTCTTATTTTCCAACATATTTTGAGAGCCTGAACAGAGCATTGCCACTTAAGAGAGTTGCCATCAAGTACAACACCTGTAACATAGAGCCATACCAGAATCATAATGCCAACAACAGCTTGGTTGTAATCCTCTCTTCTACTACTTCTATCAGTAAAGCTATTTGAGTTTTCCTCCATATACTTGTACATCTCTAAATCTTGTATTTATATATGCATTTGTATGGTTAACATACATCTGATTCTATATTTTTTATGGTTATATATCTCTATGCTTTGATGGTATTTTGCTGCTTTGACTCTATAGGTGTTCTTTGAAGCGGACAAGTGAGAAAGGAGTGGTGAAGGCTCTATCAAGGGAGAGAGGAAACAAGTAAGGAGACTAGCAAAAGATTGAGGTTGGTACTCTTTGCTTCTCTCTCATCTATCTCTCATAAAGGAAAGCACAAGTAACTTTGGTTTGTTTGTTTCTAAGATAGGTACCCATCTTAGTGGGACTAACAGCTCTGAATGGACACTAGTTTTCCCAATAAAAAAATGGCGACTCTACTGGGGAGCAAATAGTTTGTTTGTTTGTTACTGTTGTTTGCTTTATAAACTACAGATGGAACCTGAAGTTAAGCCAGCTAACCTTCGAACTACTATTGCTATGCAACTGCAAAGTAGATCAACGCTGCTTTAGTCAATCTCTCGGTTGATTTATGAACTGAACATCTGACTTTCAAACATCCTAAGTTCCCTAGTGGTAGCTCAAATAACCTCATTAGATCAGCCCCTATACTTTGTGTTTACTTCCTATCATAAGCTCAGCCTAAATCCCTGAGCTTAGCTGCAAACTGTGAGTGAAAAACAAGCTCAGTCTCGTCCTTGGACCATCTCTCATTGGCAATCTGGATGCATCGCACCTCCCTTGTGCTGCAGGTGAGATGCATCCTTATTTCCCTGTGTTACAGGTGCGATGATTGAGTGAGACTATTTCTCCCTCCAAATTTTGGTTTTTCCTTCATTGTTTTCATATCTATTCAGTAGTTTTGTTGTCTTTGACCAGTATATCACTGTTGAAATCTTCTTCTTTTACATTATTCAGCCTACATTTATAAGGAATTTTGAATGATTTTAATGTATTTTTCATCATTTACAGTCTTCCTTTGCAAAAAGTAGCTTAATCAAACTGTCATCTTTTGATTTGAAAGTGTCGCAATTGTCGTTTTCAGTCAAGAAAAAGAGTGTCGTAAAGTCTTCCTCTTTTAGATAGTCGATTACACTTTTTCCATTGTATTTGATTTGACTTGCCAATCCTTTGAAGTGTCAAAAACAGTTTTCCATTCAAAAGTGAAAGTGTCATCTTAGTCTTCCTTTCGTTTTTGAAAAGAAATTATTAAAGTGTCGATTTGAATAAAAGTAGTTCAGATTTCTACTTAGTTTTCTTTTTGTCATTCACACACTAAGGAAACTGAAAAGCAAATGCATGCATGTGCATTTTCATTTAGATTGCATGCGGAAATTGATTTAGGAAAAGTGCATCTAGTGTGTCCTCTCTGCTCTATGTTGAAGGAATTTTACTCTTGTTTCCTTAGTAGCTAGGATTTTAATTGCTAAAAGAAAATAAACGACTGTTTATCATCTTAGGTTGCATATTTAGGAATTGTATATCTACATCACGTGGTGTACCTTAAAGGAAAACTTCTTAAGAAGAATCAACTATAAAATAAACCTCAATGAACATAAAAATGCTTTGGAACCTAACACACAATATCTAGAAGTCTAGGTTAGAGACGTATTTCGACGTCGTAAAGCCTGGTAACTATCGTTTTCATCGTAGGTTGGGTGATTCCTCCTCTTTGATAAAAAAAGTGCCAGTATGGACTTGTGCTCCCACGTACTGTCGAGTATATATTGGGAGACCACGATAGGCCGATATCCTTTATCCTTAGGAAGCCGTGTCTGCCACCCTATTGATCGCAATGCACTGAACACAACATTCAGCAAGATTGACTGCCATACGTAAAAGTATACTGCAATTTTGCGATTGGTTTGGTAATCCCTCTGTCTAGATTTCCAGAGTAGTCACTTTCGTTCCTTTTCAGACTCCTTAAAGGAAAAGGTCCATCTGAGCACTTGTCACTTCAGTCTCATTAAAAATCGAAGGCGACTAGTGTCACCTTTAGCTTTTTCTTGACTCTTACAAATTGTAAAAGCAAGTTGTGTCAGAGTGTCATAAAATTTATTTTAATCGAAATAAAATCACTATTTCCTCGTTGGTCTTAGGTTGAGAAAATGGAGTCCACCAATCAAGGATTTCCGCTTTGGGGGAGATGTTGGTGCTCCACATATGGCTACATTGTCCCTTTCAAGGCTCATAATTGGCCTGCCAGTATGGATATTCTCGACCTCTGTCATTCAAAATACTGTTATTCCTGAGCAATAAAATCAACAACTAGATGATACTGGATTTGTTCTCTCATCTTCTACTTCATTTGTTTCTCCCACTCCTTCTTCCTCTTCGCTTGGTGAAACTAGTAACACTAAAAACCAAGTACTGAGAAGAAGAAGAAAGAGAAGGAGAAGAAGAAGAAGAAGAAGAAACCAATGGCAAAAGGAGGCAACCATGCATTGCCTGGTGAAAATCCACACATTGCACCATCCAAACCTAAATCTCTGTGTGTCATTTGCAAAGGAGACCACTATCATCGAGATTGTCCTTGCATCCTGCGTGTCACGCCCCCAGGCCTACGGTAGTCTTCCAACCGCTCTTGGCAAGGTGTGACACCACTGAACACTTTCTTTTTACCAATACTAATGTTCATGGACTACGCCTAATTCACTTCCTCTTACTTAGTTTGTGTTTCGCAACCAAGTATTATTATGCATAACCATTATACTAATGAACACCCATACTCATTCATTATCAACAACAATTATAACAAGAACACAATTGCACAGTATAAAGGGAGGGGCAACTCCCTGAACAATGAGTCTGCCCGATGATAATATGTATATAACAATCTTTCTTCAATAATACAAGCTTACAAGTATTCTTGGAAAAATCCAAGTCTATACTTAGCCAATCTCTACAATGGAGGCAAACTACCTTTTACAACCTTTGTGCACACCTTGCACGGTGGGAGGGTGCTCACCCGAGTCACCAAGACACCCCCGTCAAGTCTCGGTACAGACTGCTCCTCGAACAACCCTTGGGCACACCTTGCCCAACCTTCGACTTAACTCCAAGTACATCCACCAAGTGTGCGACCTTCACAAGAAGTGCGCATGAGCTATGCGCATTACCTTCTATTTTTGCACACTAGTCCTTGAGCTCTATGCGAAGAGGCTTGTCCAAATTCATTGTTGTCAAATGATCCTCCAAATGCACCAATATATATGTGTTCAACGGTGGGTTGGTGGCTCCCTAGCTGACCACCAAATGTGAACTTACACACCCTTCAAAACGCCTTTGCATATGTCGGCTAGCCCTCCAACACCTCCATGCTTTGTTGGGTATAAACGTCCATCCAAATCCTTCCATCGTTTGCAAGTGTCGCAATGTTTATGTCTTTCGTTGCAAATGAACCAGCGTAACGTTGCATTTCCGTGTGCACTGACTCGCCTCGCACCCATGCCCGCGCCCACGTGCAGCCCAACTCCCCCGCGCGCCCGTCCACGTGCAGCCCGACTCGCCAGTGTACCCGCGCTCGCCCATGCACCTGCGCTCGCCCGTCGTGCGGCCTGACTCGCCCATGTGCCCGCGTTTTCCCGGCGCCCAACCATGTGTGTGTCCAAGGACCTTACATCCTCCTCCACCTAAAATCATTGTCGTCCCCGACAACATGTCACCCCGGTAGCCATCCACCAAGATCATCACTATCCATGATGTCAACTCCTCTACATACAGCAAACATCCCTGCAACATATGTAGAACTCCATCTCCATCATGCCTCACCTTAGTGACCAACTGCCACCAAGCTCTCCATACCAAGGCATACACCTCAATAGTATGTCAGGTATCAGATATCATCTTGATCCATGATCATCGACCCGTTTGCCACAATCTCCACTGCAACATCCCGTGTCGATCTCATCATTTGTCATCATGTGAACTTTTGTCAAGATACTCCAACAAGAGCTAACAAATGTCTATCATGTGCCAACATCTCATCCCAATAGCAACATCATCCTGTACACTGGATCCCCTCATGACTCAAGCTAGTTGGGTAGCTAATCCAACCATACGCCCAAACCATAAGAATGCACATTCTTCCATCACCACTAGTCGTTTCTCGAAACAACCTGTCACATTCTTGACTCATCAAGAATCTATGTCCATAAGTGCAAACCATGCTCAGGTCCATGGAAACCCCATCCATCTCATCTGCAACATGTCATGATGCTTGATGCCAAGCCATCCCTACATCATCAACCATACCTACTCAATATGCTTAGGGACTCACTGCCATGAGCAGCTAACAATGAGCCCCATCTTCTCACTCGTCTAATAAGATGTGGAGGGAGTAGAGCCTGAAGGCTCTCCCTCACTAATCAACTAAATCCATCTGTCAGGATCCTCAATCTCCATCCTCTGTAGATGAGTGACCCAATCCTCCTCTCGGACATTCGGCCTCACATATACCTCATCATCATCATCATCATCCTCAACTACTTCTAGCCTTCTTGACAAGTCCAAGATGCTATCTAAAAGTGACTTGATGACCAATGACTGCTCGGTAAGCTTTGCCTCAATAGTAGACAACCACTTACTCATGTCTCCCATTCTCTTCTCATCCTCCATTTGCATCACTCCTAATTTACAATCAGGTCTTGTCACTCCAATGGTTGGCACACCAATGGGTACATCTTCCCTTCCATCATAAATGTAGAGCTTCTTCAAATGTGGAACAATCATGGCATCAAATTGTTTCATGAATTCTATCCCCAATACAGATTCATAGTCATCAATCCACACTATAGTGAAGTCGACCTTCCCCGTCCATTCACCAAGTGTAGTGTCCACCCTTTCAGCTATACCAAGTACTTCAATAGGAGGAGAATTCACTGTCTTCATTTGTGCCTTTGCCGGTACAAATTTTAGTCCAATCCTTCTCACAATATCTTCACCCATGAAGTTGTGAGAAGCCCCACTATCCACCATAGTAAGCACATTAGCACCTCCAACCTTCATTCGAACATACTCCAATCTGTTCCTCTCAGGATCCCTCCTAGAGACCACCTCCGTAGTAGCAGAAGCACCGAGTATTTGCATCATCCCTACAGAAGCACCTTCATTTTTCGCATCAGATTGTGCAATAACAGCCACCTTTGGTCTAGAAGGACAATTCTTCACCTTCTGTGGTCCAGCACATATCCAACACTTCAAGGCTTTCTTCGTCTTCGAGCTATCATCTGATTTCAAAGCATCATCCTTCTTCTTCTTATCATTAGAAGTCTCATCATAATGCTCCACCAGCCTATCAACAGCAGCAAAAGCCTCCTCAAGTGTCCTAATCTTCTGCCTCTTCACTTCATTGTGTGCCCAAGGCTTCAACCCAATAATGAATTTGAACACCTTGTCCCTCTCTGCCATGTCAGCAAGTTCCAGAGTTGCACTTGCAAAGTCTCGTTGATATGCTTGTAGGCTCTCGGTCTGCTATATGTACTTAATCTTTGTCCTTGCTTCCCATGTTTCATCCTGAGGACTAAAATGGGTCTGCAAAGCTTTCTTCATGTCATCCTATGAAGTGATGTCATCAGCACTGCCATTGGCAATCTGGTCCATCCTCCTTCGCCACCACATCTTAGCATCCTTCGTTAAGAATTGAGTAGCTACCTTGACCTTTGTCTCATCATCAGATAGACCCAACCGTTCCATGTATTGCTCCATGTCCCATAGAAAGTTGTCAAGAGTTTTTGCATTCCTTGTGCCATCATAAGATTCCAGTTCCTTGACTTTCACATGAGGTACTCCTCCACCTGAGTTATGCCTCACGGCTTTCTTCAACACCACGATCTCATCCCTAGCTTCGTCAAGAGATTTCTTCAAGTTCACGATCTCTGCAAGACCCTGATCCCTTGCTTTTTCAATCTCCTTGACCCTTACTTCAAGTTGTATACACATAAGATCAGTGTACTCATGTTGTGTCCGAAGTTCATCAATCTCTTCCTTCATCTTCGTGTTGGCCTCTTGTTCTTGAGTGAACAAGTCTGTCTCCTTATCCCAGGAATTTTCCATAACCTCCATCCTCAACAACATCTTTTCCATAAGTGCTAGAGTAGCATCTTGTCCATGACTAGACCCAGCCTGAGATTCAGCCGCCATCTCTAACAGCTTCTTCCTCTTTTGCAATCTAGTTTCGACCATTCAACAACTTCACCAAGTTTCCTGCAACCTGAACCAACCCTTGTTCCACTTTTGTGGAACGATCTCCTTCACCTGCAAGTACCTGCTTCACCGTAACGAGCAACCCTGCTTACCAGCTCTAACCGAGCTCTGATACCAACTTCACTTTTGTGAAGTTGTGTAGCAGCTTCAACCTTCAATGCCTGAATCAGCTGCTCTAATACCAACTGTCACGCCCCTAGGCCTGCGGTAGTCTTCCAACCGCTCTTGGCGAGGTGCGGCACCACCGAACACTTTCTTTTTACCAATACTAATGTTCATGGACTATGCCTAATTCACTTCCTCTTACTTAGTTTGTGTTTCGTAACCAAGTATTATTACGCATAACCTTTATACTAATGAACACCCATACTCATTCATTATCAATAGCAATTATAACAAGAACACAATTGCACAATATAAAGGGAGGGGAAAATCCCTGAACAATGAGTCTGGCCGATGATAATATGTATATAACAATCTTTCTTCAATAATACAAGCTTACAAGTATTCTTGGCAAAATCCAAGTCTATACTTAGCCAATCTCTACAATGGAGGAAAACTGCGTTTTACAACCTTTGTGCACACCTTGCACGATGGGAGGGTGCTCACCCGAGTCACCAAGACACCCCCGTCAAGTCCCGGTATAAACTGCTCCTCGAACAACCCTTGGGAACACCTTTCCCATCCTTCGAATCAACTCCAAGTACATCCACCAAGTGTGCGACCTTCACAAGAAGTGCGCATGAGCTATGCACATTACCTTCTATTTCTGTGCACTAGTCCTTGAGCTCTATGCGAAGAGGCTTGTCCAGATTCGTTGTTGTCAAATGATCCTCCAAATGCACCAATATATATGTGTTCAAAGGTGGGGTGGTGGCTCCCCAGCCGACCACCAAATGTGAACTTATACACCCTTCAAAACGCCTTTGCATATGTCGGCCAGCGCTCCAACACCTCCATGCTTTGTTGGGTATAAACTTCCATCGCAATCCTTCCATCATTTGCAAGTGTCGCAATGTTTATGTCTTTTGTTGCAAATGAACCGGCATAACGTCGCATTTTCGTGTGCGTTGACTCGCCCCGCGCCCACGTGCAGCCTAACTCGCCCGTGCGCCCGCGTGTAGCCCGACTCACCCATGTACCCACGCTCGCCCATGCGCCTGCGCTTGCCCGTCGTGCGGCCCGACTCGCCCGCGCGCCCGCATTTGCCCGGTGCCCAATCGTGTGTGTGCCCGAGGACCTTACACTCCGGATCCTAAGGGATTGGTCTTCCCATTTGCACAATCCAGTGTCTTCAACCTCTCACGATCATGGTGAGAGTACACCATCAACTAGTGAAAATGAACTCAATGGACAGAAAGGAAGATCTAAATTTCCTTGTAGGTTGTGTAAAGGTGATCATGCCCTCCACCATTGTCCCTTCATGGATGAGGCTAAAAGAGTCTTGGATAACCATCCTGCTTCACCACAACAACTTCCTCCTGGATACAAGAAACTCTTACCAAGTCCATCGCTAGTTGGAAATCTGACTGACACACCTCTGTTTTCGGTCGAACCATAATCATTGAAGATAATCTCTCTGATTGTAGACCAGACCAAAGTCAATAGGTCGAGACGGCAGTCGACCTAGTCTTGTCTTTAGAAGGTCCATCTTTAGATGATACAGTCTCCAAAGAGAATGAGAACGGCACCGTTCAAATTCTTTTTGTTAACATAGATTTAGATGAACATGGTGTAAATCTACCCATTCCTTTACCAAAAGAAGGAAGTTCATCAGAGATTCATCTGACGGTTTATTTGGTCCCTCCTCCAAGCAATCTAGTCATTTCGTTCGATTGGAATCTACTAGTGAGACCCCACTTACCATCCAATGTATCATTCTAAATCATAGTACAAGCTTACAGAATGATCATGGCTGGCACTATCATAGATGAAGGGGCTTTCGTGAGTATCCTTTCCTCAACTGCTTGGAAAGCGCTTGGTTCGCCATCACTTCTGCCTGAGATTCGAAATATTTCAGGCTTCAACAAAGGAACCAGCCGACTGTTAGGGATCCTTCCAAAATTGCCTATAAATTTGAGAAGGAAAACTGTTCATCTAAACGTGATGGTAGTCCAAGGACCTCTAGATTACAATCTACTCCTTGGGCGTGACTACATTTACAGCATGGGAGCTATTGTTTCCTCACTCTTGCAGGTGATGTGTTTACCGTATGAAGGTAGAATGGTCTGGCTCGTTGACCAGCTTTCATTCCCCAGTTCAAACACGGCTACTAGTCAAATACCATCCCTAGTTAGTCCTTTTGCACAATGAATGTCTCATCAATCTCTAGTCCATCCACCTGATGATCGCGAGTGATTCGGTGAATGTGACTAAGCCCAGGGGGCATGCGCCCTGGTCTGCTTCAGCAGGAAAGCCCCAGATATAAGGTAGGTTTCTGCGTAGGATATATGACTAGTATGACACACCCGTCCATATAGGAAAATGGGATTAGACTGGAAAAGGATTCCCTTGTCAAAGGTTATGTGACTGGAAGCTCCCACCATTCACCTTTGTTTATTTCGATGGATAGAGCTGAGGAAGTGTTTTCTCTGCTCGACAGACGAAATAATCTTGCTTTGGTGCAAGAACTTCCATACGATAACCTAGAAACCCTACTTCTCTTTATACCCGGGGGCATGCAAACCTTTTGTATGCAAGTGAAAAGCGACCAGCGTAACTCTAACCTCATAGTTTTTACTAACTTCAATTGCTTGAGTTAGGTGATTGGTCTGATCAACCATTCACCTTTGCAAGGGCCGATGACACCGGCAAAGTAAAGGAGATGTTTCCCACTGAGAAACTATCCTACCTAACCTTAGTAGTTTTTTAACCCCTAGGATAGTAGTTGGTCATTCCTAGCTTGCATACGAAAGGCTCCGGAACAAAGTTTCGCATGGGGCAAGCTCCCTAAAAGATGAACCTACTAATGAGAGACATCCTTATTGTATGACTGGCACGAGCGGGTTTACGCAAAGTTCAAGATCGTTAAAAAATAAACCTAGCAATGAGTATATGTTTCCCCAGAGTTCAAGCTCATTAAAAAATGAACCCAGCTTTGGTAAATAGCCTTTGTGATCGCATTGCTATCAGCTTTTGAGCCTTGGTTGTGTTTTTACCATCACCTCCACTTTTTAGCTGATCATATGCCTCCACTTGATTGTTTACCCTTTTGAGGAACAGTTGCGATGTGTGATTCTGTTAGCCACCTTCTTTCTATTGCCATGATTGAAAAATTCCAAATCTTACCTGGAACGAGCTACTACTAGAAAACATCACTCGTTCTTCAAAAATGACTCTCTTTTAAGCTCTGTTTAGACTCGTAAAATATAAAAAGATTGTCGAGAAATTGGCCTCTCCATCTCGTTAAAGTGATTGGAAGTGCCATCCCTCCTCTATATTTTAATATTTTTGAACCTGAGGGATCATTACACAAAAATATCGAGCGCTTGTCTTTTTCAGCTCGCTAAAGTGATTGGAAAATTCATCCCTTTCATATTATTTTATACCTTTTCAGACTTAAGGGATTATACTACAAAGAAGGACTACTGGATTTTCCTTTCCATCTCTTTTCAGACTCTCTAAAATTGAAAAGGACTGATTTATCTTTTTCGTTAAACTCATTAAAACAATAGCGACAAACTTGTCCATGCAGACAAGAGCGAGTTTCACTGTCACTAGGCTCGCTAAAACATAGCGACAGGTTTGCTCGAAGGGTAAATTATAGAATAAGCATATGTTATCCTCCTCAAGCTTGACAAAAATAAAGAGGTACTGGTCAACAACGACTGGGGAAAAATGGAAGAAAACTTGAATAACTTCATTGGTAACAGGTCGCTCTTGAACATGACACTTTCAATCCATCACCATGATTGAGTCAGGTTGGGTTATTCCGTTCACTCGTCATATCACCATTGGTCCTCCGTACCATCCATTTTTGGGGTTAACAATACCAATCCATTTCAGTGTCACCAATATGTTCAAGAGAAGTCGCTCAGGGAATTCACCAACCTAGCTAACGCCTCATCCATTGCAATACCTTCACGCTTCATTCTTTCATGACCGCCACCCTGAACCTTGTATCATCAAATTGTTTTCACCTCCACAAAATCATTTGCTCCATTTCGTGTCGTAGATGTGGGATTCATTAAGGCCCTCCTACGATAGGTCACTTCTTGTCGACATCAGCTCATTATCCAAGAAGTTGACTTAGGAACAACCCTTTCAGTGCTTTGAAGCTTGCATGCCTCAATGGCAAGTTTCTCACTTCCGGTGACATGTTTACATCAATGGCCTTGATGGAAATATTTCACGTGGTGTTCGACACCAAGTCCCATATTCACACCACGTGAATTGTACTATAGTAACTTAAGGGTCATTATCATTATCGATGATTCCTCTTGCACCTGTTAACAGCTTACATCATTAGCTGGTAATCAGGTGATGTATTTCCATGTTCGACACCAGAACATCTTTTCACATGGATCGACTTGTAGTTCAGGCAAAGATTGAACGAGTTTGAAGACCCCAGATCTAGTTTCATCCATCTGGGCTACGATATATTCAAGAAAATAAAGACATCAAATGTACTCTATAGCAGCACACATAATCGTCGAAGCCAAGGGATGATGGCTCTACCTGAATCATGAGTCTACCACACAGACGATTGTCTGTCCTATGTACATGAAAATGAATTTATAAAGCTGAGCATGGGAATGCCCGCCTTAGCTAGATCATGAAAATATTATGAAGACAATATAGGGCATTGTATCTTATTACAGGTCACCTTCCAATGCGAAAAACCTTGGATCCTCATGATAAAGCATTTCACCAGACATCATAAGATTTATGACCTCATGCTTTAGAGGGCAACTGTTATAGACATATTTGGGCACTGCAACCCCAATCACATATGTCCATAAACCAAGGGATTCTAAGCACCTAAAAGTTTTGTTTCATACCCTAAAGGAATAAGGTCAACTAATTACATCATTTCCCAGAAGTTCTCCCTGAAAAACTACTCAGAACTGGTCTAAACTGGACCATACAAACTTCTCCATGCTGAGGGTGCGATGCATCTCACCTGTAACACTCAAAGGGTGCGATGCATACTAAAAGGCCCTTCTGTAGGGTGCGATGAGCGAGAGCAGACAAATGGGAGAGGAAGTTTGCTAGGTGGAAACCTAGAGAATCTTCTAGAAACTGCTCATATGACACTTGCCTCTCTGAATTTGCCCAGGGATGAGTAAGAGATCATGAAATCTCCAAGTGGAACCAAGAACTATTAGTGAAATGACACTAATAAAAATCCCAGAAGCTGACTCACCCACCTGCAAATATCTATATATGGATCCCTCATCCTAGAGATCCAAAGGCTGGAATTTTGTATTTTGTAAGGAAGTGCTATTGGTTTCTCTGTGAAACATTGTATTGTTGGGTGATCTAGCT
The DNA here is from genome assembly GCA_031772625.1 of Pinus tabuliformis. Classification (NCBI taxonomy): domain Eukaryota; kingdom Viridiplantae; phylum Streptophyta; class Pinopsida; order Pinales; family Pinaceae; genus Pinus; species Pinus tabuliformis. The sequence continues at coordinate 1,755,407,751 of CM062817.1, read as the reverse complement.
TTTCATGAGGTGAATAGGACTTTCATGTTGGGAGGATGGCGCTGGATCAGATAGCTTGGTTGTAATCCTCTCTTCTACTACTTCTATCAATAAAGCTATTTGAGTTTTCCTCCATATACTTGTATATCTCTGAATCTTGTATTTATATATGCATTTGTTTGGTTAATATACATCTAATACTATATTGTTTATGGTTATAGATCTCTATGCTTTGATGGTATTTTGCTACTTTGACTCTACAAGTGTTCTTTGAAGTGGACAAGTGAGAAAGGAGGGGTGAAATCTCTATCAAGGGAGAGAGGAAACAAGCAAGGAGACTAGCGAAGGACTGAGGTTGGTACTCTCTGCTTCTCTCTCATCTATCTCTCATAAAAGAAAACACAAGTAACTTTGGTTTGTTTGTTTCTAAGATAGCTACCCGTCTTAGTGGGACTAGCAGCTCTAAACGAACACTAGTTTTCCCGATAACACTTTTCCTGTAGCTGCCTCTTCAAAATAAATGCTTCATTTTTTGCCTGGGATTCTTTTTCCTGTTGCTGTTTTAGTAATGTCTCACTGTCTACCTGGGGTTCCTCTTTCTGTTGTTTTCCTTTTAAGATTGATAGCTCATTTCCTCCTTGAGGTTCCCTTTCTTGTAGCTGCTTCTTCAACATTTCATTTTATTCCTCCAATTGAGCTCTTCTGATGCTTTCTGTATGCCTGACCATGCTCAATTATTTTCCCATCTCTCTCAACTTGTTTTCCATGTGCCCAATGTCTTCTACCCTTTTTATTTTGTAATCTGCATCCATGTATGGGTCCTAACTCTTTCCTTTTCCAGCTTGAAGAAAAGAGGCACTGCAAACTTTTGTGGGATGATCTTCCAACCTTCCATAAAGTTGTAGTAGGAGCCTAAGTTAGGCTGAGGTCCAAGCTCTGGTATTTCTTTTTCCTTATCTTCCTCCTGGGTCTGTTCTTCTGCCTTCTTTTCAAGTTTTTCAGTTTCATTGAGCTTTTCCAATGTCTCCTGTAGAGAGGTCTGCACCTCCTGTAGGATTGCCTTAGAGTCCATTAATTTGATCCTTTCTTTCTAGGTAGAGGTCTTAGGGCTCCCTCTTTCATAAGATATGGAGATTTTGGAGGGAGATTCCTCCTTTGTTACAGCAGGTACATCCTTAATGATGATGGGCTCCTTTGAAGGTGGATGAGGCTTCCCCATCTTGATTCTGGTGCTCTTTTGAGCTTTGAAGTACATAGATCGTTGTCTTTTTCTTTTCCATTTTCGCTTGGCTGGAGTACTAAGTGTAGCAAGAACAGTTCTTGCTTCTCTTTCTAGTGTCTCAAGAGACACCTCTTCTTGTTGTTTTTATTCTTCTTCATCTGTTGTTTTGCCCATGTCTACTATCTCTAATTTGTTTCTACTATCTCTGGTGTTGTTTTCTCCTCTACTTACTGAGTTTCTGCCTTTCCTGTGGTAGCCTTTTTCTGAGCTGTCTTGAGCTTCCTTTTTAGTTTTTGTCCTCTTACTTTTCTCTGTTGTGGTTTTCCCTTTTTCTACTTTTGTTTCTATTTTCTTCTCTGCTTTAGGTTCATCTGTGGTGGTGTCATGCTCCTCCTCTCCTCTCTGTTTTTCTTCTTTTTCTTCTTCCAATTGAATATTCTGTGCTTCTTCATGGATTTCCTTCTCAGGTTCCTCTTTTTGTTCCTCCTCTTCACTTCCAAATGGACTAAGGTCATCAGTGAGAGTTTTTATGTCATCTTCTTTAGTCATGTTCCTGAAAATCTCCTAGGCTATAGGGATTGTGTAAGTGTGGAGGGCATCCTCCACTAGTAATTTAATGAGCCCATGGTGAACCAGTTGGTCTGGAACCCCTGCATTCAATTTAGTGCTACACTCTATCAAGGATTGGAGGAGAAAATATGAAAGACTGAGTTTTCTAGCTGCAAGTATGTTCATGCCATATCTTAGTTCATGTAACAATATAAAATGATAACCATAGACTATACTATATCTTCCTTCAAAGGAGATATATTTCATAATCTGATAGCTAACCTCACCCCATGGATAAGGTATGTCTGTCCCTTGATCCCATTCTTATCCTCCATGGGATGTTCATCAGGCTAGAAAAAGGTCTTCTTAGCAACTTGACCTAGTGGTTTTTCTTCTTCGCTCCAGGGAGCCCAAGTGGAAGACTTGTAATTCTTCTGATGAACTCTAGTGTAAGTTCTATGGTTAGACCCCTGAAACTGATTGTAGCATGGGTTTTTGAATGGGGTCTTAAAGCTAATAAAAATTCCTCTATGACTTCCTCATCATACCCATGAATCTTCTCAAAGAAAGGCATCCAATTTTCCCTGGTAAAGAGGGCCACCACTTCTGGATTTCATGCAATTTAGTTGAATTTAGAGGCGCCTTCCTCATAAAACCCCTTGTCGTGATGTTTAGTGACTGCTAGAAATTCTCAGTTGAGGAGGGAGACAACAAATTTCAAACTCGGAAATAGAGGAACAGCTGAGGTTTTCTTTTGGAACCAGAGAGAGTTTTTCGTGTTTCTTCTTTTTAAAAAAAACAAATGGTAACTTTCCTGCCCTTCAAACTCTATTCTCAACCTTAATTTACTTCTCAGGCTATTTGAGGAAATCAATATCTTAAAAAAAAAAAAAAAACACAGAGAGTAAGACAGTATTTTTCTTTTCAAAAGGTAAGCAGACCACCCAATGCAAATTCACTATTTTACAGGCTTAATTTCCTATGGTTGCATCATTTCTTTACACATAAGAATATCACGGAGGAGAAAGAGACCGAATTTCAGTGCAGAGTGTAAAATGGAGAGACTGTATATATTTCAAGAAAACACAGACTAACTTTTGTTCACACTTTTCCTTTCTTTTCAACTCAATACTTCACTTCAAATCCCACCAACTTTTGTAGATATATAAAATGTAAAGTGGGTTTCACTGAGCCTATCTTTTTCAAGCTCGAATTTGGCATAAAATCCCGAATTTTCCCTCTACAGAACTGCTCACTGGCCTTCCTGTAGAAAGGCTCCTATAGACTGTGTTTCCACTCCTGTAAAGTGCAATAATGCTCCTATAGAGCCCGATAAGCAGAAGGGTTTTGAAATTGATAGAGAGTGACTGTTACGAGGTTCTAAAGGTGGTAGGTAGGTTGTCACAGTCGATAACTCATCAATGCAAATGAAAACAAAGGTGGCAGACGCTTCAACTACAACATACTTAAGCTTACGGGAGTGTTTTGCGGTGATAAGGTGAAGCAGTAGGAAGGGTACATTATCCCCATCTGGACTGTTGGTCCCTACTCCAGTGCCATTAAGATACTTCATACCACCTGCCCGCAATCACTTCCATCATTCCCTTTATACGCCACCGCCACTACCTGTTTTGAGATCTTCTTCCCGAGTTGATTGAACACACGTGCCGATTGCACTCATTGAACGTTGTTTGAATTGGACGAGGCGCTGAGTGAACTAGATGAGGGATGCTGTTTGAACTGGACCTGTGTGGCCAGTTAGCTATCCACTGACTTTGTTTAATCGCAACCATCTCAATGGTTCATGCAGTTTTTAAATTATACTCATGCAACAGAGGAATGGGTTTCGTCAATTACCTATTAGTCACTATCGTGTTGTTGCATGCTCAGACTTTGGCACTCTATTCATGGATTTTTGCTGTTGTTGGCGCTCGTGGCTTCTGAAATGGTGGCTTGGCTATCTCATGCTGGTGATCTTTGATCAGGAATGACTCCTTGCACGTTGTATACACCTGTGGCTACACTGACCCTACCTCTGGAGCTTGTTTTTTTAAAAGGATCAGCTGTTACAAGAATCCTGCAGGATTTCCTGTAAATTCTTCTCCCTCTAAAATTTCTGGGTGATGTTTGAGTAGGTACTGGAGAGATAGCTAAGGAAGGTTCTAAAGGAAAACAAAGAGCAACTAGTATGCACTAGGTAAGAAATAAGTTAAGGATGTTGTTGTTTTATTCTTCATCATTTAAAAAAAAACAAACAAAAGCAACAGAATTTCTGTGTTTTCTGTGCAGGGATGAAAGAAGCGAGTGGAAATGCAGTGGTGCAGGTATGGAATGGAGAGTTGGGGGGATGAATGGTGGGAAGGAGGTTCACAGGCCTTCTGAACAAATTTATGGCCCTATAATTCTTTTCTAAACTTGATTTCGAGCTCTTTGTGATTTCTATAGGAGCCTCCTGTAGAATGCACAGAGCTTCTTGTAGGATGCATTATTTCCAGAACAAGTGAGACCAGGGCCTGGAAAAATACAATGGCGATGGAGAAGTGATCTATCAGGGGTGTATTTAGCCTAGCCATGTCCCCTTTTCTTCTATGACCCTCTTGCAATCTATAATGCATTCAAAAGAAGTTAGTTTTTTTGTTTTTTCTTTTTTGCTCTGTTTTTTTTTTTTTTTTAGAGTTGGGGCACTTCCAAGAGGCTTTCACCCTCACTACCTACCCTGGGTGCCTCCAGGAGGTTTTCACCCAGGGATCTTTTATTCTCTTTTTTCCTATTTTTTCTTTTTCTGTTTTTGTTTTCTTTTTTTCTCTTTTTTTTGTGTTTAGGGTGTGGGTGGAGTGGAGGCAGAGACCTGCTCCACTACCAACACTATTTTACTTAGATTCTCAATGAATTCTTGCTTGGAGAGGGGCTTCCTATAGATCTTAAACCTATGCCTATTGACGAGCATGGGTATGGCTTCTTCATCGATGGTCCAGATCAGAACTGAACCATTGTCATTGCAATTTTCTACTGTGTACGGCCCAGCCATCTTGTCCTTAGTTTTCCCTTGAAATCTTTATATCTTGAATCATATAGTAGTGCCCAATCTCCTTCCTGGAATTTTTTTTCTTTGAGGTGTCTATCATGTTATATTTTCCTTTGAAATTGGACTACCTCTGAGTGGAGAAGGGCCTGCAATCTCTGTTCATCCAATCCATTTAGCTGAAGTAACCTTTCTTTTTGTGCATGGCTGAGATCTAGATCTAGCTGAGCTGCCATCCTTAGTGTGTTATATTCAAATTCTATTGACAACAAAGCCTTCTTCTCATAGACCAGCTCATAGGGTGTGAACCCTATGGTGGTTTTCTGAGTGGTGTTATAGGCCCAGGTGGCATCAACTGATCGATCTACCTAATCTTTTCTGTTACTGCTCACTACCTTGGTAAAAATCCCTTCCAAAGCTCTGTTAGTGACTTCCACTTATCCATTTGCTTGAGGATGATAAGGTGTGAAAGTTTTGTGCTTAATTTTGTGATGTGCGAGTGGGTCTTCAATCAGATTGGAGGTAAACTGACCCCCTTGATCTATGACTAATTCTCTTGGATAGCCAAACTTGCAGAAGATATCCTCTCTCAAAAACTCAGCTACCTTCTCTTCTGTTGCTACCTTTATCACCTTTTTTTTGCCCATTTTATCAGATAATTAATGCACATAATGATGTAAGATTTTCATTTTGAAGGAGGGTTGATAGGACCCACAAAGTCCATGCCCCACTTCTCAAATGGCTCAAAAGTCACTTGAGGTTGTAGGGGCATCTCATCCCTTGGAGTAGGTTCCCCATCCTTTGACATCGGTCACATTGGTTGATATATCTCCTTACATCTTGATGAAGAGTGGGCCAATAGTAACCTACTTGCAGAATTTTGAACGCAGTCCTCTTTGCTGCAAAATGGCCCCCACAGGGCCCATCATGACAGGTTGGGAGAATGTCAAAAACTTCCTCCTCCCTGACACATCTCCTCAAAATCTAATCTGGGCCAAGTTTGAAGAGATTTCCCCCAATCCAAGTGGATATGGTACTTTTTCTCACGATCTTGCTCTTCTCTTTTGAGGACAAGTGTGGCGGGAACTGTGCTGAAACCAAGTAATTTGCTATATCAGCAAACCATGAAGAGAGTACTGAGATAGAAAATAGGTGTTCATCTGGCATTCGATCATCCACCATTCCTTCTTCACCTACAGGCAGATCTAGTCTAGACAGAAAATCAGCAACAACATTTTCCTTACCTAGCTTATTAACAATGGTTAAATCAAACTACTGCAATAAAAGTAACCATCTAATAATCTGAGCATTCACTTTTGGTTTGTTCATTAAATACCTAATTGCAGCATGATCAGTATGTAAGAATGTTTGATAGTTGGTGATGTACTGTCTAAACTTATTTAGGGAATGGACTACAGCTAAGAGCTCCTTTTCGGTTATAGTGTAGTTTAATTCTGCCTTGGACAAGTTTTTACATACAAAATATATGGCATAAGGTAGCTTCTCATCAATTTTCCCTAAGGCTTATCCTATCACTTTGTTCAAGGCATTTGTATGAATGTGGAAAATTAGCGCCCAGTTTGGACCTCTCAAAATTAGGGCTGTCACTAGTTTACTTTTCAAGGTATCCAGAGCCTCTTGACAGTTGCCGGTCCATATGAATTCAACATCTTTTCCCAAAAGACCAAACAATGGAGAGGCTAGCTTACTAAAATCCTTAATGAATCTTCTATAATACCTTGTTAATCCTAGGAAACTCCAAACATCTCTTACCTTTAGAGAAGGTGGGACCCTTTGGATGATAGCAATTTAGTTGGGATCCACCTACAATCCTTGTTGAGAAATTGTATGACCTAGCATAGTCCCTTCAGTCGTCAAGAATTTGCATTTTTCAGGACTAAGGGATAGGTTCATTTCTATGCACTTGTCTAAAACTTTTCCTAGGTTAGTCAAAGCTTCCTGGAAGTTAGAACCATAAGGGGTAAAGTCATCCATATAGATTTCCACTGAATCATGAACCAGTTCAGAAAATATACTCAATATTGCTCTATGGAAAGTGGTGAGAGAATTGCGCAACCAAAAAAGAAGGACCCGGTATGCAAAGGTACCCCAAGGACAAGTGAAAGTGGTCTTATCTTGGTTTTTCGGGCTGATTTGGATTTGGTTGTACCCGCTAAAGCCATCTAGGAAGGAGAAGAACTTCTTCCTTACTAGGCCATCTAACACTTGATCTATGAAAGGCAAAGGGAAATGGTCCTTCTTGGTGGCCTTGTTTAGTTCCCGATAATCGACATAGATTCTCCACTTCCCATTTTTCTTTGGCACTAGCACCAAAGGAGAGACCCATTCGCTATCAGTGATAGGGTAGATGAATCCTGCATCCAACAACTTTTGCAGTTCTTCTTTGACAATGTCCTTAAGGGCTGGATTCATCCTCCTTTGAGGCTGCCTAACTAGTTTACAATCTTCTTTAATGTAAATGTGATGATTACAGACTGAAGGGTGGACTCCCTTCATCTCCTTATAGCTCCAAGCAAAAGCATCCAACTGGTTTCTCAATAAGCTACATAGTTCTTTCTCATGAGAGGTGGATATGGATGAGTTGACCTTCAAGGTTCTTTCTGAGTTGAATTCCACCTTCTTAACTCAAAGAGAGGTCGGTTAAGCCACACAGAGATCAACTAATGGATTGGCTTAGGTTTCTTCCACCAGCTCTTCTAATGACAATACACTGGGGGTGGATTTTGAATCATGTTTTCAATAAGATCATCCTAGGTTTGTGGGCCCCCCACGGTAGCTTCTACTACACACAATGGTGCGGAATAGACTTCATCCTCATCTTCCTCCTCCAACCAGAGAGGTAAATCATGTTTTAACAACAATTGGGCAGGAGGATATAGGACTAGCTGCTTGGACATATGCCCATTCTTGATTGTCATTTTCCTAGCCCGTTAACTAATGTAGGTATCTCCCGTAGCCAACCAAGGTCTTCCTAAGATGAGAGGATACCTAGTGAGCTTTACCTTTGGTTGGAGAACCAGGAAATCAGCAGGGTACTCCCAAGAATCGATGGAGACCATTACATCTTCCACAATCCCTTCAGGGGTCACGGTGGAGTGGTCTGCTAACTGTAGTACGGTTGTGGTCTTTCTCAGGGAGCCCTAAAGGTTGAGCTTGAGCATAGTGTCCCTAGTCATCACATTAATGGCAGCCCCTAGAAAAATCAGGGTATGGGGGATTATGGTGCCATTGATGTGGACATTGACTACAGGACTTCCAAGGTCTAGATATTTCAGATAGATTACCTACCCCAACATCAGGTCGGATAGTTGTCCTATGACATTGATAGTTGGAGCCTCTCTCCTACGCCTGCCTGGGTGCCTGAAACACTTCTCCTTGATCATCTTGTTGTATATAGTCACATCCTTTATGGATTGGAGAAGTGGTATCTTGACTCATAACTATTTCAATTCTCTGAGAAGTTCAGTTTCTTCTAGCGTCGGTTGTGTGGTTCTAGTTAATCTCTCAAGAAAGGGTGGAATGGCCTTTAGTTCACTTTCCTATTTTTCTTCTTCATCCTCCTTAGGGGTAGGTTGGTTATCTGGGATAACCTTCCCCGATCGTAGGTTAATCTCCTGAATCTCCACAACATAGGCTCGACATGATGTTTCTCCACTATATACCTGCTGGGCCTATCTGTTATTGGGGTTTGGGTTCGGTTGAGCAGGTATTTGAGCTTGCCTTGGTGGAGCAGGAGGCAATGGTTGTGATTGAGCAGGTGGTGGAGGAAAAAGTGTGGGAGGAGAGTTGTACTAGGGCCTCCACCCCTGATGAGGTGCATTCCACTAAGGCTGTGGCTGAGCATAAGAGTGAAACAAATGAGCGACTGGTTGGGCATGGTATTGAAATTGATATGACCAAGGAGGGAGTGTGGACTGGGAAGGATGAGCAGGGGGACCCCAAGAAGGCATGGAAGTGGCTTGATTGGTGTTGTAATAGGTCTCGAATGTCCCTTGTATTCCCTACTGGTAAGGTCTAGGCCCATGTGGCCTCCTTTGGTTCATGAAATAGAGTGGTTTAGTGGCTCCTTCAGCCCCCTAATATGCAACTTTAAGTCTAGGAAAGGAAGGTCACTCATTCATAGAATGGTCTTCTTCATAGACTGAACACACTTCTATAGAGTTCAATGGACATTCGTTCTAAGGATGCCTTCTAGTGCACCTAGGACAAAAGATGGCCAAAGCCCTCTCGGATTCCTCTTGTTTTCTTTTGATATGCAAGGTATCCATTTGCATGGCAAGAGTCTGTCTCATCTCACTCTTGAAATCTTCGAGCCGATTCTCAAATTCACTTCTAAGAGATTAACTGGATGAGGATGTACTGGCTAAAGGTTGCCTTCCCATACCTCTCTTTCTGGCTGCCCTAGAATGGTTTCTAAAAACAGTCTTTATGTCATCATAAGGTAGTTGGTAGATGTCTCCCCGAGCTAGAAAATGGAGGGTATCTAGAAGGTCTTCAGGGACTCCTCTGAGCAGGACCAACTTCAGAGCTTTAGGCTCAAGTGTGCACCTGGTCCTTTTATCATTGAGCTAAAACCTCTCTTCATAGTGTTCTAAGGATTCATCACTTCCCATGGTCATTTGGAAGATTTCTTCCTTGGTATCCTTTGATCTATAGTAGTCCCGGTATTTGTTGTTAAAGGCTTGCTGCATCTGAGCTCAAGTTGTGATGCTGTTTCCAGGTAACCCCATGAACGAGTGCAATGCTACATCATTGAGGGTCGAAGGAAACAGTTTCAACTTCTGCTTATCTTTTGCATAGTCATAGGTTCGACAGAGAACAACAAATTCAAATAAGAAGGTATGAGGATCTTCGGTAGTCAATCCATGGAAGTGAGGTAAGGCTGAAGGACTTATTCTTTTCATTTTAGTGTCCCCATTGGTCTCTCGAATAGGAAAGGTACCCTCTATTTTTTCCCCATTTCCTCTAACATTTTCATTTTCAGTCATGGTCTCAGGGGGAATGGTTTCTTGCTCTTCTTATGCTATAAGATCTTCGTATATCTCTGGTGGTTCACCAATAGGTTCTTCTGGATCACTACCACCAAAGAAGAGAGAAGGGTGACTTAGTGATGTGGTGGGGGTGTTGGGTAGGAATTTTCCTGAATTGTCTCTCTTCCTACGAGGCATGAAAGGAAATCTCTTTTCGGGTGATTTTTGTTTCTTTCCTACTTGTATTTGCAAAACTGAAATAGATTGAACAATAATTTGCAACTACTGAAATAAACTTGCTGAAATGAAATTACAGAATTGAAATGAAAGCATGGAAATGACTAATCTACTTTGCTAGAATGGAAATTGCAAAATTGAAATGAAAGAAGGAAATGACTAATCTACTCTTGCTGAAATGGAAATTGCAGAATTGAAATGAAAGCAAGAAATTCCTATTCTACTCTTGCTGAAACGGAAATTGCAGAATTGAAATGAAAGTAGGAAATGCCTATTCTACTCTTGTTGAAACAGAAATTGCAGAATTGAAATGAAACAACTACTCTATTTTTGCTGAAATAAACTACTTAGCAGAATGTTGCAGTAGAAAATAGAAGAATAGCAGTAATCACAAAATACTCTGATGCTTCCTTGGAAACGGCACCAAAAATATGGTGAGCACGAGTATTACAGCAATAATGCTGCAACTCGTGGGGCTCCCTACTTTACTTTTTATGAAGGCAGTAGTTCGTAACAAACTTGGAAGCGACAATGTTATATGCACAAGTACTAGCTCTTACTGCACACTGTCACTTGGTTAACTCGCACAAGATTACTAGGAGCTTAAGCCAACTTCTATAATTTCTTAAAAGAAGATTTTAACTGTGATGAAAGAAAGCTAACTCTAAAGAGGCTATTCTATTTGCAAAAAGAGAAGGAAAACTAAAATGAAACGCAAACCCTAGCAAACCCTAACAAACCCTAGTTTACCCACTAAACCTAATTTTGAAAAAAGAGATGGAAACTAGTGAAACGAGTGTCAGTGACTACTGAAAAGGTAAATTGCATTTATTCACGCTACTTCTGAAAAGAAATGAGAAGAAATCATCTTTTTGTGCTTTAGAGTATTTTCATGTGAAATTATTATGCTTGTGATTTATCTGGTTGTGATTGTGCAGCGGTGTGGTGGCGAAGGGAGATGGAGTTGGTTTTTGCAGAGGTGGTGGAAGGTGTGGAGAGGTCCTAAGAAATCCCTAGTACCCTTCTCAAGACTTCCATAGTGATCGGACTTCGAAAAATTACTCACAGGACATTCTACAGGAGGTTGCACAGGATCTACACGAGGATCTACAGGAGGAGACCGAGAGCTATTTTTGGAATTTTGAAGGCAGAAAAATGATGGGAAAGGGAGAACTGAAGGATTGATGAAAGAGTTGAGGTGTCTAGCACTTGTCAAGGAAGGCCAGGGACAAACGTGATGGTTGGATTTGTTCAAATGGCAAGAAACCAGCTTTATGGAAAAAAAAATGCATAAATTAGGGTAGATTGGTGAAATGTTCCGAATAAGTTGGGAAATATATGAGAAGTGGGCTGGTGCTGGCTATTATATGGATATATGGTGAGCTGAGATGTCCTGCAAGAGATCTACACATTTATTTATCAAAACTGACCAAAGAACGAACTAACTATACCACGAAAACAAAGTTTTTTCTAGCTTGACCTAGTTTTTGACCTACAAATAGAAAATGTTGAACAATAACCTATGAACAGAAAAGCATGCAGAGAGATATATGGTAAAAGAACAAGAAATGATCTAAGCAACTAAATCTGAACCAATATCAATCTTTCCAAATCAAGTTATTGCACTAGCACTTGCATCGAAGAGTAAAAACTGTGTTTTTGGTGGTAGCAGTAGTGCCTTGACCTCAAATCATAGTCCCAGGAAGGGAGAAAGGAGATCAAGGCCTGTTGTTAACCTTTTTGAATCTTATTCTGTCACTACAATAACCTACTTGATTAACTGAAACAAAACAACTATACTAACCATCAAAAGCAACCTAATCTAACAAAGGAAAATGAATCTATGTAACAGAAATTAACTCATGAATTGAAGCAATGACATATAAGTACACAGTAGGAGGTGCTAGGAAGATTGGGTTGTGCCCTAACCCGAGAGCTTCAGCCCTCTGAAAGAGATTAGTGCTGGCTCAAAATTTGTTTCATCTTCATTATCAAAAATAGCAGCTACATTACATAAACTGTTCTAAAAAAGGAACTCGAAATGAGCTGAACACAATGCTGCACAAAAGTGCGAAAATCTACTAATAACTGGCTAACTTATTGAGGCTCTAAGCCTCCTTATTTATACAAATGGAGTCCTCCAATAGTCCTCCTAAAATCAAGGAACTTCGCTTCCTAGATCTGGAGATAAACAAGAGTCCTACTTTACTTGCTCAGCTGCCCCTTGGAATCATCAATGTGGACCTTTGTGCTCCAAGTTGCTAATGGAGGATTCAAGGAAAGGGGTCATAAATGAAGGAGACACCCCCCCACAAGTCCTCTTCCCTGTCTTCCTCGAGTTTTGACTGCCATTTGCTCATAAATCCCTTGACTTTGTCCAAAATTGACCAAAAAATCTGCATAAGGCACATATTAGACTACATGGCAAAATGACTAACCCAATTCACTCTATTAGCATAAATATATTCAAAAACATGCAATAAAATAATAAGAATGGTGGATTAAGTCAAAATAAGAGGTAGGATGAGCCTATATAATTACCCTTTTCTGGGGCTCATCACTTAGCGTGAAGATACTCCTCCGGGTGAGTTTTCTTCCGAAAGACCTTGTGTGAGAATGATCCATCATCCTTTTCTGAAATAAGGACATCAAGAAAAGGAAGGCTACTATTTATTTCATATTCCATAGTAAACATTATGGAGTTATACTCATTATTAAGATGATGGAGAAAGAGATCCAACTTATCTTGGCGATGAGGCCAGATGACGTAGGTGTCATCCACAAATCTCTTCCAAAGCTTTGGTTTGTATTGAACACACGACAAAGACTTCGATTCAGAGTCCTCCATGAAGAAATCAGCTATAGCAAGGGAAAGAGGCAAGCCCATGTAAACAACACACTTTTGTTCATAGAATTCCCCTTCAAAGCTTAAGAAAGTAGAGGTAAGACAAATCTCAACCAATTTAGCAGTATCACGATCTGTGAAATGGTTCATGACCTCTTTGACCTCATTAATTGGGATATTAGTGTAAAGGGATACCACTTTGAAACTCACAAGAAAATCCCCAAGCTTAAACATTATACCCTTTAACTCATTGACAAACGATGAGGAGTCTTTGACAAAGGACTTTGTAAGGTCAAGAAGGATTTTTTTTTCTTTTGGGCTAAATACAATGCGAGAAGATAGGTTGGCCTTCCTAAAGTGTTCACAATGGGTCTGAGGTGACTCCCCTCCTTATGTATCTTGGTAAGACCATAGATGCTCGAAGTGATAGGCTTACTCTCAATGATTTTATGGTTCAAAGAGCTAATAGTGCTAATCGATTTTATAGCTATAGCCACTATTTTGGAGATCTTTAAGGGATTCTTATTGATTTTTCTATAGCTTCCACTATTACAAAGGTGTTCAAACACTTTTCTCCAATAATCTTCCTTATCTAAGATAACTAGAAGTCCACCATTGTCTCCTTTGGGAATAACATTGTCCTTGTTATTATTCAAAGATTTGAGAACATTGAATTCAATCTTCCTAATGTTGCTCTTAGGGGTATTTTCCTTTCTAAGGACAACTACACATTCTTGTCTCATGATATCCTTAGTGTTGTCTGTTGAATCCCTAATCCAAATTAGATGTCATAAATAATCTCATCAACTAGGAGCAAAGGAAAAATTTAATCATTTCTCACAAGATGAGTGAAGAGAGGAGGATCAAAAGAGAAGACTAGAGATACGAGGACCAAAAGAGAAGACTCAAGATATGAGGATCAAAAGAGAAGGTAAAAATATTAACCACCCTATTATTACACAAAAAGGGATAAAACTTATTATCATTATTAATATTAGTATTATTGTGAAGAGACTCCTCAACAAAAGTAATAAATTTAATGTAATTTGTATTTTCAAAAACTTAATATATCTTTTTTCTTTAAGTTTTTTTTTTTTTAAATCTAAGTCAAATGTGTAATTTCTTTATGTATTTAAGTTAAATGGGTAAAGTTTTTTTAATTCAAAATTTATTTTATATTTAAATTTAGTTAAAATATAAAAATAAAGTTAATTAAGTTTGAATTTTAAATATTCTAAATTTAAGTATATCTAAAATAATATTCTAAAAATATATTATTATTATTATTATTTTTAAAGGTTAAAAAGTGTAAATCTAAAATTGATAACCTCATCTTGATATTTTTATTATTTTATTTTTTAAGTGTAATATGAATAATTTTGGGATGTTTACAATAATATGGTTGAGTATGGATGGGGTGGAAGGTAATTGGTTGGAATTTTACAATTAATTTATTATTTTTCTATGAGATCGGGAAACATGCTTTTATAATTTTTTATTTTTATTTTTTAAATATGGTTGAGTATGGGTAGGGTGGAGAGTAATTCGTTGGAATTTGACCATTAATTTATTACTTTTCTATGAGATTGGGAAACATGTCTCCATAATTTTTATTTTTATTTTTTAAATATGATTGAAAAGCCTCCTTTTGCCTTTGTATAAATTAGGATGGGCTTTTCATTGTGAACATATGCATCCTTTAGTCTTTGTCTTGAGATGACCATGAGCTGAAGATGTGTTGTATAGGGTTTGTAGTTCTCATTACAAATATGGGGGTTTGTATGTCTTGGACATTGTGCAAAAAGGATATTATGTTGTTTTTTTTTAATCTTGAATAATGATTAACACAGTCGAATTTGACCTAACAGGATATTTGGTTGAAATTTAGGAGAATTTATGACACAAAATAATGTAATGTGGAGATGGTTACAAAATTCAAGTAAACCCTAACGAGTGAGGACAACAATGTAAGAGATAGATCCACTACAAGAGAAAATTAGAAAATAAATTTAATTTTCAAAAATTGTAAATCTAATGAATTTTGAAATAATTGCAAACATTGCAATAATCAATTTTAATGCATAAATAAATTCTATTTAAAAAAAACTTTGTAAATCTAATCAATTTTGAAATAGCTACCAACCATTACATCAATAAATTTTAATACATATTATATTCAAATTTGAAATAATTTGAAAACCACTGTAAACTTGATTTTTTTAATGCTTATTAAATGAGAGTTATGCTCGCTCTAGTCTTTGCTAATTTTCACAAATAAGATAAATAATAGCAATTTGTAACCAATCTCATTAACTGTTTTGTTAATGCATGTATTAAATAACAGTTATGCTACCTCTAGTCTTTGCTAATTTTCACAAATAAGATAAATTGAAGCTATTTGAAACCAATGTCATTAATTGTTTTGTTAAATTGTGTCATCAATGCAAATTTTTTCTCCATTACAATTTACCCTCTATTTATAGTTGAAACAATCCCACCCTTTATTTATTGCTTCCATTATAGTTGAACCAATGCCGGTGTACTTTGGAGTATGCAGTAAATTGCAACCAGGTGGCACAGTGGCAGGGTCCAATCGTGCAAGTTCAAAATTCCAAATTCCAGCCTAGGATATCCACAATCCAACAAATTTTCTGGCCGCAGCCCTCTACCGACATTTTATTATATAATTTTTTTTTTAATTTTATCTAAGCATTTATGGGACATGCTAGAGCCCTCTTAATAAGCTGTCACTTGTCAGGAGCTGAGGTATCAGCTAAAAGAAGTTTCAAACGACTAAGGGTTAGACTCGACCTATACCATTGACTAGTCGACGCAGGTAGGGGTTGGGACTTCACACCCAAAATCAATTCGCAACTTAGCTCCAGGCCCGACCTACTTTGACGTGTGCAAAATTACCCCGGTTTGCTCCTTGATTTCAGTGGAAATGTCTTCAGGGTTCATCGGTCTGCGAACTTGTTGGGCGACTCTTTGGATCAACACATAACACAACACCTTCACTC
Organism: Pinus tabuliformis; assembly: GCA_031772625.1. NCBI lineage: Eukaryota > Viridiplantae > Streptophyta > Pinopsida > Pinales > Pinaceae > Pinus > Pinus tabuliformis. Next base: position 1,755,391,886 of record CM062817.1, on the reverse strand, counting down.
GCGGCTTCGTCCTTGGAATCCCACTAAGGCCTATGCTGGGTCTGAGTCCAACACCACGCACAGTAATTTCGGTGAACACCAATAAGACCAACTACAATTCCCTTTCTCTTAGGGATTGAATGCTGAGGCTACAGTATCGACCGAAAACTACATTAATCATTTAACATAGGTATATTCGATGAACGACACTGGCATCAATTCATACTTCTACATGACAACATGGGTATACTAACAACCTATATCCCCCACTAAGATTTATTAATTTCTGATTCATACACAAAAATAAAAATTTTCTATAATCTACCTGCCTTCGTTGGGGCCTTAAACAAAATGATTTTACATGGGTAGAAAAAGTTTGACCTCCTGGTCAGATGTCTTTAATGTGTTAAAACCTCTAGGATCCCCAACAAAGCTATGTTGACCACATATATGATCATGTTGTTGTTTCATTCTTGACTTTAGTATGTCACGATCCCATACTTGATTTTGTAGTATACCATTTGCTTTTCTAAGGCAATATTGTAAAGTCATCTTAATGTTGGCTATCTCCTTTCCAAATTCTCATATTCTACCTTGTATCTACCTCACCTCTGTCATGCTAATGTACTTCTCTCTAGTCAACCTAATGTTGAAAGTGATAACTCTTTCCATACTATTGTATCATACCTTGAGTACTCCAATTATTAGTATCTCCTCAACCCCCATGTCCAGTCTGCATTTTTGCTAGGACATGAGGTTCCTTTGATTAATACAGTCACATTCATAAACATCTCCCAAGACTTCAAGATTTCACTCTCTACTTCATTATATAGTTCCCAATTTTCATGGAAGAAAATTATGAGTCCCTCCCATGAACTAACTAGTAGATTTTCATCTTCCATACATTGGATGGATTCATAACAAAAAGCTTCCTTCCTATTGTTGCCCCCAACAAAGAATACCATTGCAAGTTGTTTGCCATTTTGGAGAACAACTTGCAATCCCATATTCTTTCCTTGACCATGAAATATTTTTTTATGAGACATAATGGTCTCAAGCCTCCTCTCCTCTTCTTTGTTTCCCAACATCTATTCTCCCTTATGTGCATATTCAACTCATTCTTCCCACAATATTCTTGTTTTGGGTTAGTGATTAAGCACATTCCCCAATTGGCTTGGTTCTCTTCTTGGAGCATTTTTTTTCTGCTTCTTTCTTCTCTAGATGGGATGCATAGTTTTGGTCTCTCATAAATTTTATTTTCATGTTGAAGCTTCACATTCTACACAGTCCTCCTTTATTTTATAAATGTTTTGCACATGAGTTGCAAGAATCTTCTCCCACTTTGCTTTATTCATATCCACAGTGCATGGTTGCCATGTCAACTCTTTTGTTGACCTTAGCTTCTTGTAGCTAATTGCAGAATTCTAAACTCTAATCACACTTGCACATACACCAAACATGTTACAAAAAACACTCTCTCCCTTATCACAAATGCATGGTTCTTTGTGTCATCAGAAAAAAGAGTTCTTCCTTGAACCCTTTCACCATATCTTGGAACTTCACTCACATTCTTGTCATTGCTCCATAGATTCATGACTTTCTTTGCATAAGCCTTCTAATTTATGCCTAAGTATTCTCCTCCTCTAGGTACTTCTATGTAGTATGCTTCATAAGTGTATTCATAATCTAGCAGACATCTATCCTTATTATCCTCTCCTCTTTAAGAACAAATTCTTAGTTACTTTCTTGTCCTTGGAATCTTTTGACCTCCTTTGGATTGTCTATCTTACTGTACTAAGGGCTTCTCACTAGCTTTCCCTCCAATATCTATATTGAATCAATCCAAAAATATGCAAACTATAGTTTCTCTTGTTTTCCCAATTTTCATTGGTCTTCAAACCATGAATAAATATTTTCAAAAATTGTGCAATAAACACTTAATAAGAGAAGACATAACCAATAAATTATACCTCTAAAGTTACTCTTCCTCTCACTAACTTAGAGAGTATTAGATTGAGCTTCTTCATGGTCTTCATCCATACAACCTTCATGAGGTAACTCTACACTTCCTTCCTCCGTGATATTCGGTTGAGGTTGTCCACCTTTTGAATCAACTTCCTCTTATTTTTCTTAGGCATCATAACTCAATTCCTCTTGAGGTTTTGCATTCAATTCCTATTGATGTTTTTCATTCTCCATAACCATGTCACTTGTTAATCTCCATGATACTAGATACCTGCAGTGTTAGACTCACTCAAACCCTTAGATAAAAACACATTAATTTCTTTTTCTTCCTCATCTAGTGTCATGGACATCATTCCTTGTACAAAGCTAAGTACATAATCATTTGACAACCATCATCATTCACTTTTAGAATTGATCCTTACTCTGGTTCATAGAAGTGAATTTCAACTTCCCTATACTTTGCAAATGTGAGTTCCTCCTTCATTAATGAAGCATTTAGTTCATTCTTCAGCCTCTTTTGCAATAGAGGGAACTTCATCTTATTTCTTCTTTTTAGTATCCAACCATCTCTATAGGATTTTGGAGCATGTTTATCTTCTTGTTTTCCCTTTGGAAAATTTATCTATGCATTCAATAAGCAAGATCATTTAATGGTTTCTCATCTTCCTTGTTTACAAAGACTAGATACACACATAATTTGTTAGCCTTCAAAATACATGGTTCTCTCACTTCATTATCCATCACCTCCTCATGCTTTGGACTTTCCACTAGTCCCTTCTTCCTATATTCAAGTAATGATCCTCTTTCTGATTCAATGTAGTGAATTATCGTTCTTTAGGCTCAACTATTTTGAACTTTTCTTCTTCCATCCAAAATTTTATGAAAGGCCTTACTTTTCTTTTCCCCATCTCTCTAATTTTTTGAGATATTTTCTTAAATTGCTTGTGTCTAAGAGGTAATATGACCTTCCTCCTCATCTATCTTTGGCCTTATTCCCTCTCCTAGAAAATTACTTATCTAAAAGAGTCTTTTCTTCAATGCAACCATCTCTTTATCAAAGTCATCATGGCTTAATTTCTTCCTCTTGCCATTTATTTTGGCATCTTTGTCCTCGCTATTGGGGCTTTTAGTCAAAACATCATCATGACCAACAATGGTTGCCTTCTTCCCTCTCTTCATGGGCTCTCCACGCTCATCTTTAGCTGCATCCTAACCTTGTAACAAACCTCACCTCACTTGCAACCTAACGTTGTAAAAGGCATCACCTCACTTGCAACCTAACCTTATAAAAGGCATCAGCTCACTTGTTACCTGAACACTTCACCTCAACCTAGCCATTGGTGTTCCTTTAGAACCTCTTGAGCACTCCTTACTCCTCTCTTGTTGTTTCTCCTCTGCTCACCTAGTGAGAACTTCTCTTGTTCTCTTCTCATTGAGGACTTCCTCTATTGGCCTCTTCATTCCAACCTGAGCTAGAATGCAACTTCTATACTATAATGGTTTTCTTCTACCCTTTTTGTTAGAAAACCTTCTAATGTTCACCTTGCTTTGCAAATCCTCTCAAGCTGTATATGTTACAACCTTCACTTAGAAATTCCTTATCAAAACATAAAACATAAAACTAGTTATACCTCTCTAGTTCTTGACATCTAAGATACCTCACTTCCAACTCTCCCATTTCTTCCTCTAGATGATATTTTTCTATATATTTCCAACTCTAGAGTTCCCTCATTTCTGCAATCTTTTCAAAGTTTCCTCCTACATTATGATATCTCTTTCCCCTTTCAAAGTATCTTCTCCTCTCCTATCCTCTATCTTTGCTTCTGTGGTTTGCTTTCTCAACACTATCTTTAAAAAATAACCAAACTATCAATCAACATTCAAATAAACATAGCAATCATTACCTTTCTCGTCCATTCTCTTCTCCTCTTCACTGGCTGGTTTGTCACTTTTTGCACAAAACCTCCATTAAAATCACCTTACTACTACAATATTCCTCCATCTACAATTCTCCTATGTCTTGATGGTTCATTTTTGCTTCTCTTTTCCTCAATCTATTGCTCTAATAACATAAATGGCCCAACAAAATCTTATAAACTAACAATGTTACTAAACTTTTAAATAAATTGGGCAAACCTTATTTCTTTTATCCTTTTCTCATATTTCATAGGAACAAGATGTGCCCCTTTCCATGTCTTATAAAAATAAACCAAATAACATGCCCTACTTGGATGAGTAAGGGTCAGGCCTGACTTCCAGACCTATCACGTTGAGTAGTCCATGCAGGTTAGGGTCAGGACTTCACACGCAAAATCAATTCGCAACTTAGCTCCAGGCCCAACCTCTTTGACGTGTACAAAGTTATGTCGACTTCCTCATTGGTTTCAGTGGAAGTCTCTTTGTGGTTCATTGATTTCCGGACTTCGGCAATTTTCTAGATCAACACATAACGAAACACCTTCACTCGTGGAGCTATCGCTACAATCCAACTTAGGCCTATGTTGGGTTTGAGTCTAACACAATCCACAACAATTTTGATCAAGCCAATAAGGTCATGATTGCATCTTTCTTAGGGATTCAATGTAGAGGCTACACTATTGATCCAAAATTACATTAATCCTTTAGCACAAGTATATTTGATGAATTACACTAGCGACAATTCCTACTTCGAAAGGGGAACCAATCATTGAGAGACTAAGTACTTTATATTTATTAACAAATAATTATAAAGGGAGCGACAATTCCTATTTCGATAGGGGAACCAATCATTGAGAGACTAACTACTTTATATTTATTAACAAATAATTACAAAGGGCTTAAATGGGCTCCCTACCCATATATCGTATATATCTTTTAGCTTTTTATCTTCACTTTTCCTTTCTCACTGTCACTCTATTGTTAATTTTTCCTTTGTAACATGGACTCTCTATTGCTCTCACAAAACAATTAAAATGGAACATTTTTCCAACCAACCAAAACTACTTGATTCCTAATTCTACACCTATTACATTAACAAAAATCAGGTTAGCCAACCACTAAAACAACTTAACACATCAACTTACTAATTGGCATTATTCCAGTGAGCCACATGGCTATATGAATAACCTAATTTATGATTTATACACCACAAAAGTAAAAATATTCTTCTAGAATCTACATGGCTCCAATGGGGCCTTAAACAAAACTATTTGCCTAGGGTGATGCTCACTGGTCATCTTCTCAGTCATTAAAGCCTTAAAGCTCAACATGTCAATAGTATTAATTTGAACAGAAGTGAACAAGATCATAATTAGTTTTCTCAAATGCCTAAAATGCCTCCAATTAAAGTTTCTCTATTTTTTTATTCCAATAAAATTTTTCATTAAAATCAAATTGTTATTTTCTATATTTTTTATAACTATCATCTTTTTCTCTTTATATATGCCATCTTAGATCCATCTATCTTCTCATATGTTATGACCTCAGGGGGATCAAATCCCTAGAGATGAAAACCTTACTTTTGGAGTGTGTAACTTGAGGAAAGGTTTGCATCCCTCTAGGTGCATTATAGAACTAGAGTTAAATGATTCTAGGCTAGTTCTAGTTGAGGGCTGGAATGCCACATTTGTAAATTATTATTATTATGTATGTGTTTGAATATTTAAAGAAACAACTTTCCAATACATTCTTCATTCTTCTTGGATTTAGACTAGTGACTTCATAAATTTGAATCTACTCATTATATTCAAAATTTGTAGGAGCTTTTTATGCATTAGGCTATTGTTAAAAACCTCCATAGTGACCCTATGGCTTTAAATCATGTTCTTATTTTTTTGAAATTAGTCAATGTTAAATATATCCATTGTGCATTTACATAATGTTTAGTTGTTTCTGCATTTGGCCCTTGTTAAAAAGCTTTGGTGATGGCTTTACTTTAAGTTTTCTTAGCCTACTGTGACCTTATTATTATCTTCTTTAATCTAGTTTGTGTTTGTTGCTTTGAATGTAGAAATTTGAATAATATAATACTTATTCACAGAGATTATCCTTATTATACACTATTTGCGGAATGTATGCATAATACATAACCTCCTCTACGTTGATCATCAATATTGCAGAATTAAGAAACAATCATGCGCACATTGAAACATCAATCACACATATCAACATAGTATGTACTAGGGGAAGCATACAGCTAAAAACCCTCACCTATCTGTATATTATAATGATAGAGTACATGTAACAATACATAGTACAATACTCCTCACAAGTACTCAATACTATCTCCACCTGTTACACACAAACTGGCTCAGATCTGAATCAAGTCACACGTTCAAATCTCCTCCACTATTTGCCTGCCTCTACTGCGCAATCCAAGATGAGAATAGGAATGATCCAAGCTCGTTTTCCTTAGCTTGTACTGTGCAATCCTCATTGGCAAATCTCTACCATTGATTGTGCAAATCTCATGCACAGCTATAGTCACAACTGATAGTAGTCTCCACCTCTAACACCTGTCTCCACTGAACTGTCCATGCACTAAGTTAACTGATGTATTATTTAGTTGCTTTATGAGTTAATAATTAGTGAATTAATTAATAATTAATTCACATCACTCATCACTAGTGTATTTGCAGTTAGACTAAATACAACTAGTTCAACCAAGTCAAACTAAACACAACTCCATCAACTCCTCAATCAACTCCACCAAACTCAATCACTTGAGTTCTAACTGAAGTCCATCATGCAATAGCTCAACTAACCCATAAGAAAAGCATATTTCCTTCTAGCAGTTGCATGTGCCACATCCGTTGCTCGAACTTATGTGCTCCAAGAGGATAAGATAATGTTTATAGTCCAAATATTATTAAGAGCTAATAATATTCGACTGTTCCATTTTTAGCCTGGCAGTCTAAAAATAGACTGCGCCCATATGTCTAAAAATAGACGTCCATCTATTTTTACCAACATGACCAATCATCCAAAAATAGCATCCTAAAACTCATAGACCATGATCCATATGTCTAAAAATAGACTTTGCGCCAAAAATAGCCTACAGGCCCACTTAGTGAAGGCGAATTCTTTTCACTAAGCTCCATCATCTTGTTGCATTTTCAACACTCCCTCTCAACAAGATATGGATTATCTGAAACCCCTATCCTGCCTCTGTGGTATTCGAATTTGCTCCTGGTGAGCGCCTTCGTCAAGATATCAGCATCCTGATCCTCCGTGGGAATGTATGAAAGTAACATGATCTCCACTGCACACAATCTCTGATATGATGGTACCTGATGTCAATGTGCTTGGATCTATCATGAAATACTCAATTAGCCGAGAGTTTAATGCAACTCTGGTTATCACAATAAATCACAGTAGGCTCCAAGTGTGACCCGAACAACCCTACCAGGATCTTCCTCATCCATATAGCCTCTCATGCAGCCAAACTTGTTGCCATATACTCGGCCTCTGCTGAACTAAGTGCCACGGATCTCTACTTCCTTCTGTACCAAGAAACTGCTGTCGACCCAATACTGAAAATCCCTCCAGATGTGCTCTTTCTGTCCGTTGGGCTCCCTGCACAATATGCATCTGTGAAGCCACATAGCTTCACCTCATCCTCCTGTATGTACCACAATCCATATCCCGATGTGCCTCTGAGATAACGCAATACATGCTTTCTTGCCTTCCAGAAGAGCTTGGTTGACTTAACCATAGCTTGTGAAAGCTGGTTAATGGCATAGCATATATCGGGTCATGTATTTACCAGATACATAAGTGACCCCACTAACTATCGATAAATAGTGGCATCCACTACCTTCGCTGAAGTAGCATCCTCCTTCCTCCAACCTCCAGGAAGAGGAGTATCAACAGGCTTGCAGCCATGCATGTTGAACTTCTCTAGTATCTCTTGAGCATACCTACCCTGAGAAACAAATAGTCCATCACTGCACTGCCAAATTTCTAATCCCAGGAAATAATGAAGGAGGCCCAGGTCCTTCATCTCAAACTCTCTAGCAAGATCCTCCTTGCATGAAAGTATCAACAGCTCATCTCCCATCAAAACCAAATCATCTACGTAAAGTACAATGATAAGCAACTTACCCTCCACCACAAACTGGTATAGGTTAGGATTCGCCTCACTCTTGGAGAATCCAAGTCCGGTGAAATAACTGTCTATCAGTGTGTACCAAGCACGAGGTGCTTGTTTCAACCCATACAATGCTCTCTTGAGCCTGTAGACATGCGACTCGCTGTTGAAGATCTCAAAACCTTCGGGCTGCTCTATGTACACCTCCTCCTCAATGACTCCATTGAGGAATGCAGTCTTCACATCCATCTGATGAATGTGTCACCCCATCTGTGCTGAGAGAGCAAGAATCATTCGTATGGAAGAATACCTTGCGACAGTTGCAAAGGTCTCCTCATAATCGATCCCCTCTATCTGTGAGAAGCCTCGAGCAAAAAATCTTGCCTTGTACTTCTCCACACTCCTGTCCGCTGCCTACTTCACTTTGTAGATCCATCTTGAACCCACCACTGATTTCCCTTTCGATCTTGGGAAAATCTCCCATGAACTATTTCTGACAATCGAATCATACTCTTCCACCATGGCATCTACCCATGCGGGATCCTTCACAGCTTCCTCAAAAGAGGATGGCTCCGTCATGACACATTTTCTCACAAGAGCCATGTATCCAGTGTACCAATCAGGTGACTGTCTCTATCTACGTTGAGTTGTAGGTGGTCCTACAACCTTCTCTACATCTTGAGCCAGTCGCTCAGCTTCCGTAGTGCGCTTTCACCCTCTAATGGTTGGCGCTGCACGAGTGGTCTCTTCCACTCCATGAACTTCATCTTGTGGCTGATCCATGTCCTGAAGCTCATTCTTAGGAAGTAATAGCTCCTCATCTGCATGAAAGTGTAGCTCGCTCTCAAGCGAACACTTCATGACTTTCTCCTCTTGAAATTTGATATCCTGTCGCACAATAGTCTTGCGACTATCTGGCAATACACATGATAGTTGTGGGGCATATCAGTGTACCCCACAAATATCCCAACCTCTACGATCGGCTCCAGCTTCTTCCTGCCATCCTTCGTCACATGCATGTAAACAGGAGAACCAAAAATCCTCAAATGGGAAATATCAGGCCTCTTACTAGAATAAGCCTCCTCGGGTGTACTCATGCCAAGTATCTTGTGAGGACAACAGTTCTGCACATATACTGTAGTATTGCATCCCTCCACCCACAAGTGAAGGGGCAGGCCCTAATCATGCAACATCGCTCGTGCAACACCCACGATTGTTCTGTTCTTCCGCTCAGCAACCCCGTTCTGTTGTGGGTTATGGGGAGCTATGAGCTCTCTTCGAATCCCTTCTACGCTGCAAAAGTCCTTGAACTCGCTAGAGATGAATTCACCACCATTGTTGTTCCTAAGAGCCTTCACCTTCTTCCCCGATTCATTCTCGACCAGTGCTTTGAACCGACAGAACTTTGATTATGTCTCGCTCTTCTTCTGTATGAAGAAGATCTAGCACTTTCGAGAGAAATCATCAACAAAGATCACATAGTACTTGTGCTTTGCTGTCAAAGCTACTGAGAAAGGTCCACACACGTCTGTGTGAATTTTCTCAAGGATCATCGTGGCACGACTATCCTTCTCGTGAAAGGTGGATTTCACAAATTTTCCCAAAGTACACCCCTTGCACTGATCTGACTGCGCAAGAGTGCCTTTATGAAGCCCAATATAAATCTGCTGCAGTATCTTCAAGGCTCCATGGTGAAGGTGGCCCAATCTCCTATGCCACAACTCGCCATCATCCCGGCTCACCAATCCTTCTACCTTGCATGCCATTGCTGCACAGCCATCTACATGCAATTGGTAAAGGTTCCTGACTCGAACCCCTATCTTTCGTGTTTCTCCAGTTGTCTTACTGCACAGGAAAGCCTTTCCCTCGCTGAAAACAACATCATATACCCTGTCTTCTAACATCGCCATAGAGATAAGATTCTTCTTGAAGCCTGGAACATCCATCACTTCCTTCAATACGAAGGGTTTACCAGACTCCCTCTCAAAGGAAATGGTACTCATACTGGTTGCACTGTATCCACCATCATCGCCCATCTCGATGTGCATTCCAAGATCTTTCTCATCCAGATCAGAAAACAAATCTCGATCTCCTATCATGTGAAAATATGCACCAATGTCCAAGAACCATACCGATCCCATCACACTTGATACCAAGCATGCGATCAAAGAAAAATCGAGCTCAAACTGCGAGGCTAAGGCCTCTCCAGCTGCAGGTCCAACAGCTTGCTTATTTTTCTTCTTCTACGAAAAATTTGTGGCATAATGTTCGTGCTGGTGACAGTGAAAGCACTTCACCTTGGACATGTCCTGCTTCTTGCCTTTCGCACCGGAATGAGAAGCTTTCTTGTTCTTCCCCTTCTTTGCTTTGGCAACCAAAGCGCAATTTTCTTCATCAGATGCCTTTAATGAAGATCTGTCCCTGGTATTCTGCCTGATCTCCTCTTGCACAAGATTTGACCAAAGTCTCTCCCATCCTGGAAATTTCTCCCGACCATTAACAGAGTCCTGATAGGAATGCCAACTCTTTGGAAGACCAAGGAGAGCCAAGCTCACCAAGTCCTCATCATCGACAGTCACCCCCACACTTCCCAGCTCATCCCTGCATTGGGTGAACTTCGTGAGATACTTGGGCATACTGTCCCCTTTCTCACACTTAATGTTTCTGAGTTTATCCTTGAGCACCAACTTCCTCTGGTCGCTCTTGCTTTGGAATAAATCTGTCAACACTTTGCACATCAAGTATGGAGAAGACTTTCGATGCAGGCTGGATACAATGTGATCCTTCACGCCCTCCAACAGAATCCTTCGACACTTTGCTGTCTTCTTTTGCCAAGCCTCAACGTGAGCAGCATCAGTAGGCTTTGGGACCTCAGCCTCTATGAACTCCTTCAACCCATTGTCATCTAACACCACCTCCATCCTGTCTTTCCATGCAATATAATTCGAGTTGCCTTCAAGGGCATACTCCAATCGCAATTCGTTGAAAGACATTTCAACTTTGACACCAAGAAAACACTGCTGCAAATTTGAATTCCACCAGCTCAAAACTCAACCGCTTCTGATCTAAAATTCGTGAGAACAAAGTATTTCTCATACAGAGATTGACTGTATGGGCTTTTACCGGATATCTCACCTTCCAAAAGAAGGATGAATCCAGAGGCTACCTGGCCCGATTACAGACTCTACCTGAAGAAATAAAATGTAATCAATTTCTGAATAATAGATCTGATGATCAACTTCGCTCTGATACCATGTAGAAATTTGAATAATATAACACTTATTCACAGAGATTATCTTGATTATACACTATTTGCAGAATGCATGCATAATACATAACCTCCTCTATGTTGATCATCAATTTTGCAGAATTAAGAAACAATCGCATGCGCACATTGAAACATCAATCACACATATCAACACAGTATGTACTAGGGAAAGCATACAGCTGAAAACCCCCAACTATCTATATATTATAATGATAGAGAACATGTAACAATACATAGTACAATACTCCTCACAAGTACTCAGTACTATCTCCACCTGTTACACACAAACTAGCTCAGATCTGAATCAAGTCACAGGTTCAAATCTCCTCCACTGTTTGCCTGCCTCTACTGCACAATCCAAGATGAGAATAGGAATGATCCAAGCTCATTTTCCTTGGCTTGTACTATGCAATCCTCATTGGAAATCTCTACCATTGATTGTGCAAATCTCATGCACAGCTATAGTCACAACTGATAGTAGTCTCCACCTCTAACACCTGTCTCCATTGAACTGTCCATGCAATGAGTTAACTTATGTATTCTTTAGTTGATTTATGAGTTAATAATTAGTGAATTAATTAATAATTAATTCACATCACTCATCACTAGTGTATTTGCAGTTAGACTAAATACAACTAGTTCAACCAAGTCAAACTGAACACAACTCCATTAACTCCTCAATCAACTCCACCAAACTCAATCACTTGAGTTCTAATTGAAGACCATCATGCAATAGCTCAACTAACCCATAAGAAAAGCGTATTTCCTTCTGGCAGTTGCATGTGCCACATCTGTAGCTCGAACTAAAGTGCTCCAAGAGGATAAGATAATGTTTATAGTCCAAATATTATTAAGAGCTAATAATATTCGACTATTCTATTTTTAGCCTAGCAGTCTAAAAATAGACTCTGCCCATATGTCTAAAAATAGAAGTCCATCTATTTTTACCAACATGACCAATCATCCACAAATATCATCCTGCAACTCATAGACCATGATCCATATGTCTAAAAATAGACAGTCTAAAAATAGACTTTGCGCCAAAAATAGTCTGCGGGCCCACTTAGTGAAGGCAACTTCTTTTCACTAAGCTCTATCATCTTGTTGCATTTTCAACATTGAATAGTTTGTGTGTCTACATTTTAATGGTTTGAGTGGTTTGTGTTTGTGTGCCTTAATTTGGATAGTAATGTTTGTGGATGTCATAGTCCTTATGTTGTATTTCTATATGTATATGTAATTCTCTATTAGTGATTAATTGTTGATGAAGAAGGAATACATCTTATTAAGAATTAATTTGTAGTTTATAATATGATTGATTTTCCATATCTATTTCATCTAATTTGAAGTAGGGTAACTTTGATAGCTAATTAATTCTTAATGGTGTCCCTCTAGGTATTATCAAATATATAGAGGAGTATTTTTAATAATTTACTTCCTCTATATTACTCTTAAAATTATATTTTTCTTTGCAAAATTTTTAAATAATTTATTTCCTTAAATATTTTGTTGATTTTTTTCATTCATAACATATTTTGGAAAGTCAAAAAATAATTTATTTTTTATTTTTTTAATAAGTGACTAGCCTTAGGAACTCTCTATGTTTCTCTACTTCATGGAACTATTAGAATAGATTTGAAGGGTTAATAACTATTAAAGACATGTTTTGAGAAAGAAAACCACACACGTTTATATATAGCATTGTTAAGAACTTAATATATAATTAGTACAAGAATTCATTATACAAATTATTTTTTAGATAGAATCATTTCTGTAAAAATAAATCAACCTATATTTTTATTTTATTAAATTCTCATTTTCTATATGCTTAAAAATAGATTTTAATAGTATTTTCATGAGAGTTATTGAGAGTTAGTTGAAATTTTAACATGATTGATCATTTATCATTTTTCTTTAAATCATAAATCATAAAATATTAAATTAAAATGTTTACTTATTTAAATATTTTTTTCTTATTATGAAGCATTTTTTATTCACTTTCACTGTAATGAACAATCAATTTTATTGTTCATGAAAGAGTGTTGGTCATTTTATGTGAGAATGAATCTATAAACTAGTATGACATAGTTTAGGTACATTTTAATTTTAATTTGTATATCTAGGTAAGATTGATTTATTTATTTTTGTAAATTTTGTAAATTTTATCATATTATATTTGTAAAAGAATAATTTATTTGGTGATAGTTAATTATATCATGTTTAAAATTATAAAATTATAAAATTTGTCCAATATGGACATGATATTTACCCAAATTGTACAATATTAGAAGTTGACATTATGAGTGTGCAATTACTTTAATTATTTAATTACATCTTTCATTCATTCTTTGTAGTGTATATGGACTATATTTAGGGTGAGATAGAATTGAAATATTCCATATATATTTGTTGTAATTGTTGTTATTTAAATTAAAATGTATAAATAGAATAAATGAGTTGAAGATATCATTATATAACTTCATTTTGAAATTCTAATAAATTATTATTAAATCTTGAAAAATGACCAAATGTAGGATGATAAAACATTAACATGTTTTAACCATAAGAGTTTATTCTTTTCAATTGCTTTATATAATATGTAGATGATTTTTTTTTCTTTTTAACCATATATGATATATAAATAATTGGGATTTAAATAATTAAAAAAATAATAATAATTTTTTTTACTATTGATAATTGAATTGAGGTATAGTTATGCTCATTATAATTTTATCGATCTTTACTTTTCAACAAATATTTTTATTAAAATAATATAACTTTTATTAGTTAAAAAGACAAATTTGTAACTACTTAAAAAATATCTCCTATGATAGGAATGTCTAAGGTCAAGTCATGAATAATGTTTAAGAATATACCATGTCATCAACAATATCAAACAATTGTTTCACAAGATACAACATTATTGACAATATCAAGAAAAAATTATTAAAATTATGCACACCATAACCTTGATCGTGAAACTCAAATATCCTCTAACATCCCCCTATAAACCTAGTTGAAAAGACATAATATTAGAAGATTTTACAGAATTAATGGCATGTAACAATTTTATTTAGTTATTCCATATTATCTTTAGTAACCATTAGATAAAACCATCATCATTACATTGAGTAAGTGTAGAAACTAAATAGTAAGTTCCATAACATAACAACCATTGTTTTATCATATTATCATAAACTTCCTCATGTAACCTTGCATCATTTTTATTATTACTTTAACCACGTTAGTTAGTCACATACATGATAATGTAAATTTAAGGAATAAACTTTGTAAAAATGACACAATAATTAAACACTAATATACTCTAGAAACCCCATAAGGTGATAACCAAAAAGTGTTTAATTTTATTAAACTCTTCACCCCTCACTCAATGGTTGTAAGAAAGTCCATCATTTGACCATTTTCGTAAAAAAATTACAAAGAAATGTCATATTACATATAACATAACTAGGTATAAACTATTACAACCATAATGATATCATTTATCCACAAATCCTTAAACATTATATCTTTGTGGCCTAGTTTCCATGAGTGGTTTGTCGTGTAGTTGACATTCTTTCAATATGCATAGACCACTAGTTTTTTACCTCCCAAAACATAATATATCATTTTCATAAGTCATCAAACATCCCTACCATAGCTACCATCAACAAATTTGATATCATGAATAGATAAAATATTAATCAATAAATGATCTTTACTAGTGATGTTTCAAACATCTTTTCATGTGCATGAATAAATTGTAAACAAATTATCGATACATGTCTCCTTTAACAACACTACACATGCAATAATTTAAAAGTACATAACTATCAAAGCATGTATGTAGATAAATTCCACATTAACTATAAATCCCCTAATAAGGACACATTATTTTCCAAAGGAAAACCACTACAACTATCCATATTCTTTTAAAGGATACTATCATCTTATTTTTTATCTTCATGGGTGTAATTATATAAATTTATTCAAAGAAGCTAACCCCTCAATTATTTTTCTGTATATGCAATTATGCATTATTTTCCAAAATAACTAATACAGTAGATATTACTCATATGCATGTGAATGAACTTTATTTTCGAAAACAAAGCTAACTTAATAGATAATATTCTTGTGCATGCAACTTCATGTTCTTTCCAACAACAACTTTTCCAAAGGAGAGTTATTAGCCATAACTATCATAAATGAAAAATACATGACATTAGAAATATTTTGAGGTCTAAAATGGACATTAAAATAAAATTGTACAACCAAAATAAACTTCATAAAAGCCAATAGGATTGAAGATGATAATGACAACCATTGAGATGATTCACTTTTTTGGATTGAAAAACTAAAAAAATAAAACAAATTGCTTTTTCTACTATTATTTTCAACTTATGTCTCTATAGTCTTAATCATTTTTGAGTGGCTGCAATCATTGGATGGAATTAAATTTTGCATCCAACAATTGTTCTCTCTAGAAATGTGAGTAAAAAAGTATGGAGATAAGTTGAAAACTCGACTTGAAAAAGTAGTTTGTTTCTCTACAAACTTTGATGACGTAATGTAATCTTATTTTATTGTTTCCACTATTATTTTATAATATATTTAAAAGACCCATTTTAGAGCTCAAAATTTCTCTTATTTTCTATTCCATAATAAAGTGGACATAACACTTATTATTTATTGTATGTCACTACTTGTTCTTTACAAAAGAAATTAACATGATAGTTATTCTTCTTGCATGTGAAACACCTATTTCTTTACAAAAGGAGCTCAAGAAATCTTGCATGAAAAACACATTTATTTTCTAAGGGATCAAATGCATAGAAACCACTCATTCATGCATGCAAACACAATTTTCTTTCTTCAAGATAGTAGTAAAATAAACACATATTATTTCTAAGAGAAATTAATATGATGGATATTGTTTTATTCATGTCACACATATTATTTTGCAACACCTTAGCAATATAACAACTATTTATGTGTGTATAAGCACATGTTTTTCTTTTCAACAAACTAAAAATAATCATATGTTCTTTTAAATAAATTTAAATCATTAGTTGTTATATCCATGCATGTAAACATATCACTTTTTAAAGAATTCAAATGAATAATAACTATTATTTTTGTGTATAAAAATACATACTTCTTTTATCAAAAGGAAACTAAAATAAGCTATTGTTCCTATACATGAAGATATTTATTCATTTTTATAATAGCTATTGTTTTTCTGTGCATAAGACACTATATTTTTTCAAGAAATCTAACACAATAGTTATTCTTTCATGCAAATATTTCATTTTCAATAAAAATAATCTATTTTTCTACACATTACTTCCTTGTAATCTATTGTTGTTGAAAACTTCTGGAATCCCATGTGCATTTTCTGAAGAGAATTTAGGGTGAACACTTCATCCATCTTAAGGGGTTGTGTGCATTGTCTCAAGAGACTAACCTTTCTTGTGAACACTTCACCCATATTCAGGGGCAGGAAACAAACTAATCAGTTTGCTTCATGCCCCTGAATATGGGTGTGTGCAGTGTTCACCTGAAAAGTTAGGCTCTTGAGACAATGCACACTTTATTCTAGAAGTTCTCAACAACAATATGTTACTACTTATGGAAACATACATCCTATAATTCCTTGTAATATTTTCCAATTAAAATAACATAGTTCATTTATATTTGATGTATCCCTCACATGCATTCTATTTCATGAAAATATATCATGTCTTATTTATCCCTTATATGCATTGTTCACATGCATTCTTTCTTTTCCAACAAAACAACAAGCTAGCTTATCTTTTATGCACAAATTGGTATGCAATATTTTTCCAAATAACTAACTAACTTGCACAAAATGCATATTCTTATTCAATAAAATTTCAAAGGAATACTTATCTTGACATGAGCTTTTTTGAACCAGTTTTGATTAACCCATTCAGCTGATTCACAGCCCATCAATCTCCCACCATCATGATTGACTAGTCTAACATAAACATACTCAAAACATATTCCTCCATAATGGTGCTCACTGAATGACTTTTACTTTGAACTATTCAAGTATGTTGCTCCATAATTGTGTTTTTTCACTGATTTGAAAGAGAAAGTCATCCATATGGAAATGCTAGTTTGGTTCAACTATAAAATGGTATTGTAATATCTTTGCTTTAGAAAATTTTCCATCTTTGTATAGTGTGCTTTTACTCTCAGATAATCACACCACTTTTCCCAAGGAATAGATCCAAAAGGAACTAAAGCATGAAAAGACAATTGCCAAGAATTCATTTAACTACTCACTCTTTTTGATGAAAACTGTTTTTAATAATATTTTTACTGAGGTAAATGTATAAATTTTTATTGTAATTAGTTTTGCAACTGATTCTTGATAAGACAGTTAAATAAATTAGCAATATTTCACCATAGGTAAATACTTGAGCTTTACTAGTTGGGATATTACATATGCAAAGGTCCAAAACTTAAAAATTCTAAATGACACCTTTTGGCAAATCAGTATGTCTACTTATCCAGATTGAGAACATTATTTTGTGTGACTTTCAGGGAAAATGTGGATGTTTGCTAATTAGGATTTGGGAAAACTTTTTATAAATTATCTTCGTAAGATAAGTATTTTTGTCTATTTCAAGGACCATCCTCAAGGACTATTTGTATTTGACGCTTTTTTAGATATTGAATATTTAATTCCTAATTGTTAAAGTTTCTAGATATTTTGATTTAGTTTTTCTATTTAATGGATATTATACACTAGTACTAGGTTGTTCTTTTTAAATGCAGTTTCTAAAAGTTTCTAATTTTAAATCATTTGGTAGTTTTCCAATCTAGAATTTTTCCTTCTCTGAGTTTAGAATTTTTCCTTCTCTGAGTTTTGAAATAAAGAAGTCGAACTGAATATCACCTCATGAAACTTCTGACTCACAATAGAACCTCGATTGTGCAACTCGGATATCAGGAAGTCCAGTAGCTTAAAAAATCCAGATGACTATTTTTGAGAAAATCCTAATGTCGGCCCATTCCGATTTAGGACCTAATGTCCAGTAGCTAATTTGTCTTCTAAAAAGCATTTTATTCATCATCTTCAAAAAATGCTTATTTTATCTGGCTAAATATTTGAAGCACCACGCTCAAAATATCTAGATATTTAGCTTCCACTTTTCTATATATCAAATATTCTGCTACAAAAACTTTAATGTCTATTTATTGAATTTTCCGGAAATGTATGATTTATAATAGTCTATTGATATGTATTTTATAATGCTCGACCTCCCATTGTAATTGTGGTTCTCATGAGCCATATTTCTCCAACGGCCGAAACATTCCACAAATTTGATCCATTACGGGACTTTATGTGATATATTAGTTTGCATATATATATATGTGATATAATAGTTTGTATAATTATAAATTTTTGTTTCTTAAATTCGATATTTTGTTTTATTAATTAAATTTGATATTTCTGAAGGATACATGTCAATTTCACAATGACGATGGACATGACAAAATCACATATGGTTTCATATTGGTCAAAATAAATATTATTTTGACTTTGTTTATATAATATATTTAGATATTAAATTATTTTAATTATAATTCACAATCCATACATTAAAATGTTAAGGTATGTCCCTTCATATTCACACATAAAAAATATATCCATATCATATAATCTCAAATTGGTTAAGTTTTTTGGTCTCAATCAGTCACGAGTGATTCCTAGATTGACCTAGTGAGAAAAGACTTTACATGGTCTCATCATGGCTTTTAAAATGGCTTTAGCCGAATGAGTACAATTCCCATGGACGAACCGTATTTTCTCAATGTTTTCCCAAGTTGCACCCTCGGATGGTATAACCAATTTTTGAGATTTCCCCCTAAAATTTTAGTGATCATAAAATGAGGCCAATAACAGACCACTCAGTTAGTTTTCTTGGGTCTTTTCCACTATTGTTTTAATGTCATCGGTTACCATTTCTCATTGTTCTTTTGGTTAGTTTTCCAACGCACAGTGATGTGAAAGGCATAGACAAATCAATTTATAGCAAAGGGGAGGAGGTTGGAAATCAAGGGTCGGTTAAAAATCCATCAATTGTCTTTTGTTGAATTGCAGAAGTGTTTGGAGGTGGAGGAGGAATTATCGCGCTCATTGCAAAACCTAATGCAAGAACCATATCTACATCCTCCAATGTTGCATGAGAGGTTTGTTCAGATCACACATAATAATCTTCTCTTTTTTTAGAGGAAAAAACCAAAACCATTCTTCATTAAATGAGGAAGTGTTTTACATATGTGTGGATCAAGTTGAGTTCATTAGTGTGGCTGAGCATTGAGCCTTGAAGACCAAAATCCATCCACAAAACAAACAAAGCAACCCTCAAGGAGGAGGGCAACGAGCATACTTAGATGGCATCATAAGCAAAAAGAAATACAAAGATAGAGATCGAAACATAAACCAGACCTAGGAGATGTCAAGGGAGATAGAAAAAACCTACAAAAACCACCTATGAAAATTCAAAAAAGCCCTCCCACATAAAGAATGAGCAAAACTACTCAAAATGGAAAAGACCAAGAGAAAGAGAGAGGCCCTACTTAGAGAGGGCGCTACCAACAAGATTTTGTTCACGGTATATATGCTAGAAGGAGATGTCATAAATGGTTGCCTTTAGATCCCTGATACAGTTCATCCAATTGCAGAGGGAGGAGACCACAAGGTTGGAGTGGCCCAAAATCCATTGGATCAAAGTAAGGGAATCCCGAAAAATTGATTCTTCTCTCTCCCTAGCCATGAGGAACATTGTAAGGCACCCCATAAAGAAATCATCTCGGCCATGATGTTGTCTCCCCTACCACCACACCAACATAACCTATAATGTGAAAAGGGGTAAATTTTCATGAAAGAACCACAACCACATATGCCTCACAAGGCAACCCATCAAGAAAAAATATGGGAAAGATGCAGGATAGATCAAGCATGGTAATAGAATGGGAGGAGGAGTTAGGTAGTCAAGGACTGATTTCCATGAAGAAGGAAACACTTTTTAAGGCAACCTGATATGAATTAGAGAATTTTCCTTCAAAGATAAGGTCATTATGAGCCCTCCATATCCCCCACAGTACATATAATGGAAAAAACCTATAAGAAAGTGCACTTTGAGCCCAAGTCATAAGACACACAACAATTGAAGAGTCATCTCGAGTGATAGAAACACCTAGCAAAAGTGAAACCTCCAGCCAAATAGCAAGAGCAAAGGGACAGTGTAAAAATAAGTGAGAGGAGTCCGCAAAAGATGATTTGCATAGAATGCACCTATGAAGGCTAATGAAACCCTTATTCAACAACATATCCGAGGTGAGAATGCTATTTTGGATTGTAAGAAAAGAAAAACATTTGATCTTTAATGGAGCATCCGAACCCCACGTACTAGTAGACCAATCAGATTAAGGTAAATAGTGAATGGAGGAGGAAATGTAGGAGTATACTTATTTAACATATATTCATCCATTTAGTATTTGACTACCCCATACGAGGAGTTATTTGTTTGGTGATAAAGTGATCCCAACTTGACATAGAATATTGCGGTAAGACTCCCAATCCCCTTCCAAATGTTGAGGGAGGCACAAATTCCAAGTGTGAGGCCATGGGGGAGGGCAACAACCTGATGAGCCCCAGAAATGGGTAACAATATGGGCTCATTCTGCCTATTATTTCAATTTAATCCATCATTCTTAGTAGTTTTGTGCATGTTTTTGAATATATTTATGTCAATAGAGAGAATTGGGTTAGTCACTTTGCCATGTATTCTAATGAATGTTTATTGCAGATTTTTTGGATAATTTTGGAAAAAAACAAGGAATTTATGAGAAAATGGCAGCCAAACATGAGGAGAATAGGGAAAGGGACTTGTAGGAGGGGGTGTCTCCTTCACTAATGACCCCTTTCCTCAAATCCTCCATCAGCAGCTCGGAGTACAAAGGCCCACATTGATAATTCTAAGGGGCAACCGAGCAAGTCAAGTGGGACTGTTGTTATCTTCAGTTCTAGGAAGCCGAGTTCCTTAATTTTAGGAGGATTGCTGGGAGTCCCCATTTGTATAAATAAGAAGGCTTTGAGACTCAATAGGTTAGCCGGTTCTTAGTATATTTTCACACTTTTGTGCAGCATTGTACTCATCTCATTTTCGAGCTCTTTTTTAGAACAATTTATGTGATGTAATTACTATTTTTGATAATGAAAATGAACCAAGTTTTGATCCAACACTGATATTTTTCAGAGGGCTGAAGCTCTTGGGTTAGGGCCCAACCCAAGCTGCCCAACACCTCCTTTGTGTGCTTATATGTTTTTGTTTCCATCCATGAGTTAGTTTCTGTTGAATATACTTGTTTTACTTCATTAGATTAGGTTGCTTTTGATGGTTAGAATAGTGGTTTTTGTTCAAGTTGCTTAAGTAAGTTGTTGCAGTGACAAGAAAAGATCAAAAAAGGCCAACATCAGGTCTTTATCTCCTTTCTCCCTCCTTGGGAGTATGATTTGAGGTCAAAGCACTACTGTTGCCACCAAAAACACAGTTTTTGCTCTTTCATGCAACTTCTAGTGTGATACTTTGATTTGGAAAAGTTGATATTGGTTCAGATTCAATTGCTTAGATCATTTCATGTCCTTTTACCATAGTTCTCTCTCATTCTCTTCTGTTCATAAGGTATTGTTCAACATTTTTCTATTTTTAGGTCAGAAATTAGGTTAAGCTAGATAAAACTCTATTTTCAGTTCTTTCTTTGATCAGTTTTGATAAGTAAGTGTGCAGGTCTTTTGCAAGACATCTCAGCTCATCATTCATCCATAAAACAACCAACACCACCTCACTTCTGATAGATCCCCCAACTCATTTGCCAAATTTCACCAATCTGCCCTAATCTCTGTGTTGTTTTTCCATAAAGCTTCTTTCTTGCCATTTGAACAAATCCAACCATCTCCTTCGTCCCTGATCCTCCTTGACAAGTTCTAGACCCCTCAAGACCTTCATCTAGGCTTCATTTCCCCTTTCCCATAATTTTTCCACCTTCAAACCTCCAAAAGCCACTTATGGCCTCCTCTTGTAGATCCTCCTATAGAACCTCTTGTAGATCCCCTGCAACCTCTTGTAGAATTTCCTGTGAGTGATTTTTCGAAGTCTGATCGCAATGGAAGTCTTTAGAAGGGTACTAGGGGCTTCTTGTGACCTCTCCACACCTTCCTCACCATCTGCAAAATCCAACTACATCTTCCTTTTCCACCAAACCTCTGCACAGTCACAACCAATCAAATCACAAGCATAATAATTCCGCATAAAAATACTCAAAAGTACAAAAAGATGATTTCTTCTCACTTCTCCTCAGAAGTAGCTTGAATAAATGCAATTCACCTTTTCAGTAGTCAATGGAACTCACTTCGTTAGTTTCCATCTCTTTTCTTGCAAAAATAGGGTTAGTGGGTAAACTAGGGTTTGCTAGGGTTTGCGTTTCATTCCAGTTTTCCTTCTCTTTCTGCAAGTAGAATAGCCTCCTGTAGAGCTAGCTTTCCTCCATCATAGTAAAAGCTTCTTCTGAGAACTCATAGAAGTTGGCTTAATCTCCTAGAAAACTTGCGCCAGCTGATTGAGTGATAACGTGTAGTAAGGGCTAGTACTTGTGGATACAACACCATCGCTTCCAAGTTTGTTACGAACTACCAGGTTGATAAAATTAAAGAAGGAAGCCCGAGGAGTTGCAGCATTATTGCTACAATACTGGAGCTCACCACTCTTTTTGGAACCGTTGTTGGGGAAGCGTCAGAGTATTTTGTGATTACTACTTTTTTTCTATTTTCTACTACAACATTATGCTAAGTAATTTATTTATGCAAAAGTAGATTAGGCATTTCCTGCTTTCATTTCAATTCTACAATTTCCATTCCAGCAAAGTAGATTAGTCATTTCCTCCTTTCATTTCAATTCTGCAATTTCCATTCCAGCAAAGTAGATTAGTTGTCTCCTGCTTCCATATCAATTATGCAATTTTTGTTTCAGCAAGATTAATTTCAGTTAGTTGCAATTTGTTGTTCAATCCATTTCAGTTTTTCAAGTACAAGCAGAAAAAAACAAAAATCACCCAAAAAGAGATTTCCTTTCATGGCTCGTAGGAACAAAGAAAATTCAGGAAAATTCCTACCCAAAACCCCCACCACATCACTAAGTCACCCTTTCTCTCTTCTTTGGTGGCAGTGATCCAGAAGAACTTATAGGTGAACCTCCAGAGATATACGAAGATCTATAACAAAAGAAGAGGAAGAAACCATTCCTCCTGAGACCATAGATGAAAACAAAAATGTTAGAGGAAATGGGGAAGAATAGAAGGTGCCTTTCCTATCTCAGAGACTAATGGGGACATAAAATGAAAAACATAAGTCCTTCACCCTTACCTCACTTCCATGGACTGACTACCAAAGATCCTGATACCTTCTTATTTGAATTTGTTGTTCTCTGTCGAACCTATGACTATGCAAAGGATGAGCAGAAGTTGAAACTATTTCCTTCTACCCTCAAGGATGCAGGATTGCACTGGTTCATGGGGTTACTTGGAAACAGTATCACAACTTGCGCTCAAATGCAGCAATCCTTTAACAAAAAATAACAAGACTACTATAGGACAAAGGATACCAAGGAATAATCTTCAGAATGACCATGGGAAGTGATGAATCTTTAGAAAACTATGAAGAAAGGTTTCAACCCAGTTATAAAAGGGCTAGGTCCACACTTGACCCTGAATCTCTAAAGTTGGTTCTACTCAGAGGAGTCCCTGAAGACCTTCTAGATGCCCTCCGTTTGCTGGCTGGGGGAGACATCTACCAACTGCCTTATGATGACATAAAGATTTTATTTAGAAACCATTCTAGGTCAGCTAGAAAGAGAGGTAGGGGAAGTCAACCTTTAGCCAATACATCCTCATTCAGTTCATCCCTTAGAAATGAACTTGAGAATCGGCTGGAAGATTTCAAGATCGAGATGAGGCAAACTCTTGCCATGCAAATGGATACCTTGCATATCAAAAGGAAACAAGAGGAAGCCAAGAGGGCTTTGGCCATCTTTTGTCCCAAGTGCACTAGAAAGCATCCTAGGAATGAATGTCCATTGCATTTTATAGAAGTTTGTTTAGTCTGTGAAGAAGACCATCCTACAAATCAGTGCCCTTCCTTGCCCGAAATTAAAGTTGTATATCAAGGGGCCGAAGGAGCCACTAAACCACTCTATTTCATGAACCAAAGGAGGCCACATGGACCCAGACCTTACTAGCAGGGAATGCAAGGGACATCCTAGACTTATTAAAACCCCAATAAAGCCACTTCCATAACTTCTTGGGGCCCCCCTGTTCATCCTTCTTGGTTCACACCCCCTCCCTGGTCGTATCTTCCTCAATACGAGGCTCCACCAGCTGCTCATTTGTTTCACTCTTATGCTTAGCCATAGCCTTAGTGGAATGCACCTCATCAGGGGTGGAGGCCCCAATACAACTCTCCTCCCACTCTTTTGCCTCCACAACCTGTTGGAAATAATATTGAGAGGGGAGTGAATCAGTATTATTAGATCAATTATTTTTCATTTCACAGTCCGATTTCTATATGCTACTTCAATTAGTAAATACCGCGTATGTACACAACTTCAGTTAAGGAAACAAGCATATATCAGCAGACTTGTAATTTAAGTTAATCTTCAGATGTTGATCATTAATCTATGCATCAAACCATATAAACAGTAACCAGGAACAGTGAAACAAAACAGGCAATCACACATAAGAACACAAGATATAAGGTGGAAACCCAATGTGGGTGAAAACCACTTGCTGCAATTCGTCTCTATCTTTCTTTAATTAGAAACTTCTTTTTACAATGTTTCTGTACTGG
This sequence comes from Pinus tabuliformis, assembly GCA_031772625.1. Classification (NCBI taxonomy): domain Eukaryota; kingdom Viridiplantae; phylum Streptophyta; class Pinopsida; order Pinales; family Pinaceae; genus Pinus; species Pinus tabuliformis. The sequence goes on along the minus strand of CM062817.1, from coordinate 1,755,366,671 downwards.
TGCAGTCCTTTACCAGTATGCAGGTTGCTACCTGCAAAGGGTTACAACCCTCTCTCGTTCTCCAACTTCTCCTGGAAGGGAGCTACAACCCCCTTAGCTCTTGTACTAGCTGAAATACTAATATGTAGGTCCTCAACTACAGAAGCCTACAACCTTCTCTTTTCTTCTAGGGACCACATTTCATAAATTTTCAGACTGGATCCATGAATAATATCAATCAAGCATCAAGTATATCTGCATCAAACAATCTCCTTGTACAACCCAATACTGAATCAAACAATCACTTCTCTGTATGCTATACCCAGAAAACAATAACTGTAACCAGACACCAATCCTGAACCCAGAACACTGCAGCAATAAACAGAAGTAGCTAAAACATATTTCAAGAGACGTACGCTACTTCACTGTGTACAACCTGCATGCATACGCTTCTGAATCAAGCCCAACCTGCGTATACGCAATTTACATTCACAGAAACAGCGTGTATACGCGCCTTTGCTTTGCTGAACCTGCATACAGATCTATAAAAGATAGTTCACTCTTTCAAATATTCAGACATCAGTTATACCCAGATTTTCAGATTTATAGATCAAGTCATGCGCCAAATATAACAGATCAAAAACACACAAAGATACTACTATTCAAGTCTTGAGTTTTGACCCATCAATAAAACTTATCCATCTTCTTGTGCTCAGGTTCCTCCTTGATTCAGATTCAGCTATGCACCATTGACCAATCACCAGTATTCCAAATCTCTTACTTTTTATTAGATATTCAATACTTCAGTCAATACCTTTGTCAAATGATCTCCTTCCCTTTTATAGTCTTAGGCCTTTCTCAAACCATGGTCAAAAACCATTGAGAACCAATACTAGGGACCCAATACCTGGGTTCAACACTTTGGATGCAATACCAAGGACCAAAACCATAGGTTCAAATATGTTGGACTAAATACCATGGACCAACCATAATTTTTCCCACATGTACGCACTTTTCTGTGCATGAAAGTGTGTGTATACGCATACGCGACTTTACATTATCAATCTCGTGTGTATACGCGATCTGGTTAAGATGAACCTGCGTATATGTAGATTTCTTCCATTCTGAGAGCTTGAACTATGATCTTCCATCTGAGTGAGTTTCCATCAAGGAAAACACCTGTGCCATACTACCAACAATCTCCCCCTTTAGACTTGATGGCAACCCCAAGTCACTCTCCCCCTTTGTCATCAAGGGAAAAGGGTCATACTCCCCCTGAGTACATGCTGAATTTTTTGCTCTGCTGTGCTGTCCAAGCTCCCCCTGACTGTAGGCAAGGTCTACAAGAAGATGTTCTACAAGAAGAGATATGACATTGTACATCATAAATGACCTTCCTATCACCAAAGACTCATACATACATCCATCTCCCAACCAAGTGGGGATACACCAAGAATTTACACATGATAAAAACAAGAACATTACTTCATCCATCCCAGGCATAGTGGGGAAACCAAGATAGGTCGTTACATGACCTTGATAAGAAAAGAAATACATGACATAGAGACGAAATATCTACAACAAGATTATGACAACAACTATCATCAGCAACATCTGTCAATCATCATTCAGACCAGCAACCATGTTCTCCCCCTGCAACTGTTCCACCCGAAATCAAAACAACTGTGAATGCGAACCAAGATCTTCTAAGATAATGCCAACAATGCATTATTAGAAGAATATATGCTACACCTGAACCTGTGCCAGATGGTCTCTGTCAGACCCATATCAGAGTCCTTTCATCCTGAGTCTTGGCCCACTGTTTGTTCTTCAAACCAACATATACGCGACTGTACCCACAGAAACCGGCGTATGTACGCGGATCCTTCTCCTGAAACTCGCGTACAACCAATTTTCTCTGTACCAGACAAGGTTCAGCAGCAAGATGATGCATCAAATACCCCCAACTTCTGTCTGAGGTATTCAAATGTCTCCCTGGGCAGTGGTTTGGTGAGAATATCAACAACTTGTTCCTTAGAGGGAACATACTCCAATTTAACCTTTCGTTCAAGCACTTGTTCCCGGAGAAAATGATACTTGATGGGTATGTGCTTAGGTTTTGAATGCATGACAGGATTCTTTGAAATACTGATTGCACTTGTATTATCACAAAAAATGGGGATAGGTGGAGTATAAGTGATTTGCATGTCTTGCAATGTTTGCACCATCCAAAGGAGTTGTGTGCAGCAAGATGCAGCAGCTACATATTCTGCTTCAGCTGTAGATAATGCAATTGAACTCTGTTTCTTGTTGAACCAAGATACTAATCTAGGACCCATGAAAAATGCACCACCACTAGTGCTTTTTCTGTCATCCATGCTTCCTGCCCAATATGCATTTGTATATGCATGAAGTGTGAGATCTGTACCTTTGGGATACCATAACCCATAGCTTTGAGTGCCTTGAAGATACTTGAAAATTCTCTTGACTGCTTGAAGATGAGTTTCCTTTAGGTTTGCCTGAAATATTCCAACTATTCCCACTGCATGCATAATGTCTGGTCGGGTACTTGTTAGATAGAGTAGACTACCAATCATGGACCTATAGATTGGTTGATGCACTGCTGTTGATCCATCATTTGCTCTAAGGCTGCATCCTATTATCATAGGGGTACATACTGGTTTCAAATCCTCCATCCCATATTTTTTCATGATCTGCTTGAGATACTTGGTTTGTGATAGAAAAATACTATCTTTGTTTTGTTGGACTTGTAAACCAAGAAAATATGTGAGCTCACCAAGCAGAGACATTTCAAATTCTTTTTGCATCACCAAGGCAAAGTTTTGACTCATGTCTTCTTCATTGCTACCAAAGATGATATCATCAACATACACAACAAGTATTAGCAACTTATCATTGTCAATTTTTATATATAGATTGCTATGTATTGGTCCTTTTGTAAATCCTTGTTAATGGAGGTATTTATCCAACCCATAATACCAAGCCCTTGGAGCTTGTTTAAGACCATAACGAGCCTTTTTGAGTTTGCATACAAGCTTTGGATCATTTCCAAGGATAAACCCATTTGGTTGCTCAATATACACTTCTTCATTCAAGTCCCCATTCAAAAAGGCAGATTTCACGTCCATTTGGAATACTTTGAACTTCTGAAAGCTAGAAAGAGCAAGGAAAATTCTTATAGCTTCTAGTCTAGCAACCGGTGCAAATGTTTCTTCAAAGTCTATACCTTCTTGTTGAGCATACCCTTTACAAACAAGTCTAGCCTTGTTTCTAATCACATCTTCACTTTCATTTAGCTTGCTTTTGAATATCCATTTTGTCCCTATGACATTCTTATCGTTTGGTCTAGGAACCAACTCCCAAGTTTCATTCTTTTCAATCTGCTCAAGCTCTTCCTCAATGGCCTTGACCCAGCACTCGTCTTTGCATGCCTCTCTTAAATTTTGTGGTTCAGTGGAGGAGAGCAATGCTAGATATCTTGAAGCTTCTGAAATGGTTCTCCTTGTTTGTACACCTGCCTCTTTCTACCCCAAAATTTGAGTTTCTGGATGATTCTTTTGAACGTACCTGGATGGAGTCTTTTATTCTATCCTTATCTATTCTTCTAGTGCCTCATGGGTTTCTTCTTCATCATGAATCTGATTTGATGTTGAAGAATATTCCTCATTATCTTCGAAATCTTCAGATCTTTCTTGTCTAGGAGTGTTTGCTTCTTCATCAACCACTACATCAATACTATCAACAATTTTTCCAAGTCTTTTATTGTAACACTTATATTCTTTGTTCTGGAGAGAATAGCGAAGGAGAATGCCTTCATCTACTCTAGGTTCAAACTTGCCAAGGTTTTCATTAGTATTTTTGATGTAGCATTTACTTCCAAAAATTTTGAATTATTTTACTGTGGGATTCTTACCATACCAAAGTTCATGAGGAGTCCGAGTGTTATTTACCCAGACATTAGTCTTGTTTAGAATAGTAACTGCAGCAAATGCGGCTTCACCCCAGAATGTTGCGGGAGTTCCAGACTCATCAAGCATAGCAAGAACCATTTGTTGAACCATTCTATTCATCCTTTCCACTACTCCATTGTGCTGAGGAGTTATTGCAGTAAATAATTCCCTTATTATTCCATGTTCTTCACAAAAATCGAAAAATTCATCTGAGGTAAATTCCCTTCCTCGATCAGACCTGAGACATTTGATTCTGCGATCTGATTCGTTTTCAACCAAGGCTTTGAATGATTTGAACTTATCAAAAGCTTCATCTTTATGCTTCATAAGTCCTATCCAACACATCCTGGAAAAGTCGTCAATGAATAGTATAAAATATTCTTCTCCTCGAGGTGACCTTTTCCTAGATGGACCACATACATCAGTATGGACAAGTTCAAGTGGCCTGCTGGCTGATCCTTCTTTCTCAGGGAAATTTGTTCTGGTTTGCTTACCAAACTGACATGATTTGCATATTGTATTGTCTGGAATTCTGATGTCGGGGAGATCACGAACCGCCTGATATTTGCATGCTTTCCTTATTTGAGAGAAGCTTAGATGCCCCAATCTTCTGTGCCATAGCCAGTGTTCATCATTCTTGCTTAGATAGCATTGTTGTTGTCCTCCCTTGAGAATGTATAGATTATTTGGTGTTCTTATGCCTTTGATCATTGTTTCTCCTGTATCAAGCTCACGAACAATACATCCATTTGATCGAAATATTACCTCATGTCCTTGATCACACATTTTACTGACACTTAATAGATTATGTTTTAAGCCATCAACATACATAACATTCCCAGCTTTGACCTTTTCTTTCAGAAGAACAAAACCTTTACCTTTTATGAGAGCAGGGGTGTCATTTCCGAATGAAACCTTCTTTTCCTTTTCTAAGGCACTATATGACTGAAGTTTCTCTTTATCACCTGTCATATGTTTCGAGCATCCACTGTCAATGTACCACTGATTTTCCTGTCCTTCTGCATATAAGGCTATCCCACATCTTTCTATTTGTGGTTCTTTCTTTCTCCATGTTTTGGGACTTAATGAAACTTGCTCCTTTTGAGTTCTTTGCCAAAACCTGCTCCTGCATTCAAAATCTTCATGAACGAAGTTGTTACAAATAGAACATTCTACTTCATTCTCTAGAGCAAAAAAGTTATTGTAGGTCCTTTTCATGGTCCCAGTCATACTCCTTTGTTTTTGAGCTTCTCTAGTCATAATGGTCTTGTAGGCAGCACCTTGAGCAGCTTTGTGACCAAAGTTATGACAAGAGAAACATTGGCCATTGAAGAAATTTCTATGATTATCAAACCTACTAACCAAATGGTTGTAGTTTCCATTTACATCCATTCTTGAGCCAAATTGAGAATGACTTACGTGAGGTTGGTTGTAATTTCTGTTCATTCTTGAATTAGATTGCCCCTGATTTACCTGGTAATCTTGTTCATTCTTGAAGTAAATTGTCCATGATTTACCTGGTGATCTACATTATGCTTTTGTTGTCGACTGTCAACTTGTTCACTTATTCTTGCTGCATCAAGATAACTTTTTGAGGTGGATGGCTTCTGTGCTTGCTTCTGAGCTTGAGATGCTTCTTCAGTATATCCAAGACCTGTCTTGATTAGAGGAGAACGCTGCACTTTGATAATCTCATCTAAAGTTTTAGATCCTCTAGCAAATTTAAGATTAAGAGCTTTTGATTTCTCAATATCTTTTCTAAGTCCCACAATTTCACATTCTAACTTTTCATTGTGTTTTTCTCTTTCAGCAAGTTGGAATGTCAGAGTATCTATAATCATGTTCTTTTCTTCTAAGCAAATTTTGAGTTTAGAAATTTCTTCATAAAGAGCTTCTTCATCTATAGCATCCAAGACATCATCATCTTCAAAAGCCATCAAAAGTCTATAATCATTACATTGTTCATATTCATCACTATTTGAAAGTACATCATTGTCTTCATGTGTGTAATAGCTCTTCTTACTTACATTCTATTTTCTATTCCATCTAACTGGTTCCTTACCTTTGTCAAGCTTATCTTTATAAGGACACTTGGTAGCATAGTGACCAACTCTTCCACAAGCAAAAATTTTGAAAGGTAACTTACCTCTGTATCTTCCAGAACCCCGTTGAAGGTTCTTGACAAAATTTGATTCCTTTTCTTCTTCCGATATATGTCCCGAGTCATTATAATCTCCTTTTCTTGAGGCTTTGAATGCAGCTTCTCTCTTTTCTGATGGTACCCCTTTTCTCATTTTGTAAGCAGTTAGGATTCTGTGAAGCTGTGGCATGGTAAGTCTCTGTAGATTCTGTTTTTCTTCTATGTCAGAAACTTTTGATTCAAACTTAAAAGACAAAGATCTTATAATTTTTTCAACCAACACAACTTCTTTTATTTCTTCACCCAAATTTTTCATACAATTAACAATCTCATCTATACGTAGGAAATAGTTAGCCACACTTTCATCATTGTACATTCTGAGATTTTCATATTGAATTCTGAGAGTTTGAAGTTTTGCTCGTTTTACCTGATCATCTCCTTCATAGCTCATAATGATCTTGTGCCATATTTCTTTTGCGGTTTTGAGCTACATAACCTTGACAAATTCTGTTTGAGATAGACTCCCTAATAGAGTATTGACAGCCTTTGCATTTGTTTCATACTGCTTCTTACCGGCCGTATCTATAGGATTTGCTAAAGGAAATGTGTATCTTGTTTCCATGATATCCCATACATCTGTACCAAGAGATTGAAGATATGCAATGATTCTTACTTTCCAATAGACGAAGTTTCTCCCATAAAAAATTGGTGGCCTGATCGATGCTTCTTTTTCGTAATTGCTCATGATGATGGATCTTCCTTCAAGCGATCAAGCTTCTTCTGAAGGACCTGCTCTGATACCAATTGTTGGAAATAATACTAAGAGGGGGGGTGAATCAGTATTATTAGATCAATTATTTTTCATTTCACAGTCAAATTTGTATACGCTACTTCAGTTAATAAATATTGCATATGTACGCAACTTCAGTTAAGGAAACAAGCGTATATTAGTAGACTTGTAATTTAAGTTAATCTTTAGATGTTGATCATTAATCTATGCATCAAAACATATAAATAGTAACCAGGAACAATAAAAAAGAATAGGAAATCACACATAAGAACACAAGATATAAGGTGGAAACCCAATGTGGGTGAAAACCACCTACTGCAATTCGTCTCTATCTTTCTTTAATTAGAAACTTATTTTTACAATGTTTCTGTACTGGTGTAATCCTTTACCAGTACGCAGGCTGCTACCTGTAGAGGGCTACAAGCCTCTCTCGTTCTCCAACTTCTCCTGGAATGGAGCTACAACCCCCTTGGCTCTTGTACTTGCTGAAATACTAGTACGTACATGCTAACCTACAGAAGCCTACAACCTTCTCTTTTCTTCTAGGGACCATGTTTCATAAATTTTTAGACTGGATCCATGAATAATATCAATCAAGAATCAAGTATATCTACATCAAACAATCTCCTTGTACAACCCAATACTGAATCAAATAATCACTTCTTTGTATGCTATACCCAGAAAAGAATAACTGAAACCAGACACCAATCCTGAACCCAGAACACTGCAACAATAAACAGAAGTAGCTAAAACATATTTCAAGAGACGTACTCTACTTCACTGTGTACAACATACATGCATATGCTTCTGAATCAAGCCCAACATGTATATACACAATTTACATTCACAGAACCAGCGTGTATACATGCCTTTTCTTTGCTGAACCTGCGTATAGATCTATAAAAGATAGTTCACTCTTTCAAATATTCAGACATCAGTTATACCCAGATTTTCGGATTTATAGATCAAGTCATGCGACAAATATAACAAATCAAAAACACACAAAGATACTACTATTCAAGTCTTTTTGACCCATCAATAAAACTTATCCATCTTCTTGCGCTCAGGTTCCTCCTTGATTCATATTCAACTATGCACCATTGACCAATCACCAGTATTCCAGATCTCTTTCTTTTTATTAGATATTCAATACTTCAGTCAATACCTTTGTCAAATGATCTCCTTCCCTTTTATAGTCTTAGGTTTTCTCAAACCATGGTCAAAAACCATTGAGAACCAATACTAGGGACCCAATACCTAGGTTCAACCCTTTGGATGCAATACCAAGGGCCAAAACCATAGGTTCAAATATGTCAGACTAAATACCATGGACCAACCATTAGTTTTCCCACATGTACGCGCTTTTCCATGCATGAAAGTGTGTGTATATGCATACGAAATTTTACATTATCAATTGCGTGTGTATACGCGATATGGTTAAGATGAACCTGCCTATATGTAGATTTATTCCATTCTGAGAGCTTGAACTATGATATGCCATCTAAGTGAGTTGCCATTAAGGACAACACCTACGCCATACTGCCAACACCACCTGCTCAGCCAAAACCATTACCTCCTTCTCCACCAAGACAACCCCAAATACCTACTCAACTGAACCCAAACCCAACAACAGATAGGACCAGCAGGTATATACTAGAGAAACATCATGCCCGACCTGTGCTGTGGAGATTCAGGAGATTAACCTATGGTTTGGGAAGGTTCTCCTAAGGAGGATGAGGAAGAAAAATAGGAAAGTGAACCAAAAGTCATTCAAACCTTTCCTGAGAGACTAACTGGAACCACACAACTGACCCCAGAAGAAACTAAACTTCTGGGAGAATTGAAATAGTTATGTGTAAAGATACCACTTCTCCAAGCCATAAAGGATGTGCCTATATACAACAAGATGATCAAGGAGAAGTGATTCAGGCACCCAGGCAGGCGCAAGAGGGATGCTCCAACTATCAATGTCATAGGACAACTGTCCAACCTGATGTTGGGGTAGGTAATCTGTCCGAAATATCTAAATCCTGGGAGTCTTGTAGTCGATGTCCACATCAATGGCACTGTAATCCCCGATACCTTGATTGATCTAGGGGCTGCCATTAATGTGATGAACAGGGACACTGTGCTCAAACTCAACCTTCAGGGTTCCCTAAGAAAGCCCACAACGGTATTGTAGTTAGCAGACCGTTCCACCGTGACCCCTGAAGGGATTGTGGAAGATGTAATGGTCTCTATTAATTCCTGGGAGTACCCTACTGATTTTCTAGTTCTCCAGCCAAAGGAAAAGCTCAATGGGTATCCTCTCATCCTGGGAAGACCTTGGTTGGCTATTGCAGATGCCTACATCAGTTGTCGAGCTGGGAACATGACAATCAACAATGGGCATATGTCCAAACAACTAGTCATATATCCTCCTGCCCAACCTCTGTTAGAACATGATTTACCTCTCTGGTTGGAGAAGGAAGATGAGGATGAAGTGTTTTCCGCACCATTGTGTATAGTAGAAGCTACAATGGGGGGCCCACAAACAGAGGATGATCTTATTGAAAACTTGATTCAAAATCCACCCCCATTGTGTTGCCATTAGAAGAGTTGGTGGAAGAAACCCAAGCCAATCATTTAGTTGATCTATGTGTGGCTGCTCTGACCTCTCTCCGAGTTAAGAATGTGGAATTCAGCCTAGAAAGAACCTTGAGGATCAACTCATCCCTATCCACCTCTCAGGAGAAAGAATTGCGTAGCTTATTGACACACCACTTGGATGATTTTGCTTGGAGCTATAAGGAGATAAAGGGAGTCCACCCTTCAGTTTGTATTCATCACATTTACATTAAAGAATATTGTAAGCCAGTCAGGTAGCCTCAAAGGAGGATGAATCCAACCCTTAAGTACATTGTCAAAGAAAAATTGCGAAAGTTGTTGGACGCAGGATTCATCTACCCCATCTCTGACAGTGAATGGGTCTCTCCTTTGGTGCTAGTGCCAAAGAGAAATGAAAAGTGGAGAATCTATGTAGACTATCGTGAACTGAACAAGGCCACCAAGAATTACCATTTCCCTTTGCCTTTCATAGATCAAGTGTTAGATGGCCTGGCAGGGAAGAAGTTCTTCTCCTTCCTAGATGGGTTTAGCGGGAACAACCAAATCCAAATCAGCTTGGAAGACCAAGATAAGACCACTTTCACTTGTCCTTGGGGTACTTTTGCATAATAGGTCCTTCCTTTTGGGTTGTGCAATGCTCTCGCCACTTTCCAGAGAACAATACTGAGCATATTTAATGAATTGTTTCATAATGCAGTGGAAATCAACATGGATGACTTTACCCCTTATGGTTCTAACTGCCAAGAAGATTTGACTATCCTGGGAAAAGTTTAAGCCAAGTGCATCAAATGAACCTATCCCTGAGTCCTGAAAAATGTGAATTCTTGATGACTGAAGGGACCATGCTAGGTCATACAATTTCTCAGTAAGAATTACAGGAGGATCCCAACAAGATTGCTATCATCCAAAGGGTCCCACCTCCTCAAAAGGTAAGAGGTGTTCAAAGTTTCCTAGGCTTAGAAGGGTATTATAGAAGATTCATTAAGGATTTTAGTAAGCTAGCATCTCCATTGTTTGGTCTTTTGGGAAAAGATGCTAAGTTGATATGGAATGACAACTGTCAAGAGGCTCTGAATACCTTGAAAGATAAACTGGTAACTGCCCCAATTTTCAGAGGTCCAAACTGAGCCCTACCTTTCCACATTCACACAGATTCCTCAAACAAAGCAATAGGAGCAACCTTAGGGCAAGTTGATGAGAAGCTACCTTATGCCATATATTTTGTAAGTAAAAATTTGTCCAAGGTAGAATTAAACTACACTATAACTGAAACGGAGCTCGTAGCTGTAGTCCATTCCCTAAATAAGTTTAAACACTACATCACCGGCTATCAAACATTCGCACACACCAATCATGCTACAATTAGGTATTTGATGAATAAACCAGATGTAAATGCTCATATTATTAGATGGTTAATTTTATTGCAACAATTTGATTTGACCATTGTTGATAAGCGTGTAAGGAAAATGTCGTTGCTGATTTTCTATCTAGATTATATTTGCCTGCAGGTGAAGAAGGAACGGTGGATGATCAAATGCCACATGAACACCTATTTTCTATTTTAGTACTCTCTCATGGTTTGCTGATATAGAAAATTACTTGGTTTCAGTGCAATTTCTGCCACACCTGTCCTGAAAAGAGAAGAGCAAGATTGTGAGGAAAAGTGCTCCATTCACCTCGATTGGGGGCAATCTTTTTAAACTTGGGCTAGATCATATTTTGGGGCGATGTGTTAGAGAGGATGAAGTTTTTGACACTCTCCTAACCTGTCACGATGGGCCCTATGGGGGCCATTTTGCAGCAAAAAGGATTCCCTTCAAAATTCTGCAAGCATGTTACTATTGGCCCACTCTTGATCAATATGTCAGAAGATATATCATCCAATGTGACCGATGTCAAAGGATGGGAAACCTACTCCAAGGGATGAGATGCCCCTGCAACCTCAAGTGACTTTCGGGCCATTTGAGAAGTGGGGCATGGACTTTGTGGGTTCCATCAACCCTCCTTCAAAATAGAAATATTACATCATTGTGTGTACTGATTATCTAAAAAAATGGGCAGAAACAAAGGTGATCAAGGCAGTAACATAAGAAAAAGTAGCTGAGTTTTTGAGGGAAAATATCTTTTACAAGTTTGGCTATCCAAGATAATTAGTCATAGATCAAGGGAGTCAGTTTACCTCCAATCTGATTGAAGACTTGCTCACACATCACAATATTAGGCACAAAACTTCCACCCCTTATCATCCGCAAGCAAATGGATAGGTGGAAGTCACTAACAGAGCTTTGGAAGGGATTTTGACTAAGGCAGTGAGCAGCAGCAGAAAAGATTAGGTAGATTGATTGGTTGAGGTCACCTGGGCCTATAACACCACATGGAAAACCACCATAGGGTTCACACCCTATGAGCTGGTCTACAGGAAGAAGGTTTTGCTCTCAATAGAATTTGAATATAACACATTAAGGATGACAACTCAGCTAGACCTAGATCTCAACCATGCACAAAAGGAAAGGTTACTTCACCTAAATGGATTGGATGAGCAGAGATTGTAGACCCTTCTCCACTCAAAGGTAGTCCAACTCCAAAGAAAAATATGGCATGACAGACACCTCAAAGAAAAAAAATTCCAAGAAGGAGATTGGGCACTGCTGTATGATTCAAGATATAAAGATTTCAAGGGAAAAATTAGGACAAGATGGTTGGTACCATACATAGTAGAAAAATGCAATGACAATGGTTCAGTCTTGATTCGGACCATCGATGAAGAAGCCATCCCCATGCTCGTCAATGGGAATAGGTTGAATATCTACAGGAAACCCCTTTCCAAGCAGGAATTCATTGAGAATATGAGTAAAACAATGTTGGTAGTGGAGTAGGTCTCTGCCTCCACTCCACCCACACCCTAAACAAAAAAGAAAAGAAAAGAAAAGAATAAAAGATCCCTGGGTGAAAACCTCTTGGAGGCACCTAGGGCAGGAAGTAAGGGTGAAAACCTCCAAGAGGTGCCCCAGCTTTCTCATAAAAAAAAGGGAAAAAACGGAAAAACAAAAAAAAACTAACTTCTTTTGAATGCATTGCAGATTTTAGGAGGGTCGCACAAGGAAAGAAGAACATGGCCAGGCTACATACACCCTTGATAGATCATTCCTCCATCTCCATTATCTTTTCCCAGGCCTTGGTCTCACTTGCTCTAAACATTTTGCATCCTATAGGAAACTCTATGCATTCTATAGGAGGCTCCTATAGAAAGTACAGAGAGCTCAAAATCAAGTTCAAAGAAGAATTCGAGGGCTAGAAATTTTTCGAGAAAGCCTGTGGACCTCCCTGCCACCATTCATCCTCCTAATTCTCCATTCCATCCCTGCACACCCACATTTCCGATCGCTTTTCCTTCCCTGCATAGAAAACACAGAAATTATGTTTCTTTCGTTTTTAAACAAAAATGATGATGAATAAAACAAGAACATTCTTCACTTGTTTCTTACCTGATGTATTCCAGCTATTACTCCTTTCCTTCAGAACATTTTTTAGCTGTCTCTTCAGTCCCTGCTCAAGCATTAGCCAAAAATTTTATAGGGAGAAGCAGTTACAGGAAATCCTGTAGGATTCTTGTAATAACTCATCTCTTTAGAAAAACAAGCTCCAGATGCAGGGTCATTTTAGCCAAGATGTATGCAACGTGCAAGGAGCGGTACCTGATCGAAAATCACAAGCATAAGCCACCATTTCAGAGGCCACGAGCACTAGTAGTAGCAGCAATAAAAAACAAAGTGCCAAAGTTTGAGCATGCAGAGCACAGTAGCGACTAACAGGTAAGTAGCTAAACCCATTCCTTTATTGCATGAATATTATTTAGGAACTACATAAACCATTAAGATGGTCATGATTAAATGAAATCGGTGGCCAGATAACTGGCCACCCTCGTTCAGTTCAAACCACCCTAGTTGAGTTCAAATAAGCCTCGTCTAATTCAAACAGTAGTTCAGAAGATGTAGTTAACACGTGTGGTCTATCAACTTGAGCAGAAAAACTCAGCACCAGTAGTGGTGGAGGCATATAATGGGAATCATGGAAGTGATGGTGGGCAGGCAACATGAAATACCATAATGGCACTTGAGTAGGACCAATGGTCCATATGGGGGTAATGTACCCATCCTACCACCTCACCTCATCACGCAGATCATGCCATCAACTTAGGTACACTGCGGTCAAAGCCTCCACCACCTTTTGTTTTCATTTGCATCGATGAGTTCTCGACTGCAGCAACTCACCTACCACCTTCAGAACATTGAACCACTTGTTCTCTAATAGTTTTCAAAACCCTCCTGCTTATCGGGCTCTATAGGAGCATTATCGCATTCTACAAGAGCGGGAACACCATCTACAGGAGCCTTTCTACAGGAAGGCCAGAGAGTAGCTCTGCAGAGGAAAAATTTGAAATTTTTTCCAAATTCGAGCTCAAAAAGAGGTAGGCTCAAAAACCCACTCTGCATGTGATATATCTACACAAGGTGGTGGGATTAGAAGCAAAGTATTGGGTTGAAAAAGGAAAGGAAAGTGAGCACAAAAATCTGCCTGTGTTTTTCTAAATTCTATACAGTCTCTCCATTTTCTTCTCTACACTAAAATTTTGTCTTTTTCTTTGCCATATTCTCCTGTAAAAAAGCAATGCAACCATAGAAAATCAAGGCTGTGAAAAAAAGAATCTGCATTGGGAATCTGTTTATTTTGTGAGAAAGAAAAACACTATTTTATATACTCTTTGTTCTGTCAAAATATTTATTTCCTCCAAAAGCCCGAGAAGTAAATTCAGGTTGAAAAAGGGGTTTGAAGGGAGGGAAAAATTGCAAATGGATGTTGTGAAAACAGAAGAACACGAAAAATTCCCTCTCTGGTTCCAGAAAGACAAACCTCAACTATTCCTCTGTTTTCGGTTTTGAAAGTTTGTTGCTTTCCTCCTCACTTGAGCATTTCCATTAGTCACTAAACACCATGACAGGAGGTTTTATGAGAAAGGAGCCTTTGAACTCCAATAAATTGCATGAACACCTAGAAGTGCTAGCCCTCTTCACCAGGGCAAACTAGATGCCTTTCTTTGAGAGAATTCATGGGTATGAAGAGGAAGTGATAGAGGAATTCTTAATGTCCTTAAGAACCCATTCAAAAACCCATGCTACAGCCAATTTCAGGGGTCTGGCCATAGAGCTTACACCAGAATTTAATAGCAGAATCATAGGTCTTCCACTTGGGCTCCCATGGAGCAAAGAAGAAAAACCACTAGGATAGGTTGCTAAAAAGAAATCTTTCCAGCCTGGTGAACATTGTGTAGAGGATAAGAATGGGATCAAAAGGACAAGTATACCTCATCCATGGGGTGAGGTCAGCTAACAGATCATGAAATATATGTCCTGTGAAGGAAGATACAGTATATTCTATGGTTATGACTTCAGATTATTGCATGAATTAACATATGGAATGGACCTACCTGCATCTAGAAAACTCAGTCTACCTTATTTTCTCCTCCAGTCCTTGATAGAGTGTGGCACCAAATTGAATGCAGGGATTCCAGACTAACTAGCCCACCATGGGCTCATTAAATTGTTGGTAGAGGATGCCCTCCACACATACACCATCCCTATAGCCTGGGAAATTTTCAGGAATATGACTAGGGAAGATGACATAAAAACTCTCACAAATGACCTTAGTCCATTTGGCAGTGAAGAGGAGGAGCAGAAAGAGGAACTTGAAAAGGAAATCCATGAAGAGGCACAAAATATTCAAGTAGAAGAGGAAGAAGAGGAAAAATAGAGAGAAGAAGAGAAACATGACCCAACCACAGTTGAACCTAAGGTAGAGAAGGAAACAACATCAAAAGCAGAAAAGAGGAAGATGAAAAAAGCTGAGAATAAGAAGACCAAGACAGCAAAGAAAAATACTTCCACTAGATAGGCAAAAACTCAGCAAGAAAAGGAGAAAACACCACCAGAGACAGCAGAAATTAAAACAGAAACAACAGACATAGGAAAAACTGCAGAGGGTGAAGAAGAAAAATAGTAGGAAGAAGTGTCCCCTGAGACACTAGCAAGGGAAGCGGCAGTTGTTCTTGCTGCATTGAGCACTCTAGCTAAGAAAAAGGGGAAAAGAAAAAGATAGACATTGATGTATTTCAAAGCCCAGAGGAGCACCAGAATCAAGGTGGGCAAGCCCCAACCAGCTTTGAAAGAACCCATTATCATTGAGGATGCACCTATTGTAACAAAGGAGGAATCTCCCTCCAAAATCTCCATCACCTACGAGAGAGGGAGTCCTACGACCTTCACCTGGAAGGAAAGGATCAAATTAATGGACTATAAATCAGTCCTACAGGAGGCACAAACATCTCTATAGGAGACACTGGCGAAGCTCAAAGAAACTAAAAAATTGGAAAGGAAGATAGAGGAACAGTCCCAAGAGGAAGGTAAGTGAAAAGAAATATCAGAGCCTAGACCCTAGCCTAACTTAGGCTCCTTTTACAATATTCTGGAGGGTGGGATGATCGTCCCACAAAAATTCGCAGTGCCTCTTTTCTTTGAACTAGAAAAGGAAAGAGTCAGGACCCACACCTTGATGTAGATTGCAAAATCTAAAGGAGTCAAAGATATAGGGCACATGGAAAACAAGTTGAGAGAGATGAGTAGAGAATTGAGCATGGTAAGGCACACAGAGAGCATCAGAAGAGCTCAACCTCAGGAAGAAAATGAACTGTTGAAAAAGCAGCTACAAGAAAGGGAAGCTGAAGGAGAAAATAAGTTGCCATTCTTGAAAGGACAGCAACAAAAAGAGGGACCCCGAGTAGATAATGAGGCAACAGAGAAACAACAACAACAAGAAGAACCACAGACAGATAGTGAGACACTGATGAAACAACAACAAGAAAGAGAATCTCAAGCAGCAACTGAAGTGCTGATTTTGAGAAGGCAGCTACAGGAAAAGGAAGCCTAATTAGCCTACATGGCCAGCTGGGCAACAGAGGCATTGCAGTGCAGACAACCAACTAAATCCTATCCACTGTATCTCAAAGATGAATGGCTCCAATTACAAATTAAGACATTGGCCCAGAAGGGCATAATACCATTTCAAGATTATGGCCAGTTTATTCATTTATGTGATCATAGTTTAGTCGAGGATAAAGAAAAGCTAGCATAATTTTACCTACACAACATGGCAGTTCCTGACATGAATTTATGGGATCCAAATGATACATTGGGAGACTTATAGCTAATGGATATGGATTCTTGGATGAGCCATGAAGAAAAGAGAGCAGTGAAAATTCCGAAAATAATGGCAAAAGAGCTAAGTGAGCCCCTGATGATAAGGGCAGAACCAGCAAAACCCTTGGCTGTCATCTATGCCCACAAAAACCTTGTAGACAGTCCTCAAGTTCTCCCTGACTATGTTGACAAGAAAGCACAGGCTATTGCCCATTTTGAAGAGATAGAGAGATTGTTTGGCGATGGTTGTCTTCATGCTTGCATGAGAAGGTGGAATACATTGCCACATAGCTTAAGGATCAGGGAGTATCACTCCCCAAACAAAATGAGGGAGGCCATCAGGAGAGTGCCCCTATAGACACTCAATGCAAAACCTAAAAGCCAACTGAATTGGTCTTAAGTTCAGTCCTCCACTACTGTTAGGACTATTGGAAGGAGTTAAGGAGGAGGAAGAACAAAAAAAATGGGAGGAAGTGGATAGGAAAGTAGGTTTCCATGACAGAGAGGAAGACATCACATTAGAGGCTTTGGATGTCAGGGAATTTATTAGAGCTACTAAAGATGAAGAGCTAGATTAGTTTCTCAGAGGATGAGCAACCCATTCAGCAGGGGGGTGATGATAAGCCCTAGAAATGGGTAACTATATGGGCTCATTCTGCCTATTATTTTGATTTAATCCACCATTCTCAGTAGTTTTGTGCATGTTTTTGAATATATTTATTTCAATAGAGTGAATTGGGTTAGTCACTTTGCCATGTAGTTTAATGAATGTTTATTGCAGATTTTTTGAAAAATTTTGGACAAAGACAAGGATTTATCAACAAATGGCAGCCAAACGTGAGGAAAATAGGGAAGAGGACTTGTAGTAGGGTGTCTCCTTCATTAATGACCCCTTTCCTCAAATCCTCCATCAGTATCTCAGAGTACAAAGGCCCACATTGATGATTCCAAGGCATAGCCGAGCAAGTCAAGTGGGACTGCTGTTATCTTCAATTCTAGGAAGCTGAGTTCCTTAATTTTAGGATGACTGTTGGGAGCCCCCATTTGTATAGAAAAGAAGGCTTCGAGGCTCAGTAGGTTACCCAGTTCTTATAATATTTTTGCACTTTTTTGCAGCGTTGTACTCAACTCATTTTCGAGCTCCTTTTGAGAACAATTTATGTGATGTAACTGCTATTTTTGATAATGAAGATGAACCAAGTCTTGAGCCATCACTGATATTTTTTAGAGGGTTGAAGCTCTTGGGCTAGGGCCCAACCTAAGCTACCCAACACCTCCTTTGTGTACTTATATGTTTTTTTTTCCATTCATGAGTTAATTTCTGTTGCATATACGGTTGCTTTTGATGGTTAGAATAGTTGTTTTTATTTAAGTTGCTTAAGTTACTGCAATGACAGGAAAAGATCCAAAAAGGCTAATAGCGGGTCTTGATCTCCTTTCTCTCTCCTTGGGACTATGATTTGAGGTCAAGGCACTACTGCTGCCACCAAACTCTGTTTTCAGTTCTTTCTTTGATCAGTTTTGGTAAGTAAGTGTGTAGGTCTCTTGCAGGACATATCAGCTTATCATTCCTCCATAAAATAGCTAGCACCACCTAACTTCTAATAGATCCCCTAGCTCATTCGCCACATTTCGCCAATCTGTCCTAATTTCTACATTGTTTTTCCATAAAGTTGCTTTCTTTCCATTTGAACAAATCCAACCATCTCCTTTGTCCCTGATCCTCCTTGACAAGTTCTAGACCCCTCAAGACCTTCATCCAACCTTCATTTCCCCTTTCCCATCATTTCTCCACCTTCAAACCTCCAAAAACCACTTTCGGCCTCCTCTTGTAAATCCTCCTGTAGAATTTCCTGTGAGTGGTTTTTCAAAGTTTGAACGCAATGGAAGTCTTTAGAAGGGTACTAGGGGCTTCTTAGGACCTCTCCACACCTTCCTCACCATCTACAAAAGCCAACTCCATCTTCCTTTGCCACCAAACCTCTACACAGCCACAACCAGTCAAATCACAAGCATAATAATTCTACATAAAAATACTCAAAAGTAGAAAAAGATGATTTCTTCTTATTTCTCCTCAAAAGTAGCTTGAATAAATGTAATTCAGCTTTTCAGTAGTCAATGGCACTCACTTCATTGGTTTTCATTTCGTTTCTTGCAAAAATAGGGTTAGTAGGTAAACTAGGGTTTTCTAGGGTTTGTTAGGGTTTGTGTTTCATTCCAGTTTTCCTTCTCTTTCTACAAGTAGAATAGCCCCCTGTAGAGTTAGCTTTCTTCCATCATAGTAAAATCTTCTTCTCAGAACTCATAGAAGTTGGGTTAAGCTCCTAGCGAAATTGCGCCAGCTGATGAAGTGAGAACCTGCAGTAAGAGCTAGTACTTGTGCATACAACACCATCGCTTCCAAGTTTGTTACGAACTACTGGGTTGATAAAAGTAAAGAAAGAAGCCCCAAGAGTTGTAGAATTATTGCTGCAATACTGGAGCTCACCACAACCTACCTAGGTTGTTTAGTGTGAAGATTCCTTACTAATTTAAAAGGTGAATAGAGTGGACAGAGAGAATATGAGAACTAGAAATGGCCTTTATAGTGTCCATTCCAACATAAATGCTTTGGGCATTACCCACGAACCACCAAAGATTACTAAAAAACCATAGAGTCACATGTTTGAAGCTTCTCTATATGATAGATGAATAGGGATTAATTGGCGCACTTGCATGCACCCATTCCTCCAACTAAGGATAGGGAAGATATTTGCTGAAAATTATGCTCTGCCAGAGACCTCTTTCTTCGAAGGCCCTCCATAGATTGGACACTGGAAGAGCAATTTTAAATCTTCACGAGTCCTGAATACCCAATCTGCCCAACTAAATGGTCCTAGAAACCATGCTTAGGCAAAGTGAAATGGATCTTGCAATCAGGTCAAGTTCCAGACCAAAGGAGTTTGGAGATAAGAGCATAAATATGTTAATGATTTCTTGGGGAATGTAGAATAGATGCATTGAGTAAATGAGGATACATTGCAGGATAGCTTTGATCATGGTGACCTTGCCCCCAATAGAGAGTGAGTTTTGATCCAAACATGTGAGCTTCTTTTCAAATTCGTCTTATAGCAAATTCTATTCAGTAATGCAATGATTACTAGGTTTGAGTTGATAGCCCAAGTACTTGCGATCCACTGACATCTACTTGATTTTCACCCTAAAAAGAGAACCAATCTCACAAATCTGCTCTAAATCATCATTATCCAAAGAACATCAGACTTGTGTTTGTTAATTAGCAGACCGAATGCATCTATTGGCTTGAGGAGGCTTGGACCTAGGTTTAGAGTTAGTTGTGGTAACCAACAAAACTTTACACTACCAGTCGTTTTGCCAAAAACTCGCATAGCGCGGGCTACTGTCTCACCTGAGGTAGTATTGGGGGATGCTAGAACTAGATTTCTACATCCAGAGGACTATGTGATGTGTTTCTATTAACTTAAGGTTTTATCGCGACCTTCACGAACCCTAACCTTTAAAACTCGTAAATTATAGCAATTAACATTTAGCAGATTTATGCCCTTCGCCAATTATGCTAAACATGCATAACATCACATAAATACATAGTTCTGTGTCTTCACTAATCTATTAAGTACTTTTCCTGATTAATTGCATTCTACAGATCAAAATTATTGTAAATTCAGAGATAAAAGGATACCAAGATACATGAAGTAGACAACATACTGGTTAATATCAGTTTGTTGTGGATGATGGTCCGAGCTCTGGTTCTAGGGTTTAACGAAACAAGTGGCAGAGAGTACCAAGCATCCATGGAGACACAGGGAGGAGGGAGCTCCACTCCCTCCTACAGTTATATGGTAGCAAATAGAGGAAGAGGAGGGAAAAAGAACAAACCTCCACAACCCTTGGAGGTCAAGACAAAAGACACAGAAACTCAGAAGGTGGAAGGTAGCAAAACCAATGCATATCAAGGAGCCCACAAAGAAGATTGTCGGGAGGAGAAAGAGAAATACAGAGGTCAAGGGTCAGAGAACAGAGCTAAGATGGGGCCCTATAAACCCAAGACCATAACTAAAGCTCGAGTTATTCTGAATGATCTTGCTCTGCAAGCACACAGGGATCACATGGCTAACTATGCCATCATATGTAAATTTATGGGAATCTGGCCATCAGAGAAAGAATTGTACACCTAGATAAAATACAACTGGAAACCAAAGGGGGAATAAAATATTCATCTTGGATCCAAAGGTTTTTTCGCTGTGGTGTTTACAAACATGGAAGACAGGGACAAAATCTTTGAAGGAGGGCCATACTTCTTTGCAGCTGCTGGACTCTATATGAGGCCATGGACGATGAACTTTGTGCTAGAACGAGAAACCTTCAATTCGGTACCGATATGGATTCGACTATACTCATTACCTTTAGATTACTAGATGCCAGAGTCTTTAAAAGCTATAGGCAATAAATTAGGTCATTTCTTAAAAATTTCAGAGGCAACTCTAAGTGGAAAATATGAATCCTATGCCCGTATGTGTGTGGAGATGGACCTATCAGGAGCCCTTCGAGATAAGTTCATTCTAGAAGTCTATTATGAGGAATGGGTTCAAGTAGTTGACTATGAACATATCCCATTCAGATGTCACAAATGTCATGAGCATGGGCATCTATCCAGACACTGTTCTCTCAATCGAAGGGAGGAAAACCTAAATACCAACAAAGGAAAAGACCAGATAGGTTTCACCGAAGTGGGAGGAAAAGGAAAAGGAGGAGGAAGGAAGACACAAAAGAACCCTAGTGTGAATGATAAAACAAAAAGTTACAACATTTTTGAGATCTTAGGAGAAAGAGAAGAGGAGGGAGGGGATAAAGAGAGTATAGAGAATCAAACAGCAAGGGGGGAAGAAAAAGAGACCAGCATGGAGTACATTCAGGAACAAAACGAACACACGATGGACCCTTTGAGTACCATGGAAGTAGAAAAATACCAAGAAATGACTCAAAGTGAAAGTGGTATAGAGGATCAAGATTTACAGGAGATCCTAGAAAGAGAGAACCCAGAGCTAGAAAAGTTTCTAGAATAGGGAGGCAACCTGAGAATAAACTCCATCTCTCAGGAGGACGTGGAAAAATTCCAATAGATATTCCTTAATAAGACACATAAAACAACTGCAGGAGTCAGAATAGGACATGACATCCAGGAACACAAAGGGACTTCCTCAATAGGATTAATAACATGAAAACTAACAAAGAATCCAGGCAAAAGTAGGGGAAGAAAAAGATAGAAATAATTACTACTGGAGTGTGGCAAGCTCATGATTGATTCACGAAGGATGAAAGACCTTTCTAGTTACTCATTTATAACCCCACCTCAATGAAAGTCACAACCTGGGACATTAGAGGACTAGGGAGCAGAAGAAAACAGAGGAATCTCGGTAAAAGGATTAGAGAGGAAAAACCTAACATAGTATTCATACAGGAAACAAAATGCTCAATGGAAAGGGTCCGCGAAAAACATAGAAAATCGGTAAACAGATATGAATACCTTGAAGTTAAGGCAAATAAATCTGTTGGTGGTATTCTCACTCTCTGGGATCCAAAAAAATTTGGTGTGATTGATGTGGAGGCATCCAGACATCACCTTTCTCTGATTTTCCAACCGATGGGTGACAGGCAATGTTACATGATCACCAATGTCTATGGTCAACAACCAATGGAGGAAAAACTTTGACTCCTCACAGCGCTAGAGGATATTAAAAAGAGATACCAAGCTCTACCATGGATTCTTGGAGGTGATTTTAACATAACAAAATCACTCATGGAGAAGAAAGGAGGAACTAGAATACTTGGGAGAGACTAATTGCCTTCCAAAACTTCATCACCAATATGAAATTGGTTGATATGGAAACAAGCAATGGAATCTTCACTTGGAATAACAAAAGACGAGGTCCTACCCAAGTGGCCTCAAAATTGGACAGATTTATGGCTTTAAAGGAACTTCTTCTCCGGGGAAGCAGCATTACCACACTCATACTACCTTTTGGGGGTTCAGATCATTGGCCTATCCAATTGGAAGCTTCCCTTTTTGGAAAACCAAGGAACACCCTCTTCAGGTTTGAGAATGCTTGGCTCACACATTCAGATTTCCTCACAAATATTGAACAACGATGGAAGGAAGATCTTCACCTTCAAGGTACAAAGATGTTCTTGCTTCACTACAGGATCAAACACATTAAAGGCAGACTCAAAGAGTGGAACAAAAGGGAATTTGGTAGCATATTCAAAGCTAAAGGAGAGGTGGAAAAGAAACTAAAGGAAATAAACTAGATTCTTATCACAGAAGGCTACTCAGATTGAAGGAAATAGATGGCAGAGTCACTCCAGTAGCAGTGGGACAATAGATGCCTTCAAGAGGAAATACTCTTGAGACAGAAATCCAAAGTACAATGGATTAAAGAAGGGGAGAGAAACACCAAATTCTTTCACAGATCCACCATAGCTCACTGAAACAACAATAGAATTGTGAAACTTATAGACCAACATGGTATAGAGAGAAACACTCATGAAGAGATGGAGAAGGTTCTACTCCAGCATTTTCAAAAAATTTCTGAGGAAACCTCAGAAGATAGATACTAGTTTACAGAAAAATTCACTCAGTACATCCCTAAATTGGTCACAAGAGAAGATAATTTCAATCTT
Source organism: Pinus tabuliformis (assembly GCA_031772625.1). Classification (NCBI taxonomy): domain Eukaryota; kingdom Viridiplantae; phylum Streptophyta; class Pinopsida; order Pinales; family Pinaceae; genus Pinus; species Pinus tabuliformis. Next base: position 1,755,343,238 of record CM062817.1, on the reverse strand, counting down.
AATAGACCAATAACAGAGGAAGAAATTGAGGAAGCTGTGAAAGAGGTGCAAAATGGGAAAGTACCAGGCCTGAAAGGCTTTAATGTGGACTTTTTCAAAGCTTGTTGGAGGATGTTACATAAAATATTGTCACCATGACTTTCTGCAGTTAGTGTGAGTCTATCACCACTCATACTGTCCTCCTTTGCAAGTCTCAAGCCTCAGATCTTCATGTCAAGCTTTAAAAATGAGAGAATGTCTGTTAAAATCTATAAAACTCTGGTTCCGCACTTTCTCTTAACATTACCTACGGTCCCGCACCCCTTCGTCATGTTACCTGTGGACTTGTGCACTCTGTCTCTAAAGGAGTGGGCACAGACCCTGTGAAAGTCAAAAGGGTGCAAGTTTATTCTTAAAAAATCACTTTGGGTTAATTCTGGATGCTTCTAGAAGGAATCTTGACATGGTTGGTTCTCTCGTAGGTGGTTCATGCATCCCATAACTAAAGGAGCTAACCCCTTGATGAGAGGAGCTTATCCCTTTGAAGGAGGACTCTATCCCTTTGAAGGTGGACCTAGTAACTTCCTTCCTTTGCACTATAAAGTGAGGCATTGAGCTGGTTTCTAGGGACGTTGAAAGCTGAACATTTTTTAGGGTAAATGCTGTTGGAATTGAGACTTCCTAGTTAAGCTTGACAAGAGAGATTACATACCTTTTGGCTTCTTTGGGAAGAGAGTGAAACTTTTCAAGGTAGAGGAGATTCTTGCTAGACCCTGGGAGGAGCTTGTACAACATCAATGCACCAAGGTTGTAAAGTTCTTCTTTGATTAAAGTTAATACAATTAGATTCATTTTTCTCAATAAATTGTCTTCTATGGTTTATTTCATGAATTCCTTGATCATCATGATAAATATGGTTTATTATATTGGTGATGCGGGTGGTATTTGATGTGTCTGCCTATTTGTGTTCGCAGATTCTTGAAAAGGGATCTCATTTGGACAAATGGAGCGTGGCTTCCACAAACTAGCATTGGACCTGAGGTAGGCCTAAAACACCTGTTGGCCTTTATTTATAAATTGCATATTTCGAGAAAGATAGAATTTGTTTGGTTTGCTTGTTGCTAGATATCATTAGATACTAGGGAGATCGGCCTTGTCCGCAAGAACGACTTATTTGCCCGGCAAAATGGCGACTCCACTAGGGACTTGAATTTTTGGTTTTTGCCTTTGCTTTTACTTTGACTTGAGAAACTGTTTCTTTGTTTTTGGTTTTTGTTTGCTGTGTGGGAATGGGTAGGTTTTTAGATTTTGAATTGTTTTTGTTTTTTCATGTTTTTGAGAGTGGACTGCACCTACTGTTTGTAACACAGTGCGGACATACCCTCACTGTTTGTTTACTACACAGTGCGGTACCGCACCTGGTTATACTGGGGGACTGCGGACCCTGTCAAATTTTTGAAAAACTAAAATATTTTCATCTAGTTAAGCCTAGGATTTGTTTATATGTTTTAGCCTCTGCCTAGATCTGCATGTGTCTTTTCAGAAACTTTTCGTAGGTTAATTCTATTGGCATTTAGGTTTTAAGTGAATTTCTAGAAGTTTTGTGTGCCTGGTTTGATTTTTGTTTGGTCTTTGTAGTAACTCGAAGCTTAGAAGCCTTAGAAACCTCAAATCACCCTGGTTCTTGCTGGTCTTCTTATTAGTCTGACCGATTTGTAAAATCTGCCTTTGTTGAGGAATACATCTCGTTTTTCTCTTTGTGAAGCTTCGAAAGAACTTGTTTTGAAAGTTTTGGATTTCATTTTTAAAAAGAAAACAAAAGCTGGTTGTTTTTTGATTAATTTGTTATTCTGAAAAAGTTAGCCCTTAGTTTACTGAAAACTAAGTAAAACATCCTTGGAAAGAAATTTTGTAAGCTTTTACTTCAATTAGTTTTTTAGACTTTATAGATCTCAAGATTAGATTTGTTTTAATAGTTTTGAGTGTTTTATAAAAAAAAACCTCTTTTGGAAAGGATTTGTTTTTGTAGTTTTTGATTGTTGAAAAAGAAAGGGATATTTTTTCGTGAGCATAATTAGTAGTCTCTTTTTGAGTATATTGAAAAAGACAAAAAGTTCTTCTTTTCATTTGTTTCTTAAGGAAAGATTTGTTTTTAAGCATTTGCATTTTCAACTCTTTCTTTAGCTAGAAACTCATTGAAGAAAAAGGATTGTTTATCATCTTAGGTGCATTTTTAGTGTTTTGGAGTTGAGTCTTCACACCATAAAGTTTCATCTCCGCACCTTTTGACTTAAGAAAAAACCAATAAAAATAACGCTTAAAGTAAAATTTATCTAGCAATCTTTTTATTTCTAGGGCTCTTTATCACCAACATAGCTTAGGCTAGTATCTTGGAGTAGAGAGTAATTAACTCTCCATGATAGTAAAAACAAACAAGTAGTTGTATCTTGCGGTAGGAGATAAATTCCAATTGTTAGATCTATGCTCTGGGAAGCTCCTCTTAAAGAATTCAAGCACGAGGTCATATCCGAACCGGTGGGGTAATCAGTCCTTCCTCATTGGGAATGATAGCAGATATACACGTATTAAAAATGGTAAACCTCAGATTAACCATTGTCGAGGAGCCTGGGGTCACTTGTTGGTAAACCTTGGATTATGTCAAGGAGCCTTCAGGGGGATTGAGCTTTGCTACTCTGCCCTTGCGCATGTATCGGATCACAGACTCTTCCCCAGGTATATTTGTTTTCGTTCGTAACCATAGTGACCATTATCTATAGATTCTTTCCTAAGGTGACGGTGGAGGGAAGATCCCACTATACTTGGAGCAGACGTCGACTAGACTCACTTGGATTTTCTGGGGGGTTCTCTTCACTCGAGACGGTTTAGCGGAGAAACTTGTGCTAGTCTATTCATTAAGCAAGTTGTCGGGGTAACTGTTCCAACCACCATTTTTGTATTGAATTCTACGACGTTAGATTTCATCAACAACTAGTGTTTTCGGTACAGAAAGTTATTTTTTGTGTGTGGTTTGACCTCCTAGATTCTTTAGGCATCTGATTCAAAATCGTATGGTTCTTTAGAGACTTTAGGTGGTTTTCATTGAGATTTTTCTTTGTTTGTGTGTGAAGTAGTTAAAATATTTAATCGCGGCTGAAATATCGAGGTAGTCCCATAGACTTTGGGGCCAACCTCCTGAGTTTCAGCAAACCAGCTTGAAGGCCTACGAGCCCTTGTAACTCCTAGTGACAGTAGAGTTGGGTCACCCAAGGAAGGAGAATTTTCTTTAGTTGTGCATCCTGATTATCAAGTTCAAGCACCAGAGTATATTATCGAACTTGTTTCATTTTCTAACGTTACTGGTAGTTTTTCTTCTACTAGTGAATTAGCTGAGGAACCTGAAATTTCTGAACCTGAAACTGAACTTGCTGCTACTCCATCATCAAGATTTTCCTCTCTAACTTCCAGTGGTCCTGATTCATCCAGGGTAGAAAGAGTCATTACCCAAAATATTCCTTCTCGACTTATTGCTATTGAAGAACTTGTTACTCCAGAAGAAGGTATACCTATCCCTGAAAATCAACCAGCTATAGAACTTAGGGAGCGTGAATCGATCTTTTACAGTCCACCTAGGAGGGACGCTTGGTATCTTTCATTGACAAATTTTCTAGAAAACCCGGGACTAAGTTTTTCACCACCTCGCATTCCGTTTCATCCAACACCTAGAGGTTATTATCCTCCTTTGAATATGTAGAGACAATCATCCCTGTTTTCTCAATCTCCAGAAACATTTTTATATGGCAGTCCTTCTGTTCCCTCTGGGTATCAGTCACTTACTGGTACTTTTTCGGGAGCATCTCCTCAACCTGTTTAACAAGGGTTATTAACTGGCAATAACGGAACTAAGCCGTTGAGTGTAGAAGATATTCTTATGATGTCAGGTACCATTCCAAATCCGCAACCTTAAGGTGGCCAACTATCGCCTAGGGGCAGCCTCAAGGTCCTCAATTATTGCCTGGGGGGCAACCTCAAGGTACCCAATTACCACCTGGGGGGCAACCTCAAGGACAGTACATGCCTTCGTGATAGTACATTCCTCAAGGTCAACCCCAGACTCAGTATGTACCTCAAGGTCAACCCAAGTATCAATATGTACCTCAAGGTCAACCCCAGTATCAATACGTGCCTCAAGGTTATCAACCTCAAGGTCAGTACCCAATCCAAGGTTTCCAACCACCTTCAGGTCAATCATTTGTTCAAGGAGCTGGAAATGTACCTTTAAATTATCAACCCTACCCTCAACCCGGTTATGGTCCTCAATATGCTCAACCTTTTATGGGTCCATACCCCATAATGAATATAGTGTGGGATCCATCTCAATCTCAAGAGATCTTACAACTAAATGTGTAGTTGTCATCTCAATCTAGACAACCCTTGGTTTTTGGTTCAACCCAGCAACTTGTCCAGCCTACTATTCAAACTTCTGCGCCTTCTATAGTTTCTCAGCCTGGCCCTAGTTTGCCTTGAACTCTGCCTCAAACGACTGCGGCAACTGTTGCAACATCTATTCCATCTACCCCACCTACTTCTGGAGTATCGACAGCTCCGCTTTATACTGTTCCTGCATCAATTCCTCAAGCATCTTTACCTCAATCTGGACCCACAATTCAGACTTCAGTTCAAATGCCTATAGGACAACCTGGTCCAAGTATGGTTGTCACAAGTCAACCTCAATTTACTTATCAATCATACCAGGAACAGTACCAATTCGGTCCTGCTGTGCAGAACCCAGTCTATCAGTATCAACCGTACCCTTGATATACTTATCAGCAACCTCACCAACCCCAGTACGGTCTGGTTAATCCTGGTTTTCCGGGAGGATATAATATCCCAAAAGCAATTCCAATTCCTAGTTATCCTAGATATCCTCCTCCTGGGGCTGGTCTCATGACGCAGGGTTTTCGAGACCCTAATCATGAGTTACCATTCATTGCAACTTTGGACTTACCTGACTTGTCACGCCTTACAAACGATCCGATTAATTATCTTCTGTTTTGGCCGCCAATGTCGAATAAGTTACCCAATGATATTCCTAAGTTTGAAGGTAAATCAGGAGAGGATTCGTCAAACCACATGATGAATTATCACCTCTGGTGTGCATCTAACTCCATTTCAAATGATTTTATTCATTTACATCTTTTTCAATGCATTCTAATTGGTCTTGCGGCCAAGTGGTACATTGAGTTACTGCGAGCCTCTTTTTATAACTTTAGTCAGTTAGCTACTTTGTTTTTAACTCATTTCCAGTTGCCTGTCAGATATGACAATGGCATGGAATTATTAACTTCATTAAAACAGTCAACGTCCACTTATATTTTATATCACATTCATGAATGGAGACGTCGACGGTGTTTAGTGAAAGTTTTTATTCCGAATCAAATCTTAGCATAATGGTTTTTCAAATCATTATTACCTAAAATCACTGAGGATGTAGCTAAGGCAGGAGTCGTTACTGAAGAGCAAGTAATTTCTCAAGCTCAGTACCTTTACCTAGTTTATATGCAGTCGGGTACCTTACACGAGAAAATCCCTGACCTTCCTAAACAAAATCAAATAACTGCAGCTCCTTCAGGGTCTCATGCCACTAATGGTATGATTGGTACACTTAATACCAAAAGTAAGAAGAAATATTCCAAGAATTCTTCTCCTATCATAACTTTACCAGATTCCCCGACAGGAGACTCTTCCGCGGAAATTTCTACCGATATTCATGTTGTAGAGTCATCTACGGCCAAATCAAAATCCGGTGGTAAGAAGAAGAAAAATAAATTAGATAAAAATTTGAAAGAGAAACCAAAAAAAATGGAATCTACTGATGAGAAATGCAAACCTTGTTATCCTTGTCTCATTTGTGACGAAGAGCATTTTACAAGAGACTGCCCTCATCGCGCTGAGGTTGCAAAAATTGTCAAAGGTTCTCAAACGCCCGCTGTTTTGAAGGATCCTTTTCCTATTCAAGACAGTAAGATGATAGGTTCTTCCTCAAATGCCTCAGAAGAATCCATAATGATGATGTCCCATGTTAGGATTGCGACACGTTCTCAAGATTATGGAAGTAAAAGTCTTGTTGGTGGTAAGGAAGAAGAATCTTCTAATTCGAACCCATCAACTTCAACTCTCTGTTCTGAGCCACTACAGATCGAGAAATCTAACCCAGACTTAGTAATCAAACCGCCCACGAAGGGTATACTTCGAAAATCAGATTTCAATCCACTTGCGAGAGCTACTCAAAACTATAACATTGTTGAATATTTAGCTATTTCACCTTCAGCAATGTCGGCTTTGGAGGTGCTGCAATCATGTCAAGCACAATGTAAATTGCTATTGTCGACTATAGGAGGTGTTGATATTCAGGACTCAAACCTTATAATCTTCGATATAGAAAATAGTACACCTCGCTCACCTCATCAAATAGCTTTCCAGATTCCAGTGTTAGTCAAAAACAGACCTTGCTATAGGACTGTAATTGATGAAGGAGCTTCAACGTGTATTATGTCGATCGAGTGTTGGAGATTGCTTGGTTCTCCTACACTTAATCAATCCCCGACGATTCTAAAGGCTTTTGATGGCCATGGGTTCCATCCTTTTGGCATTCTACAGGATTTACCTATAGGGGTTGAAGGCAAAACTATTAATCTAGATGTGGAGGTGGTTGATGCCCCTCTAGATTACAACCTTCTCTTGGGTCATAGTTGGTCCTATGCTATGACTGTTGTTGTCTCATCAGTCTTTTAGCTTATAAAGTTTCCTCATAATGGAAAGTATCTAGCATGTCGACAAAACAACTATCCCGTATAAGGATGTTGGAGTAGGACTAGTTAAAGATTCTGGTTTACTAGGAACTTTTTACTTTCCTCCTCCCAATGTATTGCCTTCTACTGCAACCATTCATATGATTTCATTAGACACTATTGTTTATGATGCTCCTTGGATCGTACCTTCCGAATCTGAGATAGATTCATTTGGTGATGCTATGCCTTTGAGTCCATATGAAATTGTGTATCAGGCCGTACAGTCATTTTCCGACCCTTCTTCAACCGAAATCGACTTAATGAATGTGGTCCATGAAGAATCACTTTCAATATCAGACTCAGATTCAACAATGTTTTCTGAACTTGTTCATGCTGATGAGAAAATTCATGAAATCTTCTGTGTTGATGATCTACCATGGGAAGATCTTCATCATAGATCTTCATTTTTACCTGAGATTGATCACTTTGAAAATGATTTTTCATCTATTTTTACAACTGATTATTTCAAGGAACCTCAGAATCCATTGGAAAATCCTGATTCTAAGTTAAATTTGGGAAATATTTCTCGAAATATTCCTATTGACATTTCAGTTAAGCTTGGAATTGTTGAAAACATTCATATAGGTGCCTCTTGTACGGAAGATGAAATTCAAACATATAAGACCCTATTTCAAGAATTCCGCGACGTGTTTGCCTGGTCATATGAGGAAATTCCAGGAATTCACACAGCAATTGTTGTTCATGAAATCAAAACTTACCCGGATGCTAAACCCGTCTGGCAACGTTCGCGTCAGATCCACCCGCGAAAAGTTGCTGCTATTAAAGCAGAAGTTGAAAAATTACTTAAATAAGGTTTCATTTATCCAATTCCCTTAACGGATTGGGTATCGAATATCATTCTTGTTAATAAAAAGCGAGGAACAATAAGAATATGTATCGACTATAGGGATATAAATCGAGCCTGTCCAAAAGATAATTATCCAACTCCCTATATCGATCAAATAATTGATGATTGTGCTGACAGTGAAATATTCTCCTTTATGGATGGTTTTTCGGGTTATAATCAAATCAATATTCTACCTGCTGATCAACAAAAAATGGCTTTCATTCGTCCATGGGGGACATTTTCTTACTGTAAACTACCTTTTGGGCTGAAGAACGCCGGAGAAAATTTTCAAAGAGCCATGTATTACGCGTTTCATGACATCAAGCACATTGTGCAACCCTATCTCGATGATTTACCTGCTCATTCATTACGTAGAGCAGATCATCTCATCCATTTACGAGCATTCTTTATGACGTGTAGGCATTGTTGAATTAGGTCGAATCCACACAAGTGTTTTTTCTGTATAGAAATGGGTCGGTTACTGGGATTTGTTGTTTCGAAAACTAGAATTCGTGTCGATCCCTCGAAGGTTGAAGCTATTGTCAAATTTCCTCCTCCTTCGACTCTTCGCCAACTCAAAAGTTTGCAAGGGAAAGCAAACATTTTATGTCGATTCATTCCTAACTACACCGAGATAATAAATGGTTTTACCAGCTTGTTGAAACAGAATACTCCATTCTTTTGGGATGAGATAGCTGATAAATCTTTTGATGCACTAAAACACCCGTTGACCCATGCACCGTTATTGCATCCTCCCAACTACAACCAAGACTACTTCTTATATCTCGCCGCCTCTCATTCCACCATCGGAATGGTGTTAGTTCAAGAATATGAATTCGGTAGTGAACATGTGATTTACTACCTTAGTCGAACCTTAAATCCGACTGAGCTAAAATATTCACATGTGGAGAAATTGGCCCTGGCAGCTGTTCAAGCTGTCCAACGATTTCGTTATCATATTTTACTACGCAAAACTACTGTAATTTATGACTGCAACCCTATGATCTATATTTTGACTAAACAATTGCTAGGGGGCAAGTATTCCAAATGGATCGTTATCCTGTAGGAATTTGACTTGGAATTTGAAAAATCTAAGTCAAAGAAATATTTAGTTTTTGCGGAGTTGATGAGTGACTTCCCACGTGCTGATACTGAAACTGTGGCGGAAGAGCCCATTGCGGACGAATCCTTGTTTCTAATCAGCACTCTTGATCCATGGTATAGAGATATCATCGTTTATCTCCAAACCCAATCCTTTCGGCCTGAAATTTCAAGATCTCAGCATTGGAAAATACGATTCCAATCCCAACAATATAAAATCATTGGAGATACACTTTATTGTCGTGGGGCAGACTCTGTTTTCCAACATTGTTTAATTCATGAGGAGACTGAAAGGGTTCTAAATGATTGTCACTCTGGAGCATGTGGCGGTCATATGCCTGGGTTTTCCATAGCCCAAAATATATTACGCGTTGGTTATTTATGGTCGTCTTTGTTTAAATATTGTATTAATGCGGTCTGAAAATGCCACAACTGCCAAATTTTTGATCGAAAGATGCGCGCTCCACCTACTCCTCTCCACCCTACAATTACCGTAGGTCCTTTTGCGAAATGGGGTATCGATTTTATTACATGTAACCCTCACTCAGTCGGGGGGCATGCGTATATCATCCTTGCGGTAGATTATTTTACCAAGTGGGCCGAGGAGATGCCTACATTTTCGGCAGATGGTAAAACTGCTGCAATTTTTGTTTTCAATCATATAATTGCTAGGTTCGGTGTTCCACAAGCGATTATCAATGATCATGGGCGTCATTTTCGAAATATTATGATTACTGAACTAACAGACCAACTTGGTCTGCGTCACGATAGTTCAACTCCATATTATCCACAAGCTAATGGTCTGGTTGAAGCCATCAACAAATTTCTAGTCATTATGATCCAACGAATCATTGGGATTCATAGGTCAAATTGGCATAACATGTTATTTTCAGCGCTTTGGGCATATCAAACCTCAGTAAAATCTTCAACTGGTTTCACTCCTTTCCAACTAGTTTACGGTTTGGAAGCTGTGTTACCCATTGAATGCGAAATCCGGTCATTGAAAATGGCCATAGAATTACTTCCAGCCACTTCCGAAGAGGAGAAACGTTTATTGTACTTGGCTCAGCTAGATAAGAATCAACTTGATGCTACACTAGCAATCGAAACTCATGCCAAACGTATTAAAGCTCAGCATGATCGAAATGTTACACCTCGTAATTTTTGGAAAGGAGACCTAGTCTTACTATACGATCAAGCAAATGATAAGCTAGGCGCTAGAAAATTCGTACCCATGTGGCATGTTCCTTATGTTGTTAAGCGAAAGCTGGCAAAAGGGCCTATGAATTGGTATACTTTGATGGAGTCTCTTTAGGTAAACCCAGAAATGGTCTTTACCTGAAGAGATATTATGCTTAAATCTAGGTGTGGAGATTTTTAGTTAGGTTAGCTTTCTTTCTAGCTAGTGTGTTTTAGATTAGAAAAGTGTGCTTAGTTTAGAGAGTGTTTTTGTCATTATTCCTGCTTATCTTGATTTTACTCTTGATATTGCAGATGTCGACGTCTCTCCAAACATACATTGGTTTTGCTGATGGTGCTTGTCGTAATACATGGAACATCTCTTCCGCAGCTTGGGTTATCTATTCACCCACTGATGAGTTGGTATCTATTCATGGGGTAAGCCTCGATCAAACAACGAACAACATTGCAGAGTATAGTGCAGTGATTGAGTTATTATCTGAATCCATCTCATTTGGGATTCAAAGTTTGATTGTGAGGTTAGATTCTGAACTCGTTGTATTGCAGCTTAATAGAGTTTATGCCATTAGAAATCCAGTGTTATTGAGATTATTTTTGAGAGTTCGTCTCTTGGAACGTGAACTTGACTATATTGAATATCATCATATTCCAAGATATTTAAATACATTAGCAGATGCGATTACTTATCAAATGTTAAGTAGACATTCGCAATAATCAAACAAGTAAATTTTAAAACATTCCATAACATGTTTTACAAGATAGCCGGTAATAGTGATATAGCATAGCATAGAAGTGTGTCAAATATACATCATCTTCGATCATACGTTGAGAAACACCTTATGATGGGCAAAAATGATAGTGCAAAAAGAAAAAAATTCATATGAGTCTACAACAGGCGATCATCATATCACTGGTGATGATCACGATAAGAAACCACTGTACGAGCCACCCTACAAAGGAACCTCCTGAAAGGTCCTGGGACCCCAATCACATAGCATTGTAGCCTAAGAGGAATGTCATCTATGCTAGTCTCTGGAATGTCTGTTGTCAAATGCTCTAGATGGTTTTTCAATTTGGCCAAGGTCTCTATAGATTCGTCCCATGGGGCTGGTGCTGTTGCAGCTGGCTATTTCCTCTCATAGGGCCAGAGAGTGGCTGGTCGCCATGGACCTACATCTGCATTCGAAAATTTTTACTGTCAATTTTGGGACAATTTAAAAAAAAAAATTAAATTAGAATAATGTTGAAAATGATTTTACCTGAGTCATCCCATTGCTCTCCTGGTGGAAGAGCCATGTCTGGGTCACCACGATAATCCATCCCAACATAAGGAAAATTCTGAATCGCAAAAACTTGGTTCTCCAACAAATGAAAATACTTAGGAGGAAATCGAACAACCTCTGAACCCTCCTCAGGATGACGGGCCATAACTGCAAACCAACGCATTAGTTTGGGCTCTTGGGGAAGTCCAGCTTCAACGAAGAGATGCTGTGGGACCAACATTGGGACCCTCTCTAGACCAAAGCTCACAACTAAGAAACCATATCCAAAGTTTTTCAGTTGTCTGTTCTTTGCTCTAGTCAGTTGGCTTTTTACATTAGCTAACATAGCTTCGCACCAGTTGACGACGGTGCCTCGAATGAAGTCTACTGCCATCCACATTTGGGATCCAGTGGCGATATGTAGTGCTGCGCTTTTGAAGAGCCTGGTGACAGTAAATGCAATCACTTTGAGTTCAGGATGGGAAATGATTTTAATATTAATCCCTTTGTCCTTGGTTTAGTCATTACAAAACTCTAGCCGAAGGCTATCGACAGACTGGCCACATCACCTAGTCCCGAATAGAGTCAATTTTCACCTCTCTTAGGAAAACCAGTCAAAAAGTAAATGTCTTCTGGCTCCATTTCGAACTGGTGGCCACCAATAATGAAACACTGGTCCTGCACATTCCACCTGTCCACCAGCCACTGCAAAAAGTCTACTTGGGCCCTCATGCCAGGTATGGCCCAGAATTTATATAGCCCACATGCCCTCAATGCATCTATTGAGGGTTGATGATTTAGTGCGGCAGCATCCACATCTTCCTGTTCCCGTTCCCGCCAGCTAATCATGATGTATACCCTACCATGAAAGAGAAGGCGGATTAGAACATTTTAAATCGAAGTTTTTGGGCAAAATTTGAAGAATTTGGAATTTTAGAACATATGTTGTGGGGACCACATCCTCTAAGTTAGAGACAATGCGTAGGTCTGCACTCTGCCTAAACAGTGGGCGCTAACCCCTGACTTTTTTCTGCATGCGCAAAAGTCGGGGTCCGCAGGTTTTGCATGCTGCGCCTACGGACCCCCACGAGTGAAACTTTAAACAAATGTTTTTCCAAAAAATCAAAATATAAACCTAAAAACAAAATTTCAAATGGTTGAAATGCAAGAGTAAGGTGATGTGGATTACCCGGAGGTGACGGTGTTCGAATCCAACGGATGGATTTTTCGCAATCTTCACGGGAAGTTTCTTACCCAAAAGCTCTCTTTCTCACTCTCAAGTCAAACGGTAAAAATGAATTTAAAAAAGCCCTTTTTATAAGCTTTTTTGAATAAATGAATTTTTAATTTGATTATTTTTCACTTTAAAGAGGTAACTTTTGAAGCATTTTTATTTATTTTAAACAGGTATGAGTAATGTTTGAGTTTTTGTGCAGGATAACGGATTTTTCAGGAAAAATTGATCATTTTCGACAAAAAACATTAGAGTCACCTTTAAGCTCTTTTCTGACACCTAAAATATGAAAATATTGCCGATTTTTTATTTTTAAGCTCGTTAAAACGGAATTAAAAAGACAGTCCACTTACAGCTCTTTTATGACTGTAAAAACATGAAAAGATTGTCGGATTTTTGTCGTTTCAAATTCGATATTGGTTATAAAACGATGTGTCATTGGTCACCTTTTTACTTTTTTAGATCAGAGACATCAATTATAAAAATTACTCCTTGATCGTAATGGTCACGCGGTTCTCTCAAGTATTATTTTATACTTTTTCGGGCTTGGGAGACACAAATTTATGAAAAAGGACAACCATGGAGTTTTCTTTAGTTTTTCAGTCTCCCTAAATTGAAAAACACCGAGTTTCTCCTATACTGGACTCATTAAAAGTTAACAGTAAAGGACCTGTTTAATTACAAATAGGAACAGACCATTCCTTCTTAGGGTTCGAATTTAAACTAAGTTGGGCTCATCCGAAGGATGATATTATAATAAAAAAAATGTTATCCTCCTCAAGCTTGTCAAAAATAAAGAGGTACTTGCCAGAAATGGTGGGGCAAAAGAGAGAAAAATGAACCTGCTTGTCATACTTTGTGTCTCAGAAAAGCATTTAACCACTCTTGAACACGACACTTTTTGTTCACCTGGGTTGGGAAATCCTTTGCCTAACAGTTAATCAAACCATATTGAAAGGCTTCATCCAGTTTCTAGGTATTATTTTTGGGTCCATTGTCACGAAACCATCTGCAGTGTTGTTATGTGTTCAAGAGGTTAGTGCAAATAAACCATTCATCTGCAAAATATCTGTCATCCATCTTGACCATCCCTAAGTCAGTCCTTGCAACTAAATTTCTTCAAACTTGATATATGATTTCGTGTTGTGGCCTTGCCTACGACGGATCGCCTTCTATCGACTTCAGCTCATTATCTAGAAAGATGATCTAGAAATGGCCAGTACCTTGGGATCTGCATGCCTCAATGGTAGGTTTCTCGCCTTCGACGATAGGTTGCATCATTGACCTTCGATCAAAGGATTCCGTGACATATTCAACATCAACACATCTATTCACATTTCATGGATTGTACTGAGTACTTTGAGAGCCATTGACATTAATGGTGGTTTCTCTCACACTTGTTAACAATTTACATCATTGACTGGTAATCAAGTGGTTTCTACCATGTTTCACTTCAACACATTCATTCACATGGATAGAATCATACTATTTCGGGAAGTAGAAATCAAGACCCTAGATCTAGTTTCCACCATCCAGGCTGCGAGGAATTTTGTATTCATTATACAGTGGACTATTCATAAACAGATGGTTGCACCCATACTGTGTCTACATGAGTCTATACTTGTGATGTATTACAAGATCACTCCTACATCAGAGCAGTTTAGTTAGTTTTCTAGTCAGTTTTGATCTGAGTATGGGAATGCCTACCTAAGCGATGATATGATCTCGTATATATATTTTTCATTGATGTTTTTACATCTTCCAACCACGCTCTCCACAAGATGATCCTCGAAATGATAAAGTACTTCAGTCTTCTTAGATGATAAATGAAATCCTCATCTACTACAGACTTCGCACTTTAGGGGGCAATCCGTTACACAAAATATTGTCACCATGACTTTCTGCAGTCAGTGTGAGTCTATCACCACTCATACTATCCTCCTTTGCAGTCTCAAACATCAGCTCTTCATGTCAAACTTTAAAAATGAGAGAAAGTCTTTGAAAATATATAAAACTCTGGTTCTCCACTTTCTCTTACCATTACCTGTGGTCCCACACCCCTTGGTCATGTTACCTGCGGACCTGCCCGCTCTGTCGCTAAGGGAGTGGTTGCAGACCCCTGTGAATGTAAAAAAGGCGCAAGTTTATTCTTAAAAAATCACTTTGGGTTAATTCTGGACGCTTCTAGAAGGAATCTTGACGTGTTTGGTTCACTCCTAGGTGGTTCATGCATCCCATAACTAAAGAAGCTAACCCCTTGATGAGAGGAGCTTATCCCTTTGAAGGAGGACTCTATCCCTTTGAAGGTGGACCTAGTAACTTTCTTCCTTTGCACTATAAAATGAGGCATTGGGCTGGTTGCTAGGGAGGTTGAAAGCTGAACATTTTTTAGGGTAAATGCTATTGGAATTGAGACTTCCTAGTTAAGCTTGAGAGGAGAGATCACATACCTTTTGGCTTCTTTGGGAAGAGATTGAAACTTGTCAAAGTAGAGGAGATTCTTGCTGGACCCTGGGAGGAGCTTGTAGAACATCAACGCACCAAGGTTGTAAAGTTCTTCTTTGATTAAAGTTTATACAATCAGATTCATTTTTCTCAATAAATTGTCTTCTATGGTTTATTTCATGAATTCCTTGATCATCATGATAAATATGGTTTATTATATTGGCTATGCAGGTGGTATTTGATGTGTGTGCCTGTTTGTGTTTGAAGATTCTTGAAAAGGGAGCTCATTTTGAAAAATGGAGTGTGGCTTCCACAGACTAGCACTGGACGTGAGGTAGGTCTAAAACACCTGTTTGCCTTTATTTATAAATTGCATATTTAGAGAAAGATAGAATTTGTTTGGTTTGCTTGTTGCTAGATATCATTAGATACTAGGGAGATCGGTCTTATCCGCAAGAATGATTTATCCGCCCGACAAATGATAGTGAAACAGGACATCTTGGAGGTAGTGGAAGACTCTCAAAGATTTAAGAAAGTCTTAAAGGCTATCAAAGAATCTTTCATAGCCTTAATCCACAAACAGGAGAAGGCCACCTCTCCAAACAGATTTCGACCTATAGTATTATGAAATGTGATCTACAAAATTATATCCAAAGTCATTGCCAACTGTCTCAAACATCTCCTCCCTACCCTAGTGTCAGAGGAACAAATAGGCTATGTGGAAGGAAGAAAATTTCTAGATAATATAATCCAAGCACATGAAGCGGCCCATTCACTCACTACCAACAAACATGCAGGAATGATAATGTAGCTAAACATAGCAAAGGCCTATGACAAACTTAGTTGATCATACATAAGAGTAATTTTAAAAGCCTATGACTTTGATCGCAATTGGATTAAATGGTTTATGGCGCTACTCACCACAACCAGTTGTTCAATTCTTCTCAATGGTGCTCCTTCCAAAACATTCAAGCCTTCTAGAGGTCTCAGGCAAGGAGATCCTCTTCCTCCTTTCCTCTTCATTCTAATGATGGAAGGGTTAGGAAGAGCCATCAAAACTACTAGGGAGGAAGGGAGAATTCAAGGTCCGAGACTCACTCATGGTGGGGACATGGTGACACATCAGCAATTTGTGGATGACACTATGCTTCAAGGCATGCCCACTATTAAGGAATCCAAAACATTTAAATAGATTCCGAGTGAGTTCGCTAGGGTAACAGGCACTGAGGTAAGTCTCTCTGAATCAAAAATCTTCCTTTTCAATATAGATATTTCAATTCAAAGAAATATTTCTATAATTTTGGGCTTTCAAAGGGAGACACTGCCTATGAAGTACCTGGGAGTTCCTCTCACTCGCAAACCACTTCACAAGGATATTTGCGAGCCTGTTCTTAACAAGCTAGAAGATAAGATAATCAAATGGACAAACAAAGCACTAAATCTTGTAGGGATACTAGTTCTCACTAAGGTTGTGCTACAAAGTATCCCTATCTATATGTTATCTACCATTCCAGCACCAGCAATTGTAATGACCAATATAAGAAACATTTAGAGAGACTTTCTCTGGGAGAAAGGTTAAGAAAAGAAGAAATGGGCCCTTGTGGCATGGGATAGAGTATGCAAACCTAAGTCCCATGGTGGCATGGGTCTTCATGACCCAGGAATTCTAACTAGAGTTCTTGGCACCAAAATCTAGTGGAGATGGCCGAAAGAAATTCAAGCACCTTGGGAAAAACTATGGAAGCACAAATATGCTAGTGAATGGTAGGAGGAAAATCTAATTAGAATGAGAGGACAGGTAAAAGGTTCTATAATTTGGAATAGGGCATGGGAGAATAGGGCCCTAGTCCAAAACCATAGTTTTTGGGAGATCAGAAATGGGAACCTGGCTTGGTTCTAGGAGGACAATTGGTAGCAGGAGGACAATCTCCGAAGTGAAGAATTAGAAGACATTCACACTGATACCATCAACAAAGGACTAAGGTGGGTAAGTGACTATTAGGACCAAGCAAGGAATGATAAGAAATGGAGAACTTGGAAACTTCTAGATTATAGTAGATGGGCATGTTGCATACTCAAGCTACAACCCTTCAAGGTCTTTTAGACGAGACAAATCTTGAACTCAAACTTGAATGATAAACTAAGATGGGGAAAGAACAAGACAGGTCTCTTACACCTTAAGGAAGCTAAAAGAATAGATGTAGGGCTAAACCTTCCTACCACTGATAAGAAATGGAAAGAAATATCTGTAAATCCTCATTTGATGAAAGTAAAATTGTTCAAGTGGCTGGTTCAACAGGGTAAGATTCTGACATTGGATAACCTAAGAAAAAGAGGATTTGTTGGCCCCTCAAGATGTCATTTATGCAGACAACAAGAAGAAACTACAAATCATCTACTGAACAGATGTACTTTCAGCACAATAATTTGGAATTGGGTTGCAGAAGTCTTTGAGCAGACATAAAGAAATGTTAATGATATCACTACTACATTGAAGAATTGGCAGAATTTTTTTTCAGACAATGAGATCATTAACTCCACCTGGATGTTGACCCCAAAATTCATAATCTAGAATGTCTGGAAGGAGCGCAACAATGGGATTTTCAAGGAGAAAATGAGTCTGGTGAGCAGCATCCTAAAGCTAATCCTTAAACAACTTAAAGAGACTATTCATATCATGGGAGATGCAGCTACTGGGAAACCCATCAGTCAAAGAGAGGCCAAAATTTTGGAGAAGTTAGAGCTCAAGGTTCATCGCCCTTAGGGTTCTATGCAAATTTACAGGAAGATATCAACAAACAAGTCTTCTTGGCAACCCGCTTCTCATGGCTTTTTAAAATTCAACATAGATGGGGCTTCAAAAGGGAATCCAGGAGAAGCTAGTTATGGAGGGGTCTTGAGAGATGAAGAAGGAAACATACAAATTATATTCCATATTTATCTAGGAGAAGCAACCAACAATATGGTTGAGCTCATGGCGATGGAATCATACCTAGAAATACTGCTCAAGCACAACATTCACAATGTCATCATTGAAGATGACTCAGAATTAGTCATAAACTCAGTGAAGAGGATATATGTTGGTGCTATTCCTGAGAAAATCTCATAGCACTAGAAACTTCTGCAAGTCTACCAAAGAATCCAAGTGCACTTATGAAGGCTCAGAACTCTTAAGTTGGAGCATGTTTGTAGGTAAGCCAACAAAGTTGCGGACTGGCTTGCAAATGAGGGAGTACGAAACAAGCACACCGACTTGTGCTGCTGGTGGGTGGAGATTTCGGATGATAGGTTGAAGGAGGGATGCTCGTCCAGGGCCATCAGTGACCGACAGCATCAGCAGGAAAAATCAAGAGATAGAATTTTCAAAGCAGAGCCACACAAAAGGGGTCTTGTTGATCTGGATTCATTATGAAGCGTTATGACATATGTGAGGTATTTTTTCGAATTCAGGTCTATGTCAATATATCTAACCCAGGTAATAGCAAACCAGTAGTCTCAAAGGGATGGCTAGAAGAAGGGAACTTCATCTTCCTTTGGCCCTTGTGCCAGAATCCAAATTTTCTCGGCAGGCGCAAAACCCCCGTTTGTTTTCCGATGATCGCTTTACTGCCCTCCAGGCGGTTTCCGGTTTATCGCAAGCTCTTTAGGCTAGAAGTGGTTTTTCAGAATCGTGAGTGATTCCACTCACCACGTGACACATGGCTTTGGGTGGAGAGGAAATACTACCATCATCGTGCACTAACTATCATTGCTTTTAGTCTGCATGATATGATCCCGAACTGGTGGATCCAGCGAGGGCATTCAACGGCTAGAATTGAATGTGAATGTTGGTGGGACCGGTACAACAGTTATGTTTCGATTTGTTTGCATGACCTCATGAGAATCGCACGCAAATGGTGGATTTCAGGCGGTGAAAGTGATCACTGGTTATGCCAAAAATGGACCCGACATGATTATTACTTATGGTTTATAGGACGCATTAGGTCTGATGTGTTGGTTAAAAGGTGAGCATGTTGGCCACCCAATCTATTTTTCATCCACTAGATCTTTAGCTTAAGATCCAACGGTTGGTTTTGGACTGCTGGTTTGTTTTAGCCGTGTCCCTGGGTTCATTTTTCCGTCTAGTGACCGAGATTTGGGGTGGTCCTGTCCTTTTGGTGAGCCCCACCACCGAGGTTGCTGATTGTACACTATTTCTCTCTTTAATTGAATAAGAAGGATCCACTCTTTCCTTAGCAAAAAAAAGAAGATGATACACAAATACACAGATAATTCTTCAAAACAAGCCTTCACTATGCTTTATATCTCCAATTACAATCTTCCCAACCCTACACATACAACTACATGAGCCCATGCACCAGCTGCTGACTTACCAAGGTTTTTGCGCACACAGTTGTAGGAACCTTCCCCTTTGCCCAAGTACAAAATAGAAAAAACAGACTCAAATCCTACACTATTATTTCATTCTTATCTATCTTTATGACTCTTCTATGACTTCCTTTTATATTATTGTTCATTACAATACCATGGTCTACAAACCATGGGAAATTCCAAAAACAACTTGACTCTTAAAAAACTAAGGGGATTTGACATTCCTAAAGCCCCTTTGACTCCTATCAACCTACGCTACTCACGCTCCACTCCTCAAAATACAAAGACTTAAAAATATTTAACAAAATGTTTTACAAAATTTGACCCAGCAGACCCTGTCCCAACAGGCCCCCAACATAAACTCATGACTCGTCTCAAGTCACTCTGCTAATGTTGCCTCAAAATTTGCTTGTAGACCGTTGAAATCGATCTTCAATGCTTGAATATCTGTTGCTCCCTGTGCGACATCCTCATGAATTTCTTCGACCACTTTCTCCATTGTTGGACCTTCAAATGCAAGACCCATGATTCTCTGTGTCAATTACAGATCCTTTAACCTAATCTCAACACTCTATGACAGTTGGCTTGCCTCATCAGCCCATGGCTTCGTCCTTGAGGAGATAATGGAGGCCTTCCGATGCAGCTCATCAAGCTAGGATTGGATGAAATTTCCTTCCTGAAGTTTGGTAAACCTTTGCACAAGTGCTAAGGTCCATGTTGTCACCCTGATCTCATCAAAGTTTAGTTTCTTTTCACGGATGTCTTCTTTGATCTTATGCAAGTGTGGATCCTCTTGCAGTGAGGTTGACATCTCCATTTTATGCTCAAACAATTGGCTACAGTCCTTGTCTACAGGTGCCAAAGTGGTCATAACTTCTTTAATAGCAGCTTCAAACTGCTCTCTGACTTCCAGAGGAGTGGTTTCTTGTAGCTTAATTGAAGCTCTGAAATATGTAGCTGTAGCTCAAACCATACCTTTCCAATTTCATCCTTGAATTCCTTCACCGGGGAAGCTAACTTTTTAATTTTCTCTATTCAGGTTGCTTTTACTGGAATTTGGAGCTTAGGGATCTCACTGCACACTTGGGTATGGGTCGTTTCTAGTTCTTGATTTTTTTGTATTGCCTCGATGTGGGCTTGCAAGGCCTATGCTTTCTCTTCAAAAATTTGTTGATTCTTATTTTTGACTTTGTCAATAATCAACAATGCTCATTTCTCCTGAACGTGAAGCTCTTCTGAAACTCCTTGGTGGAGCTCATGCAAGGTCTAAATTGATAGTGTTGCAAGGTTGATGAATAGATTCTTCTAGAATTGTGCACGCTCCTAGTCTTTGGTTGTCCCAAACTCGAGAGAGCCCCCTAATAGTGGTACTATGTGTAGCTCGGATGTGATTTCTACTACATTAAATCTCGGCACACTCACTTGGATCACCCCTATTTGGACCTACAACTCCTTTAGACTGTGTTGTACTTTTTCCAATACCTGGTGGTACTCATCCTCGATGTATCCCCATATAGTTTTAGTGGCACAGTGGACAACATCACATATATCATCAAGGTCCCCCTTTGTGAGGACCAATTGTGTTGCACTCATAGATTTATCAGACTTCTGCTTCTTGCGAGGTCTTGTGGTACTGCTCTTTTGCCTCTTCCTTACCTTAAAGGGGGACTATAAGTCTGCGCCCCCTTCCTCTTCACCTTCTTTTGTGGTAACATTGTAGCAATCTATAGCATGACATAGATGTGTACTCTAGTCTGGTTGTACCCATGTGATATATTCTACAACCGTTTTAAATATTGCAGCCTTGATTTCCTGTAATGCTTAATCAATACACTCGAATCCATCATCAGAACTAAATGTTAACAAAAATATTTCCTTCAGAACATCCCACTCTATGGTTCCATGTTGCAGCTCTATTTCTAGATACTAGTTCATCGGAATAGTATCCAAAGTGTGGTAGAATATATGTACCCATTTAGGTTGTGGTTCCTATCCCCATGCTTTCGTCCAACAGGCCAAACTCTCACACAAATCATCCTTCCCTATATATTTTCTGTAATGTGGGTATTGTCATATCCAAACCACAGCTTCATCATCCTTCAGTACTCCCTCAAGTCTGCAATATTGTTCACATGTGTACCCCACCATTATGCAGGCATTGCTCTTAGCATGATGTCCAATGCCTAGAACTGATGCTCCTCTGGTACATCCCTTTCAAATTTATCAAGAAACAAATTTAGATCTTCTAAGCCATTATAATATGGTAAAGTGCGTACCTCAGTAGATATAAATCGGATTGATTTAGTAAGTTAGTTTAATCGCAGCGTTGATACTTCATGCAATCTATTATGCCAATGCTCAATCTCCTCATCTCAATATGAGTTGCAAGAGTTTTCCTTTTCTCAAGTAATTCTTCCATCCACCATAGGGTTGATCCAATCCTCATTCCGCGGCATAAGCTTATAAACCTGCTCAATCTCATCCTCCTTGTTATGCCCTTATACCACTAGTGTAACCCCTTATTGTTATTAGTACAACCCCCTTATTATATTGATGTACCCATGTAGTGACCATATTGTTATTATTGTGCCCTTACATTATTATTGTTATGTCGGCTCTAATTATATTATGACCCTTTCGACTCCTATATATAGAAAGAATGTCTTTTCATTTGTATCATCGAAGAATTGTTATTTTGTGTAATTTAAAGGAGGTTTCCCCCTCGAAGAGGCTGAACTCTAAGGCGTTCAACTATCTTTTCTATCTTTTTGTGAGTTGGTTTCATAACATTCGGTATTGGATCTTTAGATTCTAGGGTTTTGCTCCTCCAAATAGGTCATTGTGGCATTTTTTCTATAACTTTTTTTCTGCGATGTTTCAGAAGCAAAAAAAAACCCATTTGAGAGGAAATCGCACTGAACCTCGGGTTCGAATTTCAAAGCTTTTAGCGCTATATTTGCAGAAATATGATCTGAGGAAGTTGGTATTTTTGTAGACTCCTGAATTACATTCCAAACAGGTGACCTCGGTAAATTGCCATAACTTTCTCTCTCAGCATCAGATTGAAATTTCGTAAGAAGGTACAAAAAGAGGATGGACTTTAGTTTCTTGTATATATTTTTTAGAGCCAAAGGTTGAAACAGTGACATGTGGCATGCCATACAAGTTTGCTCTATTGAACTAGTCTATAATTAGGTCACTGTGGGAGATTTGACATAACTCTTCCTTGGAGAATCCAATTTGGATCAAACTAGTGGCATTTGAAAGAGGACACAGATGGCTACTGCATGTCCCAATTTTAGAACTTAAAGATATGAAAGTTTAGAGTTACAGACATTTCAAGATCACGCTCATAAAATCTAGAAAAAGCAAGATGAGGAAGTTTGATGGCAAGGATCCAGTAAATTTGATACTTCAGATGGAGCAATATTTTGATCTACATGGTGTACCACTATTACAAAAGGTACGTATTGCATCTTCATATTTAGAACCGGATCAATTTTTATGGTATAAAGAGCTTTGTTCTCGTAAATAACTTGTTACATGGTAAATTTTCATGAAGGAAATGATAGCACATTATGAGGATACAAAGAGCAACACCTTCTTTAGAGCAACACCACAACAATTGGAAAGAGTAAAAGGGTTTTATTACATACTGAAAAGTAAAATTATGGCAACAAGGAGGTATACCCCTCACAACTATAAACATGGAAGTGTTTTTTCTCCTAGCCTTCCACAACCTACAAGGGTTACACCACAACAATTGGAAGACAAAAGAGAAAAAGGGCTTTGTTACAATTGTGATAGCAAATGCACTAAAGGTCATAAGTGTGCCAAGAAGAAATTATTTTACATAGAGTATGAAGAGGAGGAAGAAAAGGATCAAGAAACATCAAAAGCAGAGGATATACGCCAAGACCCAACCCCCGAGAAAGAAGAAATGACTCATACCATATCTTGTAAAGCATTGGCAAAAATTACCACTCCTCAAACTCTCAATATATAGGGACATATCAAGAAGAAAAAGGTGCAAGAAGTGAAAGAACGCATTGAGAAATAAGAAATGAATCCAACCATATCTTGTAATTCATTGGTCGGAATTACCACTCCTCAAACTATCAAGATGTAAGGGCATATCAAGAAGAAAAATGTTCAAGAAGTGAAAGATTACATTGAGCATCAAGAAATGAATCCAACCATATCTTGTAAAGGATTGGAAGAAATTACCACTCCTCAAACTCTAAATATAGAAGGACATATCAAGAAGAAAAAGGTTCAAGAAGTGAAAGATCACATCGAGCATCAACAACAAGTTCTCCAACTTTTAACAGATAATGCCACTTTCGTGCAAAATTGAATGAAACAATAGGTAGATCAACATCATAGTGAAAAATGTTTTGATGTAGGTGATTGGGTATTTTTACTGCTACATCTCAAGCAAGCTATTTATGAGAAGGAAATGTTGGCAATACTATATGCACTTAAGAAATGGCAACCTTACCGAATGGGAAGTCACTTCAAGGTAAAAATGGATCATGATAGTCTTAAATACTTTTTAGAACAACTATTGTCTTTAGAAGAACAAAAAAAATGGGTCACAAATATGTTGGGTTATGATTTTGACATCATCTATAGAAAAGGGAAGCAAAATTTTGTTGTAGATGCACTCTCAAGAAAGGATGAGGATGTGGAAGCATTGTTTCGTGCTATTTCTATTATCCAACCAGATTGGATAAACGAAGCAAGGGATGAATGGAAGAAGAATGTAGAAGTATGACCACTCATTCAAAAGTTGCAGAAGATCTCTATTCAATCAATATTTCCAAAACTTGAAGAGGAAGGAAAAATCATATTGGAACCTGGAGCAGTCACAGAAACAAGAACCTGACAACTATGAAATCAATCAATTTCAGAGTATCTCATTAAGTGGAAGAACTTACTCGCTGAAGATTCCACATGGGAGGACAAGAATTTTATACAGAAGCATCAAGAACTAGTCAAGCGTTGAAGACAACACTTTTTGAAGGAGAGGGGCATGTTAGGCCCCTATACTACTAGTGTAACCCCTTATTGTTATTATTACAACCCCCTTATTATATTGATGTACCCATGTAGTGCCCATATTGTTACTATTGCACCCCATAGAAGCCCACTATTGTTATTATTGTGCCCTTACATTATTATTGTTATGTCGGCTCTAATTATATTATGACCCCTTAGACTCCTATATATACAAAGGAGGTCTTTTCATTTGTATCATCGAAGAATTGTTCTTTTGTCTAATGTAAAGGAGGTTTCCCCCTCGAAGAGGCTGAATTCTAAGGCGTTCAACTATCTTTTCTATCTTTTTGTGAGTTGGTTTCATAACACTCCTCATAGTAATCTCGGACTAGTTTAGCATACCATGCACCATCGGCTGGTTCCAATGGAATAATGACTCTTAGTTCCTTCTTCTCAAACATCATGTTGTGCTTCTTTGAGTTGAAGACTGCATTCATATCAAATGCTCAATCAATTCCAAGCAACATCGGGTATGGATTACTATCATCCACTATCTCGATTACCTCAAAATCAGCTATAGCGCGCACCCCTTAAATGTCTATAGTTACTCCATGTAAGCACCCCATAGGAATAATCTTATGTTGGTTTTCCATTTGCAGCTGAATTAGGGACCACTGTAGCATTTGTTTTTCCCATTCTTTCCTAGGTTTGTTTAGGAAAAAAATTTGCATCATATACCAAATCTAGGATCACATAGTCTATTTCAAATTCTCTGATCTGTGCAGTCAATCTCATCTCTCGGCTAGTCCTTTTCTTGCCTTTGTCTACTTTATTCACTGTGCATTGTTCAGGCAAACGCATACCCTCACCAATGTAGGCAATCCCTCAATTGCCTTTTGGTCCCTTAAGAGCTTCATGCAATTCTATAAGAAGAATGTTAACGCTGAAGGATATGTTTTGTGTGCACCAACGACCTCTTCAGGCTTCTCCATTCGTGAAACCTGAGCCTTTGATATGGAAGCTCCAGAATCTATAAAGCTCTTTTTCGCCTGCATAAAAGTTTCCTTTTCCTTATGAAAATCAAATCCAGTGTCTTTATTAGTAGCCTTGCACACACATATATTTTCTTCTAGTTTTTTCTAGCTTTAGCTTCCCTGGTAGTTATACCACTTCGTGTAATGATATTAACATTGGACCCATCTTCGCTTGGTTATAATCTCATATTTTGGATGTTTTGGGTGGGAAGTTCATTCTTCTTCTCTTATATCTTGGCGATGAGCATGGGAAAATCTTCTATAACGTGGTCAAATTGTTAGCAATATTGACAAGAGGGATGTGTCGAGTTCTAACAATATCATGCAAAGTGTCTTGGTTCCCCACAATTGTAACAAATAATTTTGTCCACAACCTCTTCCAGCTCCTCCCCCTCCTCTTCCTCATCCCTAAAATCCTCTACATGATGTAGGTGTGCCTTGATCCTGCTGAGGGCATGTCTCAGCCTATACTCTATATGTCGAAGTTATGTTCATAATTAACTCATAGATTTGACAATTTCACTCATCATGGCCTACAGACTTATATAAATTGAAAAATAGTTGTTTTAGAATCTTTACAAGCTTCTACAACAAATGGAAGTTGTCTCTCAACTGTTTTCCTATTATTTGGTAGATAGCACACCATGGTACTGCACCATTACTCGATCCAACGATATTTTTTGACTTTAGGGGAATAGGACCTCCCCTAATTAGATAGTTATAATATACCTGGCAATGATCCTCGTTGTGACCATTCCCTTTGCACTTTAAGCACCATACTTTTGTACGGGTCTCATTTTGGACCTCTTTTCCCTTTTTGAGATCCTACAACTCCATATGCAAGCTAGCTAACTACGACTAAATCTTTTGCACTCCCAGATTCGTATCCTGAATAGGTGAAGCCTCCAATTTCATATCAATTTCCAGTGCTTTAGTTTGCAATCCAACCTTCTGCTATGATAAAGGAAATCTCAAATGAGGTAACAATGAAGAAATATAGTAATCCTTATGTTGCTCATCTGAGATCTGTAGATTAGGCTGTTATAGCAAACATTTCAAACTTTGATCAAAATCCCATGCAAATTCATTCACCTTCTACTTCATTTCTTTTACCTTAGTCATAGACAGAAGCGATGAGTCATATTGTACATAATATACCAACTGATCACCTTGTCTTGCAATGTTGTGACCAGTTGCGCTTTCTTTAGATCGTTATTCGTTATCTGCTCTGACTTCCACACAACATATACTACAAACCAGAATTGATCAAGTTCTTCTGTCCCTAGACCCTTGAATATAGGAATCTTCATAGTGTTTGCCATACTGGATATCAGAGGTCGAGGTGGAGGTGGAGGTCTAGGTGTGTGAGGTGGAGGTCAAGGAGGAGGTGAAGGCGGAGGTGGAGTGGATGGATGTGGTATTACCACTATACCTTGATCTATCATCTATGGCACACCTTAAGGCGCCTTCAGGCTATTACTTTCTTCATCGCTTTCAGATGTTCCTGACAAAGGACTATACTCAGCACTTGTATCTAGATCTCTTCTGAATGGTTTCCCACTTCACGTAGCTCCCGTCAAGTCTCGTCTAAACATCAATTTAGTGGCATAACTTGTTTCTTGCACAATAGAATTTTAATCCAAGTTTTCAAAGACTTCATATAATTACCTCTTGGTCTTTTGAAAAACTGGTTTTCAGCTTTGCTATAACTGGAAGATGTATCAATCATGAACTCAGTAATAAATCAGCCCAAAATACTATCAATCCAATAATCAACAGCAGTCACCACCTTGTTTTTTTATTCTTCCAAGCACTTCACTAACTCTGGAATCCACACAATAGGATTATCCCGCTTCCAATTAGGTTGAAGATCTGGTATTAGCCAACCATTCATATAATTAGCACGGAAAAGAGCAGAAGAAAAATTTGTGGATAGGTATCTCTGCAACCACTATTCTTTCGAGAGGGGTGAATTCCTATTTTCTTGGGCTGCAAACTCATGTAGCTTATGCTATCAACTTTCCAATCTCCTTCTTAGTCAGTATCCACTTATGCCACATCACATATTCCTCAGATAGATCCCAGACCCGGCAACGGAACAATTTGTTGGCTTGAGGGGGCTTGGACCCAGGTTCAGAGTTAGTTGTGCTAACTAACAAAAACCTACACTACTGAAATTTTCGGAAAAATCCCACGTAGCATAGGTTGAAGTCTCATCTGAAGCAGTATTGGGGGATACTAGAACCAGATTTTTGCATCCATAGGGCTATGTGATGTGTTTCTATCAACTTAGGGATTTATTTCGACCTTTGAAAACCCTAACCCTTAAAACCCAGAAAGTATAGAAATTAATAGTTATGATATTTATATTCTTAACCAATTACACTAAACATGCATAATATCATATAAATACACAGGTCTACATCTTTGTGAATCTATTAAGTACTTTTCCTAATTAATTGCATTCAACATATCAAAATTGTAGTAAATTCAGAGAGAAAATGGTGATACACATACACAAATAATTCTTTAAAACAAGCCTTTATTATGATTTAGATATTCAATTATAGTCTTCCCAACCCTCCGCACACAACTACAAGGGCCCAGGTACTCAGCTGCGGACTTACCAATGTCTTCATGCACACAGATGTAGGAGCCTTCTCCTTCGTACAAGTACAAAATAGAAAAAATAGACTTAAGTCATGCATTATTTTTTCATGCTTATCTATCTCTATGACTCTGCTATGACTTGATTTTATATTATTCTTCATTACAATACCATTGTCTATGAACCATGGATGGGTCTCAAAACATCTTGACTTTTAACAAACTAAGGTGCTTTGACCTTCCCAAATCTCCTTTGACTCCTATCAACCTGTGCTACTTGCGCTCCGCTCCTCAAAATGTGAAGACTTTACAATATTTAACAAAACTTTTTACAAAATTAGACACGGGGGACCTCTTCCCAACAACATGTCCAAATTTTTCTAGGACCAAATGCAGAGATGCCCATTCATCAAGTGTTGAATTCCGTGCACATACGACGTCATCCATAAATAAAATGCGGGATAGACTACAATTTATATTTAATTTACATCTAGATATGTCACGACAGTCCATTTTGGCCTTTATGCCACTGTTGAGGGCTTCCATAACTAGTATAAAGAGAAAAGGGGACAATGCATAGCCTTGGTAGAGCCCCTATATATTTTGAAGAAATGGGTAGGTTCACCATTGATAAGGATAACCATAGCAGCTCAAGAGAAGCATGTTTTGATCCACCAAACATGTCTATGAGGTAGACTGACTTTGTATAAGATCATTAATAAAAATTCCCAGTCCACATAGTCATATGCCCAAATTATATCAATTTTCATGAGGTGTGAATTTAAATTCTGGATTTTAATGAGTGCAAGGTTTC
Organism: Pinus tabuliformis; assembly: GCA_031772625.1. Lineage (NCBI taxonomy): Eukaryota > Viridiplantae > Streptophyta > Pinopsida > Pinales > Pinaceae > Pinus > Pinus tabuliformis. The sequence continues at coordinate 1,755,314,495 of CM062817.1, read as the reverse complement.
TTGAGCAATTGTTACAACATCTTGAATTCTCATATTGGACAAAAAAACCAAATTGCTCCAATGAAATGTGAGGAGACAAAATCATTTTAATTATGTTTGCAAGAAGTTTCGAAAACATTTTGTAAACTGAATTACACAAAGAAATTAGTGTATAATAATCTTCTCATACTGTTAATTTATTTACTTCTATGTTTTATATACGTTGAAATGTTTTTATAATTATTGGCAAAAATATAACGAGTCATATTGAAAACCAACCACGCTCTCGATATTGTTACGAAGTTCAATGATTAAAATTATAAGGGTCATGAGGAGGGCATAAATTTGACTACATCTTTCTTTTAAAATTGTAAGCCCATTTTTATTTCTAGTTATCATTTAAATATCATATATTACATGTTTTTTTTATTTTTTTTTATTGCGAGTATAAAAACAATTTTTTGGTAATATGAGTTTTGTGTTTTGTTTTCTTAATTTTCTTAATTGTGGTTTGACCTTAAAATATATGTGTATGTTTTATAATACTTTAAAAATATGGAATAAGTTATTTTTTATCATAGCAAGTTATTTTTTTACTATGTATTTAATTTTGTAAATTATGAGGAGCTCAAAAAATTCTCTTTTTTCCAAAGGAAAAATCATAATCTTTCATTATGTGGAAAAATTACATGTAGTAGATGCCCAAGGCATATGCATGTCTGTTGGCCCATGGCCATTTCAAAATACATCAGTAAATTTGTTGGTGAAATCCATTCACTATGAATTGCTCAGTAAAGTTAACCTGTACATAATATCCTCGCAGAGGTATTCATTCTGTTGTGCCATATATCATCAAAAACAAATATACATAGTTTTTTGAGAAAAACCAGAAAAACAAGATAGAAAAAAATTAGGGCCTTTCCACCCTATGATATTCATGATCTATATAGGGGTGGTGATGGTATTGGTAATGTTCAGCTCCCATCTATTCCATGATCATCCACAATCCTCGGGGTAGTAGTGTGACCTCCTTGGAAAGCCTGTCAACACCTTCGTTATATTCCCTGTATATATGGTGACAAGAAATTGAGTTAAAAGTTTCTTTGTAGGTGATGACTTCATCCAATATATTTCGAAGTGAAATAGCATGACAATGATTTTTTTTGTTGAACCAGTTGATAATGATTTTTGAATCCATGAGAATCTGAATGGTAGTGCAATCATGAGCTAAAGAAAACTTCAGTAGATGTCTAAGGGTAATTGCCTCAGCATAATTGTTTGTCCCCACCTCCAATCCCATTTGAACTTTGAAAAGGTGATGTTCAGAAATATGTAGGATGAAGCCCCCTCCACATCCATGGCTTTGGGTTGCACCATCGAAGGAAGCCCATGGCCGAGATTTGTCAATCGGGTCAGGGGAGGTAGTTCGAAGGATGTGGGAGTTTTCAACTTCTAGAATGTCCTTGTAGACTACCACAACCTTGGCTATGATAAGAGGCCATCGAGTAGTTGCTTCATTAAAAATGATGTGGTTCTAGGTGAGCCATATAGTATAGTAGAGGATGAGGGGGAGACATTGTTTTTTTTATCCTTGGTGCGCTGCGAACCAAGTGTTCCAGGCTTGAAGAATTAAGGGTTCTTGCCATGTATCCTGAATGGAGAGTAGTTGAGTAATGGCTTGCCATAGCTAGACGACATTAGGACAGAGCAGGAACAGATGCTCATTTGATTCAGAGTCTTGTTTGCACAAGACACACCAATTCAGACCATATATAGATCTATGCAAGAGGGAGTCTCCTGTGGGGGTTTTATTACTGAGGAAACTCTACATGAATAGTCAAGCCCGCAAGGGTGTTTTCAACTTCCAAATCTATCACCACCATTTTTTTGTAACCTTTGGTTTGCAATCCGAGAGAAGGGATATATAACCAAGTTTTGGGGTATATTTACCATGCTCAGCTAGTTTCCATAGAACTTCATTTGGGAAATCTTTTATATGCACATGAGCCTGAGTCAAAGAACTTAGGTATCCTTCCCAGATTTGTTGCCACTATATAGGAATACCCACATCTTGAGTAGACCTCCATTCCTAGTTGAAGATAGTACTATGTGCGCGATCATCAATTTTTGTGATCACTTTGAAGTTCCTTTGTTGTAAAATTGAGTCAGATCAGGTGGAAGCTAGTATCTATTTGCACCCACCCCCCCCCTCCCTCCCCCCAATCCATGGGTCAATGCCTATGTGCACTAAGTTTCCATCATTTATCCGCCATGCCAGACCAGATCTGATGAAAGGCATGGTTTGAAGGATTTTTTCACAGACTATAGAGATACCTCATCGTGAGCAAGATGGCAGGCGAACCCAGTCCATGATTTGTTGTGGCCAAATGTATTTATGGTATTTAATAGTACTCCAATGATTCTGAGTAGTGAGAAGAGTCAAACTCATCATGGGTGCAAGGGTTGTGAGAATACAAACAAATCCTTTAGTCCCCATCCCCTAAGTTTTTTTGGTAAGGCAATTTTCTTCTAGCTCACTCAAGAAAAAGTTTTTCCTTCATTTTGTTCATTCCATATATATCTCCAGCATATCTGCTGAATAAAAGCAAGTGTTCCCCAAGGGATCTAGGCAAGTGACATCCAGTACATAGGTGTGGCTTCCAGTAAAGATTTTATCAGGACAAGGTGCCCTGCTCTTGAGAGAAATCTATGATTCCAAGTTTTCAGTCTCTTTTGATTTTGATCACTAACCAAATCCTGTCAACAATCTAGTAGCTATGAGGTTTGATCTAGAACCCCAAGTATTTCAGGCCATTTTCGAGATTACGCAATTGATAGTGGAAGAAAAGGAGAGTGATTTTGTCTTCCTGAGGGGAGGTGTTTGTTAGAGTGATAGTTGATTTGCATTGGTTTGCGACCATACCAGTGGCTTTTACAAAGAGATTAAGGATGTCATGGAAGGTAGTAGAGTCTCAGATGCTGCCATCCATAAAGATTACGATGTCATTAAAAAAAAGGAGATGAGTGAGGTGACAGAGGTCACTCATTTTCAATCCTTTAAGTCTCCCTTCCCTTTTTGCGGATTCAATGAGCCTACTGAGCCCCTCCATCATGATTAGGAACTTAAGGGGAGAGAGAGGAGAGAGACGGCATCCTTTTCGAAGACCCCCTTCAGCATGGAATAATTGGGAAGTAGATTCGTTTATGAGGAAACTTAAGGATGTCGAATTGATGCAACACATGATCCATTCTGTGAAAGCGACAGGGAAACCTAGATGGATCAGAATCATCTTTATGTAGAGCCAGCTAACACGATTGAAATTGTTTGCAAGGTCAATCTTGAGGATGATGATTTTCATATTTTTTACTTTGATAGAGTGTATGGCCTCCTGTGCAGTCCCTATGGCCTCATGGATCTGGTGGTCTTGAAGGAAAGCAAATTGCTCTTGAGAGATATGGTGGGAGAGTATGGGACAGAGCCGGTTTGCAATGATCTTAGCAATGATTTTGTAAAGGGTATTGCAGAGAGAGATTGGTCGAAAGTCATTGAAGGATGAAGGGGAGTCGGATTTAGGTATAAGGGAAATGAAGGTAGAATTGATGGCCTCATACATTTTTCCTGTGGTCCTGCATTCTTCAACTACATTGAGGAGATCATTTCCAATAAGATCATAAAAAGCTAGATAGAATTCAATAGTCCATCCATCTCGGCCAGGACTTTTGTCTTTGTCAAACCATTTTAGAGTCCCTTCAAGTTCATCTGTAGTGACAGGTGTAGTTAACTCGTCTGTAGATTCCAAGTCTACAAAACTTGGGAAATGCCCTGCTAATTGAATAATGTTAGCAAGGTTTGCAGCTAGGGGTTCCTTATAAAGTTGTTGAAAGTGTGATATGCCCAGCTGAGAGAGTTGATTGAAAGTATTAGCTATTCCTCTGTCCTGTGTGGTCATCTTCCATATAGTATTTGAGACTTTCCTCCCCTTGGAAAAGTTCTGAAAGAAGCTCATGTTCTCGTCTCCTAATTTTAGCGAGAGCGCTTTGCTCTTGAGTCTCCAAGTTTCCTCTCTTTCCTTCAGTATTTTAGCCTTTTGATTTTCTAATTCAATAAGATGAATCCTGGCTTCTACAGATATGAATTCCCTGTTCCAGTCACCCATGAGGTGGGCCAAATAAGACTCAATAGTTGCGAGGGTATGGTCATCCTTTAGAGTTTTTTCTTTTGCCAATTGGATAGTTAATTTCCTAAGATGCAGAAGATTATAATAGAATCCTTCAGCTGGGGTGTGACCTCATGTACAAGGGTTTTCCAGCCATAAATCTGAGACCAGTTTGGAGTAGGAGGGGTCTTGAAGTCAAGTTGAGTTGAATTTGAATGCAGCCTTGGGCTTTACAGCTGGGTCGGTGATTTCTAAGTAGCTAGGTGAGTGGTCAAAGATACCTATTGAGCTAACCAATTTCCTATAGTGGGATAAGCATTGTATCAATGTGGCCTTTAATAAGAAGTGGTCGAGCCTTCTGGCTAAAGCCACTTCCCCAACTCTCCTATTCCTCCAAGTGGGCAGAGGTCTGTTCATGGGAATATCTATCAGATGAGCCTGATCCAGGAGGTTTTCCATGGTAACAGAGAGTGAGTCAATCTGAGCCAATGAACCCCAAGACTCACTAAATCCAATGGAAAAGTTTAGGTCTCCACCCATAATGAGGATATCAGTCGAGGTGATGGAGAGGTTAAGGAGCTAATTCTAGAAAACCTCCTGCCCCTGGCAAGGCCCATAAAATTTAATGACATGGAGATCCATTCCCAGCTCAGGAGAGAAGATATCTATCCCAATGAAACCCTTTCCTCCCCAAGTTGATTTTAGTTTGATGGAATGAGGATTGTAACCTAGATACAATCCTCCAGACCTCGCGTCTGCATCTAGGGAGAAAAAGTCCCATCTGGGTTTCAGCTTGCGTAGTGTACTATTTATGTGATTAGCTTCACCAAGGGTTTCTTGAAGAAATATGATGTCAACAGGTTCAGATTCAAAGAGCCTTTGGAGGGCTAGTTTTTTGGGTGAGCTAGCCATGCCCCTGCAATTAAATGATAGATGCTTCATGGTGGTAACATATCATGGGTGTTCCCTACTCTAAGAACTTGATCTAAGGAAGATTTCCTTTCAGAGGCCACCTCAGCCCCTGCCCAAAGGATAACGTGTGAGAGATAGGATTTATGACCATGAAGAGGTCTAATGGGGATCAAGGAAATGGATAGCCAAAGGCCAGAGAGTTGGGAGGGAGAATCAAATGAGAGGGAGCGGGGATGCAAGTTGTAGGAGTGGGGAGGGGCAGATGATGATGGGGGTGGATTTGTGGATGCCTCTGGTGGGAGGGACGTAGAAGTAGTGGAATAAACCGATTGATGGGAGTACAGGGGGAAGAGGATGGGAGGGTTGATGGTGTTTGATATAACATAGAAGCATTATACATATGGTGTGAAGGATATGCATAAGTAGAATATAAAACAGGGGGAGGAGAAAGATAAATAGCCGAGGTACAAGCCGCTTCATCTGCTGCCCTAGCTCGAGTCAGTAGTAGAGATGGAGGTCGCATGGAGTAGCCTAGAGATAGCTGAACTTGCTGAACTGTGGTCGCTTTCCCTGGCGATGAGGGTGTTGCTGATGGAGCCTTACTTGGGGTGTCTGCAGAGGCCTTGCTAATCTCACCCTTTTTTTCCATAGTTGCTTCTAGGAGTTTTTGCACCAGATGGAATTCCTTATACAGATGCCCGACCTTGTGGCAACGATGACGACATCTGAATGGAACTCCCTCATAATCTAGAATTTGAACCCTAGTAAAATTTCGCCATTGAAGTGTAATATTTTCCTCCAAACCCTGCCAAGTATTCAGGTGTACTAGGATGTGGGCTAGAGTGTGATTCTTGGATTGAATAATGGATTTATCATAATCCAAAAATGTGCCTAGGGTGTTCCCAATTCACACAAATACCTCTTATGACCAGTAATGTAGGGGTAAACCAGGTAATCACACCCATAAGGGTCCAATACCGATATTTTCTCTTTCTGGGTCGAAAAGAGTGCTCCATCATTTAAGCAGTACTTGGGCCATTTCAATATGCCAATAATGGGCGGGCACCATGTTTGTGTATTCTTTAAGGGTGAAGTGGAGTGCAAACCATCCTCGTGGGGCGATCTATACTTCTCAGGTTTATATGAAGATATTCCCCCAGATTTCTTTTACCCATAACCCCAATCGATCTGCCGAGTAGGTTCTTCCTCGAACCCTACCACCAAGACTTTCCCTGCCTTGTCTGCAACTTCTCCCATGCTAATTCCTTCCCCAAATTTGATGGTGTAGTCCTTTCTCGAAGCCTTTACACACTTTTCTTTCCTTTTTCTGTTCTCGACACAGTTCGATGATCCTACAATGGATCCGAGGGCCCTTGAGATTCAGGCTCAGATTGATAAGCCACTAATCTTACCCTGATTATAGGGGTTTCGAAGCATCCTGAAGGTGGGGTCCAGGCCTGACTCACCGCGCAACTGTCGGGGATGCCAAGAGTTATCATCTATGTCTCAACTTCCATAGGGATCTCACAACCCAAGAGTGTGGAAGGATTTTTATAGAAAATACGATCCACAAGGGGTGAGGGATCAAAGGGATGGGATGAACAGGCAGCCAGGAGATTGAGGGTTCCAGGAGATAGTGGGCAAGTCAATGGAGAGGGTCCCAATGTGGAAAGTGGAAGAAGTTAGCTCAGGGAGGGAGACAATCGGTGACGATTTCAAGCAGGATGGTGTTGTAGAGGGAGCAGGTACTGTAGAGTTTCAGTGGTAGAAAATGAGTCGTTCTAGGTAAGGGTTTGGTGAATAATGCACCGCATCTAAGTTCATTCTCTCCATGTTGAGCCTAAGAATGGTAGACCCTAACCGTCGATATTCAAGAGTAGGTGCAAGCGAGGGTAGCTCATTGCGGAGGGAGCCTGAGAGGTTTATGGCGTCTGCACTTAGCCGTAATCTGAGATACGGATAGGGTAAGAGAGTTGCAGGAGCACCATCCTCTCATTTCAATCCCACCCTCATGCCCTGATCAGTTAAAAAAATTCTCTTATCTGCATTAGGACAAGAAAAATTGAATTCCACATAAGCGACTAATTATTTGAATTATTTAAATAACAATAAAATGCAAATCAACAATATGATTTAAGTCTCATTATAAGCATCTTTATTTTATTAGATCATTTACTATGATTCTAAACCATACTTTCAGTTTACCAACATTATTTTTTTATGAATAAATGTGACTTATAAATATAAAAAAAAATCAAATTAAAACTTATTTACTATGATTTTAAAGCATACTTTCAATCTTAAGAAACCATTAAATTTTATGAATAAACATGACTTTAGAAATAAATAAATTCAAATTATGAGTAGAAAATTTTTCGGATAAGTTATCGGATACAGGAAAGGTTCATCGAAACCGTGCCTAGATTAAAAAAATAGAATTATGATTTAGGTTTGATTATTGAATAATCATGTCTATCTTATTATATTATTTACTATGATTATAAAGCATAATGTGAGTCTTACACAACCATTAAATTTTTATGAATAGACATGACTTTAGAAATAAATAAATTCAAATTAAAACTAAATTACTATGATTTTTAAGCAGTACCCACCAATCACATAAACTCATATCGGTATACTTTGAAATGCATTGTACCTTCCAAGATAATCAAACTAATGAGCTCCATGTGATAACATACCAAACTCTTTGAATTTAATTTTGCACCAAGAAGTTGTGAACTCTAGGTGATTGGAGAACAAGGATGCTTAAGCCACCCTAAAGTCCAATCGAAAAATTGTAAAAGCTTCAAATGGAGCTCATTGTAGAGCTTCGAGGGAGGGATCTTCCTGATTTCCACAATTGAGACAGAGAGAAAAACCAAAGCCAAATTAAGAGCCATATGAGAAGAAATAACCTCATAGGAAAGGAAAACCAAGTTGTATGAGATAGTCAAGGTGCATCTTATCAATTTAATTCTCCCCTTCCTGTCATTCCACACCAATTAAACCTCCCAAATATTTAATTTTCCTACAAATTGATAAGAGAATCCATCACTGACAAGAATGAAGCGTAATTCCAATACTCCAGTAAATGAGTGATGAGAGCTCAAGAGTGTGAATTCAAGCTCAAGGACTTTTCATGATATTGGAGATCATCCAATGCTCCATTCCATCATTCCATCATTAAAAAAAATTATGTATATCTGAAATGGAATAATCATGAGACAGGGGAAATAAATCACATTATTAAGAGAGAGATCCAAAAGAAAGCAAAGCCCACATATATTCCTCTTCATATATAACCTATTCATTGGGGAATTGAGCACATGAAATTAGGCCCATGTATTTTGAGCCCATTTAATTTGAACTCTCACTTTGCCATATCACATAATTGGTTTTCCTTAGCATTAGCCTCCATGTTGAAGGTTCTGAGGATGTGAAAATAAATGTTAGAATGGAGCAAAGTCAATATACTTGTAATTATCTGGAATATCCTATTCAAGGTATTTTCCTTTGGATTCCTTCCATTGATGAGATACTAAATCAAAAGTAAGGAGACACCTAAAATAATTAGGTCCATCACACCTTTATTTTTTCCAATGAGGAGACTGTGAAAGAGCTTGTATATTTTGGCTTCATTATTTGATCTTTTTCCTAGCACCAAGCATATATGGTTTTGATAATTTCCAGAAGATTAATTATAATCCCTCCCCCTCCTACCATCCCTAATGTAGTTTGTATTTTCAAAATCTTGATATTTCTTTATTTTACATTTAAATATATTTAAAACATAAAATTAAAATTAAAGTTAATTTATTTTGAATTTATAATCGTTTTAAATTAAAATTATTTAAATAATATTTTAATGCTATAATTTTAAAAACTGTTTTTCTTTTAAATGTGAAAAAGTATAAATCGAAAATAGATGACCTTATCTTAGTATATAATATTAATAGTATTTTAATGTTTGTGATAATTTTGTTCAGTATGTGTTGCATTTAGGGTAATTGGTAGGAATTTGGCCATTAGTTTATCATTTTTCTATGAAATTTTAAAACAACTCTCTATTATTTTAATTCCTTTTTAAGGTAGTCTAAAAAACCCACAAATTAATTATGAAAATAATGGAAATTTTAACAATATTATGATAAAATCTGGGAGTGTTTTTTGAAAATATGGGTTATAACTGTCAAACTTTGGGATTTTAGGTGCCCTGGTGTCACAACTCTTATAGTATAGCACAAGCCACACTTTTGTTTTTCTTTCGTATATATGTTTATAGCAATGATACTATTATCGCCATGTATGTCCTTATTCTCCTATGGAGATCTAATATATACTATATTGATCATGACTACTCTGAATGATTCTTCATATGTGAATTAAAATATATATGTCCTTGCTAGTTTATTTAATGAGCTTATTACCAAGTATACATTTATAGACTTATGCTTAGAAATGTTATTTCACTCTACACTTAAGAGGTTCTTCTTACTTCCATGTTTATTATATGCATCAAAAATGTATATTTGTATTACCTTTCTATCAAAATAAATAGTATATGTCCCTTCGATTCCATATAGGGATTACAATAATAATAACAATTGCTTTGTATGCTTAGGTGGGTCACACATCTCTAAGGTTATACACACCCTACTATATTTTTTTTATGTTGTTAATTGCATGATATGGCTTGAAATAACTCATATGTACTATGGTTTTATGATTATCTCAAACCCCACCATTAATTTCAACACTACATGTCCTATTCCTCCTTGAGAAAATTAACCCTGCAATGAACACATGCCACACCCAACCCCTTCACATGGAGTGCACGTGACCACTGTGGGAGCATCTGAGTGGCTAGGATGAAGAGAGGGAAATCAAGGGCTAATATTAAACTTTGTAACCCTAATCCATTTTGATCCATATTTGTTTGGTCAGTTTTCCTTTTGTGTTGTCACCTTCTACATTTGGTGGCAATTGCAGCATCACTCATTGTCAATCCTTGACATATGGCCTTTCATGGATGCATAGAGGTCATGAAAGCAGGCAGACTCCATGAGCCTCCACCATTTTTTGATCCTATTGTTTTTAAAGCGCCCCCCCCCCCCCCCCCCCCTCCCCCTACTATGGTATTTCTGTGGAGTATTTCCCTAATATTTGCTCATCGTTTGATGATTTTTTCCAGAGTCTATGATAGTATGCTTGGTAATACTTCATAGTAGCCTCCAATTTGAGAGACCCTTCCTTTTAAGGTTACTTCATAGTAGCCTCGAGGTAATATTTTGTTGGTAGTTGTCTTTCACGAGTTCGTTTTTGTTTGTCTTTCCACGATTTTGTGCTCATATCTACTTGGATATGACTATGCTTATTTTTCCATATTCCTATACAGGAAGCATTGGAATCACAGCCCCTCAATTTAGTGGACCCAATTCCTTGAAGAGAATGCAAGGTACATTTCCATAACTTTGGGGTTTTGTTTTAAATGTGTTTTCCAACCTCCCCCCCCCCCCAATTTAGGTGATAACATTTATTTTGGGGTTCTTGCTGTCCCAGTTACATTATTCACACAAGAGTTGTTTTCATATACCATTTGTTAGTAAAAGTGTTAGTTTTGTTTTCTTGTTGGTTAATGTTTATGGCATAGCTCATATAGAGGACCCATCTTCTAAGCCCAGTTACCCATTCACAGCTCGAAGTTGTTCCTTTGTTTTTTTCTAATTTCTTCTTAATTTATGCTACTATGAGTATGTCACAAACATGTCAGGGGTTTCTAAATTATTTTCTTTTGTTGTTTCGTTTCTGGTACATGTGGTAGTAAAGGCCAAACTAGCCATTTGAGTGATCCTACTAGTCAAAGGAGGAGAGAAAAAAAGAAAAAAGGTAAGCTACAATATTCTCAAATATTGTTGACAGGGTAACTCATAACTTATTTAAAGTTTTGATTCATATTCTCTTCAATATTATTCTTTCCTGACATGGAGTGAATTAGTGCTAGCCCTTTTTCCCTATTTCCTTTATCCATTGCAAGCTCTGTTTTTTTCCGTAATGGATTCTATAGTTTATTCTGCATATCTATGTATATCCCTTTCTGGTTGGTTATAGGTTGGAGTACACCCAAAGTTATTATTATAGGTATGGAGTTTTCCCCTTATTTATTTCTATAGTTACTCTGCTCGCTCAACTCCATAGTTTAGAATACTTACACCTTTTTCCCTTGCCTTGCAAGTATGAGGATACCCTTTGGAGCATTATGTTTCCTCATGAAGCCGCGAAAAATGGTCCTCACTCACCTTCACCCTTTATTTCGTCCTGGTCGCTTACCTCAAACCTCTGGAGCTCAATCAAATTTCGTGATTACATTCAAAATTCATTATTCATTGAGGTTATTAGGGATATTCCTATGATATTCCTCAGGGTCAATATGAGCATTAATTCACTAAGCTACAAGATTGCACACTTTTATTTTTTGTGTATAGTTATTAATTATAGTTGGCTCTCCTTCCACTGCATGTTTATTTTATTTTATTTTCATGCATCTTGATTCTCTGAGTCCCCTGGCTATAGTGTCCACAATTTTGGTGGCTAAAGCATAGTAAGACCCATATAATATGATGTATATTTCTATTCTTCGGCACAATGAAGTAGAGAGTATTTGAAATTTCCTAGGGTCGATGGAATTTTGTCTTGGAATTCTCCTCCTCTAGTTTGTGATCCCTCGTTCATATGCAAGTATATTTTCTATTAGTTTTTAAAACTTTTTAACTTTGTAGGCCTTAATTATTGAGGGCCTAGACCCATGATTACTAGGTTGTGGGGATTATATTCTCACATGATGCAAAAGACTTATGGGTCTTTTTTCAATTTAATGATTGTGCTGACAGTGCTATTTAATGCAAGTTTTTTCTCTTTATTTGATTGTCCTGTCTAGCCTATTCCAAATCATTTGGAGTTCGTGGTGTTTATTATTGTAACGAAGTCTATGGATTATGAAATGTGCATATATTCATATAATTTTTTCTCACATTTCTTCTTAGGGGTTGAATTAATGTATGGGTTGTTTTCCTACTAGTTTCATAATATATTCTTCCAATTTGTAATCATTGTTTTTTATCTTTCTGTTTTGAAGTTGTTTTTTCTTGGAGATAAATGAAATAACTATTTCTTATTGATATTTTTAAATGTTAATGTTTACTAGTATCTTTGTTGGAAATTGTATTCATTCACTTACTTGGTATGAGTACTAGTATTGTTTATAGTGTCTTTTTGTTTCAAAGAAAAATCTCTATTAGTATTATACCTATAGATTTCTTATATGCCCAGTTCCCTTACCCTTATCATACTTAGGAGATTTTTCTGTAAGAAATTCAACCCCTATAAGTATTATTTCTACCCTTAACATGCAATAAAAGTTATCGTTATAGATGGCTACACCTTAGCTCTACCATCCAAATTCAAACCATTAACATAAAATGACAAATTAAATATTATTAATAGTTGTATATGTTTTCAAACCCACTAAATTGATAGTCACCATATGCATGTGTCATTGTATTAAAATGATGTTATAAACAACAAAATTTGTAATCGTGGAGTACATGCACAACTGTTATGGAATCAATCTATAATTTAAAATCATAGAGAGTATGCATTCTTTAAAATCACAAAGAGCATGCAGTATTTAAACAATTAAATTTATAATCACCAACTCCCTTCCTCATAATTGCAAAATCAGTTATTAAATAACCTGAAAGCCTAGTATCAACATTCTAGCAATAATATCTACATATACTACTACTCACATGTATAAAAATAAGATATAACATTAGCATCTACATATAACTACTCGCATACAAAAAAATAAGATGACATAGCAGATAATCTAACAATGAATAGAAAAATAAGATAACATAGTAGATAGTCTAATCGTTATCATTGTTAAGGATTCACTTGAGAATTTTACACTTCTTTTTCCACCCAACCTTGAATTGAGTTCCTCTGGTTCACCCCCGAGCTGACATGCACTTGCCAGGGTATCAATAAACTCTATTGATCTCTTTAATAAGTATTTTATACCTTTCTTCCATGATCAATTTTTCCTTTAGCAACGTCCCTCTTTTGTGGTCCTCAACTTCCACGTGCATAATATTTCACTTAAAATCTTTCTTTCTCTTCCGCGATGCTTTATGCTTATCCATGCTTAGCATATTTCACGAGCTAGGTGATTTAATAGATTTTCTCCACTATCTATTAAATCTCATCTAGAATCTTTATCATGGAAGAGTTAACTCAATCTCATTTACTAATGAGATTTTTGTTTTTCTTTCTTTGGCAAGAATTTCATATTCAAATGTATCATTCCCAAGTACTTTCAATCCCATTTATTTATTTATTAATACAATTATTTATTTACATAATAATTTCGATGGAATTCATGGATTTTCTACCATTCCTACTAACATAACTCAGTCTGAACAAAGAAAACAACGTTACAACAACGGAGGGATATTACATTCTTATCCCCTTTTAAATCACACCATCCCTAGTGTTATTTATTAGTTACTTCCCTCTAGAATAGTGCTGGATAACTCTTTTGCATCTCATCTTGCTGCTCCGATGTAGCCTATTCAGGAGTAAAATGCTTCCTTTGCACTTTAACCTGAACGATGAAAAAATTGCAGAGCCAAATTTCTTTCTACTCTAGGATACAAAGGAGCTCTGCTAGAAATTCTCCTTCAATTTCAACCTATATCATTTTCCAATCAATTATTTGAGAGCTATCATGTACATATTTCTTATGTAAAGATACATAAAAAACATTATGAACTTTAATATGATAGGGTAATGCTAATTGATAAGGTACAGTTCCAATTTTTTCTAGCATTTAGAATGACCCACAAAATCATGGTGCTAATTTTTGATAGGTTCTTCCCCTTAAGGTACTTTTCCTTAGTTTCACACTTAAATAAACATGATCCCCAACTTTGAACTCCCTGTGTGTTATTTTTTTTTTGCATATATTTTTTGTTTGCATGTGCCATTTTAATGTTCTGTTGAATCCTTTGTACTATTTTCTCCATTTCCTACAAATCGTCTTGGCCTAGTACCAGTATATCCTCTAGCTAACTCCAAGTGAGAGGCGTATGGCATTTTCTGCGATACATAGCTTCAAAAGCACTCATTTTTATGGATGTTTTATAGTTTCTATTGTAGGAAAACTCTACAAGATGTAGAAAATCCTCCCATTCAGTAGGTTTTTCCATGACATACATTCTCATCATGTCCTCTAAAATCTAGTTGGTTCTCTTGGTTTGTGAATCCATTTGGGGATGATGTGTTGTACTGAAATTTAGTTGACTTCCCATGCCCCCAAAAAATGTCTTCTAGAAATTTGAGGTGAATTTGGCATCCCTAACTCATACTATCATCTTAGGTATTCCATGTAATTGAAAAATATCCTTCATGAAGATATTAGCAATATGTGTTTTATCATAAGTTGATTGTAAAATATGAAATGGGTTGCCTTAAGGTGTCTACCACCACCATGATGGAGTCATATTGTCTCTTCGTCCTTGGTAGTCCTATGATAAAATATAAAGAAATTATCTCCCATTTCCATTTAGGGATAGGTAGTGGATTCAACAACCCAACAGGTTGTTGACATTCAACCTTTACCTATTGACACTCTAAACACTTTGATAAATATTTGACTACCTCATTCTTCATACTTGGTCAAAAGATTCTTTTCTTTAATGTTGTAATCATATTTTGGTATTGAGGATATCCTACATATTGTTTCTTATGATTTTTATCTAGTACTATTTGTTTCAACGCATTTACATTGGGAACATACAATCTTTTTCTATAAACAATTAATTTTTTAGAATTTTTGGCATAACTAGGAATGTTAGTTTTCTATATATTTTTGTTGAATTTCTGTTGGGTCCATATAATACTAGTGATTACCCCATTACTATTGTAGTTATACCTCTTATTAATATTGTTGTGCCCCTATTTCCCCCATATTGTTATTACTGTGCCCCATCGAATCCCTCTATTGTTATTTTTGTGGCTTTATATTATTATTGTTAGGTCGGCTCAGTTATATTGTGACTCCTTAGACTCCTATATATAGAAAGGAGGTTTTGTTATTTGAATCATCGAAGAATTGTTCATTTATGTAATGTAAAGGAGGTCACTTCCTCGAAGAGGCTGAATTCTAAGGCGTTGATCTATCTTTTCTATCTTTTCTTGAGCTGGTTTCCTAACATTTGGTATCAAAGCTTTGGATTCTAGGGTTTCGCTGCTCCAAACAGGTCATCGTGGCATTTTCGCTATAACGTTTTTTCTGCGATGTTTCAAAAGCTAAAAAAAAAACCATTTGAGAAGACACCACGCTGAACCTCGGGCCCGAATTTCAGAGCTTTTTGCACTATAATTGCAGAGATATGATCTGAGGAAGTTGGTCTTTTTGTAGACTCTTGAATTACATTCCAAACAGGTGACCTCGGGAAAATCATCATAACTTTTTCCCTGAGCATTGGATTGAAATTTCGTAAGAAGGTGCAGAAATAGGACAGATGGTAGTTTCTTGTATATCTTTTTCAGAGTCAAAGGTCGAAATAGAGACACGTGGCATGTCGTACAAGTTCGCTCTACTGAACTAGTCTATAATCAGGTCACTTTGGGAGATTTGGCATAACTCATCCTTGGAGAATCCAATTTGGATAAGATTGGTGGCATTGGAAAGAGGACAAATAGGGCTAATATTGGTCACAATTTTAGAACTTAAAGATCCGAAAGTACAGAGTTACAGTCGTTTCAAGATAGAGCTCCCAGTTCAAACAATATTGCCAGAACTTGAAGAGGAAGGAAACATTATATTGGAACCAGAAGCAGTCACAGAAACAAGAAATCGACAGCTATGAAATCGATCAATTTCGGAGTATCTTATCAAGTGGAAGAACTTATCCGCTGAAGATTCCACATGGGAGGATGAGAATTTTATGCATAAGTATCCAGAACTACTCAAGCATTGAGGACAACACTTTTTTGAAGGAGAGGGGCATGTTGGGTCCCTATAATACTAGTGATTACCCCATTACTATTGTAGTTATACCCCTTATTAATATTTTTTTGCCCCTATTTCCCCCATATTGTTATTACTGTGCCCCATAGAATCCCTCTATTGTTATTTTTGTGGCTTTATATTATTATTGTTAGGTCGGCTGGGTTATATTGTGACTCCTTAGACTCCTATATATAGAAAGCAGGTTTTTTCATTTGAATCATCGAAGAATTGTTCATTTATGTAATGTAAAGGAGGTCCCCCACTCGAAGAGGCTGAATTCTAAGGCATTGATCTATATTTTCTATATTTTCTTGAGTTGGTTTCATAACAATTTCAAAGTATTTAGGGTCACTCATTATTGAATTTTTTATTTTCTCTATCAAAATTATACTAACACTGCTAAAATACACTTACATTAGAGTGTAGGCATGTCTTCTCAAAGCATATGCTATCTTGTTTTCTTTCCTTTTTATGTGTCTAATGTCGAATTCAAACTCACTAAGAAATTCCATCCACCTAGCTTGCCTAGCATTGAGATCTGCTTGGCTAGAAATATATTTTAAGTTGATGTGATCAGTTACTAGAGTGAATTTATTTCCTAACAAATAATGCCTCCACATATTTAAGGCATGTATGAAAATAACTAGCTCTAAATCATATACAACATAATTCCTTTCATGTGTTTTCAACTTTCTAGACTCATAAGCTATCACTGAATTTTCTTGCATTAAAACTCCCCCTAGCCCCTCCATACAGGGATCAGTGCAAATTGTAATTCTTTATCTGCAAGTTTTAGGATGTGAGCCACTCTAAGTAGGTGTTTCAACTTATCAAAACTCTCTTGACATTTGGTAGCCCATTCAAATTTTACTCCTTTTTCTGTAAGGATGTGATAGGATAAGCTAGTTTCGAGAATCCCTCTATAAATCTATGGTAATATCTAGTGATTCCCATACATGATCGGACATCAGACACATCCTTTGGTATGGGCCAATTTACCATGACCCTAACCTTCTCAAGGTCAACCGCTAGTCCGTCCTTTGAAATGACGTGATTCAAATACTGTATTTTGTTCTTGTAGAACTCTCATTTACTAAATTTTTCATACAACTAATGTTCCCTTGGAGTTTGTAGCACTAATGTTAAGTGTTCCTTATGTTCTTCTTCATATTTGGAATATACCATAATGTCATCTATAAATACCAGCATAAATTTATCCAAATATTTACTAAATATATTATTCATTAGGCACATAAAAGTTGTTGGGGAATTAGTAAGGTAAAATGGTAACACCACACACTCGTGGTGACCATATCTGGTTCTGAAGGTTGTCTTATAAATATCTTCATTTTTTATTCTGAATTAACAATACCTAGTCTTTAAGTGATTTTTTGAAAAAATGGTTGCTGCTCTTACTTGGTCAAATAGATAATCAATACGGGGAAATGGATATTTATTTTTGATAATTAACTTTTTTAATTATCGATAATCGATGCAGATTCTAAATCTGTCATCCTTCTTCTTGATAAATAACATGGGAGCCCCCCATGGTGACACACTAGGCCTAATATAGCCTTTTTCCAATAGTTCTTGTAGATGCATTTTCAGTTCCAATAAATCAAGTGGACTCATTCGATAAGGGGCTCTAGAAACTCGGTACCAAATCAATGGAAAATTATATATCTCTACAAAGAGGAAAACCTCGCATTTCCTCTAGAAAGTAATCACGAAACTCCTTAATAACCGATAGGGTATCTAATTTTCATTATCTCCTTGTTGTTCACTTGCTTCTACATGAACCATAAATAACTGAAACCCCTTTCGTGCATTCTTTTTCATTTGTAAGGGAGATATTTCTCTTACTGATATGGGTTTTGGTATCCCTTGAATTATTTGACTTTATCCTTGTTGATTGACACAGATCACTATTTGTTCTATATAGTTTATAACGACCCCCTTCTTCTCCAACCAATCCATGCCTATTACTACATCATATGATCCTAGGGTAAGTACATTTAAGTTTAATATGGTGAAATAGCCATTTAAATCAAGATGACATTGCTTTATTTGGTTGGTTAGTCTTCTCTTGGTGTCAGTTCCTAACTATACTAGCGAGAGAGCTTTATATTTTTAGTTTTAAGTTTACACTTTTCTACCACCTATGATCCATTGTAACTTAAACTAGCCCCTCGATCAATTAAAATAGAAACAGATTGGTTGGAAATAGCACCTTCAATTTCAATCATTATTTAATGAAGTTTCCACTTGTTTATCCTCGAAGGTTGCACTTATCTTGGGAATATTTCTAGCATATTATTCACTGTGGTGGCTTCATGGACAACTTGTATATTATGGATAGATCTAGAGTTATACGGACAATCCCTCAACATATGAGGCTCACCGCACCCCTAACACTTCAGTGGTTATTTTATTTACCCCCACAAATCTTTTTACTTTTCAAATCCATAGGTTTCAACATAACTTAAGAGTGTGTCGGCTCATTTACATTCCCCTTGCTGAAATTTTTTCATTGATGGTCCTTTTGAAAAATTTTAAGATAACCAGGTTTTTGTCATTTTTCCCAAATTAAAAGCTTGGCTCTATCCTTATTCTGCAAAAACTTGGGGCCTTCACCCTTATTCTTGATGTCACACGGAATAAGTCGATCTTGCGGACAAGATAGACCTTCCTAGAATCTAAAGAAGACCTAATGACAAGCAAACCAACCAAACGCTATCTCTCTCTAAATATGCTTTTATAAACAATGGCAGACAAGTGTTTTTAGGGCCTACCTTAGGTCCAATGCAAGCTTGTGGATGCCCTCGCTCCTTCGATCCAAATGAGCTCCTTTTCGCGAATCTGCAAACAAAAACAAGGCAAACAAATTAAATAGCACCTAAAAAGCCAATTGCATAAAACATATTTAACATGAAAGTCAAGGAGTCCATGAAACAAATAACATGAGATACTTGTTGAGAAAAATGAGTTTGATTGTATGAATTCAAAAGAAGAAGAACTTTACAACCTTTGCCTTGACGCTGTACAAGCTCCTCCCAAGGTCCAGCAAGAAGTCTCCTCTACTTTGACAAGTTTCACTCACTCCACAATGAAGCCAAAAAGGTATGTGATCTCTCCTCTTAAGCTCAACTAGGAAGTCTTGATTTCACCAGCATTTACCCTCAAAAATGTTCAGCTTCTAACCTCTCTAGCAACTAGCCCAATGCATGTATTTATAGTGCAATGGAGGGAGGTTACTAGGTCCTCCTTCAAAGGGATAAAGCCCTCCTTCAAAGGGATAGCTCCTCTCATCAAGGGATTAGCTCCTTCTCTTTTGGGATGCATGAACCACCTCAGAGCGAACAATCCACGTCAAAATTCCTTCTAGAAACCTCTAGAATTAACCCAAAGTGAGTTTTTTAAGATGAAACTTGCGCCTTTTGACTTTCACAGGGATCCACACCTACACCGTTAGGGACAGAGCGGGCAGGTCCGCAGTTTTTGTACACAAAAGGTGTGGGACCGTAGGTGACAGTGAGAGAAAGTACGGAACTAGAGTTACATTGATTTTTAATGTCTTTCTCCCATTCCCAAAGCTTCATTTGAAGAGCTGAGCTCTGAGACTTGCTTAGGAGGACAATACAAGTGATGATAGACCCATACTGACTACAAATAATCATGATGACGATATTTTGTAACAGATTGCCCCCTAAAGTGCGAAGTCTGTAGTAGATGAGGATTTCTTATCATTTAGGAAGAGTGAAGTACTTTATCATTTCGAGGATCATCTTGTGGAGAGCCCGGTTGGAACCTGTAAAAAAATTCAATGCAAGCTATATATATATGAGATCATATCATCGCTGAGGTAGGCATTCTCATACTCAGATCAAAATTGACTAGAAAAACTAACTACTGCTCTGATATAGGAATGATCTTGTAAAACATCACAAGTAAAGACTCATGTGGACACAGTATCGACGCAGCCATCTATTTATAAATAGTCCATTATATAATGAATACAAAATTCCTCGCAGCCTGAATTGTGGAAACTAGATCCAGGGTCTTCATTTCTACTTCCTAAAACAGTACGATTCTATCCATGCGAATGAATGTGTTGATGTCGAACATGGTAGAAACCACTTGATTACCAGTCAATGATGTAAACTGTTAACAAGTGTGAGAGAAACCACCAGTGATGTCAATGGCTCTCAAAGTACCTAGTACAATCCATGAGATGCGAATAAATGTGTTGATGTCAAACATGTCACAGAATCCTTTGATCGAAAGTCAATGATGTAAATTGTCGTCAAAGGCGAGAAACCTACCATTGAGGCATGCAGATCCAAAGGTACTGACGATTCCTAGATCATCTTTCTAGATAATGAGCTGATGTCAATGGAAAGTGATCCGTCGTAGGCGAGCCCACAACACGAAATCATAGATCAAGTTGAAGAAATTTAGATGCAAGGACTGACTCAGGGATGGTCAAGATGGATGACAGATATTTTGCAGATGAATGGCTTATTGGCAGTGATCTCTTGAACGCATAACGACACGACAGATGGCTTGGTGACAATTGACCCAAAGTTAATACCCAGAAACCGGCTGAAGACTTTCAATGTTGTTTGATCAACTGTTAGGCAAAGGATTTCCCAACCCAGGTGAATAAAATTGTCGTGTTCAATAGTGGTTACAAAGTATGACAAACAGGCTCATTTTTCTCTCTTTTCCCCCACCATTTCTGGCAAGTACCTCTTTATTTTTGACAAGCTTGAGGAGGATAACATTTGCTTGATTATAAGCTCATCCTTCAGATGAGTCCAACTTAGTTTAAATTCGAACCCTAAGAAGGAGTGGTTCGTTCCTGTTTGTAATTGAACAAGTCCTTTACTGTGAAATTTTAACGAGTCCAGTATAGGAGAAACTCGGCGTTTTTCAATTTTAGAGAGTCTGAAAAACTTAAGAAGACTCCAGGGTTGACCTTTTTCGTAAATTTGTGTCTCCCAAGCCCGAAAAGGTATAAAATAATACTTGAGAGAAACAACCAAGGAGTACTTTTCGTCATTAGTTCCTTTGACCTGAAAAAGTAAAAAAGCAATCAACGACATGTCGTTTTATGACCGATATCGAATTTGAAACGACAAAAATCCGGCAATCTTTTCATGTTTTTTACGGTTGAAAAGAGTTGTAAGTGGACCGTCTTTTAATTCCGTTTTAACGAGTTTAAAAGAAACACTCAGCTATCTTTTCATGTTTTAGGAGTCAGAAAAGAGCTTAAGGATGACTCTACATGGTTTTTCGTCGAAAATGATAGGTTTCGCCTGAATAATCCTTTATTCTGCACAAAAACACAAACATTACTCATACCTGTTTGAAATAGATAAAAATGTCGCAAAAATACCTTTTCAAAGTGAAACATAAACAAATTTGCAATTTATTTACTCAAAAAACTTATAAAAAGGGTCTTTGTCAATTCATTTTTACCATTTGAGTTTCGGTGAGAAAATAGTGCTTTTGCTTAGAAAACTTCCTGTGAAGATTGCGGAAAATCCAACCGTCGGAATCAAACGCCGTCTTCTCCAGGTAATCCACATCATCACACTCTTCATTTTTAACCATTTAATTTCTTGTTTTAGTCATTTATTTCATTTTTGGGAGGGTTTTTAGGCACAAAACCCGCAGGCGGGGGCCCGCAGGTTTACCATTGCGGGCCTGCGGACCCCGACTTTTTCTCCATTGGGAAAAAGCTCGGGGTCCGCACCTTCCATGTAGAAAAAGTGCGGTCCCACGCACTGTGTCTAACCCGGAGGGTGCGGTCCCCGTCGCAAGGGTTTTTAACCCAAAAATTCTCAAAAATGGACCACACAAAATAATTTCTAGCATTTTAATTTGTCTTTATACTTGATGCAGAGAGTACATCATGCTAGATTGGCATGAACGAGAGCATGAGGATGTGGATGCTGCCACATGGAATCATCAGCCTTCACTTGATGCTTTGAGGGCGTGCGGATTGTACAAATACTGGGCCATTCCTGGCATGAGGGCTCAGGTGGATTTCTTACAGTGGTTGGTTGACAGATGGAGCATACAGGACCAGTGTTTCTTCATTGGTGGCCACCAGCTCGAAATCGAGCTGGCGGACATATATTTCTTGACTGGTTTGCCTAAGAGAGGCAAAGACTTGACTCTGTTTGGAGCTAGGCCAGGTGGCCAGTCTGTCGATAGTTTCAGGCTAGAGTACTGCAACAGCCAAGCTAGAGACAAAGGGATAGACATAAAGACCATAACCCATCTTGAGCTTATGGTGATTGCGTTCACTGTCACCAGACTTTGCGGAACTGCCGCATTACATATTGCCACTGGATCCCAGATGCGTATGGCAGTTGATTGCTTTCGAGGCACCATCTTCAACTGGTGCGATGCTGTGTTGTCCAATTTGAAAGGCCAACTCACCAGGGCCAAAAACGGACAACTAAATACATTTGGTTATGGGGCTTTGGTTGTGAGTTTTGGCCTGGAGAGGGTTCCTATGCTGATCCCACAACACCTTACTGTTAGAGCTAGGCTTCCTCTAGAGCCCAAACTGATGCGATGGGTCGCAGTTATGGCCCGTCACCCGGACGAGAGGACAGAGGTTGCTCGATTCAAACCTGAGTATTTCCAATGGCTGGAAAACTAGGTCTTTTCCATTCAGGACTTCCCTTACGCTGGGATAGATTTTCGTGGTGACCCAAACATGGTTCTTCCACCAGGAGAGAAATGGGATGAGTCAGGTAAAATCCTTTTCAACATTTTTTCTATTTTAATTTTTTGTTATTTTTTCATCGTCTCAAAACTGATAGTAAAAATTTCAAATGCAGATGTGGGTCCACAGCGACCAACCGCTCTCCGGCCTTACGAGAGGAAGCAACCATTTGCACCTGCGCCAGCCCCATAGGACGAATCGGCAGAGGTTTTGGCCGAGTTGGAGGGTCATCTTGAGCGCTTGACAGGAGATATTCGTGAGACCACTATAGACGACATTCCTCGTCGACTTTAGCGCTATGTGATTGGGGTCCCGGGACCTTTTAAGAGGTTCCTTTGCAAGGTGGCCCGTGCAGGGGTTTCTTATAGAGATCATCACCAGTGATAGGATGATCGCCTATTGTGGGCACTTGTGACATTTTTGTTTTTTGTACTTATCATTTTTGACAATCATAAGGTGTTTTTCAACCTATGATCGAGGACGATGTATTTTTTGACACACTCCTATATATATATATATATATATATATATATATCACTATTACCGGCTTATCTTGTAAATATTGTTATGGAATGGTTTTAAATTTACATGTATGATTATTGCAAATGTCTATTTAACATTCGAGAAGAAATTGCATCTGCTAATGTATTTAAAGATCTTGGAATATGCTGATATTCAATATAATCAAATTCATGTTCCAAGAGACGCACTCTCAAAAATAATCTCAATAACACTGGATTTCTAATGGCATACACCCTATTAAGATGTAATACAACGAGTTCAGAATCTAACCTCACTATCAAACTCTGAATCCCAAATGAAATAGATTCAGATAATAACTCAATCACTGCACTATACTCGGCAATGTTGTTCGTTGTTTGACCGAGGCTTACCCCATGCATAGATACTAACTCGTCAGAGGGCGAATATATAACCCAAGCTATGGAAGAGATGTTCCATGTATTACGACAAGCACCATCAGCGAAACGAATGTATGTTTGGAGAGGCATTGACATATGCAATATCAAGAGTAAAACCAAGATAAGTAGGAATAATGAGGGAAAACACTCTCTAAGCTAAGCACACTGTTTAAACTAAATCACACCAGCTAGAAAGAAAAACTATCCTAACTAAAAAATCTCCATACCCATTCTTTTAAGCATAATACCTCTTCAAGTAAAGGCCATTTCTGGGTTTACCCAAAGAGTCCCCGTCAAAGTCTACCAATTCATAGGCCCCTTTGGCTAGCTTTTGCTTGACAACATAGGGACCATGCCACATAGGAACACATTTTCCAGCGCTTAATTTATCATTAGCTTGATCATAAACTAAGACTAGATCTCCTTCCGAAAAATTTCGAGGGGTCACATTTCGATCATACTGAGCTTTCATTCGTTTTGCGTGACTCTCGATTGCCAATGCAGCATCACGTCGATTCTCATCTAATTGAGCCAAGTATAACAAACGCTTTTCCTCTTCAGAAGTGGCTGGAAGTAACTCGATGGCCATTTGCAGTGATGGGATTTCGCATTCAATGGGTAACACAGCTTCCAAACCGTAGACTAGTTGGAAAGGAGTGAACCCTGTTGATGTTTTTAATGAAGTTTGGTATGCCCAAAGCGCTGAAAATAGCATGTTGTGCCAATTCAACCAATGAATCCCAATGATTCGTGAGATCATGATGACTAAAACTTTTTTGATGGATTTGACCAGACCATTCGCTTGTGGATAATAAGGGGTTGAACTATCATGACATAAACCAAGCTGGCTTGTAAGTTCGGTCATCATAACGTTTCGAAAATGACGCCTATGATCAGTGATTATCACTTGTGGGACACCAAACCTAGGAATTATATGATTGAACACGAAAATTGCAGCTGTCTTGCCGTCTGCCTCAAATGTAGGCATCGCCTCAGCCCACTTAGTAAAATAATCTACCGCAAGGATGATATACGCATGGCCCCCGGCCGAGTGAGGTTTACATGTAATAAAATCGATACCCCATTTTCCAAAAGGACCAACGGCAATTATAGGGTGGAGAGGAGCAGGTGGAGCACGCATCTTACGATAAAAAATCTGGCAATTGTGGCATTTTCGGACTACCGTAATATAATCTTTAAATAAAGACGGCCAGAAGTAGCCAGCGCGCAATATCTTTTGGGTTGTGGCAAACCCAGACATATGACCGCCACATGCTCCAGAGTGACAGTCATTTAGAACCATTTCAGCTTCCTCGTGATTTAAGCAACGTCGAAAAACAGAATCCGCCCCATGGCGATAAAGAGTATCTCCAATAATCCTGAATTGTTGGGACTAGAAACAAATCTTTCGACGTTCTGACCGTGAAATTTATGGCCGAAAGGATTGGGTCTCGAGATAAATGATGATATCCCCATACCACGGATCTAAAGTGCTAATTAGAAACAAGGATTCGTCCGCAATGGGCTCCTCCGCCACAGTTTCCGTGTCAGCACGCGGGAAGTCACACATTAACTCCGCAAAAACTAAAGATTTATTAGACTTAGATTTCTCAAATTCCAAGTCGAACTCCTGCAAGATAACGATCCATTTAAAGTACTTTCCCCCTAGCAATTTCTTGGTCAAAATGTAGATCATAGGGTTGCAATCCGAAATTACCGTAGTTTTACGTAGTAGAATGTAGTGACGAAAATGTTGGACAGCTTGAACAGCTGCCAATGCCAATTTCTCCACACGTGAGTATTTTAGCTCAGTTGGATTTAAAGTTCGACTAAGGTAATATATCACATGTTCAGTTCCGAATTCATCTTCCTAAACTAAAACCATTCGAATGGTGGAATGAGAGGCGACAAGATACAAGAAGTAATCCTGGTTGTAGTTGGGAGGATGCAACAACGGTGCATGGGTCAACGCGTGTTTGAGTGCATCAAAAGATTTCTGAGCTATCTCATCCCAATAGAATGGAGTATTTTGCTTCAACAACCGGGTAAAACCCTTTGTGACCTTGGCGTAGTTAGGAATGAATCGTCGTAAAAAGTTCGCTTTCCCCTGCAAACTTTAGAGTTGGCGAAGACTCGAAGGAGGAGGTAATTTGATGACAGCTTCAACCTTCGAGGGATCAACGCGAATGTCGGCTTTCGAAACTACAAACCCCAGCAATCAACCCATTTCTATAAAGAAGACACATTTGTGTGGGTTCAACCGAATACGACAATGCCTACACCTCATAAAGATTGCTCGTAAATGGACGAGGTGATCAGCTTGATGTAATGAATGAGCAGGCAAGTCATCGAGATAGGGTTGCACAATGTGCTTGATTTCATGAAACGCATAAGACATCACCCTTTGAAAAGTTGCTCTAGCATTCTTAAGCCCAAAAGGTAACTTGCAATAAGCAAATGTCCCCCATGGACAAATGAAAGCCGTTTTTGGTTGATCGGCAGGTAGAATATTGATTTGATTGTATCCGGAAAAACTGTCCATGAAGGAGAATATTTCGCTGCCGGCACAATCATCAATGATTTGATCGATATAGGGAGTTGGGTAATTGTCCTTTGGACAGGCTCGATTAATATCCCTATAGTAGATGCATATTCTTATTGTTCCTTGCTTTTTGTTAACTGGAACAATATTCGATACCCAATCCGTTAACGGGATCGAATAAATGAAACCTGCTTTCAATAATTTTTCAACTTCTACTTTAATTGCAGCAGCTTTTCGTGGGTGAATCTGACGCAAACGTTGCTGGATGGGTTTAGCGTCCGAGTAAGTCTTGATCTCATGAACAACAATCGTGGGATCAATCCCTGGCATTTCATCATAGGACCAGGCAAACACGTCGAGGAATTCTTGAAATAGGGCCTTACATAATTGAATTTCGTCATCTGTACATGAGGCACCTATATGAATGTTCTCAACAATTCCGGGCTTAACCAAAATGTCAATAGGAATAGTTCGAGAGATTTTTCCCAAATTTAACTCTGAATCAGGATGTTTCATTGGATTCTGAGGTTCCTTGACATATTCAGTTGTAAAAATTGATGAGAAATAATTTTCAAAATGATCACCCTCAGGTAAAAACAAAGGTCTGTGATGGAGATCTTCCCATGGTAAATCATCTACACATAGGATTTCACGAATTTTCTCATCAGAGTGAACAAGTTCAGAAAACATTGTTAAATCCGAGGTTGATGTGAAAATTGATTCCTCACGGACCACATTCATTAAGTCATTTTCGGTTGAACATGGGTCGAAAAAATACTGCACGGCTTCATAGGCAATTTCATATGGACTCAAAGGCATGACATTACCAAATGAGTCTATGTCAGATTCAGAAGGGACAATCCAAGGATCATCATAAATAATGGTGTCTGATGTAATCATATGAATGGTTGCAAATGAAGACGATGCGTTTATTGGAGGAAAAGGAAAATTTCCCAGTAAACCGGCATCTTTAACTACTCCTACTCCAACATCCTTATATGGGATAGTCGTTTTACCGACATGCTGAATACTCTTCGAAGAGGCTGGGTCAGATGAAAAGTAAGCCAACTGGTCTATTGTTATGATCTTTCCATTATGTAGAAACTTTATTACTCGAAATATCGATGAAATGACCGCTGTCATAGCGTAAGACCAACTTCGACCCAAGAGAAGGTTGTAATCTAGAGGGGAATCAACCACCTCCACATTTAGACTAACGATTTTTCCTTCAACCCCTATAGGCAAATCTTGTCGAATGCCAAAAGGATGAAACCCACGGCCATCAAAGGCCTTTAGAATCTTCGGGGATTGATTTAGCGAAGGAGAACCAAGCGATCTCCAACACTGTATCAACATAATACACGTTGAGGCTCCCTCATCAATTACGGTCCGATGAATAGGCCTGTTTTTGACTATCACTAGTATCTGGAAAGCCATTTGATGAGACAAATGCAATGTACTATTTTCTAGATCGAAAATTATCAGGTTCGGGTCCTGAACGTCAACAGCTCCTATAGCCGACGAAAGTAATTTACGTTGTGCTGGACATGATTGCAGCACTTCCAAAGCTGACATTGCTGAGGGTGAAACAGCTAAATCCTCACCAATTTTATAATTCTGAGCCACTCTCGCATGTGGATTGAAATCTAACTTTCGAAGTATACCCTTGGCGGGCGGTTTGATTACCAAGTCTGGATTAGGTTTCTCGATCTGTAGTGGATCGGAACCGGGAGCTGAGGTTGATGGATTAGAATGAGAAGATTCTGCTTCTTTACCATCAACATGACTTTTACTACAATAATCTTGTGATCGAGTCGCAATCCTAACATGGGACATCATCAGTATGGGTTCTTCATTGGCATTCGAGGATGAACCTATCATCTTACTGTCTTGAACCGGAAAAGGATCCTTCAAAACAGCAGGAGTTTGGGAACCCTTGACAATCTTTGCAACCTCTACACGATGAGGGCAGTCTCTTGTAAAATGTTCATCGTCACAAATGAGACAAGGATAACGAGGTTTGCACTTTTCATCATTGGATTTCACCTTTTCAGGTTTCTCCTTTGAACTTTTGTCCTTTTTATTCTTCTTCTTTCCTTTCTTCTTCCCACCGAATTTTGATTTGGCTGTAGATGACTCTACAACGTGAATATCGGTGGAGATCTCTGCAGAAGAATTTCCTGTTGGGGAATCAGGCAAGGTTATGATAGGGGAAGAATTCTTGGAAGACTTCTTCTTACTTTTAGTGTTAACCGAGCCAATCATACCATCGACGGCATGAGATTGCGAAGGAGCTGCAGTGATTTGATTTTACTTGGGAAGATTGGGGATTTTTTCGTGTAACGTACCCGACTGAGTATAGACCAAGTCAAGGTACTCTGCTTGAGCAATTACTTGCTCCTCAGTAACAACTCCAGCTTTAGCAACATCTTCAGTGATCTTTGGCAACAAAGATTTTACAAACCACTCAGCCAAGTTTTGATCCGGAATAAATACCTTCACTAAACGTCGTCGACGTCTCCACTCATGAATATGATCTAAAATGTAAGTGGATGTCGATTGTTTTAGCGAAGTTAACAATTCCGTGCCATTGTCATATCAGACTGGCAACTGAAAATGAGTTAAAAACGAGGTAGCTAACTGACTAAAATTATAAAAAGTGCCTCGCGGTAACTCAATGTACCACTTGGTCGCGAGACCAATTAGAGTGCACTGGAAAAGTCTAAGATGGATTGAATCATCTGTAATGGAGTTAGACGCACACCAGAGGTGGCAAGTCATCACACGGTTCGACGGGTCCTCTCCTGATTTACCTTCGAACTTGGGAATGTCACTGGGCAACTTATTCGGCATTGGCGGCCAAAACGGAAGATAATTAATGGGATCGTTTGTTAGGCGTGACAAGTCAAGTAAGTCCAAAGTTGCGATAAACGGTAACTTCAGATTAGGATCCCTAAAACTCTGGGTCATGAGACTAGCCCCAGGAGGAGGATATCCAGGATAACTAGGAATAGGAATCGTGTTCGGGATATTGTATACTCCCGGAAAACCATGATTAACCAGACTGTACTGGGGTTGTTGAGGTTGTTTATAAGTGCACCCAGGGTACGGTTGATACTGATAGAGTAGCTGCTGCACAGCAGGACCGAATTGGTATTGTCCCTGGTATGGTTGATAGGTGAATTGTGGTTGACTTGTGACAACCGTACTTAAACCACGTTGTCCTACAGGCATCTGAACCGAAGTTTGAATCGTAGATCCAGACGGTGGTAAAGATGTCTGAGGAGTAGATACAGGAACTGTAGAAACCGGAGCTGTCGATACTCCAGAAGTAGGTGGGGTAGATTGAACAGCTGTTGCGGTAGTTATAGCAGTCGTTTGAGGCGGAGTACGAGGTGTACTAGGCCTAGGCTGAGAAACTACTGAAGGTACAGAAGTTTGAATGTTAGACTGGACTGGTTGTTGGGGTGAACCAGAAACTAAGGGTTGTCCAATTTGAGATGACAGCTGTACACTTGGCTGCAATACCTGTTGATCTTGCGATGGATCCCACACTATATTCATTCCGGGGTACTGACCCATAACTGATTGAGAATACTGAGGACCATAACCAGATTGAGGGTAGGATTGATAATTGAAAGGTACATTTCCCGTTCCTTGAACATACGTTTGACCGGAGGGTGGTTGGAAACCTTGGTTCGAGTATTGACCTTGGGGTTGATACCCTTGAGGCACATACTGATACTGGGGTTTACCTTGAGGTATAAATTGATACTAGGGTTGACCTTGGGGTACATATTGAGTTTGGGGTTGACCTTGAGGAACGTACTGTCCCATAGGTATGTATTGTCCTTGAGGTTGCCCCCCAGGCGTTAATTGAGGCTTCCCCCCAGGTGGTAACTGACCACCTTGAGGTTGAGGATTGGGAATAGAACCTGACATCATGAGAATGTCTTCTACGCTCAACGGCTTAGTACCATTGTTTCTAGTTAATAACCCTTGCTCAATGGGTTAAGGAGATGCTCCCGAAAATGTACCAGAAAGTGATTGATACTCGGAGGGAATAGAAAGACCGTCGTACAAAAAAGATTTGGGCGATTGAGTAAACATGGATGACTGTCCTGCCATATTGACGGGAGTATAAAAACCTCTAGGTGTTGGGTGATAAGGAGCACGAGGTGGTGAAAAACTTAACCCTGAGTTTTCTAGAAAATTAGTCAAAGAAAGATACCAAGAACTACTCCTAGGTGGACTGTAAAAAATTGATTCACACTCCCTTAGTTCAATAACTGGTTGATTTTCAGGGATAGGGATGCCTACTTCTTCTTCCAGAGCAAGTTCTTCAATAGAAATAAGTCCAAAAGGAAGATCTTGGGTGATTACTCTTTCTACCCTAGCTGAACCAGGAACACTAGAAGTTGGAGAGACAAACCCCGGTGTCAGAGTAGCAGCAAATTCACTTTCAGGCTTGGATATTTCAGGTTCTTCACCTATATCACTAGTAGATGAAAAGCTACCAGCAATTTCGTAAACAGACACTGACTGTGGATTATAATATGCTACTAACGGTTGAAAATTAGGATGTACTATCAAAGAAGATTCTCCTTCCTCAGGCGATCCAAGTCTACTGTCTCTAGGAGTTATGAGGACTTTCAAGCCTTCAAGCTGGCTCAGTACTTCCTCAAGAGGTTGGCCCCGAAGTCTACGGGACTGTCTTGGTAATTTAGCCACAGTTGAAAACTTTTAACTACTTCACACGCAAACAAAGTAAAATATCAATGAAAAGCACCTAAAGTCTCTAAAGAACCAAACAAATTTGAATTGCACACCTAAAGAATCTAGGAGATCAAACACATACAAACAGTAACTTTCCAGACTGAAAACACTAGTTGGTGATGAAATCCAACGTCACAGAGTTCAATACAGAAATGGTGGTTGGAACAGTTACCCCGGCAACCTATTTAATGAATTGACTGGCACAAGTTCCTCCACTTAACCGTCTCGATTGAATTGAACCCCCCAGAAAATCCAAGTGAGTCTAGCCGACATCTGCTCCAGGTACAGTGGGATCTTCCCACCACTGTCACCTCAGGAAGAGTCCTAAAGAATATGGACACTAAGGTTACCAACTGAGACAAATATACCTGGGGGAACAGTCTACGATCTGATACGCACGCAAGGGCAGAGTAGCAAGCTCAATCCCCTTGAAGGCTCCTTGACACAATCCAAGGTTTACCAACAAGTGGCCCGAGGCTCCTCGACAATGGTTAATCCGAGGTTTACCATTTTTAATACGTGAATATCTGGCGTCGTTCCCAATGAGGAAGTATTGATTCCCACACTGGTTCGGACACGATCTCGTGCTTCTCCTTTAAGAGGAGCTTTCCCAGAGCATAAATGCAACAATTGGATTTCTTCCCTACGACAAGATACAGCTATTTGTTTGTTTTTACTGTCTTAGAGAGTTAGTTACTCTCCTACTCCAAGACACTAGCCTAAGCTAAGTTGGTGTATCAGAGCCCTAGAAATAAGAATATTACTAGGTGAATTTTACTTTAAGCATTAATTTTAGTGGTTTTTGTTTAAGTCCAAAGGTGCGGAGATGAAACTCGTGGTATAAAGGCTCGACTCAAAATCACTAAAAATGCACCTAAGATGATCTAAACAATCTTTTTCTCTTCGATGAACTTCTAACTAAGAAAGAGTTTGAGAATGCAAATACTTTGTAAACACAAATCTTTCTCAATTCAACAAACTAAAAGAAGAGTTTTTTCCTTTCCAAAGCACTAAAAACGAGACAACTAGTTATTTCACAAAAATTTCCCTTTTTCGTTTCAAAGCATTCAATCACTACAAAACAAACGTTTTTCCAAAAGAGATTTTTATATTTTTTAAATAAAACACTCAAAACTATGAAAATGACTAACTTTAAGATCTACAATTTATAAAAACCTATTTGAATTCAAAGCCTACTAAAAGTTTTTTTTAAGGATGTTTTACTTAGCTAGATGTAAGCTAAGGACCAATTTATGCAGAATCACAAATAAGTCAAGAACAACCAATTTTGTTTTCTTTTTGAAAATGAAATCCGAACTCTCAAACATAAGCTTTTCGAAGTTTTGTTAAGAGAAAACTCAAAGCGGATTCCTCAAACAAATGGAGATTTCATAAATGGTCAGACTCATAAGAAGGGTGGTAGACACTAAGGTGATCTGAAGTCCCTACAGCTTCTAAGCTCAGAGCCACTACACAACCAAAATGAAAAAACAAACCCAACAAGAAAAACTCCTAGGAATTTCACTTAAAACCCTAACACTAACGAAATCAATCTAAGGAAAGCTTCTGACAAGTTATATGCAGGTCTCAGCAGTGGATAACAATTTCTAAACAAACACTAAGCTGACTAACAGAGGAAATCTTAGGGTTTTTCAAAAATTTTACAGGGTCCGCAGGCCCACAGTTGACACAGGTGCGGTCCCGCTCTGTGCTAAAAGCCAAGTTGTGAGTAGGTATGCACTGTGTCAAACGGCTAGGGTGCGGTCCTCTCCCAAAGCTATGAAAAACAAAAAATAACCCTGGATCTACAAAATCTACCCAATTTTACACACAACAAGCCAAAAACAGAAACAAAAACACAATTTCTGAGCTCAAAGTAAAACAAGGAAAACAATCAAGTCCCCAGCGGAGTCGCCATTTTGTCACACGGAATAAGTCGATCTTGCAGACAAGATAGACCTTCCTAGAATCTAAAGAAGACCTAATGACAAGAAAACCAACCAGACACTATCTTTCTCTAAATATGCTTTTATAAACAATGGAAAACAAGTGCTTTTAGGGCGTACCTTATGTCCAACACAAGCTTGTGGATGCCCTCCCTCCTTCGATCCAAATGAGCTCCTTTTCGCGAATCTACAAACAAAAACAAGGAAAACAAATTAAATAGCACCTGAAAAGCCAATTCCATAAAACATATTTAACATGAAAGTCAAGGAATCCATGAAACAAATAACATGAGATACTTGTTGAGAAAAATGAGTTTGATTGTATTAATTCGAAAGAAGAAGAACTTTACAACCTTTGCCTTGACGCTGTACAAGCTCCTCCCAGGGTCTAGCAAGAAGTCTCCTCTACTTTGACAAGTTTCACTTACTCCCCAATGAAGCCAAAAAGGTATGTGATCTCTCCTCTTAAGCTCAACTAGGAAGTCTTGATTTCACCAGCATTTACCCTCAAAAATGTTCAGCTTCTAACCTCTCTAGCAACCAGCCCAATGCCTGTATTTATAATGCAATGGAGGGAGGTTACTAGGTCCTCCTTCAAAGGGATAAAGCCCTCATTCAAAGGTATAGCTCCTCTCATCAAGGGATTAGCTCCTTCTCTTTTGGGATGCATGAACCACCTCAGAGCAAACAATCCACGTCAAAATTCCTTCTAGAAACCTCTAGAATTAACCCAAAGTGAGTTTTTTAAGATGAAACTTGCACCTTTTGACTTTCACAGGGGTCTGTACCTACACCGTTAGGGACAGAGCGGGCAGGTCCGCAGTTTTTGTACACAGAAGGTGCGGGACTGCAGGTGACAGTGAGAGAAAGTGCGGAACTAGAGTTACATTGATTTTTAATGTCTTTCTCCCATTTCCAAAGCTTGATTTGAAGAGCTGAGGTCTGAGACTTGCTTAGGAGGATAGTACAAGTGATGAAAGGCCCATACTGACTACAAATAATCATGATGACGATATGTTTGTGTAACACCTGAACTGTTGATAACACAACATTGCCTTTATTACTGCATCATCCATTTTCTTAGTATTGTCGAACTCAATATGTTCCTTGTACATAGAGGGAAAATAGTTCAAAAAAATCTTGCACCTTGGATTTTTCTTCTTTAATATAGGGAACATACCACAGTAAATTGGTAAATTTTTTCACAAATTCATCCATAGTTAACTGTCCCAACCTTAACGCATGGAACTCCTTTACGAAGTCTTCATAATAAAAATCACTTAAGTAGTGGTTTTTACACTGCTTCTGAAATTCCTCCCACGATACTACCTTTTCCTCCAACAAATGGACACTTTTAGTTTCTTCCCACCGGGGGAAGCTTTACCTTGCAACTAATAGATGGCCAATATGGCCTTTAAGTTGGTCTCATATTCACAGACTTGAAAATATTTAGTCATATTAAATATTCATGCTTCGACATCCTCCTCTTTCTCCGCATCAAAAGTAGGGGGATTAATTTTCCTAAATTCCCCTTATATCTCTTTTTGTCTCTTTCTCTCTTGACTTCTTTCATATGTTCTATCAAATTCTACCACCCCCCCCCCCCCCCCCCCTTTTTGTTTCTTTCTCTTTTGAGTTCTTTCATATGTTCTATCAGATTTTACCCCCACTGCCCTCAACCCACTTTCAGATTGCTCTGATTTTGTGCCCCTTTTATTTCCTTTCAATACTTCAGGTTCCACCATTTTATGGCTAGATTTTTCAATCAACCCACTCACCATCATTTCCTTCTCCTCACTAGCCTTTAAAATATGTTCATTACTATTCCTAAGGTATGCCGATACTTTCTAAAGATTTCTAATAACATCCATGAATTGAGTAGTTGTTTGGGTGGCCCCGTTTCCCAATTCAACATACAAGTCTTCACCTTCAATGATGGTTAGAGCTTCCTCGACCATTTTTGCTATAGTTGGGTCACTTTATTACCTTGTGATTCAACAAAATTGATTATTAATTCTTGCTTCCTTAATTCAACTTTTCAAGTCTATTATTTATATAGTGGTTCCTTAAGGCCCAAATGGTGAAATTGGGCTCTGATACCATCTTTAACAACTCTTATAGTACAAAACAAGCCACAATTTTTTCATTTTCATTCATATATATGTTTATAGCCATGATTATATTATCACCATGTATGTCCTTATTCTCCTATGTAAGTGTAATAGATTGTATATTGATCATGAATTCTCCGAACGATTCTTCATCTGTGAATTAAAATATATATATATATATATATATATATATATATATATATATATATATATATATATATCCTTGCTAGTTTATTTCATGAGATTATTACCAAGTATACATTTGTGGATTTATGCTTGGAAATGTTATCTTCACTTTGCACTTAAAAGGTTCTTCTTATTCCCATGTTTATTATATGCATCGAACATGTATATTTGGATTACCTTTCTAGCCACATGAATATTGTATGTCCCTTTATTTCCTGATAGGGATTACAATAATAACAACAATTTAATATGTATGCTTAGGTGGGTCACACCTCTCTAAGGTTATACACACCCTACTATATTTTTATTTTCATGTTGTTAACTATGTGATATGGCTTGAAATAACTCCTATATACTATTCTTATATGATTATCTCAAACCCCACCATTAATTTCAACACTACCTGTCTAATTCTGCCTTGGGAAAACTAACACTGCAACCAACTCACACCATGCTCACCCCTTTCACATGGAGTGCATATGACCACCATGGCAGCATTTGAACAACTGAGATGAAGAGAGGGAAATCAAGGGTTAATATTAAGCTTCATAATCGTAATCCCTTTTGATCCATAGTTGTTTGGTCATTTTGCCTTTTAAATTTCCGCCTTTTGTGTTGGGTGGCAATTGTAGCATCGCTCACTGTCAATCCTTGGAATTTGGCATTTTGCAGGTGCATAAAGATCATGAAAGCAGGAAAAATCAACAAGCCTCCACCTTGTTTCCCCAATATTTGTTCATCGTTTAATGTCTTTTTCTAGAAATGATGACAATATTCTTAGTGTTCCATATTCAGGTGTGACACCAATTTGATAGAACCTTCCTTTAAGGTTACTTCACAATAGCCTTGAGATAATATTTTGTTGGTAGTTGTATTTCATGGGTTCGCTTTTGTTTATATTTCCATGACTATGTGATCATATCCACTTGGAGCTCACTATGCTTGTGTTTCCCTCTTCCTATATACAAAGTACTAGAATCACAAATCCTTAATTCAATGGCCCCAATTCCTAGAGGAGAATGAAAGGTACATTTCCAAAATTTTGGGGTTTTTTCTTAGATATGTTTTCCAACCCCCCTTCCATTTGGGTGATAATGCTTATTTTTGGGTTCTTGATGTCCCAGTTACATTACTCACACAGAGGTTGTTTTTGTCTCTTGTTTTCTATTAGTAGTGTTGGTTTTGGTTTATTATCCATTAATTTTTATGGTGTAGCTAGTAGAGAGGATCGATCTTCTCGACCCAGTTACCCATTCACACCTCAAGTTGTTCCTTCATTTTTTTCTACTTCCTCATTAATTTCTACTACTCTAAGTATGGCATAAACATATTTGGGGCTTCTAAATAATTTTCTTTTGTTGTTTAATTTCAGGTATAACTGTAAATAGAGGCCAGCCCATCCATTTGAGCGATCCTACTAGTTGGAAAAGGAGAGAAAACAACAACAGGTAAGCTACAATATTCTCAAATATTGTCGATAGGGTAACACGTAAGTTCTATAAAGGGTTGATTCATATTCCCTTTGGTATTATTCTTTCTTGAGATAGAGTGATTCATGCTATCTGTAGAATATGAAATGACTCATTTCCAGCCAACTGAGAAGCCAATAGTACTATGAAGAAAAATACATATAAAAAAAGATAAAACAAATAAAAACACAATTACTGTGTGAGCTAAAAAATGCTGCAAATATCATATATTAATTGAACTATTAACTACATTCTTATATAGTAAAGTTATTACTAAAATCAACTCTGAAACAAATCTACTAACATTACAGCTAATTTCTAGCACTTTCAAGCAGTGACCACACAAACAATCTGCTACTTTAATTTTGTAGAGAACAAAAAATCTGCTGGCTACTTTTTGAGCAATTTACATAACTAATTAGGCATTATTCCCAACAATCCCCCTTAATGATTAATGAGGATTTACTATCTTATCTCGTAGTACCAAAAACTGGTCTTTTGCAACTGCTTTGGTGAAGATATCTACTAGTTGATGCTGAGTATTTATATGCTTCAATTCAATATCCTTCTTCTACACCAAATCTCTAATGAAGTAATATTTCAGGTCAAAATTCTTTGTCCTGCAGTGATGAACTGGATTCTTTGCTAACTTGATGGCAGTTACATTATCACAATAAATCACTGTAGGCTGAATTTGTGTTTCTCCAATTTTTTCCAAAATTTTTCTGAGCCAAAGAGCTTGTGTACCTGCTAAGGTAACTGCAACATACTTCGCTTCTATGGATGAGAGGGCAACAATGCTTTTTTTTTTTTAGCTCCATGTAATCAAACCAGAACCAAAAGAGAAACAATTTCCAGAAGTGGACTTATGGTCATCAAGACTACCTCCCCAATCTAAATCACTAAATCCAAAAAGATTGAACTTCTCAGAAGAGTAGTAATGAATACCAAAATTTAGAGTTCCTTTCACATACGTTAAAATCCTCTTGGTTGCCTTCATATGTATTTCAGATGGATTTGTCATATACCTTGAAACAAGTGAAATTGAATATGTAATATCAGGCCTTGTGTGGGTTAGAAATATCAAGCTCCCAACAATACATCAGTAAGTTTTCTCATCAACTAAATGAGCACCATCATCTCTACATAACACCTATACATGAGCACTTGGAGTAGGGGATGGATTACAATCAAGCATATCAAATTTATTTAGGATATCCTGCGCATACTTTGTCTGAAAAATGAAAATCTTATTCTTACTTTGATAAACCTCCATTCCTAGAAAATATTTCATGATGCCTAGATCTTTCATCTCAAATTCATTCATCATAGCAACTTTGAATTTATCATTCATATTAGAACTACTACCCATATAGAATAGATCATCAACATACAAACTTATGATTAGAATATCAATACCTTATTTTTTGTAGTAAAAGGTAGGGTCGCTCTTACTTCTTTGGAAGCCATTTTCCTGAAAGTATCCATCAATCCTTGCATACCATGCTCTTGGTGCTTGCTTAATGCCATACAAAGAATTTTTCAACTTGTAGACATTATTCTCCTTTCCTTCCACTTCAAAACCTTGTGGCTGCTCCACATATACTTCCTCTTCTAGGTACCCGTTCAAAAAGGTACTTTTCATATTCATATGATGTATGCTCCACTTTTTATGAGCTACTAATGAAATCAACATTCTAATGGTCTCCTGTCTTGCTACTGGTGCAAATGTCTCCTCATAATCAATTCCATACTTCCATGTGAACCCTTTAGCAACTAATCTTGCTTTGTGTCTTTAAACGCTCCCATCACTGTTAAATTTAGTCTTATAGACCCATTTGGTACCAATATTTTCCTTGTCATGTGGAAGCTCTGTCAACTTCCAAGTGTCATTCCTTTGTATGGAATCCATCTCTTCTTGCATGACTTGCATCCAAACCTCATTAGTACATGCATCTTCAAAACATGATGGTTCAAATTCAGCCTTAGCTAATAAAGAAAAATTGACTATCTCACCTATTGGGCTTTCTTCATGTGCTTGATTTGCATTCCTCTCATAAATATCACTCAATCTTCTTACCTTCCTTGTAGAACTTGGAGAAGAAGTTGGACTTGAAGTTGATGTTGAAGAAACTGATGAAGGGCTACTTCATGGAGTTAAGCCACTAGTTACAGAAACATTAGTTGGCTGCTCATGATCATTATCAACAATTATATAATCATTCAAAACATATCTTGTCTTCTCAACATGGCCTTTTTGATGACCATAAACTCCCCCTTCATCAAAAATTACATCTCTTGAGACAATAAGCTTGTTAGTTAGAGGATTATACAATTTATAATCCTTGCTTGTCTCACTTTACCCAATAAAAATACATAACTCACTCTTTGCATCTAACATTTTTCTATTGTGATCAGGTACATGCACATAAGCCAAAAAACCAAAAACTTTGAAATTATTAACATTAGGCCTTTTCCATACCAAGCTTCATAAGGAGTCATCTTTTCAAGTGCATTCGTGGGGCTACGGTTGAGGATGTACACTGTTATAGCAACTGCATCTCCCCAATAACAGTTGCTCAATCCCTTAGTTTGTAGCATGCATCTTGCCATTTCAACCACAGTACGATTTTTTCTTTCAGCTATGCCATTTTGCTAGGGTGTGTATGTTGTAGTATGCTACCTCCTGATGCCATTCATATCACAATAACTCTGGAAAGCTTTTGAGGAGAATTATCCTCCACGGCCAGTCTGCAAACATTTGATCTTGCACCCTCTCTCATTTTCTACAAGGGCTTTGAACTTCTTGAATGTATCCAGGGCTTCACTTTTGGCCTTCAAAAAATATACCCAACAATTTCGTGAGTAATCATCAATAAAATTGATGAAATATGATGACTTACCCAAACTCTTAGTCTGCATAGGACCACATATGTCTGAATGAACAAGCTGAAGTGGGTGATGAGCCCTCCATGCACTGCCCTTTGGAAACCTTTCCCTTGCATGATTTCCTTTAGCACATCCTTCACAAACCTCCTTATGCTCTTCTACCCTGGGAAAACTAGAAACTAATGCATGTGAGGTTAGAAACTTCAAACTCTGAAAATTTAAATGCCCATATGTGAGATGCCATAACCAACTTGAATCCTCATAAGCCATATTTGCAAGATTGTTGTTATGTTCATCAAACCTCAAGGGAAACATCCTATTTCTTGTCATAGGCACAACAATGATCACCCTATTTCCCTTATTCTTATCATAGATAATACATGTCTTATTTTCAAAGACCACTTTATAATTTTTCTCACATAGCTGCCCAACGCTCAATAAATTATGCTTCAATTGTGGAGTATAATAAACGTCATGAATACTCTTTATACCTTCTTTTGTTTGGACCCCCATAGATACTTTCACAGCAACCTCCAATGACTTATCATCACCAAGCTGGATCTTGGATTTGAAACTTCCATCCTTTGCTGAAAACAACTTCGCATTCCCTGTCATATGGTTAGAGCATCCAGAATCTAGGTACCAAACATCTTTACTAGTATTTTCACCTTTGGCATAAGATAAAAATAAATGATCTCGAGGATACTCACCACTTTCTTGAGCATAATTAGCATTTTTACCTTGTTTCATTCTGCATTCTCCTTCAAAGTGGCCATACCTATTACAATAGTAACATTGAACATTTCTCTTATCAAATCTACCTCTACCTCTTCCTCTGAAACTACCTCTTCCACTTGAGCCACCTCTTCCTATACCTCTTTAATAATTTTGGCTTTTCCATTTACCTTGACCTTGATGGCTTTTGGTACTACTGGTACTTGCATCTTCATTCTTTGTAATTTGTAATTTAGAGGAAAAAGCTTTCTCTACACCTTCAAAATTTTCCTTCAATCTTTCTTCATGAGACATCAAAGATCCAACCAATTCATCAAACTGTAGTTTTGTCAAATCCTTACTTTCTTCCATGATTACTGCAACATGATTCCATCCATGTGTTAAAGATCTCAATACCTTTTAAATTAAAACTTCATTACTTACAGTTTCTCCAAGTGTAGCCATTTTATTGACCACATCTTTGGCACACACACAATAGTCAATCACACTTTCAGCGTCTTGCATCTTCAAATTCTGGAATTCTCGCTTCAATGTCTTAAGCTTAACCACCTTAACTTGATCTTGGTGAGCTTCTTGTAGAGTCTCCGAGGCAGCTTTGGCAGTTTTTGCTCCTGATATTCTTGGAAATAATCTCTTATCAAGAGCTATCTGAATGTGAAACAAAGCTTGAGCATTTTTCTTCCTTGCTTCCTTTCTTGTTGTTCTTTCATTGGGTATAAGGGCATTCTAATCAGCTGGCTCATCATATCCTAATTCAACAATCTCCCACAAATATTTTCTAATAAAAAATATTAGCATCTTAATGCACCAATAATCATAATAGTTCCCATCAAATTTTGGAACTAGCATCTCATTAGAATTGGACATGATTAACTTTGGCGAAATTCCAACAATAAGTACTATGAAGAAAAATACATATAAAAAAGATAAAACAAATAAAAACACAGTTAATGTCTAAGCTAAAAAATGCTGCAATTCTCATATATTAATTGAATTATTAACTTCATTCTTATAAGCTATTACTAAAATCAACTCTGAAACAAATCTACTGACATTACAACTAATTTCCAGCACTTTCCAGCAGTGACCACCCTAACAATCTGCTGCTTTAATTTTGCACAGAACACAAAATCTGCTTGTTACTTTGTCAGCAATTTACATAACTAATTAAGCATTATTCCCAACACTATCCCTCTTCCTTGTCACCTTTACCCATTGCAAACTCTTTTTTTTTTAAGTAATGGATTCTACAGTTTATTCCATGTGTCAAAGTATGTCCCTTTTAGGTTGGTTACAATTTGGAGTACACCCATAGTTATTATTACAGGTATGGAGTTCACTCCTTCTCTATTGCTACGGTTACTTTGCTCACTCAACTCCATAATTTAGAATACTTACACCCTTTTTCCTTGTCTTGTAGGTACGAAGATACCCTTTGGAGCATTATGTTTCCTCATGAAGCCACGAAAAATGGTTCTCAATTACCTTCGTCCTTTCCAAGTTAGTTACCTCAAATATCTGGAGCTCAGTCCAATTCCGTGATCCTGTTTAAAATTTGTTATTCGCTAGTGTTAATGGGTTTATTCCTATGATATGGCCAAGGGTCAATATGAGCGTTAGTTTGCTAAACTAAGGGATTGTATACTTTATTTTCTGTTCTATGGTTATTAACTATAGTTGGGTGTCCTTCTACTACACGTTTTGTTTATTTATTTATTTCTTGTACCCCAATTCTCCGAGTCCCCTTGCTAGAAGGTCCACATTTTTTCTCGCTGAAGTGCAATAACACCCATGTAAGATCATCTATATTGCTAGTACAATGAAGGAGAGGCTATTTGAAATTTCCTAGGGTCGAGGAAATTTTGTCTTGGAATTATCCTCCTATAGTCTAAAATCCCTCATTCGGATGCAAGTATATTTGCTATTATTTTTCTAAACGTTTTAACTTTGTAGGCCCTAATTACTGAGGGCGCAAACCCCTGGTTACTGGGTTGAGGGACTTAGATTCTCACATGATGTAAAAGACTTATGGGTGTGTTTTCAAATTAATTATTATGCTGACAATGCTATTTAATTCAAGTGTTTTCTCATTATTTGATTGTCGTATCTAGTCTATTCCTAGTGATTTCATGTCCCTAGTGTTTATTACTGTAACAAAGTAAATATATAAGTTTTTCTGTCATTTCTTCTGAGGTGTCGAATTAATGTATAGGTTGTTTCGTTACCAGTTTCATAATATATTATTCTAGTTTGTAATCATTGCTTTGTTATTCTTATTCTCGTCATTGGTTTTTGTGCCGAGCTAAATGAAATAATTGTTTCTTACTGATATTTTTAAATATTACTATTTACTAGCATCTATGTTGGAAATCGCATTCATTTTCTTACTTGGTATGAGTATTACTATTGTTTATAGTGTCTCTTTTTTTTCAAAGGAAAAAAATATATTAGTACTTGTAGCTTTCTTATACACCCAGTTCCCTTACCCTTATCATAATTAGGAGTTTCCGTTGTAATAAATTGGACACCTGTAAGTACTATTTCTATTCTTAACACTAAAAATTTCTCGTTATAGCTATTAACTCCTTAGCTCTACCATCTGGATTCACACAATTAACATAAAATGGAAAATTGTCTTATTAACAACCATATCAGTTTTCAAAACCACTAAATTGATAGTCACTGTATGCATGTATCATAGTATTAAAATCATGCTATAAACAACTAAATATGTTATCTCAGAGTACATGCACAACCATTGTAGGATAGGTCTATAATTTAAAATCACAGAGAGTATGCAGTCTTTAAAATCGCAGAGAGCATTCCGTTTTTAAACACTTAAATTTATAATCATTGAATCCCTTCCTCATAATTGCAGAACCAGTTATTAAATAACTTGAATGCCTATTATCAATGTTTTAGAACTAATATCTACATATACTACTCACATATATAAAAATAAGATATAACATCAACATCTACATATAACTACTCGCATAAAAAAAATAAGATAACATAGTAGATAATCTAAGAGTGAGAAGAAAAATAAGAGAACATAGTAGATAGTGTAACTCGTATTATTGTTAGCGATTCATTTGAAAATTTTACACTTGCTTTTCCACTGAGCCTTGCACTGAGTTTTTCTAGTTCACCCTTGTCAAGGTATCAACAACTTCTATTTATCCTTTCAATTGGTATTTTATACTTTCCATCCATGATCAATTTTTCCTTTAGCAGTGTCTTGCTTTTGTGGACTTCAACCTCCACTTGCCTAGGCTTTTCCTTAAAATACCGCTTTTCTATCCCATGGTTCTTTATGCTTATCTAGTCCTAGCATGTTTCGCCACCTATGAGATTTAATGGATTTTCTCTCCGTTCCATTAAATCTTATTTAGAATCTTTATAATGGAAGAGTTATCGCAATCTCATTTACTAATGATATTTTTTTCTTTCTTTGATAAGAATACCATATTCAAGTGTCTCATTCCCAAGTACTTTCAATCCCATTTATTTATTTATTAATAAAATTATTTATTTGCATAAGCATTTTAATTACTTCATGGATTTTTGGCCATTCCTACTAATATATCTAATTATGAACAAAGAAAACAACATTACAACCATGAAGGGATATTACACCCCATGTGTTTTTGATGGTGTTGAATCCATTTTTGCCATCAAAAAACTATTCAAACACTCCAATATAATGATTTTTTGAATTTTTTTTTACACGATGTTGGCAAGAAAACTGTCATAAAAGTTAATTTGTGGCCATTTTTTTTATAAGATTGAAAATCCTTCATGTTTTATAAATTAGGTATGCACTTTTCATAATGAACATCTACATGTTTTCGTCTTTGTCGTAAGGTGAAAGGTGTTGTAGCATTTGCAACACTCATTAGGAATATGGATTCGGGGTTTAACAGTTTGCTCAATTATGTGGATTCGGTATTCGACAATTTCTTCTTATCTTTGTACGTAGTGTTTTAGTTAGTTTTTGAGTTGTTTTAGTGTTTTGGTTTCTATTATTTCTTTTGTTTCCTCTTTATAAAGTTAAAGCCTTTCTACAGAACCAGTGAATTACCTAGCCCTGACAAGTACTCCCCTCCAGAGTTGGAAGCTTTGCTGGACACAAAA
Source organism: Pinus tabuliformis (assembly GCA_031772625.1). Classification (NCBI taxonomy): domain Eukaryota; kingdom Viridiplantae; phylum Streptophyta; class Pinopsida; order Pinales; family Pinaceae; genus Pinus; species Pinus tabuliformis. The sequence continues at coordinate 1,755,269,917 of CM062817.1, read as the reverse complement.
CCTTCACCATCTAGGTTCTTGGGAAGACACGTTCCCACGATTCATATGAACAACTTCCTACATAAACGCTTATGCTCAAGGTAAATTGTAGAACCCCACTCAGTCTCGTGTTATCCCCGCATGGACATGGTGAGGCAAGACCCTGGTCGGTACTTTTACAATGGCATTAACCCAATGGGTACACTTAATATGGATGCACCACATTGTCTCAAGTTGTAGGGTCAGGTTGTCGGGGTCCTCATGATGTGCATCACCGCCATTTAGTCAACCTGCACATCACGACGCCACGAATACATCGTTAGACATCAGCAGAGCTATAGGTAAACGAATAGGGTTTAGTTTTCATCCATTATTGTTTGGAGTTAGATCGAGCTTATATTTATTTTCAATGTCAATCTATCAAGTGCTCAAAAACATCAAATCTCTCTACATGCAAAACACAAAATTTGAGTGTAAAAATTGAGGAAAGGTTAACACTTTTAGATATTGATCTTTGAATGTATAATGGATTTGGTGTTAAGATGAATCTATATCATAGTTGCAAAATCAGTTATTAAATAATGTGAAAGGCTAGTATCAATGTTCTAGCAACAATATCTACATATACTACTACTCACATATATAAAAATAAGGTATAACATTAGCATCTACATATAACTACTAGCATAAAAAAAAAAAGATAACATAGTAGATAGTCTAACCATTATCATTGTTAGGGATTCTCTTGAGAATTTTACACTTGTTTTTCCACCCAGCCTTGAATTGAGTTCCACTAGTTCACCCGAGAGCTAACATGCACTTGCCAGGGTATCAATAACCTCTATTGATCCCTTTAATAGGTATTTTATACCTTTCTTCCATGATCTATTTTTCCTTTAGCCACGTTTCTTTTTGTGGTCCTCAACTTCCACTTGCCTAAGATTTCCTTTAAAATCTTTCCTTCTCTCGAGTGATGCTTTATGCTTATCCATGCTTAGCATATTTCATGAGGTATGCGATTTAATAGATTTTCTCTCCTATCCATTAAATCTCATCTAGAATCTTTATCATGGAAGAGTTATCTAAATTTCATTTGCTAATGAGATTTTTGTTTTCCTTTCTTTGGAAAGAATTTTATATTCTAGTGTATCATTCCCTAGTACTTTCAATCCAATTTATTTATTTATTAATACAATTATTTATTTACATAACAATTTCAATGTACTTCATGGATTTTCTGCCATTCCTACTAACATAACTCAGTCTGAACAAAGAAAACAGTGTTACAGCAACGAAGGGATATTACATTCTTATGCCCTTTCAAATCACACCATCCCTATTGTTTATTTATTAGTTACTTCCCTCTGGAATAGTGTTGGATAATTCTTTTGCATCTCATCTTCATGCTCCCATGTAGCCTATTTAGGAGTAAAATGCTTCCATCGCACTTTAAACTGATGGCACAATTCTAGAGCCAAATCTCTTTCTACTATAGGATAAAGAGAGGTTCTGCTAGAAATTCTCCTTCAAGTTCCACCTATATCATTTTCCAATCAATTATTTGATACCTATCATGTACATATTTCTTATGTAAATATACGTAAAAAACATTATGAACTTTAATATGATATGGTAATACTAATTGATAAGGTATTGGTCTAATTTTTTCTAGAATTTAGAATGACCCACAAAATCATGGTGCTCATTTTGGACAGGTTCTAGCTCTAAAGGTACTTTTCCTTAGTTTCACACTTAAATAAACATGATCCCTAACTTTGAACTCCCCGGGTGTTCGTTTTTTTTGCATAGATTTTTTGCTTGCGTGTGCGATTTTAATGTTCGGCTGAATCCTTTGTACTATTTTCTCCATTTCCTACAAATCATCTGGCATGAGTCTATCCTCCAACTAACTCCAAGTGAGAGGTGTATGGCATTTTCTGCGATACATAGCTTCAAAAGGGCTCATTTTTATGAATTTTTTATAGTTTCTATTGTAGGAAAACTCTATGACATGTAGAAAATCCTCCCATTTAGTAGGTGTGTCCATGGCATACATTCTCATCATGTCCTCTAAAATTTCTCTCAGTTCGTGAATCCATTTGGGGATGATATGTTGTATTGAAATTTAGTTGAGTTCTCATTCCCCCAAATAATGTCTTCCAGAAATTTGAGGTGAATTTGGCATTCGTAACTCATACTATCATCTTAGGTATTCCATGTAACCAAAAAATATCCTTCATGAAGATATTAGCAATATGTGGTGTATCATAAGTTGATTCTACGATATGAAATGGGTTTCATTAAGGTGTCTACCACACCATGATGGATTCATATTGTCTCTTGGTCCTTGGTAGTCCTATGATAAAATCTAAAGAAATTATCTCCCATTTCCATTTGGGGATATGTAGTGGATTCAACAATGCCACACATTGTTGACTTTCAACCTTTACCTATTGACACTCTAAACACTTTGATAAATATTTGACTACCTCATTCTCATACCTGGTCAAAAGATTCTTTTCTTTAATGTTTTAATCATATTTTGGTACCAAGGATGTCCTGCATATGGTTTCTTATGATTTTTATCTAGTACCATTTGTTTCAGGGAATTTTCTTTGAGAACATACAATCGTTTTCTCTGTAAACAATTGATTTTTTAGAATTTTTTGTGTAACCAAGAATTTTAATTTTCTATATATTTTTGTTGAATTTCAAAGTATTTAGGGTCACTGGTTATTGAATTTTTTATTTTCTCTATCAAAATTATACTAACATTTCTAAAATATACTTACATTAGAGTGTAGGAATGTCTTCCCAAAGCATATGCTATCTTGTTTTCTTTCCTTTTTATGTGTCTAATGTCGAATGAAAACTCACTAAGAAATTCTATACATCTAGCTTGCTTAGCATTGAGATCTGGTTGGCTGAAAATATATTTTAGGCTGATATGATCGATTACCAGAGTGAATTTCTTTCCTAACAAATAATGCCTCCGCATATTTAAGGCATGTATGACAATAACTAGCTCTAAATCATATACAACACAATTTCTTTCATGTGTTTTCAACTTTCTAAACTCGTACGCTATCACTGATTTGTCTTGCATTAAAAATCCCCCTAGCCCCTCCATATAGGGATTAATGCAAATTGTAAATTCCTTATCTGCAAGTTTTAGGATGTGAACCACTGTAAGTAGGTGTTTCAAATTATCAAAACTCTCTTGACATTTAGTAGTCCATTCAAATTTTACTCCTTTTTCTGTAAGGATGTGATAGAATATGCTCGTTTCAAGAATCTATCTATAAATCTATGGTAATATCGAGTGATTCCCATACATTATTGGACATTAGACACATCGTTTGGTATGGGCCACTTTACCATGACCCTAACCTTCTCAAGGTCAAATGCTAGTCCATCCTTTGAAATGATGTGCCCCAAATATTGTATTTTGTTCTTGTAGAATTCACAATTACTAAATAATTCATACAACTCATGTTCCCTTAGAGTTTTTAGCACTAATGTTATGTGCTCCTTATGTTACTCTTCATATTTGGAATATACCATAATGTCATCTATAAATACCAGCACAAATTTATCCAAATATTTATTAAATATATTATTCATTAGGCACATAAAAGTTTTTGGGGAATTAGTAAGGTCAAATGGTAACACCACAAAATTGTGGTGACCATATCTAGTTCTGAAGGTTGTCTTATAAATATCTTCATTTTTTATTCTCAATTGATGATACCCACTCTTTAAGGGATTTTTTGAAAAAATGGTTGCCCCTCTACTTGGTCAAATAGATCATCAATACGGGGCAATGGATATTTGTTTTTGATAATTAACTTGTTTAATTGTCAATAATCGATGCACATTATAAATATGTCATTCTTCTTCATGATAAATAACACGGGAGCCCCCCATGATGACACACTAGGCCTAATATAGCCTTTGTCCAATATTTCTTGTAGATGCATTTTCAGCTCCAATAATTCAAGTGGACTCATTCAGTAAGGGGCTCTAGACACTCGGTACCAAATCAATGGAAAATTATATATCTCTACGAAGGGGAAAACCTCGCATTTCCCCTAGAAAGGAATCATGAGACTCCTTAATAACCGATAGGGTATCTAATTTTGATTATTCTCCTTGTCGTTCACTTTCTTTTACAAAAACCATAAATAATTAACACCCCTTTCGTGCATTATTTTTCATTTGTAAGGGTGATATTTGTGTGACTGATATGGGTTTTGGTATCCCTTGGATTATTTGAGTTTATCCTTGTTGATTGACACATCTCACTCTTTTTTCTATATAGTTTATAACGGCCCCCTTCTTTTCCAACCAATCCATGCCTATTAGTACATCATATAATCCTAAGGTAAGTGCATTTAAGTTTACTATGGTGAAATAGCCATTTAAATCAAGATGAAATTGCTTTACTTGGTTGGTTAGTCTTCTCTTGGTGTTGGTTGCTAACTATACTAGCGGGAGAGCTTTATATTTTTTAGTTTTAAGTTTACACTTTTCTACCACCTATGATCCATTATAACTTAAACTAGCCCCTCGATCAATTAAAATAGAAACAGATTGGTTGGAAATAACACATTCAATTTCAATCATTGTTTATTGAAGTTTCTGCTTGTTTATCCTTGAAGGTTGCACTTATCTTGGGAATATTTCTAGCAATATCATTCACTATGGTGGCTTCGTGGACAACTTGTATATTTTTGATACATGTAAAATTATAGGCACAATCCCTCAACATATGAGGCTCTCCACACCCCTAGCACTTGAGTGGTTATTTTTATTTACCCCCACATATATTTTTACTATTCAAATCCATAGGTTTCTACATAACTTGAGAGTGTGTCAGCTGATTTACATTCCCCTTACTCTAATTATTTTTTTGATGGTCTTTTCCAAAATTTTTAAGATAACCAGGTTTATGTCATTTTTCCCCAATTATAGGCTTGGCTCTATCCTTATTTTGCAAAAACTTGGGGCCTTCACCCTTATTCCTGAACTCCTCATAACACAACATTGCCTTTATTACTGCTTTATCCATTGTCTTAGTATTGTTGAATTCAGTCTGTTCCTTGTAGATGGAGATAAAACAGTTCAAAAAAAGTGCACCTTGGCTTTTTCTTCTTTAATATAGGGAACATACCATAGTAAATTGGTAAACTTTTTCACAAATTCATCCATAGTTGATTGTCCCAACCTTAACGCATAGAACTCCTTTGCCACGTCTTCATAATAAAAATCACTTAAGTAGTGGTTTTTAAACTACTTCTAAAATTCCTCCCACGATACTATCTTTTCCTCCAAGAGATGCACACTTTTAGCTTCTTCCCACCAAGGGAAAGCTTTACCTTACTGCTCATAAATGGCCAATATGGCCTTTAAGTTGGTCTCATATTCATATAATTGAAAATATTTAGTCATATTAAATAGTCATGCTTTGACATCCTCCTCTTTCTCCCATCAAAAGTAGGGGGATTAATTTGACTAAATTCCCCTTGTAGCTCTTTTTGTTTCTTTTTCTTTTGAGTTCTTTCATATGTTCAATTAGATTCTACCCTGTGGCCCCCACCCACTTTCATATTGCTCTTATTTTGTGTCCCTTTTATTTCCTTTCAATATTTCAAGTTCCACCATTTTATGGCTAGATTTTTCAATCAACCCACTAACCATCTTTTCCTACTCCTCACTAGCCTTTAAAAGATGCTCATTACTACTCCTCAAGTATGCCAATACTTGCTAAAGATTTATCATAACATCCATGAATTCAGTAGTTGTTTGGGTGGCCTTGTTTCCTAATTCAACATACAAGTTTTCACCTTGAGTGATGGTTGGAGCTTCCTCGACCATTTTCCTATAGTTGGGTCACTTTCTTACCTTAAGATTCAACAAAATTGATTATTAATTCTTCCTTCCTTAATTCAACTTTTCAAGTCTATTATTTACATAGTGGTTCCTTAAGCCCCATGGTGAAACTCAGCACTAATACCATCTTTAACAACTCTTATAGTACAAAACAAGCCACAATCTTTTTCATTCATATATATGTTTATAGCAATGATAATATTATCACCATGTATGTCCTTATTCTCCCATATAGGTGTAATAGATAGTATATTGATCATAAACTCTCCCAACGATTCTTCTGTGAATATATATATATATATATATATATATATATATCCTTGCTAGTTTATTACCGAGTATACATTTGTAGACTTATGCTTGGAAATGTTATCTTCAATTTGCACTTAAGAGGTTCTTCTTACTGTTGGCATTATGGTTCAAGTGTTGTCCTTGATGGCAACTCACTCAGTGGATGGTACAGGTGCTCAAAGGTTAGTACAGGTGATGGCAACTCAATCAGAAGACAGATCTCAGTACAGCATGGCAAGAAAGCTCATACACGCTCTTTAGTTAAGCCCAAGTCGCGTGTACACGCAAGTTAGATTCAGAAAAAGCGCGTGTATGTGGAAAGGTTCCTTTGGTTCATGGTGGTTAGACCTTGGAAGTTGTGCCTATGATTTCGGACCATTATGTCTCGACGGGCGTGTCGATCCCTAGTTTTAAAGTTGATGGTATTGTGTTACTATGGTTTTGGCTCTTGGTATTGAGAAAGGCATAAGGCTATATAAGGAGAAGAAGATCATTAGGCAAAGATCATCTTTCGACAAGGCATGAATATCTAAGAGAGAAAGAGATCTGATATGCAGGTTCTGAGTTGGTTGATCTGAGCTAAGGAGAGATCTCATCGGTTGATGGAGAACTAGATCTAAGGAGAGATCAGGATCAAATGGTTTGAAATGCACTATCATGATATGGTTGATTATGCGTATTTCTAGATCTGCATATTGTCGCAATGTTACGTTCTGAGTCTAACTAATATCTGGTACAGCTGCAAATTGAGAAAGTTTATTTTTAGATCTGTACGCAGGTTGGATTCGGTAAAAGCGCGTGTATACGCGGTTTCTGCTCATTAAAGTAGCGTATATCTTTTGAAGCTTGATTTGAGTTTACAGTGGGGTCTGACTGTTATTACAGAGTTCTGTAGTCTGCTCTGTGTTCTGGTAACTGGTGATTGACAGGGTTCAGTGGTTCAGTGATTCAAAGTTGGGTTGTTTTATGCTTCAATGATCTGTTGTGAAAATTGAATGAATTGTGGTCTTCAGATTGTAATGTTGTGCTTCAGGAATATCCAAGTCTGAAAATGTATGAAAAGTGATACCTGGAAGAAGGAAGATTGTAGGTCAGCACCTACGTACTAGTATCTTGGCTAGTACAAAAGAAAAAGGGGGTTGGAGCTCCCTTCCAAGGAAGTTTGGAGAACGAGAGAAGGTTGAAGCCTTCTGCAGGTTGTAGCCTGCGTACTGGTATAAGGCTGCACCAGTACAAAAGATTGTAAACTGAAGTTTCATATTAAGAAAGATAGAGACAACTTGCAGCAGGTGGTTTTCACCCACATTGGGTTTCCACCTTATATCTTGGTGTTCATGTGTGTGGCTTTTTATCTGTTCTGTTATACTGCACATGTTTACTGTTAATATGATGAATAATGTCCTGATGCACTTAATTGAAGAATAAGCCAACTAAATTGTGAGTTTTCTGCTTATACGCTGTTTTACTTCGTCACAGTAGCGTGTACACGCTGGTTCACTTAACTGAAGTAGTGTATATGTTTTTGGGCATTTGAAAAGTTTGATTAATCTGATAATACTGATTCACCCCCCCTCTCAGTATTATTTCCAACAATTGGTATCAGAGCAGGTCCTTCAGAGAAGCTTGATCGCTTGAAGGAAGATCATTCATCATGAGCAACTACGAGAAAGAAGCATCAATCAGGCCACCAGTTTTTGATGGAACAAATTTCAATTATTGGAAGGTAAGAGTTACTGCATATCTTCAATCTCTTGGTACAGAAGTTTGGGACATTGTAGAAACAGGCTATGCTTTTCCTTCAGCTACTCCTACAGATCCAGCTGAGAAAAAGGCATATGAAACAAATGCAAAAGCAGTCAGTACTCTATTAGGAAGTATATCTCAAACAGAATTCATGAAGGTCATGCACTTCAAATCAGCAAAAGAAATATGGGACAAAATGATCACTAGCTATGAAGGAGATGAACAGGTAAAGCAAGCTAAACTTCAAACACTCAGGATTCAATATGAGACTCTCAAGATGTATAATGATGAAAGTGTGGCTAATTATTTTCTTCGGGTAGATGAGATTGTTAATTGTATGAAAAATTTGGGTGAAGAAATAAGAGAAACTATAGTAGTTCAAAAGATTCTAAGATCTTTATCTCCCAAGTTTGAATCTAAAGTATCTGCAATAGAAGAAAAAGAAAATCTCCGTGTTCTCACTATGTCTCAGCTACATGGAATTCTAACCGCTTATGAAATGAGAAAGGGAGGTCCATCTGACAGAAGGGAAGCTGCTTTTAAGGCATCAGGAAAAGAAGATTACTATGAAGCAAGCCATGTTCCAGAAGAAGAGGAAGAGGAATCAAATTTTGTCAGAAATCTTCAAAGGGGTTCTGGAAGGTTCAGAGGTAAGCTACCTTTCAAATGCTTTGCTTGTGGGAAAGTAGGTCATTATGCTGCAAAATGTCCTTATAAGGATAAAGGAAAAGAACCTGCTAGATGGAACAAGAAACAAAGTGCAAATAGGAAAAGCTACTACACCCATGAAGATAGTGATGGCTTATCAAACAGTGATGAAGATGAACAAGGTAATAAATATAAGCTGTTAATGGCATTTGAAGATGATGATTATGAGGATGCTATAGATGTGGATAATCTCTATAATGAAATCACTAGACTCAAGAGAGGCATAGAAGAAAAGAATGTGATCATTGATACTTTGCAATTTCAAATTGATGAAAAGGAAAAACATCTTGAAAAACTAGAAGGTGAAATTGTTGGTCTCAGAAAAGAAATTGAGAAAACAAAAGCTATTAATCTTAAATTTGTCAAAGGATCTGAAACTTTGGATGAGATTATCAGTGTGCAGCGGTCTCCTCTAAACAAGACAGGTTTGGGCTATAATGGAGAAACCTCTCAAGCATCCACCTCAAAAAGTTATCTTGATGCAGCAAGAGGAAATGAGCGGAAGAACAATGAAGATAATCAGGTAAAGCAGGGACGAGTTACAAACAGAAACTATCAGGGACAATCCTCCTTAAGGATGAACAAAAGCTACAACCAACCACAGGTAAAATCTTCTCAGTTTGGCTCAAGAATAGATGAAAATAGAAATTACAATCAGTTGGCTGGTAGATTCAATAACCGCAGAAGCTTCTTCAATGGACAATGCTTTTCTTGCCACAACTTTGGTCACAGAGCAGCTCAATGTGTTGCATATAAAACAATCATGACTAGGGAAGCTCAAAAACAAAGAAGTATGACAGGGATTACAAAAAGGACCTATAACAACTTTTCGGTGCTTGAAAATGAAGTTGAATGTTCTATTTGCAATAATTTTGGTCATAAAGACTCTGAATGCAGGAGCAGGTTTCAGGAGAAAAAGGAACAAGCCACAAGCACCAAAACATGGAGAATAAAGGAACCTCAAACAAAAAGATGTGGGATAGCATTTTATGCAGAAGGACAGGAAAATCTATGGTACATTGACAGTGGATGTTCGAAACATATGACAGGTGATAAAGAAAAACTTGAATCTTATTCTACTTTAGAAAAGGGAAAGAAAGTTTCTTTTGGAAATGATACTCCTGCAACTATAAAAGGAAAAGGTATTGCTCCTTTGAAAGAAAAGGTCAAGGCTGGAAATGTTTTGTATGTTGATGGATTGAAGCATAATCTTCTAAGTGTCAGCCAGATGTGTGATCAAAAAACAGAGGTTATTTTCAGATCGAATGGATGTCTTGTTCGTGATCTTGATACAGGTAAAACAGTTCTCAAAGGCAAAAGAACTCCAAATAATCTGTACATATTTGAAGAAGGACAACAACAATGCTATCTTAGCAAGGATGAAGAGCACTGGTTATGGCATCGAAGGTTGGGACATCTAAGCTTCTCACAAATAAGGAAAGCATGCAAATATCAGGCAGTTCGCGATCTTCCAGATATCAAAATTCCAGACAACACCATATGCAAATCTTGTCAGTTTGGAAAGCAGACCAGAACTAACTTTCCAGAGAAGGAAGGATCAGCTAGCTTGCCTCTTGAGCTAGTCCATACAGATGTATGTGGTCCATTTAGGAAAAGGACACCTCGAGGGGAAGAATATCTGATATTATTCATTGATGATTTCTCAAGGTTTGTTTGGTTAGGGCTTATGAAGCACAAAGATGAAGCATTCGAAAAATTCAAATCCTTCAAAGCATTGGCTGAAAATGAATCAGGACACAAAATCAAGTGCCTCAGATCTGACAGAGGTGGGGAGTTCACATCAAATGAATTTTTTGATTTCTGCGATGAACATGGGATAAGAAGAGAATTCTCTACAGCTAGAACTCCTCAGCAAAATGGGGTTGTGGAAAGAATGAACAGAACTATCCAACAAATGGCTCGTGCTATGCTCGATGAATCAGGTACTCCTGCAACCTTCTGGGGAGAAGCCGCACATGCTGCTGTTATCATTCTTAACAAAACAAATGTTCGAGTAAACAGCACTCAAACACCTCATGAGCTTTGGAGTGGTAAAACTCCTTCCGTGAAGCATTTCAAAATCTTTGGGAGCAAATGTTATATTAAGAATACTGATGAGCAACTTGGCAAACTTGAACCTAGAGCAGATGAGGGCATTCTTCTTGGTTATTCTCCACATAGCAAAGCATACAAGTGCTACAATAAAAGACTTGGCAGAATTGTTGACAGTATTGATATAGTGGTTGATGAGAAGGGATATATTCCTAGGCAAGTTCATCATGAAGAAGATGAAGGTTACTCTCAAAGGCGAAATGATGAAGAAGAAGAACCTCAAGAAGAAGAAGAATCTCAAGAAGAACCAGAGGAGCAGACAAGAATAGAAGAGAAGACTCCATCCAGATATGTCCAAAAGAATCATCCAGAAACTCAGATTGTGGGGCAGAAAGAAGCAGGAGTACAAACAAGAAGGACACTTGCAGAAGCTTCAAGCTACTTGGCTCTACTCTCCTCCATTGAACCACAAAATGTGAAAGAAGCATGCAAAGATGAATGTTGGGTCAAAGCAATGGATGAAGAACTTGAGCAAATCGAAAGGAACAACACTTGGGAATTAGTTCCTAGACCAAAAGATAAGAATGTAATAGGAACAAAATGGGTCTTCAAGAATAAGTTAAATGAAAATGGAGAAGTAATTAGAAACAAGGCCAGACTTGTTTGTAAAGGGTATGCACAGCAAGAAGGAATAGACTTTGAAGAGACCTTTGCTCCTGTGGCAAGACTAGAGGCCATCCGAATGTTCCTTGCTCTCTCAAGCTTTCAAAACTTCAAGGTATTTCAAATGGACGTGAAATCAGCCTTCCTGAATGGAGACTTAGAAGAAGAAGTATATATTGAGCAGCCAGATGGGTTCATTCTTGGGAATGATCCAAACCTTGTATGCAGATTGAAAAAGGCTCTCTATGGGCTCAAACAAGCTCCAAGGGCTTGGTACTATCGGTTGGACAAATATCTTCACCAACAAGGCTTTTCAAAAGGATCAGCAGATAGCAATCTCTATATAAAAGTTGAAAATAACAAATTGCTAATTCTTGTTGTTTATGTAGATGATATTATTTTTGGCAGCAATGAAGAGACTATGAGTCAAAACTTTGCCTTGGTTATGCAGAAAGAATTCGAAATGTCACTTCTTGGAGAATTGACATATTTTCTTGGATTGCAAATCCAACAAAATGAAGGAGGTATCTTCTTGTCTCAAACCAAATACCTCAAGCAGATCTTGAAGAAGTATGGCATGGAAGAGTCAAAACCAGTATGTACACCCATGGTTACAGGATGCAGCCTCAGTGCAAATGATGAATCAGCAGCAGTCCACCAACCCACTTATAGATCCATGATTGGGAGTTTGCTTTATTTGACAGGTACTCGACCAGATATTACACATGCAGTAGGAATGGTTGGAAGATTTCAAGCCAACCCAAAGGAAACTCATCTTCAGGCAGTCAAAAGAATCTTCAAATATCTTCAAGGGACCCAAAACTATGGCTTATGGTATCCTAGAAATACTGATCTCACTCTTCATGCTTACACAGATGCAGATTGGGCTGGAAGTGTGGATGATAGGAAAAGCACAAGTGGAGGTGCTTTCTTCATGGGTTCCAGATTAGTATCTTGGTTCAGCAAGAAACAAAGTTCGATTGCCTTATCTACAGCTGAAGCAGAATATGTAGCTGCAGCATCTTGTTGTACACAACTTCTTTGGATGATGCAGACCTTGCAGGACTTTCAAATCACTTGCACTCCACCTGTCTCTATCTTATGTGATAATACAAGTGCAATCAGCATTTCAAAGAATCCAGTCATGCACTCAAAGACCAAGCACATACCAATCAAGTACCATTTTCTTCGGGAACAAGTGCTTGAACAGAAGGTCAAGTTGGAGTATGTTCCTTCTAAGGAGCAAGTTGCTGATATTCTCACAAAACCACTGCCCAGGGAAACTTTTGAATATCTCAGACAAAAGCTGGGAGTAGTTAATGCTTCATCCTGTTGTTGAAATTTGTTTGTTCTACAGAAAAGTTGGTATACGCAGGTTACGGAAGTAATATGAGCGTATACACGCGGATTCATGGTGGGAAAGTCGCGTGTATGATGGACGCTTGTTGCAGAAAGAATATCCGCGTACATACGCTGTTTTATACAGGAGAAAACGCGTATATGAAGTTCCGAACAGCAAGGGAAAACTCTGAAGTTCTGAACAGCAATAGGAATGTCAGAATTATTCAGGCACAGTTTCAGGGAGTGCAACAGGCACAGGTTCAGGGGGAGCAGCTCAAAAGTCTCATAAAGCATTGTTGGCATTCAAATGTTTTTGGTTGTTGGTTTCAGGAGAAGGAGCTCAGAAAGAAATTCTAGTTGCTGATCTAACAAGATGTTTATCAGATGTTGCTGATGTCTTTCCTAAGTCTTGGTCTAGATCTGTTGTCTCTATGTCATGTATCTCTCTTGTCTCTTTTATGGTGTCAAGGTCATGTAACGGCCTTTGTTGGTTTCCCCACTATGCCTGGGATGAATGATGAAATGTTCATGTATTATCATGGTTAGGTGGATGAGTCAATATTGATGTATCCCCACTTGGTTGGGTGGATGAGTCATTTTTTTGTATATCCTCACTTAGTTGAGAAATGGATGTATGTATGAGTCTTTGGTGATAGGAAGGTCTTTTATGATGTATAGAGTCATGTTCTTCTTGAAGAACATCTTTTGCAGATCTTGCCTACAGTCAAGGGGAGCATGAACAGCACTTGGTGAGCAGGATGGATAGATTGGTACTCTTTGGCATTCACAAAGGGGGAGCACACTTGGAGATTTCAGCATGTACTCAGGGGGAGTATGGACAGCAGTATGGACAGCAGAAGGATTACCAAGGAAGAGAATATCTTGGTCCTCCCTTTGCCCTTGATGTCAAAGGGGGAGAGTGACTTGGTGTGGTGGTTGCCATCAAGTCCAAAGGGGGAGATTGTTGGCATTATGGTTCAAGTGTTGTCCTTGATGGCAACTCACTCAGTGGATGGTACAGGTGCTCAAAGGTTAGTACAGGTGATGGCAACTCAATCAGAAGACAGATCTCAGTACAGCATGGCAAGAAAGCTCATACACGCTCTTTAGTTAAGCCCAAGTCGCGTGTACACGCAAGTTAGATTCAGAAAAAGCGCGTGTATGTGGAAAGGTTCCTTTGGTTCATGGTGGTTAGACCTTGGAAGTTGTGCCTATGATTTCGGACCATTATGTCTCGACGGGCGTGTCGATCCCTAGTTTTAAAGTTGATGGTATTGTGTTACTATGGTTTTGGCTCTTGGTATTGAGAAAGGCCTAAGGCTATATAAGGAGAAGAAGATCATTAGGCAAAGATCATCTTTCGACAAGGCATGAATATCTAAGAGAGAAAGAGATCTGATATGCAGGTTCTGAGTTGGTTGATCTGAGCTAAGGAGAGATCTCATCGGTTGATGGAGAACTAGATCTAAGGAGAGATCGGGATCAAATGGTTTGAAATGCACTATCATGATATGGTTGATTATGCGTATTTCTAGATCTGCATATTGTCACAATGTTACGTTCTGAGTCTAACTAATATCTGGTACAGCTGCAAATTGAGAAAGTTTATTTTTAGATCTGTACGCAGGTTGGATTCGGTAAAAGCGCGTGTATACGCGGTTTCTGCTCATTAAAGTAGCGTATATCTTTTGAAGCTTGATTTGAGATTACAGTGGGGTCTGACTGTTATTACAGAGTTCTGTAGTCTGCTCTGTGTTCTGGTAACTGGTGATTGACAGGGTTCAGTGGTTCAGTGATTCAAAGTTGGGTTGTTTTATGCTTCAATGATCTGTTGTGAAAATTGAATGAATTGTGGTCTTCAGATTGTAATGTTGTGCTTCAGGAATATCCAAGTCTGAAAATGTATGAAAAGTGATACCTGGAAGAAGGAAGATTGTAGGTCAGCACCTACGTACTAGTATCTTGGCTAGTACAAAAGAAAAAGGGGGTTGGAGCTCCCTTCCAAGGAAGTTTGGAGAACGAGAGAAGGTTGAAGCCTTCTGCAGGTTGTAGCCTGCGTACTGGTATAAGGCTGCACCAGTACAAAAGATTGTAAACTGAAGTTTCATATTAAGAAAGATAGAGACAACTTGCAGCAGGTGGTTTTCACCCACATTGGGTTTCCACCTTATATCTTGGTGTTCATGTGTGTGGCTTTTTATCTGTTCTGTTATACTGCACATGTTTACTGTTAATATGATGAATAATGTCCTGATGCACTTAATTGAAGAATAAGCCAACTAAATTGTGAGTTTTCTGCTTATACGCTGTTTTACTTCGTCACAGTAGCGTGTACACGCTGGTTCACTTAACTGAAGTAGCGTATATGTTTTTGGGCATTTGAAAAGTTTGATTAATCTGATAATACTGATTCACCCCCCCTCTCAGTATTATTTCCAACACTTACTCCCATGTTTATTATATACATCAAACATGTATATTTGGATTACCTTTCTAGCCAAATGAATATTATATGTTCCTTTATTTCGTTATAGGGATTACAATAATAATAACAATTTAATATGTATGCCTAGGTGGGTCACACCTCTCTATGGTTATACACGCCCTACTATATTTATATTTTCAGCTGGTTAACTATGTGATATGGCTTGAAATAACTCCTATATACCATTCTTATATGATTATCTCAAACCCCACCGTTAGATTCAATGCTACTTGTCTTATTCTGCCTTGGGAAAATTAACCCTGCAACCAACTCAGGCCATGCTCACCCCCTTCACACAGAGTGCATGTGACCACCATGGTAGCATTTGAACAACTGGGATGAAGAGAGGGAAATCAAGGGCTAATATTAACCTTCGGAATCGTAATCCCTTTTGATCCATAGTTGTTTGGTCATTGTGCCTTTTACATTTCCGCCTTTTGTGTTTGGTGGCAATTGCAGCATCGCTCACTGTCAATCCTTGGCATCTGGCATTTTGCGGATGCATATAGATCATGAAAGCAGGAAAAATCAAGGAGCCTCCACTCTTTGTTTCTTCCAGCGTGTTTAAAAGTAATTTATTTTCCTCTTTCTGCTGGTTTCACTCCGCCGTCCCCGCCCCGCCCTTCCACGCTATGGTATTCTGTGGAGTGTTTCCCCAATATTTGTTAATCATTTGATGTATTTTTCCAGATTCGTTGACAATATTCTTGGTGCTCCATATTCAGGTGTGACACCAATTTGACAGAACCTTCCTTTAAGGTTACTTCGCAATGGCCTCGAGATAATATTTTGTTGGTAGTTGTATTTCATGGGTTCGTTTTTGTTTATATTTCCACGGCTATGTGATCATATCCACTTGGAGCTCACTGCGCTTGTGTTTCCCTCTTCCTATATAGGAAGTGCCAAAATCACAAATCGTCAATTCAATGGCCCCAATTCCTAGAGGAGAATGACAGGTACATTTCCAAAATTTTGGGGTTTTTTTCTTAAATATGCTTTCCAACCGCCACCTCCCCCTCCATTTGGGTGATAATTCTTATTTTTGGGTTCTTGATGTCCCAGTTACATTACTCGCAGAGGGGTTCTTTTTGTCTCTTGTTTTCTAGAAAGAGTGTTGGTTTTGGTTTATTGTCGATTAATTTTTATGGTGTAGCTGGTAGAGAGGACCCATCTTCTCGACTCACTTACCCATTCGCACCTCAAGTTGTTCCTTTATTTTTTTCTACTTCCTCATTAATTTCTACTACTATGAGTATGCATAAACATGTTTGGGGTTTCTAAATAAATTTTTTGTTGTTGTTTAATTTTCGGTACAACTGTAAATAGAGGCCAACCCATCCATTTGAGTGATCCTACTGGTTGGAAAAGGAGAGAAAACAACAACAGGTAAGCTGCAGTATTCTCAAATATTCTTGATAGGTTAACACGTAAGTTCTATTGCCGATAGGGTAACACGTAAGTTCTATAAAGGGTTGATTCATATTCCCTTCAGTATCATTCTTTCTTGAGATGGAGCAAATTCATGCTATCCCTCTTCCTTGTTACCTTTACCCATTGCAAACTCTACTTCTTCTTTTTTTCGTAATGGATTCTACAGTTTATTCCACATGTCTAAGTATATCCCTTTTTGGTTGGTTACAATTTGGAGTACACCCATATGGAGTTCACTCCTCCTCGATTTCCACATGTCTAAGTATATCCCTTTTTGGTTGGTTACAATTTGGAGTACGCCCGTATGGAGTTCACTCCTCGATTGCTACGGTTAATTTTCTCAGTCAACTCCATAATTTAGAATACTTACACCCTTTTTCCTTGTTTGGTAGGTATGAAGATACCCTTTGGAGCATTATGTTTCCTCATGAAGCCACGAAAATTGGTTCTCACTTACCTTCGCCCTTTCCAGGTTAGTTACCTCAAATATCTAGAGCTCAGTCCAATTCCGTGATCCTGTTTAAAATTTGTTATTAGCTAGTGTTAATGGGTTCATTCCTATGATATGCCCGAGGGTCAATATGAGCGTTAGTTTGCTAAACTAAGGGATTGTATACTTTCTTTTCTGTTCCATAGTTATTAACTATAGTTGGATGTCCTTTCACTATACGTTTTGTTTATTCTTTTTTTCATGTACCTCGATTCTATGAGTCCCCTCGCTACAAGGTCCACGTTTTCGTTGGTTGAAGTGCAATAACACCCATGTAAGATCATGTATATTGCTATTCTTTGGCACAATGAAGGAGAGACTATTTGAAATTTCCTAGGGTCTAGGAAATTTTGTCTTGGAATTACCCTCCTCCAGTATATAATCCCTCATTCAGATGCAAGTATATTTGCTATTATTTTTCTAAACTAGACTAATCCCTCATTCCGATGCAAGTATATTTGCTATTATTTTTCTAAACTTTTTAACTTTGTAGGCCTTAGGCTTAGATACTCACATGATGTAAAAGACTTATGGGTATTTTTTCAAATTGATTATTATGGTGACAATGCTATTTAATTCAAGTGTTTGCTCTTTATTAGTCCCTGCCTGGCAATGGCCATGGACTATAGTAATCGAAAATTATGCAATTAGCATTACTTGAGCTGTTTTGACCTGTTTCTTACTCCGACTCTTAATTTATAATCAAAGTTTTTAAAAATGGATGGAGTTACCATCTTATTTGGCCTCTTCCTGAGGTGGGGAGGCAAAAAGCATAGATTATAATCTATTTGTTTGTTCATATTTTTAAAGCCATAAATGCTACTAAACTAATGCTAGCATTAATAGAGGGCATTAAATAACAACCTCACCCTATTTGTCTCACAAGAGCTTATTGAACTCTTTTTCGGTTACATGGTTGCCAAACTCATGGCTGCCAAACACATGGCCACATGACTTACAGATGGCTCTTAGATGCATGGGAGGAACATCTAGAACATCCAGCTATCAGTTCACACCTTAGAATATATAATATTGCTACAACTTGTTGTGCCCTTGCTTAAGCAAGGCGACCGCTTCAGCAAGGCAACCACAACAGCCGGAACAACCCTCTTCACGCCCTAGGAAGAGCTGAAAACGAGAGTTTTTTGCGGCAATATCATCACGTGAGACTATATAGCAGTCATGGATAAGGACATGTGAGCACTAATCTACATATGAAAGGGAAAACATATCATTTATCTAAGCAGCATCAAGTATGGCGTCTTTCTATGCTCAATATGTCATAAAAAGTCTTGAAACTGACCACTAGATCCTTCTTCAACTCAATCGATCCGGTGAGGTATTTTGCATTCGCTGTGCAATTCAGACTTCAAAGCTGGTTTCCAACTGAATTAGTATGAAAATGAATTTTAACAGCGGTAGCATAATTGTTTTTTACAGTAAACAAAAGAACTTTAAACTTGTTTTGCTACAACTGAATTAGTATGAAAATGAATTTTAATAGTGGGAGCATAATTGTTTTGCTACAAAATTAAACAGAAGAACTTTAAACTACAACCAGGTTTCTTCTCTATTTCTTTTATGTTACTTACGATTTCTATAGACAATGCAAGGCCAAATTAGATGCCTCTCAAAGTTACATGCCAAAAATAACTTTCAAAATAAAATTATAAAACAATATCGAATGGCACCGAACGTGTATATCCATTAACAAGAGGCACCACGACGTAGTGGATATCATTCTTCATGACTATATATAAAATCATGAAGTCGTGAGGGCAGTGAGAGTACCTAAACTGGATGCGAATAACAGAAACAACAGTAGAACCAGAAAACAGCCGAGCTTGCATGCGTAAGCAACCCCTTATTAATGGTGCTTCTGTAAGGTCAAGATAATATCCAAACGAATTCTCTCATATCTCTAGAGCTGACAGAAAAGGAGAGTGAGGTGAATCCCTATCCGTCCGTAGTGAGGGAGAGGGACCTGGGGACACCGCCCAACAAAACCTGAATTTAACTCTGTTATAGCATTTATTGTGTATGTCTTGTACAGTGGAGCAAACGATAATATAATTAGCATAGAAAATGATAATATAATTAGCATAGAAAATTCTTATAAACCAAAATATATAAACCAAAATACACATTATGTTGGCTGTCCATCTACTTGGGTTGTAAAATGCCCCTGTCAACACAAATATCATTCTCCCATTCTCTATTCACAAAAATGCAATGCAGATAAAATTAGCAAGCCAAATATCCGTGTGTCTCTCTATCGACCAGAATGCAATGTAGACACAATCAACTGGCCAAATGCAATGTAGACAGTATACTGAAGAATTTTAGCCAATTCAGTTAGCCCCAATTATTACAGAATATCATTATTGTTTCAGTACATAGCATCTTTATGCAACTAATTAGTTTGACAACGAGCATTTATTAGAAATTGAAAGATAAAATAAGTATACTAACCTCTCTATCGACCATAAATGCTACCAATGCCACTACTCGAGTAAGAGCACTCAGCGTGAAGTAATGTAGTATTTCATTCTGTCTTTCTTGTCCATTAAGTTCTCCCAGTTCCTACATCGAAGATAAATGAAACGGACCTGAACAAGTACGAGTAGGAAAGAAAACATGTAACCTGACTGAATGATAGGAAATAATACGTGTAACATTACTAAATGACATCTGTCAAAATGCATGTCGAAATATTGCTGTAAAATGCATGTCTAAATATTGCCATAGATTGAATGCACTTTATTTCGTAAGCTTATAATGCATTTTATTTAGTCGCATTCTTTACCCTTTATGTTGCAAGCATTTTTTCTTTTTTTGTCTGTTGCTCTAAAGCTTTGTGGGTCCCCTTCTGAGCATCAAGGCCATCAGAAGGCAATTTCCTAGTTGCAAGACTTCTAAAAATATCTTCAGTAGTAACCTTAACGCTGCCTATAGCAGCCTCTATCTCCTCCATGGACTCTTTCAAGTCTAAAATCTGCCTTTGAATCCTTAACGCAGACCTTTGGAGGCCCTCCACAACTCAACGTAGATCCATTCGGCTGCCTTATCAGCGTTGTTTACTGCCCTTCATTTTCTTGCTCGCCTAGAATCTTTAGAGAGCAGACAAATGGAAATGACACTATGCAATGGAGCTAGAGCATTCCACGCCTTTGGGGTGAACCCGCCCCTAAAATAAGCAGCTTGGATTTGAAAGTCTAGTCGATTTATGGCTCCTCTGCGAGTAAAGAGAAACTTTATCTCTGTGCATGCCCATCCATCTGCACCCTTTGAGAGATTTGCAAATCTTCCCCTTCAATCCGAAATCCAATTTCTCAAGGTATTTCAAGCCTAAACTTGTCATCTTAATTTTCCTAATTAAAAAATCTAAGATACCTGGGAGCTTAGCAGCTTAAGTCCAAATCTGTTTTGAAACTCTCAGTATTCTCACTCTCTATTGATTTCAGTATTTATGTTACCTAATCCCCAGCTTTTTTCGTTTATCCATACTCCTCTGGCTTTCTTCATTTTTTAGCTTTGGCGTTCTACCCACGGTTATTGAATCAACCAGTTTACAAATATTATTATGACAGGTGATCCAGATTTAAATAGGAACACAACAAATTACAGAGATAACCATATACACAAATGGATCTTGGGGGGAGAGACCCCAAGATCTGAAAACTTGGATTGCTAGAAGAAAAATAGGAGAATTCCCAATAAACAAAACCACAAAGAAACTTTTATTTAGAATAGTAATGGAAATAAACCAGCTAGGGCAATGGTAGCTTATCTCTGAGTAGAGATGTGGTGGCTACATGCCTCTGAACTGTAAAGGCTACATTATGGCGGACAATCTGTCCTTTTACAAAATGTGACTTGTTACTTATAGTATTTTTTAGTTACAATACCATGGGTCAATTCCATGGGTGAATGAATACCATGGGTGGATTTTACAATACCACGGGCGGATGCCATTTACAATACCATGGGTAAATTCCATGGGTTGATGAATAATATGGGTGGATGAGTACCATGGGTTGATGCCATTTTCCATTCGGATAATTCCTCCCTCCTTAAGAAGCAATGGTCCCCATTGCGTAAAGTTCCCTCCTACGAAGCCTTTGTTGAATATGAAGAGCCACTGAAGATAATGGTTTTATGTGGTTAATCGAAAACCCTGATAAACGAAGATCCGAGGGTAGAGATACCCTGTAATGCTTGTGACCAACTGTGATTCTGGCAGTGTGCGGCCTAGCAAATGGACTTTGATGACAAGGATTTTATGCGGTTGACCCATAACCATGATGTTGGTTGCTGATGAAGTAGCAGGTGCCTACATAGCCTGGGGTGGGAGGGCACGTCTCCAAATAACCCAAGCCGAATGTTGCTATGTTGAAACTGATGAATGTGAAGCAGGTGCCTACTAAAGTGGGGTGGGAGGGCACGTTTCCAATAGAAACCCACTCCGAATGCTGCTCCAAAGTTAAAATGGACATAACTCGGCCAATATAACTCAGAATATTTATTATAACATGTTTTTAGAAGGAGAAGGATCATTTTGCATCTTCCAATGAGTTGGAAATCCCTATTTGGACACTCTGAGATCTTAGATTCGTGCTGCAATAGTTCCGTCGTCACAAAAAATCTAATAAAATAGCTGATTTTAAATCAGTGATATCTACCACTTCCAAACTTCGATTCAACCCATTTTTTTTGAAATTGTGTGATTTTCCGAGAGGAATCCAGATCTGGTATTTGTTTTTGTAAATTTTGTACCAAATGTTTCAGATCTGATCTGCAAAGTTGCTGCCCAAAAAAAATTCCTGGAAAAAAATGAAAAAAAGAAAATTCTTCCTGCTTGACCCAAGAAAGTGCTCTGTGGAGGTTGTAGCACATGCCTGAAGTTTGTTGAATATTGCTGAAAAATTTGAAACTGAAATATGCATCAAACCCTCATTCCCATGGAATCATAACCTACTCTGATACCACTGATCCGGATTTAAATAGAAACGCAAAAAATTACAGAGATAACCATATACACAAATGGATCTGGGGGGGAGAGACCCCAAGATCTGAAAACTTGCATTGCTAGAAGAAAAATAGGAGAATTCCCAATAAACAAAACCACAAAGAAACTTTTATTTAAAATAGTAATGGAAATAAACCAGCTAGGGCGATGGTAGCTTATCTCTGAGTAGAGATGTGGTGGCTACATGCCTCTAAACTGTAAAGGCTACATTGTGGCGGATAATCTGTCCTTTTACAAAATGTGACTTGTTACTTATAGTATTTTTCAGTTACAATACCATGGGTCAATTCCATGGGTGAATGAATACCATGGGTGGATTTTACAATACCACGGGCGGATGCAATTTACAATACCATGGGTAAATTCCATGGGTTGATGAATAATATGGGTGGATGAGTACCATGGGTTGATGCCATTTTCCATTCGGATCTCAACAGAAGATCATCGCCAAGATAGAGGGGCCAGTGCACAAGTGGGTGGCATGCAATAATTGCATGAATAACTGCAAATATAGTTTTAGTTTTCGTGCATCTGTCAAATAGCACAAAGGCAAACTGCCCCTCCAGGTGTCCATAAGGCACACTGTCTCTAGATGGCGAGACAAGCAATCGTTCTATTCTCTATCTCGGAATTGTCGCTCACTAATGCTGCGCCGGGCACCACCTGTAATGCAATTTAAGTAAGGGACCGGTTTTTTTGGTTGAGACCCATTAAAAAGAAACATGGATTTACTGCACTTTATATCTCAAACATGAAGAAAAACAACAACTTGTGGTTGCATTAACTATTTATAATATGCCACATGCTCTTCCCACCGTAAAAATGATCAAGAAAAACAGGAGATTGCCTTTGTTCCGTCGAAATCTCCATAAATGAAGGGTTGTCTTGTGTTGAAAATAATCACCTACTATAAACTTCAAAAACTTTTTCAGTTTAATTTCCCTCTCTCATCAAGAATGCGTCAATATACCATTATGGTCTACACCAAAAGGTGCAAAGACACGTTGATAGAAGTGTAAATGAATATAGTATATTTTTTTTATTTTTTAACTGGGTTATGTTGTTTCATTTTTTGACTTGGTTGTAGTTTAGATTTTGAAATACAAGTGTTGATATTAACAAAATAATAAAATATAAAATGTTTAATCCAACACCCCAATCCAATAGCGTATGTACCAAACCATACGAGAAGACATATTTTCTAAGACTTGAGTTATAGTAGGAATTCTCCATGACTTGTTACAATCATACCCGCAACATAACAGAGTGGGTGAATCATCAGCCGGCAGGGACCAACTACACAGTTGGATCAGATCACTGACAGGGGAATAGTTGTAGCTCTAACCATGGAGGCGCTTCTACGTCCTCCTCCTCCTTGTTGTTTACATTATCCACGTCATCATGCGAGCATTCAGCGAGCGTAACCCCATCCAGAGAACTTCTCATTTCAATCCTTTTTTCTGCATCTTTATTTTTTCTGTAGTTGCAGCACCACTTAAATATATTTGTGCAGAAACGGAATTAGTTATGTTGAAGTCCTCCCATTGGAAGGAAGGTTTCCAGGGCGATGTACTGCTTTGACCAGCATCTGACGAGCTTTTTGGCTGCTGCTTGAGGGGCGGGGCCGTCAACATTTGATCTCCCTCCACTGCATTAATACCTCCTCCTGCGCCTATACTACTACCACTGAAATTCATGCTCTTTCTTTTCAAGAGTTTCTTTGTTTCTTCGATTCTATCTAACAAAGCCATAAATTCCTCCACGTCATCTTCATTGTCCAAAGTTGTCGGGGGGTTTGAATCTCTCCTTTTCTTTCTCCTCTTCTTCTTCTGTTTTAGCTTGTGACGCTTCCTCTGATTGGTTTGGAAAGCATACTGCTGATTCGAGCGGAATCTATTTGTAAACCTCAGAATTCATGTTCCATCTCAGAGACTTTATGCGTGCCAATGGAATGTGGTTTATGTGTTTCTCGTCGTGTCCTTGAGATTTTTCCATACCTCGTTAAAAGTCATTTCTGCGTTGCTGATCTTCTTTTCTACATGGAGTCATCTCCAATGTTGGAGTCAACATCCAGACTTGAAGCTATAGGAGATTTTGACATACCTCGTTAAAAATCATTTATGTGTTGCTCATCTTCTTTTCGACATGCAATAGACTAACTTGCTGGTTCTTCCACAGATTGTGATTCAATTATTTGCAGGAGTAACCATTCTGATCATCTTCTTGCCATTGCTGATAGTCCTACCAAAATTGAAGCTCAATGAACAGTGGCTTCTTTTCTGGTGGTGTTTCTTTTCTTGAAGCCCGCTCATGGCAGGGACTTGCTGCCATGCAGCTTCTCTTGTGTGATTTTCGTATCTAGTCTATTCCTAGTGATTTCAAGTCCCCAGTGTTTATTACTAGGAAAAGTAAATATATAAGTTTTTCTGTCATTTCTTCTGAGGTATCGAATTAATGTATAGGTTGTTTCGTTACCAGTTGCTGGTCAATTGTTTTTGTGCATAGCTAAATGAAATAATTGTTTCTTATTAATATTTTTAAATATTACTTTTTACCCGCATCTATCTTGGAAATCGTATTCATTTTCTTACTTGGTATGAGTAATACTGTCGTTTATAGTGTCTCGTTTTTTCAAAGAAAAAAATCTATTAGTACTTGTAGCTGTCTTATACACCCAGTTCCCTTACCCTTCTCATAATTAGGAGTTTCCGTTGTAATAAATTCGACACATGCAAATATTATTTCTATTCTTAAAACAATAAAATTTCTCGTTATAGTTAGTAACTCGTTAGCTCTACCATCTGGATTCACACCATTAACATAAAATGAAAAATTGCGTCTTATTAACAGCCGTATCAGTTTTCAGAACCACTAAATTGATAGTCACTGTATGCATGTATCATAGTATTAAAATCATTCTGTAAACAACGAAATATGTTATCTCAGAGTACATGCACAACCGTTGTAGAATAGGTCTATAATTTAAAATCACGGAGAGTATGCAGTCTTTAAAATCACAGAAAGTATTCCGTTTTTAAACACTTCCCTTCCTCATAATTGCAAAACCAGTTATTAAATAACCTGAATGAAGTTCCGTTTTTAAACAATTCCCTTCCTCATAATTGCAGAACCAGTTATTAAATAACCTGAATGCCTATTATCAATGTTTTAGAAATAATATCTACATATACTACTCACATACATAAAAATAAGATATAACATCAGCATCTACATATAACTATTCGCATACAAAAAATAAGATAACAACATAGTAGATAGTGTAACTGGTATCATTGTTACAGATTCATTTGAAAATTTTACACTTGTTTTTCCACTTAACCTTCAACTGAGTTCCTCCACTTCACCCAGAGCATAGATGTACTTGTTCGGGTATCAACAACCTATATTTATCCTTCAATAAGTATTTTATACCTTCTTTTCATGATTGATTTTTCCTTTAGCAGTGGTGTAGGTTTTGTGGACCTCAACCTCCACTTGCATAGGCTTTTCCTTATCTCCCATGGTTGTTTATGCTTATCCAGGCCTAAAATGTTTCCCCAGCTAAAATATTTATTGGATTTTCCCTCCATTCCATTAATTCTTATTTAGAATTTTTATCATGGAAGAGTTATCTCAATCTCATTTACTAATGATATTTTTTTCTTTCTTTGGTAAAAATATGTCTCATTCCCAAGTACTTTCAATTCCATTTATTTATTTATTAATAAAATTATTTATTTACATAAGCATTTCAATGTACTTCATGGATTTTCCAAAATTCCCACTAACATATCTAATTCTGAATAAAGGAAACAACATTACAATCATAAATGGACATTACACCCCATGGGTTCTTGATAGTGTTGAATCCATTTCCACCATCAAAAAAACTATTCAAACACTCTAATATTCTGATTTTTTTTTGTAAGATTGAAAATCCTTCCTGTTTTATAAATTAGGTGGTGTGTACTTTTCATAATGAACATCTACATGTTTTCGTCTTTGTCGTAAGGTGAAAGGTGTTGTTGTATGGTTTGCAACACTCATTAAAAATATGGATTCGGGGTTTAACAGTTTGCTCAATTATATGGATTCACTATTCGACAATTTCTTCTTTATCTTTGTATGTAGTGTTTTAGTTAGTTTTTGAGTTGTTTTAGTGTTTGGTTTCTATTGTTTCTTTTGTTTCCACGCCTTTGTACAAAGCCGGTGAATTACCTAGCCCTATCAAGTACTCCCCTCCAGAGGTGGAAGATTTGCTGGACACAAAACCTTCACCATCCAGGTTCTTGGAAAGACACATTCCCATGATTCATATGTACAACTTTCTACATAAACCCTTATGCTCAAGGTAAATTGTAGAACCCCACTCTGTCTCGTGTTATCCCCGCATGGACATGGTGAGGCAAGACCGTGGTCGGTACTTTTACAATGGCATTAACCCAATGGGTACACTTAATATTGAAGCGCCACATTGTCTAAATTACTTGCCAAGTTGCAGGGTCAGGTTGTCGAGGTCCTCATGATCTGCATCACCGCCATTTAGTCAACCTGCACATCACGACGCCACGAATAAATCGTTAGACATTGGCAGAGCTACAGGTAAACGAATAGGGTTAGTTCTCATCCACTATTGTTTTGACTTGGATCTAACTTAGATTTATATTGTTTTGACTTGGATCTAACTTAGATTTATCTTGACTATCAATCTATCGAGTGTTCAAAGGCATTAAATCTCTCTACATGCAAAAAAAAAAAATTGAGTGTAAAAATTGAGGAAAGGTTAACACTTCTAGAGATTTGATCTCTTGAATGTCTAATGGCTAATGGATTTGGCATTAAGATGAATCTATATTGGTTTAAAATATCTATATATTATGACTTTTATGTATGATATATTTTTATTTTAAAGTCTTCTAATAAGTTCCTATAGTATTTTTTTCTCAATTTTATTATTCTTAGATTATAAATTACAATATATAAATATTAAATATCTGAATATTTTATTTTTAGTCACTTATTTTATTTTAAATAAAATATATTATAGATTTACATAATATTTATTTTTTATAAATTAATATAATAGAATTTGTAAAATTAATGTGGTAAAGTAATGTTGTAAAAGTAAAATAATGTGGCAAAGAGTTTATGTTTTAATTATGAATGGCTCTATTAATATCTATAATTTTTTTAAAAATATTAATAACTTAAAGAAAACAATATCATAAAACTTTATTTAAATTAATAACTAAAAAATAACTTTTCCACAATTGAATTTTATATTTAAATTTAAAAATTTTATAATTAAACATTTTGTAGGCAATGGTGAAGTGTAACCTTAAATTTTTTTCACATATTGGTAACATTCTTCATATATGGATAACACTACAAAAACAATCATTATCACTTACCTAAACATAGTAATCATTGATTCAAAAAATAATTATGAGCCTAGATGCATGGTCCAAAAAAATTAAATAGTTATTTCTTATGATACATCATTGAAGTGGATCTATTTTGTTTTCCGATAAATTGAAATAACTCACAAAATTTATAATATTAATATAATAGAGCAATGTAGTAAAAGAAAAATAATGTGGCAAAGAGTTCGCTTTATTAATATCCATAATTTTTTTTTTTTTTTTTCTAAGTAAATTTAATCTATTAATATGTAACAAAATATGATTACAATGAGGCTCATGCCTTAGCAGTGTTGAACATCGTCTATCAGAAAATAACTTGGCTACCCCATCGCTGGGGAAACGAGTCTGCAAGGGCAAAAAATACCCATATGTGGGATATTAGTCTTTAAAACAAGAAATATCAAAACATGGTAATAAACCTAGAGAAGCTTCAACATAACAACCATAACAGAAAAAAGCCAGTGAACAAAGGAGACCTCAGGTGGCATATGGGTGGCACCTCGCTGCCATGTGTCGTCACTTGAGCTCGTCCGAGGTGGGCTCCTCTTCGATGAGGCACGCATATTGATACCAGTCATCCTCCTCCTCTCACACACTGATTTGTGGCCCACGAGTAGTTTGGACGCCACCAGAGCTGCTAGCAGTTGCATGCAGTCCTCACGCGTCAACCATGCTGCCACCTGGTGGCCGCGTGTCTCTGGATTTGCCTTCCACATCATGTTGACCGCCACCCAGGGCCTTGCCATGCAGGGTACCCATCTCCTTGTCCATCAGTTGCATGCCAGAATCACGACCATTCCTAAACCTGCGAGCCTCCCGTTGTTGCGCTCCACCACTTCCCGGGGCATCCTATGGCTCGTTTTCTTCAAAGAAAATGATGGTAATGGTGGCTGTAATGATCGGTCTATTCAGGGTGCTGCGGAAGCAAAAATGGGTCGAGTGGGGAGCGAGGTGAGGGGGCAGAGGAAAGTTGGCAGTGTGGACCACAACGTCTCTTCGACAAACACCTTGAAGCTGTGTGCGTCCCCTGCCACTCCGGGTATCAGGATACTTGCCAGAGACAGAGCCATGTGGGTTGGGAATTTCAGGGGAAGGGGAGGGGGACACGGGGTTAAGGCTTGGCGTCACCGGAGGGTGGACGCTACCTCCACGATTTCCTCCTCTACGGCCTCTCATGTGGTGATGAGTGCGAGCCATGGCAGAATGCCACACTGAGCTATCAGTGGGAAAGTTGGCTAAGGAATTGAGCAAAGGATGATTAAGGGAAGGCTCAATAGAAGTCAAATTATAGAGCCTAGAATGGGAGTAGTGATGCCCATTGCCAAGGTCTACACAACTCACTAACCAACAACGGCTTCTGGGGACAGTGCGAGAACAAGGTTCAGCAGCTTGGGGCAGACAATTGCAATGGAGCAGGGGGAGGAACAATATTATGGTGAGAGGAGTCCATATGTGTGCACATAATGGGTAATTCTCATCCAGAGTACCCATTAAATGCAACTTGCAGACCGCCATGAATTCGGCTCAAGCTAGCTTGGGAGGGAATGCAGACGGCCATGTGGCTCGTCCTCTTGCCGCCTACCAGTCTAATCCTCATTAATGTCTGGAATGTCACCTGCATCTGGGTAATTCTTTGAAAATATTAATAACATAAACAAAACAATATTATAAAACTTTATTTAAATTAATAACTATTAAAATAATTTTCTCACAACTGAATTGTATATTTTAAATTATAAATTTTATATTTACAATTTTTTTGAGCCCACAGGCTCATTTTACAATGAAGACCATGTGCAAGTATGTACGTGCTCAAATAAAATATTATCTAAATAGAAAAGAAATATCAGTTATAATAAAAAAGAGAAAAGAATATGCTATGCATGTTTAGTTAATTGTCCATATGACCTAATATAATTTCCTGTAAAATAATTAGAATTAAAAAAAGCATGTTTATATAAATATCATATAAAGCTATTGAAAAAAATAAGTTTTTATGACGAAAACATTTAAAGTCGTTTCAGTACTTTACACTTTAATCATTTTTTAGGTCTATGATGTTTTGTAAAAATCCAAGGTTTTTTTGGACTAACAAGTTTAAATTATAGAATTTCTATAGCATTCAAAAACACAATTTAAAAAATTAAAAATTAGACATACACTTATAAAAGCATATAAACATGTGTAATCTTAAATTTTATTCACATATTGGTAATACTCTTCATAAATCAATAACACTACAAAAACAATGGTTATCACTTTGAATGTAAACATAGTAATCATTGGTTCAAAACCTAATTATGAGCCTACATGAATGGTCCAAAAAAAAAATAGGTATTTCTTATGATGGATTGTTGAAGTACGCTTATTTTGTTTTTGGGTAAACTGAAATAACATAGACAAAATAAACTAAAAAAACTATTCCATAGATATTCCTAAGGTTAACACTAATTCATATTCAAAATATGCCCAAATATCCAAGAGAAGAAGTTTGAAAGGGGAGTAAAATTATGATAAAAAAAGTAAAATAATGTGGCAAAGAGTTTATATTTTAAATTTTAATATCTCTATCAATATCTATAAAACTCTTTGAAAATATTAATGACTTAAACAAAACAATATTATAAAACCTTATTTACATTAATAATAATAATAAATTCTCACTCTAGGATTTTATAAATAAATTTATGAGTTTTTAGACTTAAAATTAAATAGTGCACACTAATTATCTATTCACATCAAGTAAGGTTACATATAAATACATGTAGTGTTGTCTCAACATAGGTAGACTATCTTGTACACATAATCACTCTGTTGAGAGAATACCTTTACCACACACCAATCTAGGAAACATTCATATCGTAACAACTCCTAAGGAATAGAAACAAACTCTTTTACATAGAAAGAATCACAAGTGTGAAAAGTAGGAATTATATTTTCCAAGTTGCCCCCTTAATGACTACTTGTCTCGATCTCAATATTCAAAGTCTAGTTTTGGTCCTCGTGTTTACAAACTTGATTAAAATGTATGTCGATGCCCATATAAAGGAACAATGATCTTCGAGAATGCATGGGTTCCCAACCGCTCTAACTGCGAGTCTACTAGGATACCCTTCACATATATGGTTTTGTCAATCATTATAACTGCATACTTGTACCTATACCTGTAAATCCCTCATCCATCGTTTTCATCATGGGTTTTCTCAGTTTACCCATAACCATGCTCTGGGTTTTACTAGTTTACACTCAACCATGCCCAAGGTTTTCTCAGCTCACCCTAAAACATGCCCAAGGTTTTGTCGCCTAACCATAAATCATGCCTATAGGAATCCCTATCCACTTCACTCTCACATGTAGTTTCTCGCTTACCACAAACCGACACTACAAAGTGGTTTCCAGCTGACCACAAACCTGTAGTTAAAAAGTGGTTTTAATATTACCACAAAATTTATGGGGGCACACATGCCTCATCAAGCTTACATTACACACTCCAACTCTTGGAGTTACCAGGTACATAATTTAAAGAGGCCACTACAAAACATCCTAGACTTTCTTACTAATAAATGTATGTGACACATCTTACACCATGAGTTTGTTCCATAAACTCACACTAATTCACACAAACTTTCACTTTGTTGTCCATCATCCTTTAATCTCTAATGCATCTCCTCTAATGTCATCTTCAGTATCATGTCTTCATCATATCTTACAAATTTGTGTATTGTTGGAATGACCAGTTCCAACGCACACTCAGAATTGTGACAATAATTGGTCAAACCAATATCACTTCAATAAAAACCAGAAATACCATGACACCACATAATTATTATTAAAATCATCATTAAAATCATCAACGTTAGTCCCAAACTCCTACATTTCAACTTGATCAGAAACTACTGGAACCTTTATTATTCAAGAAGCAATTTCCAGTTTCACATTTAGATTATGTTTAGCTCAAGCATCTTTAAGTTTTGTAAATTGAAAAAATCACCATAGTCCTATGCTCCCTAGCTCGGGAATGGAAAACAATTGGTGACCTTGAGAATGCTTCCAATATCCAAACCCAAAATTTCTCGGTGACAAGAGTAGACGAACATTCTTTGCAATGCTTTATGATTTTCAATATGACCAATTCATCAATCTAAACCATTCTGAGTGGAGCGTCCATCTTTATGTGGTCGTATCTTATGCATCATGTTCACTAGAGATGAGAAAATGAACCGCACTGTGAGCTGAAGCTCGCCCATTTTCTTTCTAACCTTGGCATCCTTAGAAGCCTTGTCATTATTGCCATAAAAAAACTCCAACTATGATTACAATTCAAGGATAAAAAAGACTCCCACATTCATAAATAATATTCCTCCTAATTGAACTAATAGACCCCCATCAGGTCCTCTTCATCATCAAAAGTATTATTTTCCCCATGGTAATTATAAATTCTCCTCGTGGCCTCAGGATGGTACATTAACCATCCATGAGGCAATGTTAGCAAGATCCTAAAATTAAAGGATGATCAGATACTTGAAGGCATAATCTATTTTTCCTCCTATTTTGTGAACTCAGCTCTACAATGACACATCTCAGTTTCTGGCACGCCGAGCCCAATGGTTATATTACAAGCATGGCCATGGCTTCATACATTTCAACTCCATAAGTGGGTCAATGCAAACTTCTCGCAACACAATGATTTTCCTCTCCACAGATCTACAACTGCAACACTCTCCAATAACTCTATGAATAATTCATCCAATATCTCTACAAACAATTCTACGAGAAACGCTCTTCCAACTCTAGGAGATCCTCTAACTTATTGAGGTTCAAATATGCCTCCTCATAACATCCAATTTCATAGAAATCACGCTTCTCATAGCCTCCGAGAAAGAATTAGTATTCACACAGCCTTTGAGTAGTGATTTGGCCTTCACAATCAAACTCAATCAGCCTTCAAAACACTAACAATGCTCAACCTTCATTATCGACTTCCTCATGTAGAAAATCATTGTCAATTGGCCCATCTTGCCATAAATTTGCCTCAATCAAAAAACAACAAAAACACTAGGTTCAACTGCAATACACCCGATCAAAGGATGGGCATGAGCACAAGCACCGCTATTGGAATACACCTCCACCCAGTCTCCAGCAAGAACTCCGCCACTCTACAGCACCATAGTGAACAGAAGATTTCTAAAATAGTGGAAACACTCCTCAACACTTCGCCAAACTTCTCACCAGTCGCATCTCACAATCTCAATTCAACATGAATCACATCCCACATTAGTCTTCAACATCATATCATAGAGTGATAATGATCCACACACAAATTCAACATACTCATATCAAGACTCAACCAAGACTTCGACTCTTTACGCTTCGAGCCTTGAATTTTGAATCGCATCATTTCCTTATATAATGACAGACAAACAAACAAAAACTAAAACCATTCAAATATATTATCTTATTTCCCTCGGCCCATGAGGGGCCAAAGCTCAAGCCCATACGGGCTCTGATACCAATTCAAAATTGAATAATGCACATTAATTCTCTATTCACATCAAATAATGTTACATATAAATACATATAGTGTTGTCTCAAGATAGGTAGACTATCTTGGAAACACAATCACTTGGTTAACAAAATATATCAACCACACACCAATCTAGGAAAAATCTAGATCTTAACAACTCCTAAGGAATAGGAACATACTCCTTTACATAGAAAGAATCACAAGTGAGACAAGTAAGAATTATATTTTCCAAGTTTTAATTTATAAATTTTTTTGCAAGTTACAACCCATCTAATAGAGAACTCTTTCAATTATAAGAGCACATAATTTTCTTAACATATTGCTAACATTCTTCATATATGATACTTATGATGCATTATTGAAATTAATTTTTTTCTTTTTGGGTAAAGTGTCATGACACACAAATTAAACTGAAAAATCCATTCTACAAGTACACCTAGAAATGAATCCTAAAACCTATTCCAATATGTCCAAAAATGTGGAAGAAGAAGGCTAAAAGGAAAGAAAAAAACATGGTCAAAAAGTAAAATAATGTGGTAAAGAGTATATTTTAAATTTTAAAGGATTTATTAATATCTATAAAAACCTTTGAAAACATTAATAACCTAAAAAAACAATAAATAAAATTTATTTTGAACAACAATTTAAAAATTAATTTTCTCACATTATCGTAATGATTAACCACATTAGTCACTTTGAAACTTTGATAAGAAGAAATCCTAATGTGATGGATCCAAAAGTAGAATCTCTAAACAACTATCCTCATAGAAGAACCCCTTCACACAATTCTCTCTCTTGAATTTTATATTTATATTTGTAATTTTTCATTTATATTTTTTTGGCACATTATAGTGCAAGCAATATAGTTGGGTCAATTATAAAAATGTTTAACCTTAAATTTTCTTCACATATTGATAACATTCTTCATAAATTAGTAATACTAAATAGTTAATCATTATCACTTTGAATGGAAACATCATAATCATTGATTCAAAACCTATGGGATGCATGGTCGGAAAAAAAAAAAAAAAAAGCCATTACTCATGATGCATTGTTAAATTTCTTTTATTCTATTTTTTGGTAAAGTGAAAGAATACACACAGAAATTGAATCCAAAAAATCATGCCAAAAATATTCCAAAAATGAACCCTAGATCCTATTCCAAGTATGCCCAAAGAAATAGTAGAAGAATTTTAAAAGGGGAGTAAAAACATGGTGAATAAAAAAATATTTGATTACTCGCAAACTTTGTACCAGACTATTGTCTACACAATCCTTTCCTCATGACAACCTTCAAAATGTGTGTATTTTGTGTCATTTCGAGCTTGACTACATGTATTTCTTTTGGATTTGACCCAATGTTTTAAACTTAATTTATAATGATTTAAACCTCACTTACAGATACAAATTATATATCATAATTATTGTTTTATATATTAAATGAGATTAATCATAGGATAGTTGTAAATTATAAAATTTATATTTAGAAATATGTCATCTAACATTTGGTCTCATGCTTTAAGAGTAATTTATGGTACTTTAACCCTAACTAATAGATATAAACCATATAAAAAATGTTCTCTCTCTCTCTCTCTCTCTCTCTCTCTCTCTATATATATATATATATATATATATATATATATATAGATATATATATATATATATATATATATATATATATATATATATATATATATATATATATATATATATATATATATATATATATATATATATATATATATATATATATATATATATATATATAATGATGAGGGATTCTTGGAGCTCTACAACCCTAATGACCTCGTGGCCATGAGGTAGGTGACACAGAAAACCTCGAAAACAAGTAGACAGGCACGGAAAACAAAGCAGATAGGAGGCACAGAAATGACAGAGGAGACCAGGAGGGGAGAGATCCCCTCCTACAGAGATGCAACAGTGGGCGAGGGAACAAGAAATAACAAACCAGAGGATGAAAAAAGGACTCTGGGACTAGTCCTTGGAGCAAGATGGCAGGTAGGGAGCAAAGGTAAATGCTTGCCATGCGCAACAGAAAGGCCAAGATTTGTTATCCCTATGAACAAACTCGAGCGTTACCGAAGTTACATGAAAGACCATGCATTGATATGCAAGTTTATTGGTGTCTGGTCGTCTGAGAAAGATCTGACAAGATGGATCTAGCAAAAATGGCAGCCACACGGCCACATCGAGTTGAAGCTAGATATTTCCATAACAATGCAGGTTTATTTATGAGGTATTGGGAGGAACGCTACAAGTTGGATAAAGAGAAATTCCTAGCAGTGCCTGCATGGGTCAGACTGTTTGGATTACCCATGGATCTTTGGGACCCAGAAATCCTGGAAGGAATAGGGAACACCATAGGCAGCTTTGTTAAAATAGCGGAATCAACTAAGAAAGGAAGATATACCTCCTATGCAAGAATCTGCGTATACATGAACATTGCGAACCCCATACCAGGAGCAGTAGAACTAGAATACCATGAAGAGGTATGGCAGCAGGCTCTAGATTACGAACACATACCTTTTAGATGCAAAAAATGCCATGAATATGGGCACCTCTACAAGGAATGCCCCTTAAATGCTGAGGAGGAAGAAAGAAAGACTAGGCAACAACGGAAAAAAATAGAAGATAATGAGGGGTTTCAAGAGATCAAAACCAGGAAAAGACCTGCAAAGGAAACCCCAAGGGAAGGAAGAAAAGAACAACAAACTAGAGCAAATGAGGTGAATAGTTTTGAAATCTCGTAGGTTCCAAAAGCAAACGAAGAAACCCGAGTCATGGACTATGAAGAGGAAAAATAACAGGAAGGCAGAATAAATCAAGACACAAACAACACCAAACAAAAAGCCCAAAGAGAAACAGGGGAAAAGGGGAGAAAAGAAAAGGAGGATAAATAGGAAAATGAAGTAATGGAAATAGATATGAGTAAAGGGGAAGACCCAACAACAGAAGAAGAAATTATGAGGAAACTACTAGAGAAGTGGAGGAATCTGGATGAGAGGTTTATCCCAGAAGAGGATAAAAAATTATACAAGGAAATCTTCGAAAAATATAAAGAAAAATAGGAGCAAGGAACCACAGGCATGAATGAGCAGTTAGGAATACAACCTGACAATAGCCAAGAACAACAAAGTAAAGGAAGAGGAGGGAAAAAACGAGGAAGAAAGAATCTCCAGGAGTCAATACAGGTAATGGGAGAAATGTTAGTTAATACCGGAAGAGTAGTACCACTCTCAGTGGTATTCCACCAAACCACCCCACCTTCTCAATGATAATTACATCATGGAATATCAGGGGGCTTAACAGCAAGGGTAAGCAAAGGTACCTGGCAGAAAGGATTAAAAAAGAAAAACCCCAAATCATGATGCTTCAAGAAACAAAAATAACGGGGGAAAAAATGGAGGAGATTCTTAAAAAAATCAAGCCCACCTATGAATGCATGACGCTGGATGCAAAAGGGAGTGCAGGGGGTATTGCAATCTTGTGGAACCCTGCAGAAGTCATTGTAGACCATTGGATAGGAATGAAGAGGATCCTCTC
The DNA here is from genome assembly GCA_031772625.1 of Pinus tabuliformis. Classification (NCBI taxonomy): domain Eukaryota; kingdom Viridiplantae; phylum Streptophyta; class Pinopsida; order Pinales; family Pinaceae; genus Pinus; species Pinus tabuliformis. The sequence goes on along the minus strand of CM062817.1, from coordinate 1,755,233,302 downwards.
AGGGAGATTCAGAATGATAGGACAAAGAGAGTGGTTCTTAGTATCGGCGGTTTATGGGCCTCATATACCGGTGGAAAGAGAGGCCTTCCTAACACAGTTGCAACGGTTGGGAAACCTGCACATAGAAAAACTATGGGTGATAGCAGGAGATTTTAATATGATCACCTCTACCGAGGAAAAGAAGGGCGGACTGCAACGGGAGGATGCAGACATGGAAAGATTCAGGGAAACCCAGGAAGCCCTAAAAATGATTGATATAAACACCATTAATGGAAAATATACCTGGAATAATAGAAGAGGAGGCAGCAGGCAGATAGCCTCTAGACTAGATAGGTTCCTAGCAATGGAACACTTTCTTGGGAAAGACATATTCTATGAAGCAACTATCCTACCATGCCAAGGATCAGACCACTCGCCGATAAAACTTGAAATTGCCATGAATAATCAAAACCAGCACAAACCGTTCAGGTTTGAAGCCTTTTGGCTGTGAGACCAAACCTTCATAGAAAAAATGGAAAATTGGTGGCAGAATAGCGAAAAGGAAATAAAAGGAAAAAACAAGATGCACACACTCCAATTAAGATTAAAGGAGTTAAAAGGAAAAATCGAGAACTGGAACAGAGAAGAATTTGGCAACATTCAACACGACCAAGAAAAGCTCCAAACATAAATGAAAAGGATAAAACGGAAAATAATAGAATAAGGAAGAACAGAGGAGCTAACGCAGGAAGAAGGAGGGGTGCTAACCAAATTAGAGGAAAGAAGAAAACAAGAGGAAATTCTATGGAGGCAAAAGTCAAGAGTACAATGGTTGAAATAGGGGGAAAGGAATACAAAATTCTTCCACAGAGCCATGCAAGAACATAAATTTCTCCCTAAAAAATACCCAAGGCAACAGGGTAACTTAGAAAGAGGAAATGGAAAATTTACAGATACAACACTTCAAAGGCATATTGACGGAGATGCAAAGCAATAGAGAAGAGGAGATAGCAAAAATAAGTCAATACATTCCTAAAAGGGTAAACAAGGAGCAAAACATGGCCCTCCTAAGGGTAATCATTGAGAAAGAGGTAGAGGATACAGTGAAGACAATGGCCAAGAACAAAGCCCCAGGCCTGGATGGATTTACAACAAAGTTCTTCCAAGCAACATGGAGCTTTATGAAACAAGACATTGTAAACACAGTGGAAGAATCAAGATGTAATAAAAGAATGCACCCAACATGGAATGCAACTTTTCTAGCATTAATACCAAAGGTCGAAAAGGTTGATGAACCTAATGGCTTTAGACCAATAACCCTATGCAATGTAATCTATAAAATTCTAGCCACCATAATGGTTAAAAGATTACAACCAATACTTCCATAATTGATAGTAAAAGAACAAACAGTGTTTGTGAAAGGAAGACAGATAGTGGATGGGTTCATAGTTGCTTAAGAGGCGATACATTCATTAAAGAAGTTGAGAAACAAAGGAATGATGATCAAACTTGACTTAGCAAAAGCCTACGACAAACTCAGCTGGGAATACCTCCAAAGAATCCTAAAAGCATATGGGTTTGATGACAGATGGACAACATGGATAATGTCAATGATATCCACTCCAAGCATGTCCATACTGCTGAATGGAACACCAACAGAAACCTTCAAGCCATCCCGCGGACTCAGACAGGGAGACCCACTGTCACCATTCCTGTTTATAATAGCAGCGGATGGTTTAGGCAGATTAATAAAAGCAAGAGTAAGCAGTGGGGAACTTAAAGGTCTCAGATTATGGGGGGAAGAATTAACCATTACACATCAACAATTTGTAGATGATGTAATGATGTATAGTTAAGCAAATCTTAAGGAAGGAAAGAAACTAGTGGAAATCCTTATAGAATTCACAAACGCATCAGGAAGAGAGGTAGATAAGGATAAAACATAAATATTTTTCTTTAACACCCCAATGGTGGCTCAAGCATTCTTAGCCAGAACAATGGGGTTTAGAATTGGAAAGCTCCCAACTTAATACATGGGAGTACAACTGAGTGACAAGCAGAACATAATAGAGAATTGGAAAGGCTTGATACGGAAAATTCAAAAAAGAATAGACAACTAGACATTTAGAACGTTAAATATACCGAGTCAACTCATCCTCGTGAAGTCAGTATTCCAAGTTATGCCAATTTATCAAATGGCTAGTCAAGCAATTCCTAAAACCATATGTCAGAAAATGGTGGAAGTTTTCAAAAAATTTCTATGGCAAGATACAAGCAAAACAAAAAAGTGGGCCTTGCTCTCATGGACATGGCTCAACAAATCTGTCATAGAAGGGGGCTTAGGCTTGAGAGATCCCTACATATTAAACCAAGTCATGGATGCAAAATTATGGTGGAGGTGGATTCAAGGAGGGGAAGATCTATGGAAATCGTTATGGGAAAAGACATATGAGATGGCAAGGTCACCTGAAGGAAAACTCCGAAACCAATCAGAAAAGAAAGGTTCAACCATCTGGAACCTTGCAAGTCTTAACAGGGACCTGATAAGAGAATACAGTTTTTGGGAAATTAGAGAGGGGGACAAAGCAAACTTTTGGCAGGAGGTGTGGCAGCAGCGAGGAACCCTTAATCAGGAACTTCAGCTCCAAGACATCCAACAGTACACCACCCAAATGGCGGAAGATGCAGTTAGAAATTACTGGGTACCGGAATAGGATAGTTACTGGAGAAAATGGAAAATGAAGAGCGACTGGCCCGAAGCACCAGAAACAAAACAATGGATAAATTACCAAAATGAAATGGAAACAAGGAAAATTGCAATCAAAGAAGGACCAGATATAATAAGATGGGGTAAACGCATAAAAGGCATGTTTACTATCTCAAAAGGATATCATATAAAGGTAGGAAGAACCAGAAACTCAGACAATAAAAAATGGGATAGAATATGGCAGTTAAAAACTTGGCCAAAAATGGTGTTTTTCACCTGGATAGTGTTGCACGGGCGCGCCTTAACCTGGGACCAACTGAGAAGGAAGGGGGCGCATGTACCTTCACAATGCACTCTGTCCAAAAACCAAGAAGAAACCATGGAGCACGTTGCAAATTCCTATAGCATCAGCAACAACCTATGGCAAAATCACCATCAGCTCTTTGAGATCACTGACAGGAACATAGGTAGCATAAGAACAACAATAGAGAAATGGAGCAGCAAGTCGTACCACAACACAATACTGAACCGCACTTGGAATCTTTCCATCATTTTCCTCCTATGGAACCTATGGAAGGCAAGAAACTGGGTGATATTCAGAGAAGATGAAAAAGCCAAAGAGGAAATATGGAGCCAAACCATGAAAAACATAAGAGAAACAGTAATCCTCGAAAATTGGAACGAGGAAGACTGGAAGATGGAGGAAACAGAGACCCGCATTATGAACCACCTGCAAATCAAAGTAAAAAACACAAACAAGACAGGGAAGGAACACAAGGCAAGCAATGCAAGAGCCGAAGAAAGCTATAGGAACCCACCACAGGGTTTCACTAAGCTAAACTTTGATGGCGCGGTAAAAGGCAACCCTGGGGAGGTTGGAATAGGAGGGATATTCAGAGATGACGAAGGGGAGATTAGAAGGGCCTATGCAATGAACTGTGGAATCGCCACCAACAATGAGGCAGAATTCCATGCGCTAAACAGGGGATTAGCAATAGCGGTTAGGGAAGGATACCAAAGCCTGCAGATCGAAGGAAACTTGATGCTAGTGATAGAAACAATTAAACAACTCCAGTAGGGTGTACCAGCCGAAAAAATGAGTAAAAGTTGGTGGACGGCATGGGTAATAACCGAAATAAGCCAGCAATTAAGGAAGATCGCATACACCAGACCGTCCCATGTGAAGCAGAAAGGAAATGCTCCGACAGGCCTCCTTGTGAACTGGGAATGCCAGAACATAGAGCAGTAGTTGGATGTGAGCGTGGAAGAGCTTCATGAGAAAGAGGAAATGAGATAATTGATTCAGGCAGCAGAAGAAGACAGGCACCAAAGCGAGCATCTTGAGAATTCGCTCAGAGTTAACAGGAGTGACGAAGGACAAGGGCAGATGCAAGTGGGACAGAACAGGTCAGAAATGGAACAACAAAGGACAGATGCAAGGACGAAGTTGAGCCAGATGATGAAGGGGGGCAGAGGAAGGACGGTCTCGTAGAGATCGGGGGAAAAGATGGAAAGGAATGGAAGAAGAGAGGGCAGGACAGCAAGTCCGAGGATGGGCAGCAAACCAACACCAAGTGGCAGAGCGGAGTTAGCAAACAGATGGCAAGAGCAGTTGAGAGAGGAAAGTAATAAATGAAGGACGGTGAACAGGATAGGTGGATAGCATCCCACGATAAGGGGGAAGGGAGGCACACTAAGGAAGGAGGGAAGGGAGGACAGCTGGCGATAAAATTACGGAAGGAAAAGGACAAATGGATAAAGCCTAAGGAAAAGGCTAAACATGCACTTTGCATGCAGATGAGCAAGGAGAAAGGTGGTGACATTGAAAGAACAGAGAGCAAGCAAGAGCTGAAGGAGACAGAGAAGCGAAGGAAGGTAAAAGGGTATGTGAAACTTCCACCCCCATCTTATGAAGAAATAACCAGTTTGAAATATAGAGTAGGTATGAAAAATGTTATGCAGCTCTGGGTTGATAATAGAAATTACGGTAGAAATTGTAGAGATAAGAAAGAATTTCACAGTGAAGAATCCCTGGGGGCCAAGGCCAGAAAGAAGGATAAAAGTAAGTGTAAGGCGAGGGAGAGAAAGGGCTTGCAGGGCCCAAATTTGCAGGACCTCCAAAATAGAATTGACATCCTGGCAAATGACAGTCTAAGAAGGTTGCATGTTATGTTGAACAGTGACAGAGGGGATGGGAAAACCCAAAATATAGGGAGGAATGAGTGGCACCTCATGATGAGGAGCGAAACTGTAATCATCCATGATATGGCTATCAGTACTGAGAAAGCTAAAACTGGGAAAGGGGCATGCAACCCAATTAGCATGAGGCGTGACTTCATGAGAAAGACTGTACACTCGACTTAGGAAAAGGATTTTAGCATGCATATCACAAGTCGGGGTAAACAAGGGTACCCGAAAACCAAAAGAACTAGAGAGGCCATAGTATTTCCTAAACGGGAAGGAAACCAGAGGGCAAAACCTCAGATGGAAGGAAATTGTAGGAGCAAAACCAAGAAGAGGGGGAGGAGAAATACCCTGGATAAGAATGCAAACATAATTGATAACACTGACATTTGTGCTCATTCTATGATAGGTCTAGCCCCAGGAAAGGGAGAAACTACAAACCAGAACAAACAACTATAGGCAAAGAGAGCTAAGGAGCAGACGAAAAGAATAATGGCTCCCAGGCATAGCAAGAAGACAATTAAAAAAGAAGAAGGTACTAGCAGCGCAAGGAAGAAAAGGGGCAGGTAGCCGGATGGAGAGAAAATGAAGAAAATCATAGACTCCTACATGGAGAGCAACTCGAAGGAGGTTAGAGAGCAAATCTGGAGCTAGGAGAGAGATTTGAGAAATAACCTCAGGGGCAGAGACTTACCCATGGATGAATGGGAAGGAATGCTACAGGATCTGGGAACTTCAAACGAGAGGCAATCGCTCTTCAAAAAGACCCTGCAACAATACTGGATCATGAAACACGTCGTAGCTCGAGCCATGACTCTTCATCAGGAACACATGCAAGGGGAAGTTCTGGCTAAGTAGGAAAGGAGTAAGGAGCCAGACCTTGTTCGGGCAGAAATTCTGAAAGACCTTGCGACAACACAGATCCAAACCTACAAGAATAATATTGGATTGGGCCAGATTGAGCAGAATCTATCAGAGATAAAGTGGAAACTAACACAGGGATGCAAGCTTCCAGGCCCTGGGGTGAAGGTGCCAAGTTCCAGTGTGAAGGCTTCAGTACAGATAGCATCCTGTGATGAGGATTAGTCTATTTTGTCTTTTTTCTTTGAATGTTTTTAAAATGCAGAAAATAAGCAATCTTGTTATGTTCTGTAAAGACAATAGGGATAAGCTCTCGAGAAGTAGGTGGTTTTTGATGAACTTATTCAAATTTTGGAGTGGGTATAATGCTGACCGGTGGTCACCTGGTTTCCTTCAGGCAGGTGACTAGCCGGGGGACATGTTTGTAAAATTTTCTCAAAAAGTAAATACAGAGAGCTCTATAATGTTTACAAATATATATATATATATATATATATATATATATATATATATATATATATATAGATATTAAATGTAGGTATGAATTACAAAATAGTATATAAAGAAAAATTATATTTTTGTTTTCTATATATTATTTATGTGTATCTCCACTCCATGCAATGCGTAATAGAGCCCACATTTATAAATATGTTGACATAATTACAATACATCTAACATATAACACCTACACATTTGTAGAGTGCTTATTGGAGCAATCTGTATACTTATTACTACTATTATTATTTATGTGGTTCATGGGCACCAGAGACCAATGACTGCTATGTCTATTGAAACTATCTAGGGAGATCCACTTGAGGGAATCACTTCCTGTCGACTCATTAGTAGAGCCTAACCCTAAGAACATCAAAGAAAATTGACCCTATGACTTCACATTATCAAGGTGCTTTAATGATGGGAACTTGACCAATTGAGCTAACCCTTATATTATTATTATTATTATTATTATTATTTAGCCTATTTTTAGAATTTATTCAAATCTTACCTACTCATATCTTTTATTTATTAAAAATGCATATTAATAGTGGATCTATCAAGTGCCAAGAGGAATCAAATCTCTAGAGTTGTAAACATTTCATCAAGTTTTGGACCAATAATAATATGTAAAGAAATAACGAATTAAAGAAACAATAGTATGTTAATTATACATTATGGACAAACCAATTTCTTCTGATCAATCTATGGCTTACATTTTACGCTTTGTATTTTACATTTACATTTATATATGTGTTTATTTAAATATTAATTAGATATATGAAGCCAACATTATATATATATATATATATATAGATATATAGATATCCGAACATTTAAAAAAAATTACATACTTACAACTTGAGATATTTGATCCCTCTCAATGCTTAATAGATTCAAGGTTAATAAGAATCTATAGTGATTCTTTATAAATATATTATTTGTTAGATGTTTCCCTGCACAAGGGTTAGTAGAAACACCTTTTCTATGGGTAGTTAGTAGTCTAACACCAAATAGATGAGAATTGACTTATAAACCTTAGGAGTAGAAAATGTTAGTGTACTTTTTTGTAAGATCTGCATAATAAACCATAACAAAAACTAGGAATGTGATCATTTTTCCCATGATTACATGGGAAGAAACTCCATTTTAGAAGTGGATCTAAAAGGAATTATGTCTTGGGAGGGTTCATGTGTATTACCTGTTATAGCTTGCGTAGTTCCCTCTCTCCAAAGGACACGTGATCCAAAAATAAAATAAAAATAGAGAACCTCTAGTGGAGAATGCACAAGTTTTAGGATCATAAGTAGGATGATGAAAATGCACCATGTGAAATGGAGATCAAAACCTATCTATTTAAAAAAATTATAAGAGAGAGTGAACCAGAAAAGTTGAATCAAGGATTGCACACAAACCCTCCAAATGAGGAGGTCTTCTTTTGAGCCACTTTTAGAGAAAATATTTTCACCACGTGAGCATTAAAAAAAAAAAAATTAGGTAAATGGAAATTTCATTTGTTTTATAGTGATATATATCTATTTATATTTTATTTTCTTGGTTTTTATTTTGTTTTACTATATGAATCGAATGAACAATTGGACTAACATTTTGCTACTCCTCTAGTTTATAATTAAATCCTCATTTTTTTTTGTTACACTACTACAAAAAAAAATTGCTAACCCTTGTGCAAAAATATATGTAATAAAGTTTCAAATGATGACTTTGAGTGGAAATGTGGAATTCTATGTTTTAAGAGTGATGCACATATACACATGTTTCCATCTCAAGTCTTCATATGTTTCTAATTTCAACTCCTAAAAAGCTACACAAAAATCATGTTGATTACTTTTCTTTTCCCATTTGTCTATGGATGGAATGTTGTATAATTGTTCAGCATTTTGTCCATCTTCTCCCACAACATAGTACAAAATGAACTAATAAATCTTGTGTCCTCGTTTAAAACAATGATCCTTGGGATTCTAAAGAGAATTTAGACCTATCTAAATAACATTTTTTATCCTTCTTTTACATTGATAATCTTTTAACAGGGCGTGAGAATGCACACCTTGCTGAACCCATCAACTACAATAAATGAGTTGTCATGTCCCTTCTCACTTTTTGGTAAACCTCCCATAATATCCATGGAAATTATCTCCCAAGAATGAGTAGGTACATGTAAGGGATGGTATAAACCTTTTCTCCTATTACTAGGTTTGTTAGTATAATAAAGCATACATCCTATTATGAACATATCTACACTGTCTTACATCCTATTCTAGTATGAATACCTCTATAAGTTGGACACTAATTTCCCTTCACTAAAATTCCTTTCAACCTTGGAGGTGTGAGACTCATGGATTAGCTATAGTCACTCACCATTAGGAACACATACCTTATCTATCCTATAGAATAATCCATTTTAGAGATGGTATTCACCTATGTTGTTATGATTGTGCACATTATCTTTGTTCTGCAACTACTAAAATGCCTCTTTGAAGTAGTCATCCTTTGTGTATGCCTCTCTAAATACATCATGGGCGAAAGGCCCCATGTTAATAAAAAATTCAATGTAGTGATCATTGACGTCGGTGGCATTCAAAGCATGTTGACCAACTTGTTTTTGTTACCCTTTTTATACTTTATTACTAAATGAGATTATTGAAAAACTACATCCACTTGTAATTCCTCGTATGTTGTAAATTACTATGGGCCTACATGTATTGTAGTTATTAGTGAATTTTTGGATTACTATCACCTTTCCCATTAGATAGTACTTCCACTTTTTCACATCTTTCACTAGTCCATACAGGTTATGACCATAGCTAAGGTAGTTGAGAACTATCCAATTAAAAGCTTCAAAATAGTAGCATACAAATATTTCTCCCTACACCAAAATTTCTCCCATTACATACCCACTTGCTTCAATATCCACTTTGAAGGGATGTTATAAGTTTATTAATGCAAGAATTGGTTCTTAAATAATTTTATTCTTTAAATCCTAAAATGACGTATGTTGACCCTTCCCCCACTAGAAACTCAATCCACTAGCTATAATAGTGTGAAGTCTTTCTACTATCTCTGTAAGTGAAGCTATGAATTTACTCAAGTGTTGTGTTTCCACAAGAACTCCTAATCTCATAAGTATTAGCAGGAAAAATCACTTTGTGATGTCCTCCATCCTATTATAATGTGCCTTCATCTCTCCTCCACCTATGACATGGCCTAAATACACTAAATACTATTGCGAAAACTCATGATTCTTAAGATTTTCTAGCAGTTGTATTTTAATGCCTCTAGCACATGCATGGAATGTGAGATGTGCTCCTCCAATGTAAAATTCTAGACCAATATATCATCCAAATATGCAGTAATAATTAAATCTATAAAAGGGAACAATATATCATTCATTAATCTCATGAACATAATTGGCACACAACATAGGCCAAAGTGACATAACTAACCACTCATATAAACCTTGTTTGGTTTTGAAGATGGTATTATAGGTCTATTCTACTCTAACTTGAACTTGGTGATACCCTAACATTAGGTCCAGATTTTGAAGTATTTTCTCACTACAATTTTTCTAATAAATCGTTTATCATGGGCGGGGGGTATATGTTGTTGAGCTTAAATTTTTTGAGCACATTATAATCAATAAACATATTCCATGTCCCATCCTTCTTTGGCATAATTATAATGGGAGACCCCCATTGTGATGTTATGTGGTCAAATGAAACCACATTCTAGTAGTTGTTATAACTATTTCTTCAACTCAAAACTAAGATTTTTTTTCTTCAAAGGTAGCATTTAATGCCAATATATCATTCAAATGACAATAAAAATTGAAACTACAAAAGGGGACAATATATCATTCATTAATTTCATGAATGTGGATAGTGCATTACATAGTCAAAACAACATAACTAACCACTCATATAAAACATTTCTTGTTCGAAGTTATTATTCTAAGTATCTTCTACTCTAACTTGAACCTAGTGATATTGTAGCCTTTAAATCCAACTTGGTCAAGTATTTTCTTTGTTTCAATTATTTCAACAAGTCATCTTTCCTAGGAAGGTGGTATGTGTTATTGAGTGTAATTTTATTCAACACCCCGTAACCAATACACATATGCCATTTCCCAATCTAATTTAGTGCATTATGATGGGTGACCAACATGGTGCTATATTTGGTTGAATGAGATCATATTCTACTAATAATTGAAATTAATTCGTCATCTCATTTCCTTCTATCATAGTTTGTGTCTACAACTCAATGCTTGATAATAGAGAGTTAGGAAATAATTGGATCTCATGCTCCAATTCTCTTTTGAGTGGTAACCCTTTAGACTAATAGAAAACTTCCTTGTATTCCTATAGAAGCTCTTTCAATTTTTGTATTTGTTCCTTAGTGTACTCTTCCAATGATAAATTTCCTCTTACTAATTCTTCTACATAGTAATTTTCTCTTAGAATAACCTAACATATTTCTTGCTAGAATTAATCAATTCCTAGGCTTGGTTGGCAATTACAAGTGAAATTTTAAAGTTTCCCTTATGTGCATTGATGGTGAAGTATTTTCCATCCTTAATGAGATAGAACTAGTTGAATCTCCACATGAATATTGCATCTCACATGTACATATAGGCACTTCCAAACACCAATCCACATACATCAAGTGGGTCTACATCCATTACTACTTCATCAATAAAATTAGCACTAATAGCAAATTATATGTTGCACTATTTGGTTACTATTATTTATGCATCCATAGTTACCCATCCTAATGGATATGGACTTGGATTGTCATGAATATCCAATCCTGATATCTTGACCATGTCTATTGCAATGACATTTTCTTATGATCCTAAGTTGAAAGTAGTATTATTTTTCATCTTCTTGAACTATATATTTATATGGAAGAGTTTGATCATCTTCTTCTCTTCTTGTTGTTGAAGCCTACTCAAGTTCAACCCCCTCTACACAAATGTGTAGGTAATATTCCAATCCACATCTAAAAGTTCTTCCACTTTATTACTTAGATATATGGCCATGAGAGTTTTCTCCTTCTTGTCCTTCTTCCAATTCTTTGATATTAGTTCTAGATGTCTTTTCCAACACATATATTATGTATCCCCATAAATTTTAGTTTGGTTCTAATGGTTGCTAGAATTTTTCCATTAGTGTGTTATGGTTATTTTATTTTTTTCCTTCCCCCATTTCCAATTCTTATTCCCTTCCTTTTAGGTTGCTTAGTTTCCTTTTCCTTCAACGCACTTGATTTCCCTTTCATATAGCTTATGTTTTAAGTTATTTCCCCTATCCACAAGCCTTGTCCACCATTTCATATTTAAACATCACTTGCTTCCAAATATATCTTTATAAAGCCCACAAATACTTGAGAAGTATGTCTAGGTTATTGGGAGAGATACTAACATGAATGTGCTATTTCTAAATTCTATGGTGTACTCCTATACACTTTGCACCTATCTATGCCTAAAGTAATGGCACCAAATCTGTTTCTCCTCTACACAACCTATAGGGTAGAACTAGAACACTATGATTGTTTTGAAATCCTCCCACTTAGTCCCTAGAGGATACTCCTCTTGGCCTAGGGCTTACATGTGGTTTTCCCACTAATTTAGTGCATGTACCTCTAGTTTCAAAAGGGAATTTTTTTATGTTCCTCCTCTCTGTGATGGACACTAAAATAAACCTCTAATTGTTGTAACTAGTGATTTAATTTCAAAGAATCATTCTTACGTTGATACAACTTGATGTCTACCTTTACATCCATATTGAATAGGGATTATGAATGGTTCATGAAACTTAAATTGGTTTTTTTTAGGTTCTTCCTTATCTCCCATTTCCAGTTTTTATTGATCCCTTGATTTTCCCTTTGATATGACCTCCAAGTTGTAACTTTTATCTTCTTTGATTAAAAATTGATTTTCTAGAGTTGCCATGATAATGTTCATAATGTGACTGAAATATGAAACCTACATGTTAGATATTAAGCATTATGAATATCTCCTCCACATACCATCCTTATGAATATATCCTCTGCTAGATGTTAATAATTATTAATGGATTTTTCAACCATGGATAGGGTTTTATTACATTTAGCTTAACTAGTCTAGATCCCCTACAACTCCACACAATATACCCAAATAAAATTGGTATGGTACTATTATGATCCATAAACTGTTATGGATATTATTTTGGGTAGTCCATCACAACAAATCCCATAAAAATATATTTAAATCCAAAATCTTTACTATGAGGGTTAACTTTTTCTTGGAATTTTGGATTATTAAACTAATGTGTGCTTCATATGCATGCAAAATATAAAAATATATAAAATATAGAACATATAAAAATAATTGCGTATAAACCATAATAACATAACTTATGACTTGGCAAACCCTTTCTGGGAAAAACCCAACTGGAAGGTGAAGCTACTCTTCTCAGCCTTTCTCTAAATGAAAAATGGTGAGAATACAAAGGAGTGACACAAGTGGCCCGTGGATGATATAGAAGAAAAACCCTCTTTGTTCTACCTTCTCTCTATCCACTATCAACTACTTTTCTTGACTATAGAAAAAATTTCACTAGAATAGAATAAAACCCCTTCTACTACTAGTGGCCCAATTATAACACAACCCAATAGCCAACTAGGGGTTAAATTTGACCCATTCAAGCTCCAATATTAATTACAACCCTTATTTTATAAAAAAATATTTATAATGATCACACATATAGCACCATTTCCATGAGTAATGGGTTGATGAGGAATTCTCTCAAATAATGGTGGATAAAATAAGAAGGTCAACTCTTAAGTGCTCCAAATATTCCATTCAAACTCTATTTGAGGTATTTATTGCACTGTTGGAATAAGTTATTTATGTTGAAAAATTCCATAGGCTTTCTTGTAAGGAAGAATTTTTGGAACACAAAAAAAATTGTTAAATTCCCTAACTTCCTCCAAAAGGGTTAAAACCCCAATTTTCCAAATTGGAATGAGCATATAAAAATGATTTTATTAGCTAATTCCTTCAATTTTTACTCTCTGAAAGAATCAATGTGGATGGTAAATAATATAATGATACAATATGGATCAATTGGAGGTGATATAGGAAAGGAAAGCAATAAAAAAAAATCAACATATGAAGTTTCAAGAAGAGTTCAAATACTTAGAATTTGATCTTAAAATTAATTGGTATGGTAAGAATATCTTCATTGTTTGATGTGGAAAATAAAAGCAAGAATTATCCTCTAATGTAAGATATGGTTCCTCGGGAAGTATAGGAGGTGTTCGTATGACTCAGTGGGCGAATATAATTGTCCTTTTCATGGAGCTTCGGAAAGGAATCTAATAACAAGGAAAAGGGTCATGCTCTTTTCCAAGGGGTTCTCCAGGTAATCTTACTCCATATGCAAAAACTAATCATAGTTGGAGACTCTAATTCCATAATATAGCACACTCATTTTTTCTCCTTTTATTCTACTTTAGAATTCAACATTCTTCTTAAAAGGGTTAAATTACTTTTCAGTTCCCTACTTCAAACTGAACTATGGCATGTCCTTAGAATAAATAACTCTAAATTTGATATATTGGCAAACAAAGTGTCAATGTATAAGGCTAGAACCCTCTCTCTTAATTATAAGGTGACTTATCATTTAACCCCTTAGCCATGACAAGTGGTAGTATTCACTCATAATGGTTGGGGGGTATTAGTTAAATGTATTCTCTCAAGGACAATACCCAAGCCAAGGTATGTGAGTTTGAATATGTAAAATGAGGTGAACATACATCACTTAGAAATAGAAATTTAGTTCAAGTACATTTCCATAAAAATGAAGTTAGGGAAAGATACAATTGTGATGTTGGTACAAGTTGGATTATGCCCTTTCCCCTAAAATATGGAAATGAAATTGGGTTCCTAGTGGTATGATTTCTAATTTCTCCATGGAAAGATAGTTTTTTAAAGAACCTGAGGATTTGTGCATGGAACTATAGGATGTTATTACCTTGGAATTTTGGGCTACATTGAAAGCTTTTCATAGTGTGATAACTTTGTATAAATGGTACTCCCGGCTTATCCTTTCAGCATAAACAAAAAAATTTGATAAGGGAGGAGGTTCTAGCAACCACAAATCAAAGGAATGTAATATAATGAAGGATTTTACCTCTTTTGGGAGGTAGTATTTGGTTTCATTTTTTTCATTAGTGTCACACGGAATCTGTCAAGGGTGCGGACACGACTGACCTTCCTAGAAGTCTAAGACATTCTAATGACAAACAAGACAAAATGGAGTGATCTTTCTCTAAATACACCTTTTACAACATGAAAACTACAAGTGTTTAGGCTTACCTTATTCCAAAACGCTGTTGTTGAAGTTCGTTCTTGACGATCCGGATGAGCTCCTCCTTCAAGTCAATTCCTGCAACCACAAACAATCAAACAATTACCAAGCACTTGCATTTCATATAATAAAACATATATTCAACATGCAGACCAAGGAACACATGAAATAACTCATTAACACAAGCTATTGAGAAAAATAAACCAGTTTGTATTAATAACGAAACAAAGAAACTCTTACAACCTGGCCTTGGTGTTGTGCAAGTTCCTCCCAGGGTCCATCAAGGGTTTTCCTCTACTTTGACAAAGCTCACCCTCTCCCAAGTAGAATCAAGTGAAGACAATCTCTCCTCACAAAGGCTCTAATGGAAGACCTAAATCCTGCAGCATTTACCCAAAGAAAATGTATAGCTCCAACCTCCTCTCCTTCTGGCTCAATGCCTTCATTTATAGTGCTGTAAAGAGGTTATTCAGGTCCACTATCAATGGGATCATCCCCCTCTATGGGTGGGATAGCTCCCTTATTGATGGGATAAGTTCCCCCTTAATAGAGATACATGAACCAACTGGAGGCGCATCCATTTCATCAAACCGACCTCTAGAATGTTCTAGAAGTAACCACAAGTAACTTTTTCAAGATAAAACTCGCGCATTTTGCCTTTTACAGAGGGACGCACCTGTCCCTTAACATACAGAGCGTCCATGGACGCAGATTTTGTGAACATGGTCAGCGTCCCCGCAGGTAAGGCTAGAGAGAACCTGCGACCCCAGAGATAAACATGATTTTTACAAGACTTTCTCTCTTTTTTGAGTTTGAGATGGATAACAGAGGCATGAGACTTGCCTAAGAGGGTAGCATGACTGTTGATTTGAGCCATACTAACTGTAAGTAGTCAAGGTGACATTTTTTAGTGTAACAGATTGCCCCCTAAAGTGCGAAGCCTGGAATAGAATAGGGTTTTGTAATTCTAGGAAGGGTGAAGCGCTTTATCATTTCAAGGATTGCCTTGTGGATGGCCTGGTTGGAACCTGCAATTTTCAACACAAAATACATGGATAAGATTATATCATCACTGAGGTAGGCATTCCCATACTCAGATTCAAAACTTTAACTAATGGACTAACTATTCTGATACAGGAATGATCTTGCAGTACATTATTTTTATAGACTTTTGTAGACACAGTATGGACGCAGCCATCTGTTTATGATAAGTCTACATAGAAAATGAATACAAAACTCCTCGCAGCCTGGATGGTAGAAACTAGATCCAGGGTCTTCACTTCTACTTCCCGAATTGGTACGATTCTAGCCATGTGATTAAATGATTCGATGTCGAACATGGTAGAAACCACTTGATTACCAGTCAATGATGTAAACTGTTAACAAGCGTGAGAGAAACCACCAGTAATGTCAATGGTCCTCAAAGTACCAAGCACAACCCGTGAAATGTGAATAGATGTTTTGATGTCGAACACTTCACGGAATCCTCTGATCGAAAGTCAATGATGTAAACTGACGTCAAAGGCGAGAAACCTGCCATTGATGCATGCAGACTTCAAGGTACTGTCGATTCCTAAGTCATCTTTCTAGATAATGTGTCGATGTCGATAGAAAGCGACCCGTTGCAGGCAAGCCCGCAACACGAAATCATTGTTCAAGTTGAAGAAATGTTGCTGTAAGGACTGACTCAGGGATGGTCAAATGGATGACAAGTATTTTGCAGATGAAAGTTTTGCTTGCAGACCTCTTGAACACATAACGACACAACAGATGGTTTGGTGACGAATAACTCAAAGTTGATCCCTGAACCCGGTTAAAGATTTTCAAAGTGATTTAGTCAACTGTGAGGTAAAAGATTTCCCAACCCAGGTGAATGAAAAGTGTCGTGTTCAAGAGCGGTAATAAAGTTTCTTCTGAGGCAAAAGGTGACAAATAGGTTCATTCTTCTCTTTTTTCCCCCACCATTTCTGGCAAGTACCTCTTTATTTTTAACAAGCTTGAGGAGGATAACATATGCTTGATTATAAGCTCATCCTTCGGACGAGTCCAACCTAGTTTAAATGCGAACCCTAGGAAGGAGTGGTTCGTTCCTGTTTGTAATTGAACAGGTCCTTTACTGTAAAAGTTTAACGAGCCCAGTATAGGAGAAACTCGGCGTTTTTCAATTTTTAGAGAGTCTGAAAAACTTAAGGAAACTCCACGTTGAACTTTTTCGTATATTTGTGTCCCTCAAGCCCGAAAAAGTATAAAATAATACCTGGGGGAACCGCTTGATCTTGCGACCAAGGAGTACTTTCATAATAGTATCGTTGACCTGAAAAGTAAAAAGCGATCAAAGACACGTCGTTTTATTTCCTTATCGAGTTTGAAACGACAAAAACCCGGCAATCTTTTCCTGATTTTGCGGTCAGAAAAGAGCTAAAAGGGGACCGTCTTTTAATTCCGTTTTAACGAGTGAAAAAGAAACACTCGGCGATCTTTTCATGTTTTAGGAGTCAGAAAAGGGCTTAAAAGATGACTCTGAAATTTTGTTTGTGAAAAATTACAATTTCCCTCGAAATCCCTTCGTCCTGCACAAAAGCGACACATTACTCATACCTGTTTAAAATAGGCAAAAATACATTCGAAAACATCTTTTCATGGTAAAAAATGAACTAATTCATCCAAAAAACCTATAAAAAGACCTTTTACCATGTCATTTTTACCGTTTCACTGTTGAGGTTGAAAAAGGAGCTTTTGACAAGAAACTTCCCGTGGTTGCTGCGGAAAATCTGACCGTCGGAATCGAACGCCGTTTCACCGAGGTATTTTACACATCCCACTCTTCATTTTTATCCGTTTAGTTTTTTGTTTTTGGTCTCTGTTTCATTTTTTGGGGGGGTTTTGGGTTCAAAATGCGCCCCTCGGCGGACGCAGGTGCCCTTCGGGTGACCCGCGTCCCCCGACTTTTTCTCACACGGGAAAAAGGTCGGGGGACGCAGTCCGCCTTCAGGCGAGCTGCGTCCGGACGCCCTGTGCTAAAAAGCCGGGGTGCGTCTTCCGCAAAGGGCGCATTTCAAAACCCTAACTCTCTCAAAAAACCACAAAATTTTCTCAAATTAATTTCTAATTGACTCTTTTGATGTGCAGGGCCCAAAACATGTTAGACTGGAGAGAGAGAGAGCACGTAGAAGACGATGAAGCTGCGATTAACCACCAACCCTCTCTGGATGCCTTAAGAACATGTGGATTGTACAAATATTGGACCATACCGGGCATGAGGGGCCAGGTAAGATTTTTGGAATGGCTGGTTGAGCGATGGAACGTTCAAGATCAATGCTTTTACATTGGAGGGCACCAGCTCGAGATAGAGCCCTCGGATGTATACTTTCTCACTGGCTTGCCAAACAGAGGTGAGCAACTCAACCTTGCGGGGACCAGGCCGGGTGGCCAATCCCTTGATGATCTCCGCGAGGAGTGGTGCAGACCAGGGACTCGCCATAAAAAAGGCGTGGAGATAAAACACATCGCTCTGGCGGAACTTAGAGTTATTGCATTTACGGTCACTAGGATTTGTGGCGCGGCCGCCTTGCACATTGCCTCCGGATCCCAAATGCGGATGGCAGTTGACTGTTACCAAGGCACCATCTTCAACTGGTGCGAAGCTGTGTCGGCTCATATGAAGAGCCAACTAACCAAGGCAAAGAACGGACGACTAAAGACTTTTGGATATGGGCCTCTAGTCGTGAGCTTTGCCTTGGAGAGAGTTCCTATGCTGATCCCTCAGCAACTCACTGTTGATGACTTGGGTCCTCGGGAGCCAAAGCTTGTTCGATGGGTTGCGGTGATGGCCCGGCATCCTGACGAGGGTGCTGCAGTGGTTCGATTCTCAGACAGTTACTTCGACTGGCTAGAGGGCCAGCTTTTTGTGATACAAGACTTTCCATATGCCGGAATGGATTTCAGAGGTGATCCGGACATGGTTCTTCCACAGGGAGAACAATGGGATGACAGAGGTACTTTCATTTTCACAAGTTTTCTAATTATGTATTTTTTTATATTTTTATATATATCGTCTCAAAGTAACAGTAAAATTTTAAAAATGCAGATGTTGGACCACAGCGTCCAGCCAATCTCCGGCCTTACGACAGACGACATCCAGCTGCACCGGCACCGGCCTTACAGGATGCGACAGCAGAAGTACTAGCCGATTTGGAGCATGATCTAGAGCGTCTCACGGCAGATATACCTGAGACTACTATGGATGATATTCCAATGAGGCTTCAGCGCTTCGTGGTCGCGGTCCCTGGACCGTTTAGGAGATTTCTGCGCAAGATAGCCCGCGCAGTGGTGTCGTACAGAGAGCACCACCAGTGATTGACTAGTCACTTTTGTAGTCACATGTGACATTTTTGACTTTTTGCACTATCATTTTGCCGATCATAAGGTGTGTTAAACCTATGATCGAAGACGATGTATATATTTTTGGACACACTTCTATCTATATCTATATATCACTATTACCGGCTTATCTTGTTTAACATGTATGATGAAATGTCTTTAAATTTACTTGCATGATTATTATAAATGTCTGTCCAACACTCGAGAAGCAATTGCATCTGCTAATGTATTCAAAGACCTTGGAATATGTTGATATTCAATGTAATCAAATTCACGTTCCAAGAGACGCACTCTCAAAAACAACCTTAATAACACAGGATTTCTAATGGCATAAACTCTATTAAGCTGTAATACAACAAGTTCAGAATCTAACCTCACTATCAAACGTCGAATTCCAAATGAAATAGATTCGGATAATAATTCAACCACTGCACTGTATTCTGCAATGTTATTCGTTGTTTGACCGAGGCTTACCCCATGCATAGAAACTAACTCGTCAGAGGGCGAATAGATAACCCAAGCTGCGGAAGAGATATTCCGTGTACTACGACAAGCACCATCAGCAAATCCAATGTATGTTTGGAGAGGCGTCGACATCTACAATATCAAGAGTAAAACCAAGATGAGCCAAAATAATGACGAAAAACCACACTTGCTAAGCTAAGCACACTGACTAAACTAACACACTTGCTAGCTAGAAAGGAAATCTAACCTATCTAAAAATTTCTCCATCCATCATTTTAAGCATAATACCTCTTTAGGTAAAGTCCATTTCTGGGTTTGCCCAAAGAGTCCCCATCAAAATCAACTAACTCATAAGCCCCTTTTGCTAGCTTTCGCTTTACAATGTAGGGCCCATGCCACATGGGAACGAATTTTCCGGCACCTAGCTTATCGTTAGCTTGATCATATAATAGTACTAGGTCTCCTTCCGAAAAACTTCGAGGGGTTACATTTTTATCGTACTGAGCTTTCATTCGTTTCGCGTGAGTCTCGATAGCTAAAGTAGCGTCACGTCGAGTCTCATCTAATTTAGCTAAGTATAACAACCGTTTCTCCTCTTCGGAAGTAGCTGGAAGTAATTCGACAGCCATTTGAAGTGATGGGATTTCGCACTCAATAGGTAACACAGCTTCTAAGCCATAAACTAGCTGAAAAGGGGTGAAACCTGTTGAATTTTTCACTGAAGTTCGATATGCCCATAGCGCCGAAAATAACATGTTATGCCAATTCGTTCGATGGATACCAATGATCCGTCGAATCATGACGACTAGAACTTTGTTGATTGACTCAACCAAACCGTTGGCTTGCGGATAATAAGGTGTAGAGCTATCGTGGCGCAAACCAAGCTGGCTTGTAAGTTCAGTCATCATGACATTTCGAAAATGGCTTCCATGGTCCGTAATGATTGCTT
This sequence comes from Pinus tabuliformis, assembly GCA_031772625.1. NCBI lineage: Eukaryota > Viridiplantae > Streptophyta > Pinopsida > Pinales > Pinaceae > Pinus > Pinus tabuliformis. The sequence continues at coordinate 1,755,212,919 of CM062817.1, read as the reverse complement.
GTGGGACACCAAACCTAGTTATGATATGATTGAATACGAAAAGTGCAGCTGTCTTGCCGCTTGCGTCGAATGTAGGCATCGCCTCGGCCCACTTAGTAAAATAATCAACCGCAAGGATGATATACGCATGCCCCCCGGCCGAGTGAGGGTTACAAGTAATAAAGTCAATGCCCCATTTGGCGAATGGACCAGCGGCAATTATAGGGTGGAGAGGAGCAGGTGGAGCGCGCATCTTGCGATCAAACACTTGACAGTTGTGGCATTTTCTGACGGCAAGGATACAATCTTTAAACATAGACGGCCAGAAATAGCCAGCGCGCAACACCTTCTGAGCTGTGGCATACCCAGACATATGACCGCCACATGCTCCAGAGTGACAATCATTCAAAACTCTCTCAGCCTCATCGTGAGTTAAACAACGTCGAAAAACTAAGTCTGCCCCCAGGCGATAAAGTGTATCTCCAATAATTCTGTATTGCTGGGATTGAAACCGAATTTTTCGACGGTTTTCCTTGGAAGCTTCAGGCCGAAAGGTTTGGGTTTGGAGATAGATGATTATATCCCCATACCACGGATCTACAGTGCTAATAAGAAACAAAGATTCGTCCGCAATGGACTCCTCTGCCACAGTCTCTGTGTCAGCACTCGGGAAATCACACATCAATTCCGCGAAGACTAAAGATTTCTTAGACTTGGACTTCTCAAACTCCAAGTCGAACTCTTGCAGGATGACGATCCATTTAGAGTACTTGCCCCCTAGCAGTTGTTTTGTCAAGATATAAATCATAGGGTTGCAATCCGAAATAACAGTAGTTTTGCGGAGAAGAATGTAGTGACGAAAACGCTGGACAGCTTGAACGGCTGCCAGGGCCAATTTCTCCACATGTGAATATTTTAACTCAGTTGGATTTAAGGTTCTGCTAAGGTAATATATCACATGCTCTGCCTTGAATTCATCTTCTTGAACTAACACCATTCCAATGGTGGAATGCGAAGCTGCGAGGTATAAGAAGTAGTCCTGGTTGTAGTTGGGAGGATGCAATAACGGTGCATGGGTCAACGCGTGTTTCAGTGCATCAAAAGATTGTTGAGCAATCTCGTCCCAAAAGAATTGTACGTTCTGTTTCAACAACCGTGTAAAACCTTTAGTGACCTCGGCGTAGTTAGGGATGAATCGGCGTAAAAAGTTCGCTTTCCCTTGCAAACTTTGGAGTTGGCGCAAACTCGAAGGAGGAGGCAATTGGATGATAGCCTCGACTTTCGAGGGATCGACGCGAATGCCGGTTTTGGAAACAACAAATCCCAGCAATCGACCTGTTTCTATACAGAAAACACACTTGTGGGGATTCAACCGAATTCGATAATGCCTACACCTCATAAAGATTGCTCGTAAATGGACAAGGTGATCAGCTCGGTGTAAAGAATGAGCAGGCAAATCATCGAGATAGGGTTGCACAATGTGCTTGATGTCATGAAATGCATAAGACATGGCCCGTTGAAAAGTAGCACCGGCATTCTTAAGGCCAAAAGGTAATTTGCAATAAGCAAATGTCCCCCATGGACAAATGAATGCCGTTTTTGGTTGATCGGCAGGTAGAATATTGATTTGATTATAACCTGAGAAACCATCCATGAAGGAAAACATCTCACTTCCGGCACAATCATCAATAATTTGATCGATATAAGGCGTAGGATAGTTGTCTTTTGGACAAGCTCGATTGATATCCCTATAATCGATACAGATTCTTATTGTTCCTTGTTTTTTATTGACGGGAACAATATTCGATACCCAATCCGTTAACGGGATCGGATAAATGAAACCTGCTTTCAACAGCTTTTCGACTTCGGCTTTGATTGCAGCTGCTTTTCGAGGGTGAATCTGACGCAACCGTTGCCGAATGGGTTTAGCATCCGGGTAGGTTTTGATTTCATGAACAACAATGGCAGGATCAATTCCCGGCATTTCTTCGTAGGACCAGGCAAACACGTCGCGGAATTCTTGGAATAGGGCCTTGTAAGTTTCAATTTCTTCGTCAGTACATGCGGCACCTATATGAATGTTCTCCTTGATTCCGGGCTTCACTGAAATATCAATGGGAATAGTACGAGAAATATTCCCTAAATTCAGCTCTGAATCAGAATGTTTCGTTGGATCCTGAGCGTCTTTGACATATTCAGCGGTAAAGATAGATGAAAAATCATTTTCAAATGCATCATCCTTAGGTAAAAACGAAGATCTGTGATGGAGATCTTCCCATGGTAGATCATCTACACTTAGGATTTCGCGAAGTTGTTCGTCAGATGACACTTCTTCGGGAAACGTTATCCGTTCTAAGGGTGAGGTGAAAAGTGACTCTTCACTGACCACATTCATTTGGTCGGTTGAATGAAAGTCGGTAAAAGACATAAGAGCTTCATAAGCAATCTCATACGGACTCAACGGCATAACATCACCGAGTGAGTCTAGCTCAGAGTCAGAGGGAACATACCAAGGATCATCATAAATAATGTTTTCTGACGTGATCATATGAATTGTTGCGAACGAAGGGTCTGCATTGAGTGGAGGGAGAGGAAAAGTTCCCAGTAAACCGGAATCCTTAACTAAACCTACACCAATGTCCCTATAAGGGATTGTCGTTTTACCAACATGCTGGATAGTTTCTAAAGAGGTTGGGTCGGATGAAAAGTATGTCAGCTGATCAATAGTCACGATCTTACCGTTATGTGGAAACTTAATGACTCTGAAGACCGATGAAACGACCGCTGTCATAGCATATGACCAACTTCGACCCAAAAGAAGGTTGTAGTCTAGAGGGGCATCAACCACTTCCACATCCAGACTAACGGTTTTACCTTCGACCCCTATAGGCAATTCTTGTAGAATACCAAACGGACGGAACCCACGGCCATCAAAGGCCTTAAGGATGGTGGGGGATTGGTTCAACGAAGGAGAACCAAGCGATCTCCAACATTGAATCGACATAATACACGTAGAAGCTCCCTCATCAATCACAGTCCGATGAATAGGCCTGTTTTTGACTATCACTGGAATTTGGAAAGCCATTTGATGGGGGAGACGCGGTGTACTACTTTCTAGATCAAAGATCATTAGGTTCGGGTCCTGAACATCGACAGCTCCAATAGCCGACAAAAGCAATTTTCGTTGCGCTGGACATGATTGCAGCACTTCGAGTGCCGACATTGCTGAAGGTGAAACAGCTAAGTCTTCAACAATGTTGTAATTCTGGGCTGCTCTCGCATGTGGATTGAAAGCAGACCTTCGAAGTACACCCTTGGCGGGCGGCTTAATCACTAAGTCTGGGTTAGGTTTTTCGATCTGTAGTGGATCGGAACCAGGAGCTGAGGTTGATGGGTTAGAGTGAGAAGATTCTGCTTCTTTACCATCAACAGGAGCCTTACTACCATAATCTTGCGATCGAGTCGCAATCCTGACATGAGACATCATCAAAATGGGTTCTTCACTGGCATTCGAAGAAGAACCTATCATCTTATTTTCCTGCTCGGGGAATGGATTCTTTAACACAGCAGGAGTCGGAGAACCTTTAACTATTTTCACTACCTCGGCCCGATGAGGGCAGTCTCTCGTAAAATGATCTTCTTCACAAATGAGACAAGGATAACGAGGTTTGCGCTTTTCGTCATTGGTTTCCGACTTTTCCGTTTTCTCCTTTGGAGCCTTGTCTGCTTTAGCCTTCTTCTTTCCTTTCTTCTTTCCACCGTTTTTGGATTTGGCCGTAGATGACTCTACAGCGTGAATGTCGGCGGTAAGTTCAGGAGGAGAAGACTCTCCTGTCGGAGAATCAGGCAAAGTGATAATTGGAGTATTGGAGGTCTTGGAAGACTTCTTCTTACTCTTCGTAGTCACGATACCGATCATACCATCAGCGGCATGAGATCCCGAAGGAGCAGCAGCGATTTGGTTTGACTTTGGAAGATCCGGAATTTTCTCGTGTAACGTACCCGACTGAGTGTAAACTAAGTCAAGGTATTGTGCCTGAGCAATGACTTGCTCCTCAGTAACTACGCCGGCCTTAGCTACATCTTCAGTAATTCTTGGTAATAATGATTTTACAAACCATTCAGCTAAAATTTGGTCCGGGATAAAAACTTTCACTAATCTCCTTCGACGTCTCCACTCATGGATGTGATCAGAAATGTACGTGGATGTCGATTGTTTTAGCGAAGTTAATAATTCCGTACCATTATCGTATCTGACTGGTAACTGAAAATGAGTTAAGAATGAAGTAGCTAACTGGCTAAAGTTGTAAAAAGAAGCCCGTGGCAACTCAATGTACCACTTGGCTGCGAGACCAATGAGTGTACGCTGGAAAAGACGTAAGCGGATAGAATCATCTGAGATGGAATTTGATGCACACCAGAGGTGGTAAGTCATCACGTGATTAGACGGATCCTCTCCAGACTTACCTTCGAACTTGGGTATATCGCTGGGCAACTTATTTGGCATTGGCGGCCAGAACGGAAGATATTGAATTGGATCGTTCGTTAGGCGCGTCAAGTCGGGTAAATCTAAAGTCGCAATAAATGGTAACTGCCGGTTAGGATCTCTGAAACTCTGAGTCACAATACCAGCCCCAGGAGGAGGATATCCAGGATAACTAGGAACAGGATTCGCATTGGGGATATTATATCCTCCTGGAAAACCAGGATTAACCGGACCGTACTGGGGTTGTTGAGGTGGTTGATAATTGTACCCAGGATACGGTTGATACTGGTAAACCGGTTGTTGGGCAGCTTGCCCAGGTTGATACTGTCCCTGGTACGGAGGTTGAACAAATTGAGGTTGAGTAGTAACAACCGTACTTGTACCAGGTTGACCTGCAGGCATCTGGACTGTGGTTTGAACCGTGGGTCCAGACAACGGTACAGATGTCTGAGGAGCGGTTACAGGGACAGTAGAAACCGGAGCTGCCGATACTCCAGATGTAAGCATGGTAGATGAAGCGGTAGTTGCTGCAGCCGTGTGAGGTGGAGTACTCGGTGCAATTGGCGGCTGAGTAACTACAGAAGTTACAGGGGTCTGAACACTTGACTGGACAGGTTGCGGTTGCTGGGGTGGACCAGGAACTGCAGGTTGTCCTGCTTGAGGTACCGACTGTATACTTGGTTGCGACATCTGTTGACCCTGTGACGGATCCCATGTTAACATTCCAGGGTATTGACTCGTAACAGGTTGAGGATACTGAGATCCATAGCCGTATTGAGGATAGGGTTGATAACTGTAAGGTGTAGTCCCATATGATTGCCCTTGAGGTGGTTGATAACCTTGACCAGGGTATTGACCCGTAGGTTGATAACCTTGAGGTAAATACGAATACTGGGGTTGACCTTGACCTTGAGGTTGGTATCCTTGAGGTTGATACCCTTGGGGTTGATACCCTTGGGGTTGCCATCCTTGAGGTTGCCATCCTTGAGGTTGATACTGATACTGAGGTTGACTTTGGGGTACATATTGAGGCTGGGGTTGATACCCTTGGGGTTGATACCCTTGAGGTTGCCCCCCAGTCACAAATGAAGTACCTTGAGGTTGCCCCCCAGGCATTAACGAAGGTTGCCCCCCAGGCGGTAATTGGCCACCTTGAGGTTGGTTAATGGGAGTTGAACCTGACATCATATAAACTTCACCTATACTCAATGGTACATTACCACTGTTTCCAACTAATAACCCATGATCAACAGGTTGAGGAGATGCTCCCGCAAAGGTACCAGAAAGTGATTGATACCCAGTAGGAACAGAAGGACCGCCATGTAAAAATGATTCAGGACTTTGTGAAAACACAGATGACTGACCAGACATATTTACAGGAGAATGAATTCCTCTAGGTGGAACCGGAGTACGAGGTGTAGAAAAACCTACTGAGTTGTCTAAAAAATTGGTTAATGCAAGGTACCAAGATTCACTTCTAGGAGGACTGTAAAAGATGGATTCACGCTCCCTTAGATCAAGGGTAATTAGATCTTCAGAATCAGAAACGCCTATTTCTTCCTCTGGAACAAGTTCTTCTATAGCAATTAATCCAACAGGAAGATTTTCGGTGATAATTCTTTCTATTCTTGGTGAATCAGGAACACTAGGAGTTGGAGTAACAGGTTCTGAAATTTCAGGTTCTTCGCCTGTTTCACTGGCAGATGAAAAACTACCAGCAAGCTCGGAAACTGTAACAGCTTCGGGATTGTAACCTGTTTCTAATCTTTGGTAATCTGGATGGACTACCAAAGAAGATTCTCCTTCTTCAGGTGAACCTACTCTACTGCCACTAGGAGGAGTTACAAGGACCTTTAACCCTTCTAAATGACCCGGAATGTCTTCAGGAGATTCACCCCGCGATTTACGGAGTTTTCTTAACAAATCTATTCCGGTAACAATCTCAGGAGACTTGCCCCGAAGTCTACGGGACTGTCTCGGTAATTCCGCCACAATTAAAGATTTTAACTACAACACACGAAATCAAAGTAAAAAATTTCAAATCAAACCACCTAAAGTCTTCTAAAGAACCAATCAAATTTGAAGCACACGCCTAAATAATCTAGAGCGTCAAACCACACACAAACAGTAGTCTTCCGGACCAAAAGCGCTAGTTGGTGATTAGGCCCAACCTCGCAGGATTCAGTACAGAAATAGTGGGTGGAACAGTTACCCCGGCAACCTGCTTAATGAATAGACTGGACCAAGTTCCTCCACTTTAACCGTCTCGAAGTGAAGCGAACCCCCCAGAAAATCCAAGTGAGTATAACCGACGTCTGCTCCAGGTACAGTGGGACCTTCCCTCCACCGTCACCTTGGGTAGAATCCTAGATATTATGGCCACTAAGGTTACCAATCACAACAATTACACCTGGGGGAACAGTCTAAACTCCGACAGCACGCAAGGGCAGAGTAGCAAGCTCCAATCCCCTTACCGGCTCCTTGACAACAATCCAAGGTTTACCGATAAGTGACCCCTGGCTCCTCGACAATGGTTAATCCGAGGTTTACCGTTTGTAATACGTACTGCCTGGCGTCGTTCCCAACGAGGGAGGAATGATCCCCTCACTGGTTCGGACACGAGCTCGTGTTTCTCCTTTAAGAGGAGCTTTCCCAGAATGTAACTGAAACAATTGGATTTGTTCTACTCAAGATAGACTATCTGTTTGGTTTTGTAGTCTTGGAGAGTTAAGTACTCACCTACTCCAAGACCCTAGCCTAAGCTATGTTGGTGCTTCAGAGCCCTAGAAAAATAAAGATTACTAGATTGATTTTAATTTAAGCGTTACTTTTAAGGTTGTTTCTTAAGTCAAAAGGTGATGGAAGTGAAACTAGTGGTGTGTTGACTCGACTCGAAACCACTACAAAATGCACCTAAAATGATTTATCCACTACTTTACTTTTTCGATGAATTGCTTAACTAAAAAGTTGAGAGAATGCAATCTTTATAAAAGCAACTTCTTAATTGAAGACAATCAAAGAAACAATTCGTTTTTCTTTTCCAAGCATAAAAACATAACTTCTCTTTACATGCACGAAAAAACTCTTTTCTTCTTTTGAAAACAAAAAGCTACTTGAAACAAGACTTTTTAAGAAGATGTTTTTGTATTTTTCTTTTAATAAAGCAAATAAATCTAATATAACCAAAAAACAATCTTAACAACTCTTAAAATCTATGAAAATGCACTCATAAGCAAACTAAAGGCAAATTTACTCTAAGCAATCTTAACGAGGCCAAAACTAACAATGATTATTTCTAAGGTGTTTTACTTGATCACAATCAAATCAAGGACTAGCTTATTGCAGAACCAAAAACTAGTCAAAACAAAATTCTAATCTTTTTGTCCTTTTTGAAAATGGAAATCAATACTTTAAAAACAAGCAATTCGAAATTTGACCCAAAACAACTCAAATGACAAGTTGCTCAAACAAGGAGACTTTACGGCAGGCTCAACTTCTAAGAAGGTTGACTAACCAGAGATATCTAAGGCTGGACAACTTTCTAAGCTCAAAGTCACTACAAAGCCTTTCCAAAAATCAAACCCTAGGTCTAAACTTCGTTGAAAACCACTAAAACACTCAAAGCTCACAAAACCAGTTCAGGTGAGAATTCTTGACAGGGTACTAAAGGATCTGGGCAGAAAACACTAAGAAAAAACAAAATCTAAAAGTAATTTAAGGCAAAAATGGAATTTTCTTAACTTTTACAGGAAGACGCAGGCCACCCGTTGTCACAGGTGCGGCCCCGCACTGTGCAGTCGACAACAGCGCGTCCAAGGACGCACTGTGCAGCACACAGAGACTGCGTCCTTCTGGAAAAAGGAAGAAAAACTAAAGCCAACTAAATCTACAGCTAAGCCACCCAAATACTAATTCTCACAGTCAAAAACCAGAAAATAAAAATGATTTTCTCAAAGCAAAGTTCATATAAAGGAAAAAACTCTCTCATTAATGGATTCCCCAGTGGAGTCGCCAATTTGTCACACGGAATCTGTCAAGGGTGCGGACACGACTGACCTTCCTAGAAGTCTAAGACATTCTAATGACAAACAAGACAAAATGGAGTGATCTTTCTCTAAATACACCTTTTACAACATGAAAACTACAAGTGTTTAGGCTTACCTTATTCCAAAACGCTGTTGTTGAAGTTCGTTCTTGACGATCCGGATGAGCTCCTCCTTCAAGTCAATTCCTGCAACCACAAACAATCAAACAATTACCAAGCACTTGCATTTCATATAATAAAACATATATTCAACATGCAGACCAAGGAACACATGAAATAACTCATTAACACAAGCTATTGAGAAAAATAAACCAGTTTGTATTAATAACGAAACAAAGAAACTCTTACAACCTGGCCTTGGTGTTGTGCAAGTTCCTCCCAGGGTCCATCAAGGGTTTTCCTCTACTTTGACAAAGCTCACCCTCTCCCAAGTAGAATCAAGTGAAGACAATCTCTCCTCACAAAGGCTCTAATGGAAGACCTAAATCCTGCAGCATTTACCCAAAGAAAATGTATAGCTCCAACCTCCTCTCCTTCTGGCTCAATTCCTTCATTTATAGTGCTGTAAAGAGGTTATTCAGGTCCACTATCAATGGGATCATCCCCCTCTATGGGTGGGATAGCTCCCTTATTGATGGGATAAGTTCCCCCTTAATAGAGATACATGAACCAACTGGAGGCGCATCCATTTCATCAAACCGACCTCTAGAATGTTCTAGAAGTAACCACAAGTAACTTTTTCAAGATAAAACTCGCGCATTTTGCCTTTTATAGAGGGACGCACCTGTCCCTTAACATACAGAGCGTCCATGGACGCAGATTTTGTGAACATGGTCCGCGTCCCCGCAGGTAAGGCTAGAGAGAACCTGCGACCCCAGAGATAAACATGATTTTTACAAGACTTTCTCTCTTTTTTGAGTTTGAGATGGATAACAGAGGCATGAGACTTGCCTAAGAGGGTAGCATGACTGTTGATTTGAGCCATACTAACTGTAAGTAGTCAAGGTGACATTTTTTAGTGTAACAATTAGGTTATTTTCTATAGCCACCTGTTGACGGTGCTAGAACCTACCAACATTTAGGGGATCTTCCCGATATGAGGTCCCAATTAGACCTCACGCCATTTGGTGTATGAGTCTGATATGGTATATGGCTCAGCTGCCATCATCTTAGAGATTTCCCTTGGCTTAAAAAATTAGCATGAGAGAGTAGTGTGTGTGTTCTTTTGAATGAGAAAGAAAGTGTGCCTTGTGAAATTTTCGCAAGGCACAATTAATTGCACAACTATTGTCTACACAACACTAGTTGCACATTTAGATGTCCACTGGCATTTTACTCCATTTATCTACAATGCAATGATGGAATGGCCAATGTTTTAGAAGTTTCAAATGAATATTAGATATTAAAAAAGCAATCCATAAATCATCTAACCTATGTCATCTTTTGGGGTGTGGGCCAATCCACTATTGCTTTGATCTTCTCTAGTGCCACAACCATTCCCTCCTTTAAGAATACATTACCCAAGTAGTGAACCTAGGTTTAGAAATACTCACACTTGATGATATTCACATATAATTTATTTTCTTAGTAGTTATATCATAACCCTTAGGTAGTCCGCATGTTTCTTTTCATTATTTGAATACACTAGGATGTCATCCACGAATACTAGCACCAACTTATCCATTAATGGTATAAACACATTCTTCATAATGCACATAAAAGTTCTTGGAGTGTTTGTGATTCTAAATGAAACTACTGTGAATTTGTAGTGGCCATACCTCATTTTGAATTCAATTTTATGAATGTCTTATTCCTTGATTCTGATATCATGGTAACCCAAGCTTAAATTGATCTTAGAAAATACTATATCCCCTCTCAATTGATCAAACATGTCATCAATCCTAGGTAGTTGGTATTTATTCTTCACTATGGCCTTGTTTAATTCTTTATAGCCGATACACAGGAACAATGTTCAATCCTTTTCTTAAAAAATAGTACAAGGCCTCACCAGAGTGATACAATGGGTTGGATATACCCTTTTTCCATTAATTATTCAGTTGTAATTTTAGTTCAATGAGCTCAAGCGCACTCATACAAAATGGGGTTTTTGTTGTTTTCATTGTCCTCAGAATCAATTTGATTGTGAAGTATTTGTCTCGGTTGGGAGGAAGTCATAGCAATTCTTTTGGAAACATATCATTTCATTGACTCAAATATGGATAATTTGCAAAGGAATCTATACTAGTTCCTTTTTCCTCTATGATTTGAATGGTGTAAAGGGAACAACCCTTCTTGCTATAGTGCTTAACTTGCACATCAAAGATCGTTCTAAGTATTATTGGGATTTTCATCCCCTAAAACGAAATTTTGTTACCCTCCTCGCTAAGACATTCCAACACCTTGTTGTAAAAATGTACTTTCTTCTTGTGGGTTGTCAGACAATCCATACCTCTTAGGACATCATATGATCTGAAAGTAAGTAGATTCAATTTAACTTCTATAGTGATGTTTCCAATTTATATAGGGTAGGAATCAACCAAATTTGTTATTCTTCTCTTTGTTATAGTGGCTAGTTGACCAAGCTATTGTTCCTCATGCATTTTCTTTGGAAATTCAAATTTTCCACAATCTTAGGACTAATATAACGGAAATTGGATATTGGGTCAATTAAAACTAAGACTGGAGAGTTTTTTATCATACCTTCCATTTGAATGCTAATTTATTGCTAGTATTCCTATCTATTATCCAATGTTGTGTATATATTTGGGATGTTCTAGGCCACATCATTCACAGTCTATGCCTCATGTTTGACGTGGAGCTTTGCACCAGACTTTTCTAGCTTAGGGAAATTTCTCTGTATGTGGTATTCTTTACACTACCAATGCTAATACCTTTCTTTCATATTTTCATTCCTTTATTTATGGGGATCATTTCTATTGATACTATTGTTTTGTTGATGCTCCCTTTGGTGAAATTATTAAACCTTCCAACCTTCTTCCTTTTCCTTTCTTCCACCAGTCGGTTTGGACTTTAGCCTTATTCTCAGATTGTCCATAGTAGTGCTTATCCCTCTAGATGACCTCCTCCAGAGTCTTAAGATCATCAAATTATATTCCATCTTGGTATGCTTGTGGTAATCCACTAACATACCTTTGGATCTTGGTCTTCTCTTCCATGATGTAAGGTACATACCCTAGTAGCTCCAAGAATTTTTTGGTATATTCTTCAAGTGTCTTTTGCCCCAATTTATGCTCGTAGAACTCCTTAGATCTAATTCCATAATATTTCTCAGATAGTTACTTTTCTCTGAAGTACTTTTAAAACAACTTCCAGTTCATCCCCTTATCTTTTATTCATTTTATTTTCTTGAGATCCTCCCATCATATATCATCATTTCCCTTCAAACTAAAAATAGCCACCCTAGCCTTCATGTTCTCGATATCATCATGCAACTTAAAGCACTTCTTTATTCCCAAAAGCTAGCGCCTCTACATCCTCTGCTTTCTTTCCCTTTCCATGAAAGGTTGGGGGTTTTTCTTTCTTGAATTCTTTTTGAATGAGAGTCCTTTTTATTTTCCTTTGATGATGATATCAGGTAGCTACACTATTGTGTGATTAGCTAGGACTACTTAATTCTCTTTCTAGAGAGATAAGCAATTTTTTTCCTCCTTCCACATGTATTTTCCTCTTTCTTGAATTGTTTCCTTCTTCTTTATTATCATTCTATTTTAGCATATATATTTATTATGGTCCATCATTAGGTGTGTTATTATCGGGATGAATACCACCAGCTTCCTACAATATTTGTCTTTATAATTTAGATCAACTTTGCAGTAGTATGTCATTTACTTCTTCTTGATCTCTAACAATCTTTTCATTGCCTACCTTGCAACATATTATTTTAGCTCTTAAACTTATAGGAGTGTCTACCAGTCCAAGAGTGTCCTCTTATTTCATTTTTCCAACTGATTCTTCTTCATGTCCCTATTGGGCTCTATTCATACAATGTTGTTTAGCTCTCCTTATCATCATTTCCTTTTTCCTTATGGTACCTAGATACATATAAAACTACTTTTACATACATATGAATGTTATCCATCGATAATGAACACGCATGTGACACATCTACTTCTTCTCCTTCATCTACATTAATATTTAACCATCACATATCATTAAACATATAATCATGTTCAATCAGTAAGTCTATAAACCAATGCATTACAACATTCTTCAGTCAATATAAAATAAAACTAGCATCTCAATCATATTATGGATATCAATCAATCATCTAGCATGTGCATGTGAACCTCTCTAGGTCCAGTGTTTGAACTTTCACTATGATACAACATTGTTACACAACACCTCCAAATCCTTAACATAGCATTGATTAAGAGGAGGTGGCTATTATAATGACCCAATATCCAAGGTTTTTTCATGGAAATGGCATCTAAAAATTTCAATATTTTCAACTTACTCCAAAACTTAGTTTGAAATCACCATTGCATTTGCATTATTGAGACTAGGAAAACACAAATATTTTATTCCTTTGGTGTATCTTTGCAACTTTAAGGGCAATTTCTAGTCCTATGATCTCTGTATCTTTTGTTATTTACCTAGATCTATTCTATAAAGGTAGAGGTGGATGTATTGTATTTTTGTATTGTGTAGTTCTTTTTTCTTTGAGGTTTTTGTCTTCGCACCCCATTTCTAGTTGAAGCACTTGTAGGAGGACATAGTTATCATTGAAAGGTAGAAAGTGATTTCCTTGTATCCATGCAATTACATCTTTAGATACTTGTGCTTGGTGTGGATTTGGAAGTGTTTGAATTCCCTTTGGATATTTTGCTGGTGTAATGGGTATTAACCAAACTTTGTGCTTACCATTTTAACATTTGTTTAGGGATTTCATTTTAGGATCATTGTTATTAATCATTCTATTTTGACATCTTGAATTCGTTAATAATGAAAAACACTCCAAAATAGTTTTATAGACCCCATAGCCAGTACGATTCAAGCAATAGCTCATTATTCATAATTACATCATATATATTCACCATTCTTTACGTTTTGGCATGCAAATTAGTCTTTTAGAGGCATTTTTTGATGCTATAACAACAAATTTACATGATTCACAAGCTCAGAAATCAATATTTGGTGTAATTACAAATTTTAGGTTTGATAATTATAAGTCATTTATAGGCTATAAATGTCTTCAAAGTTTCACTTCTAATTTAGTATTCAACTGAACATATTGAGCATCTTATATGTAAATATTTCCCACCTACCCACTTTTGATAACTTCCATAACCATTAGGTAGGGACCTGCAAGTTCAATGTTATTTTGCTTGTTTAGTAAAATATTTTCCAACACTTTACAAAGTTTTATAATTAATTAAAAATTATAGAATTTGTAATTTATAAAGTTTCAAGGTTTAAATTTGTAAAGTCTAATTATTTAAAGGATGCTAGCTCAATGGAAGAGCACTTGCTTTGCAAGCAGAAGGTTGGTGGTTCGATTCCATCATACCCTGATATTCATAGGGAATGGTGACAAATAGTTTCTGGTGACATAGGTTCTTTTGACCATCACCAATGACTTTATCATGACATTTTTCGACCATCACCAAAATATGAAATGGTGATGGTCAATGAATGCCACCATATATATGCATCAATAATGAAAACCATGAAGGTTTATCATGATAAATAACTATTGTTCATTTGAAATGGTGACAGTCACTATCTGTCATAATCATTATTCGTGATGGACCTTGAATGTCACCAAAACACCTATACTTTTGTCTATTCATCCTTTGGTGACGTTCAATATTTGGTGATATAGGCTCTTTTGACCATTACCAATGAGCCTCCATTGAAATTTTTCGACCCTCACCAAAATATGAAATGGTGATGCTCAACAAACATTGCCATATACATGCATCAATAGTGAGAGGCATGAAAGGTCCATCACAATAAATGTTTGTGGTTCATATGAAATGGTGATGGTCACTGTCCATCATTATAATCATTATTCATGACAGACCTTGAATGTCACCACAACACAAACTTTTGGTGACGCCACCTTCAATGAAGTTCAATTTTTTGGTGACATAGGCTAAGGCTAGTCACCATTAATCATATGAAATGGTGATTGTCACTATCTATCATTATAAATCATTATTGATGACAGACCTTGAATGTCACCACAACCCTATACTTTTGGCAATGCCACCTTTGGTGATGTCCAGTTTTTGGTGAGGGAGGCTCTTTTGTTCATCGCCAATGAGCTTATGGTGAAATTTTTCGACCCTCACCAATGTCCATTTTTCTTATAGTTTGAATAGGTTACTTTGACCGAAGAGTATAATTTTATCTCTTTTTCAGGCTCTATAAACCTACAAAAAAGGAACTCCCCTAGAATCCTCTTTCAGTTCTTTTCAGACTCCCAAAATATGAAAAGATTGTCAAGCACTTTTCTTTTCGAACTCATTAAAATAAATTAAAACATGTCTACCTAGTATAAGTTTAACCCTTTTTCGAACTGAGATAGACTAACTAAGAAAGAGGAATGCGTTAGTCAAACATCGCTAAGAGGTTCTCTTAGGTATTTTTTTCTACTTTTTCGAACCTAAGGGAGTACCTACGAAAAGGGACATCTGGAGTTTTCTTTTTCAACTATTTTTCAAACTATATAAACATGAAAAAGATGTCAATTTTTACCTTCAATAGACTTATTAAAACATCAAACAATGACGGAATTATTGACCATGATGAGGCCAAACCAATATTTCTTACGATTCATTAAATATACTCAAAGGGATTCATCTGAAGGATGAACTTACAAATGAAGCATATGTTATCCTCCTCAAGCTTGTTAAAATTAAAGAGGTACTGACCAATATGGCTAGGGAAATTAGGAAAACAAGGGATTTCATTTTTCTAATAGAAGAGAGTCACTCTTGAACATGACACTCTTCCACTTCATCTTCATGGATGTTGGGTTGGGTAATATGCTTGTCTTTTGGTTATCATACCATTTTCGGAGCCTCCATTTCGATTTTGGGTCAATGCTGCCAACACTATTGAGTGTCACCGATGTGGTCAAGGGAATTCATTGAGTTAATCTCTGCTACAATACTCTTACGCCTTAATTTCATGTCTTCCTTTCCTAATACAGTTCCATATCAGCATCATTCTAGTCATTCTATCTCAATCATGATACATGTTTTGTGTCATTGATGAGGGATACATCAAGGCCCTCATCTGATAGGTCGCTTCTTGTCGACATCAGCACATCATCGAGGAAGTTGACTTAGAAACACACCTTTTAGTACCTTAGTTCTTGCATACATCAATGGAAAGTTTCCTTCCTCTCAATGATAGGTTTACATCAATGGTCTTCGAACGAATGATTCTGTGTGGTGTTTGACATCAACTCATTTATTCACACCATATAGATTGTACTATAGTACCTTGAGAGCCATTAACATCATCAACAGTTTCTCTCACATCTGTTAATGACTTACTTCATTAGTCGATAATCAAATGGTGTCTACCATGTTTGACTCTAGCTCATTGATTCACATGGATAGACTCGTACATTGGTCGGTCATGTGAATGAGATAGAAGACCCTAGATCTAGTTTCATCCATCCAATCTACAATTTCAGGAGTTATACAAAGATCACAATGTATGATGGCCATGATCATATAGACAATCATCTAGTCATGGGTCCACCCATTGCATCTGTGGACACATCTTTTGATCATTATACATGTTATGTTATCTTATGAATTGACTATGGGTATGCCTTTCTCAACAAACAAATATGCCATATTGTAAATGTATTGTAACATATGAAGCTTGCCAGTTGTCCTTGGTATTGACTTATCATAAGGTAAAGAACTTCAGTCATCAATCATCATGTCTGACTTTGTGCTTTATGGGGGAATTCTGTTATAGGCCATTTTGTCACATTCGATCAGTGAGCCTCCTAATGGGATCAATCAACATCTTATTCCCCCTTATCACCATATTCGGAAAATCCCTAAGCATGTTCCCTTCATCTCGCAAAATTTTAGCCCTAAACTGAATCCTATAAATCACTCCCTATATGCCTACTTGGGTGTGATCACCTATAGGTTTCTCCACTGTGACATGCATTGGTCACCAACAGGTTTCTCCCCTTTGCACCTGTGTTGGTTCTATAAATCTAGGAGAATGATCGTGATTCCGGAAGCTTCCCCTTCTAGGAGTTTTTAGAAGTTGTTTTAACTACTTAACTTGGATAAAACATTCGGATCCTATCCTTCCCTAGTTTCGCATTTTCACCATTTATCCTTCTATCATATCCCTCCATCAAAGGTGGATCTCAAACCCTATATTCGTAATTGGATAAGAACTCCTAAATTACACTACTTCTCTATATATTCCCAACCTTCTAATTGGTTAGGGGTTGGCTTTTGGAGAGTGACTCTTCCCTTATGTTGTTGTAGTGAGTGGTTATCATCTCTTTCATTTAGGGTGATTGGAGGTGCATAATGTAACAAGGAAATGATAAGTCAACAACATGGAGGAGCTCTTTTATAATACCAATTTCTACTTATGGTTGTAATCTCCTTCCATTTATATTAATGCAAAGAATTCATTTTTTTCCTATAAGTGATGTTGTTATTTCATATATTTTAATACCATATTGATCTATTGAATGAAGTGTTTAGATGATACTACATAGATCTCGTAGTTTCTTGGCTTATTTTATCTAACTGTGCAAGTTCTAATTTTGGCACTTGGGGCTGAAATTGGAGCTTCCAAGCTAAAGAAGGAGCAAAGTGTGAAGCATTCCAGGTAGGCCTCACTCTCTCATCTATTTACTTTAAGGAAAAGCATTTTGTTCCTTGTCTCTCTGTTGTTCTAAGTTAGCTACCAACGTAGGGGAGATACTTTTTTCCATAATCATAAATCTTGTATAACACAAGATTTGTCCTAAATTAAATCACAAATCAATTCTTATAATTTCATCACCTCAAAGCTTTTGGATAATTTCCCGAGTAAGAATTTCCCTTAGACTTTGTATCTAGCTGAAGGTGTTCAAATGTAAGAAAGATTGCAATGTAACTAGCCTATGGTTGCGTGGAGAATTGATGTCCCTCCTTCAGGTTCCAACCATGTTTAATAGACAGGTGAGTGTAAATTGAATGTGGATATTGTCTTATAGATGGTGATGATCATGTTATGTTTTGAATGGTGTAAGAATTTGTGTCTCTATAAATTTGAATGTGTGCTTTAGTTTTGAGGCTCACCATTACACTCATGATTGGAATATTACCTTTTGTAATTGTTATTTCAATGTCTAGTTAGACAGTGTGTGTATGTGTATTTACATGTACTTTGAGAGCTTGTGAATGAATGTATAAATCAACGAGCTTCTACACTTATTACTTTGTTAAATCTAAAGTTGGGGCATTTAACACTAGGGCCATCACCTACTGAGGTTGGCAGTTTGGGGCACCCCATGTTAAACACATATCAGTTATATTTCTCTTTGTGTATGCCACTGATACTAATAGGTGGTAAGTTTTAAACTTAATTGTGTGCAGGTGGGGCAACACTGAGAAGTGCTAGTGGAACCCTAATTCAGTGGAATCATGTTGTGAGGACTCACCACCAACGATCAACCACAACTTGTGCAATCATAATTCATGGGATATTGATACATTTTTCAAGCACCAATGAAAACATATGAAATATCAAAGCATGGGGTCCAGGAAAAACTAGAAGCATTACAACTCTACCTATAGCCTACCACTTATCATTTGCACCAAATATTTTTGCACAATATAACCAATAAACAATGCTAATGGATTCTCTACTTACTCAACTATGGTTCCATCATGGAACCTTGCTATTTCCATTTTCACTCATTGTCAATTTACAATCTCCCTTTTTAGTGTTGGATTTCATGGCCAACAATACCATAAAGCAACATGACATGGATGTAATATGGTGCCCCCCACACCTTCTCATTGAATTGGTAGGGTGACATGGAGGCTAAATGGGTTTCATGCAACTTTGGCACTCACTACCACCAAGTTGTGTGGCATGTTATTAATCCATGAATTGGGTTGGTTGTATATATGTAATGTTCTGTTTTTTTGGATATGGTCAAAGTGGACGAAATCTTCCCATGGTATTTTCCATGGTATTTTCCCATAGTATCAACCCATGTTATTTTCATTCATTTTTCAAGGGAAAACAATAAAATAAAGTTTCTAGAGAATCAATCAAGCCTATAGAAGGGGATAGGATCCTAACAGTGGGATCATTTAGATTTTGTCTATATTATTGTGTTTTGTTCAGAATTTGGCATGACTAGTTCCAAGTTGATCCTAAGATGAAAGCCCCACAGTGACATTTATGTGGTGGATCCATTCAGGATTCACAAGTGGGCTTAAGTTGAGCAGCCATGCATGCCATCTGCAGGGGTTCCAATTTTATTGTATGGACATGTGTTATTTTCTTTAGCTAATAATATATATAAGTGATTCATTTCTAGATCCCATTTGTGTTCTTATTCTTGTTGAAGGTTTAATTTAATCATAACACTCAGGTATACTAGATCTCCTAAAATTTCTGAGGTTTGGGATATTACAGTGGTATCAAAGTTGTGCATCATGTCAACTTGAGAGTGTTTTTATTATAGATCGAGGGTCAGGAGATACTAGTATTTGGTGATTCTTCATAATCACCCTCACGAGTAACTCACCCAATTTCGGTGGTTTTATATAACTATCCTAGTTGGCTGAATAGTTTTATCTACAAGAGATTATTTGTTGGAGTTAACCCTTCTTGTGGGAGATCGAAGAAACTAATCTTCTCAAGAGGCCAAGATTTGTCCGCGGCAGAGGGTTCGTGTTGTGCAACGAAATGGATTCTCATTTGGTAAGCAAGGATCAAATCATAGATCTCACCCAAATATGAATCGAGGAGAAGTCAAGTTTAATAAGAGAAAACTTTTGTCATGTAGGATGAAAGGCCACTATTCTGATTATAAAGGTTGTGAATCAAGGGTTTATACTTATATACAACATTTGAGGGATGAGGAGACCAACAAACTGTGAGCGCAACCACCCACTGAAATTTTGAAGTTCGACCATAATTTGTTGAAGATTATAATTCACAATCAAGAGTGTTGACATTGTGGATGTAGAAGCGATGAATTGTGAACCCTAACGATATCCTTGAGGAGGATGGTTGAGCACAGTTGGTTGTGCGCCATCAAGGTATCCAATTGAGATTATGCAACAAATTGCATCTAAATAATGGATTTGTTGTATTATATTCATATGTTTGTGATGGTTATGGCTTTACATTAAATGGTGGGGTGTTAAAAGAGTTGGGCATATATATTTTATTTTTTATCATATTTGGATATTGGGCCCATAGTAGCTCAAATTTATACGAGCTATTTGGTAGAGGAATAACATGCCAAACCAATTCTGAATGTGCAACTAAGAAGCAATTTTTAGACAGCAGGGTCGTGGGCAAAATGGTCAGGAATGCATAGCTCACAAGAACCGAGCCATCAACTAGAGTTGTGGGCATAGTAATTAGGTAAGAAGGGGTCAACAATAAAGAGTGGGCATAATGTGTTTGTAAACCACACAACTGCTAAGGTACTTTCAATGGAGCCATCACTGATAATCATTGTGGGTTGACTACCATAGTGACTATATGCTTCAAATTTAAATCCACCTTGCTTGACAGAGCCATTCAGAAATATATATGAAGGCCAAGTTCATTAATTCTTGTATACAAAGAACAATATAAGACAAAGAAAACACGCCGGATGGATTTTTTATCCCCTGAATCGATCTAAGTCAACCAGCAGCAACATAGATCAAATCACCTGGAAGTGTTGAGAATTTTCACAAAAAGAAGGTCACATTATGGTTGACAACATCTTTTAGATAGATTATCCCTGCAAAAGGATCAATAGAAAGGTGAGGAATGCAATACAAATACCAAGAGTAGAGGTTCATTGTAAAGAACTTGACCTCATGAGCACGTTGATCACAAATGACAACACTCAGCTTTGCGGTGATCATATTGGAATTAGGCAGCATGAATCCACACAGTCGTGGAACGTTGGAGGTAGGGGACAAAAAGACCATTGTAATTATCCTCACAAATGACTCATGCAATAGGGCTTGGTTGCATTAAAAGATAGACCATTAGCTAGAAATGGTTGACCATTCGTGGTAACCATAAATTAAAGTTTTATGCCCTTGAAATTTTTATGTATATGTGCTCCAAAATTAATATACATCCTCTGTAGTAAAAATGTATTTCATGGAATCGCCATATCATTGGTTAGTTAAAAGGATACTTCTTTGGCCATAATAAAATAAAGAAATGGCATGCCTTTGTCATGTTATGGATAGACCAAGATCTAGCATTGGAGCTCTAGGAGTAAATCTACAACCATCAAATTTGGAGGAAAAATAACATAGGTGTTTAATTTCTTTATGGAGGCTAAATATTTATCATTTGCTTAGTATAGATTGATTTCTCATAAGGATGTTATATTATCTCCATAAAATTGATCTGCTCCTATTATATTTGAGTAGTATCACCACATAGGAGATCCAGATCAAGGTTATTATTGCAAGAGAACAATTTATTATTATTTCTACAAGGGTTTATTATCTCTACTCAAAGGAGGTAAATACCATGGGAATATTCTATCCACTTTAACCATATCCAAAAAAAAGGAATATTACAATATAGAACTACAATTGTCATGAAAAGCTCCATTTCTCAGGCCCATTAATTGATAGGACCGTTCCCTACTTATCACTAATTCCTTAGACACTCATGGATGGTCATCAAGTGGTAGAAAATGGTTGAGATCAATTGCATAGGGGCCTTTTGGTTTATGTTCAATGAGTAGGTAGGCATAGTTAGGATTTGTACCAAAGTACCTCTCCCTCATCAAGGATTGTGAACTACACTGGGGGATGCATATCACCTCCCATGTTAATACCATCATGACTTTTGGGAAAGATGCAATACTGGTAGTTTTACTAGATTCTTACCACTACAACCTTCATAATTATTAAACGTTGAAGTAGGAACCCAATGGGGTGATGATTGAAGAATTTGATCCAAATTACATATAATTGGGAAAATGTTAGAAAATTTTAAGGAGGAGGCCTAGTGAGGCACCATGCCTAAGTTGACATGGAAAGTTCCATGGGGTCCTGAAAATGTCCACATGGATACCACAAACAGACCCATCATGATTTAGACCTATATATTGTTGATGTGGTAGTGCCACAAGGATTGAACATGGATGCCATGTGGTAGTATTATGATGACATGAACATCATGTAATGATGATGTGATAGTTCCACATGGGCTAGATAAGAGCCATGTGGAGATTCAATGCTAATGTGGCCTTAAAGCATGATTTTTTTGTGACAACATCTTCATAATAGACCTTGGAGGTTGATCCAATTCATTAATAATAACTCCCATGGCTTGAGAAGCTTTGATTGGTGGGAGGGGGTGTTACCATTCTCGCAAAATTTATACAAGTTCTTGTAGTCATGTCATGATTCCTTGGGTGAAACCACACTTGGTCATGGGTGTTGAATATGCCGATGTGTGAGGGGATGTTTCTTTTAGCCAATTCTTGAATCTTGGGTCACCCATGTGCACGAACATATTTTGCTCCTAATATGGATAAAATTGGATCATAGGGAGAAGAGAAGTGTTTTAATTAATTGTAATGACTACATGGAAGTTTTGTTTTGTTTGTTACTAGTGGTCTTTTGTTGTGTCCATACTCATCATCAATTTTACAACTATTTAATTACTACATGCATTATGAACAAATCAAAGCTAATATTCCTACAAGAAATTTTGTGACTTTGACATAATAATGAGCTCCCAAACATAGAGATTTAGGGAAAAAAAGTTCTAATAAAAAAGTTGAGTTATGAAGTCGAAAGGAAAATAAGGATAGATGTTATACTAGTGTTGATATGTTTTAACCAAATAAATAATAATATGTATAGGCATGAGTAATGGACTAGGTGCTTAACTACAAATATATATGTATAAAAAGTAAGAAAACTAATAGTAAAAATCACATCATAAGAGTTTTGTTGACGCGTTTCAAACCATCCAACGTGGTCCATCATGAGGACAAGAGATCTTGACATCAAGTTAAATAGATGAAGAGAAAAGGTCTTAGTTGTTATAATATAACGGTTTGATTTTACTAAATCAATAAAATTTTCATATAAAGAAAACGGTTAAATTTGACTAAATAAAAAATATTTTAATATAAAGAAGTAATTGTTAGAATATAATTGTTAATAGTGAAATATGAAAAATAATTAATCAAAGGAAACTTTTAATGAAGTGAATATCTAAAAATAAAAATAAAAATTTTATTAGGTCAAACCTAAATAATCAAAACAACAAAACAATTAATAGAATCAATATAATAATATAATAAAATAAAAATAATATTTGGATCAAACTCAAATAATCAAAACAATTAATTCTAAAAACGTAAAAATAAACAAAAATAATAAATGGTCAAACATAAATAAAATATTTGGGTCAAACCTAAATAATCTAAACACTAAAATAAAAATAATATTTAGGTCAAACTTAAGTAATCTCATCGTGATGATGAATCATGATGATGAACCACTCTTGTTGGTTGAAACTCATGGGCCAAAAATTTCTATTATGTGATTTCTAGTGAAAGACTTTGCTCAACTTAAAAGTAATAAATGATCACACTTAAAAAATAAAAGTAAAAAAAATAAAAATCAAATTAAATAAATAAGTAAACATAAAAATAAATAAATAAATAATAATAATTAAATCAATCAATCAATCCATAATAAAAAAATATTTATTTATTTATTAGTAGTCAAAATTAAAATGCAAATAATATACAACTTGAGAAGAAATGGAAAGGATCCAACAACTCCTAATTTTCCAACCATCATCTCTATTCATTGTTTTCCCTCCTTTCAATCTCTATAGGTTCCCTAAACTTACGATGATAGAAATGATCTATCTTAGCAATGAGTGAGGCGTCCTCAATGTAGATGTGCTATTTTTTTCCTTTCCGCATGTTTTTCTAATGTTGAGGAGCAGGTCCTTCCATATTTGATGTTTTCAACATGGTCCTAAACCCTCTTATTTATTGAATGGCTAGTTTCAACAACATAGGGTGTTCCACATGAACAAGGGATTACATAAACACCTTTCATATTCTTAGGGTTCACCAGGTCTTTTACATATCTTACGGAACTTTGAATAGCGTTAAGGGGCCTAAAGGTTGAGGGAACCTTGTGCTTTCTTATGATCCTTGCAATCTTGTGAGTAGTCCCTCGTATAAAAGGAATGTGTACCCGAGAAAATTGATCAATGGGTTGTTTTTTAATCATAGAACCCTTGCCATTTTTAAGGAAAGCCCTAAGACATTGGAGTTTATTATACCCATTAGTTTTTTAAAACATTGAAGAGATGGGTTTTCTCATCTTAAAAATGAATTTCATCAAAAACTTTGAACGCACGAGTGGCTAAAGTGTTGAGAACACCCAACTTTTTAGCAGGGAAACGATGGGACTTAGCGTGAAGATACTCCTCCGGGTGAGTTTTCTTCCGAAAGACCTTGTGTGAGAATGATCCATCATCCTTTTTTGAAATAAGGACATCAAGAAAAGGAAGGCTCCCATTTATTCCATATTCCATAGTAAACATTATGGAGTTAGATTGATTACTAAGATGATGGATAAAGAGATCCAACTTATCTTGGCCATGAGGCCAAATGACGTAGGTGTCATCGACAAATCTCTTCCAAAGCTTTGGTTTGTATTAAACCTAGGACAAATCCCTCAATTCAAAGTCCTCCCTGAACAAATCAGCTACAACTCGGGAAGGAGGAAATCCCATGGCGACAACACACTTTTGTTCATAGAATTCCCCTTCAAAGCTTAAGAAAGTAAAGGTAATACAAATCTCAACCAATTTAGCAGTATCACAATCCGTGATATGGTTCATGACCTCAGTGACCTCATTAATGGGGATATTAGTGTAAAGGGAGACCACTTTGAAACTCACAAGAAAATCCCCAAGCTCAAACATTATACCCTTTAACTCATTGACAAATGATGAAGAGTCTTTGGCAAAGGACTTTGTAAGGTCAAGAAGGAGTTTTAGCTTTTGGGCTAATAACTATGTGAGAAGATAGGTTGGCCCTCCTAAAGTGTTCACAATGGGTCTCAGGGGAGTCCCCTCCTTATGTATCTTGGGAAGACCATAGATGCTCAGAGTGATAGGGTTACTCTCGATGATTTTATGCCTCAAGGAGTTAATAGTACTACTCAAGTTTATAGCTATAGCCACTTTTTTAGAGATCTTTAAGGGATTATTATTGATTTTTTTGTAGCTTACACTATTACAAAGGTATTCAAACACTTTTCTCCAATAATCTTCCTTATCTAAGATAACCACAAGCCCACCATTGTCTCCTTTGGGAATAACATTGTCTCCTTTGGGAATAACATTTTCCTTGTTATTATTCAAAGATTTGAGAACATCGAATTGAAGCTTCCTAATGGTGCTCTTAGGGGTCTTTTCCTTTCTAAGGACAAATACACATTCTTGTCTCATGATATCCTTAGTGTTGTCACGGAAAAACCCTAATCCAAATTAGATGTCATAAATAATCTCATCAACTAGTAGCAAAGGAAAAATTTAATCATTTCTCAGAAGACCACTGAAGACAAGAGGAACAAAAGAGAAGACAGAATATACGAGGATGAAAAGATAAGGTACAAAGATTAACCACCCTATTATTACACAAAAAAGGATAAAACTTATTATCATTATTAATATTAGTATTGTGGAATTAAGGCTTCTGTGATCCATATCAAGTTCTGAGAAGATTTTTTAGTGTAAATCACATTAGAATGCTTTTGTCGACGTGTTTCGAACCAATGAGTGCGGTTCATCGTCATGACAGGTTGAAGAATTATATCGTGGCCGCATGATAAATAGATAGAGCAGAACATCCAATGGCTAAATTTGACTAGGCAATGACTATATTGACCTAAGCAATCAGACTGCTTAATGACTATATTTGACTGGAAAATAGCTAAATGGATTCGATCAAGGGATAGGGATAGGAAAAAAAATTGGCTAAATAATAAGTGAGATGGTTATATGCCTATTTAAATAAGGTAATGTGAATATAGGAATTAATTAGACTTATATAAAGGTTATATAAATAAATACTAAGTTAGTTGATTTAAGAATTAGTTTAATAACTATTCTATATAAATCAAAATGAATCATTAATTAAATATTATGTAATTTAAATATAAGATAGATTCGTTTTAAAAGGGTTAATATTAAGCCCATATGTAATTAATAGTTAATTAAACTTTAGTTTAATATAAGGTAATGAATTTAATTAACATGAATCAAAATAAAATTTATAAAAATTAATATAATTAGATATTTGATGTTATTTTAGAATTACATAATTAAGTATCTAGTTAATTAATTGTAAGTTAGTTCTAATTTTATTTAATTTAAAATGGGTTAATGTTAAATAAACATATAACAACTAACCATTTTTAAACCTATTATTAGTTCTCATTGATAAAACTATCAAAGTCAACCTAAACTATAAACCTAAAACTATCTAGAGATTATAATAGGAATAATCAGTTAAATTGATAACTTATTAAGATAGAGACTCCTCAACAAAAGTAATAAATTTAATGTAATTGCTATTTTCAAAAATTTAATATACCTTCTTTTTTAAAGTTTCTTTTTTTAAGTCAATTGTGTAATTTTTTTTAAGTGAAATGGATAAAGTTTTTGAATTCAAAATTTATTTTATATTTAAATATAGATAAAATATAAAAATAAACTTGATTCCGTTTGAATTTAAAATATTCTAAATTTAAATATATCTAAAATAATATTTTAAAAATATATTAAAAATTTGTTTTTTTTTTTAATGTTAAAAAGTGTAAATCTAAAATTGATAACCTCATCTTAATATTTTTATTATTTTATTTTTTAATTGTAATATGAATAATTTTGGCATGTTTACAATAATATGGGTGATATTTTTATTATTTTATTTTTTAATTGTAATATGAATAATTTTGGCATGTTTACAATAATATGGGTGAGTATGGGCAGGTGGAGAGTAATTGGTTGGAATTTGACTATTAATTTATTATTTTTACCTTATCTTAATATTTTTATTATTTTATTTTTTAATTGTAATATGAATAATTTTGGCATGTTTACAATAATATGGGTGAGTATAAGCAGGTGGAGAGTAATTGGTTGGAATTTAACCATTAATTTATTATTTTTCTATGAAATCCTGAAAAATAGATTAGGGATTCCCTCAATATTCTGAATAGGACAAACATGCCAATAGTCAATTTTTTTGACCCCTCCCCTGAATATGAGAATCTGCCGAAGAACATGCTTCAATATATTTTATTTTATATAAATATAGATGAGTATGGGATTTGACCATTAATTTATTATTTTTCTATGAGATGGGGAAGCGTGCCTCAATAATTTTTTATTTTTTTTAAATATGATTGAAAAGCCTCCTTAGTATAAATTAGGGATTAGGGATGGACTTTTGATGGTGAACATCTGCATCGTTTAGCCTTTGTCTTGAGGTGACAATCTGCATCGTTTCGTCTTTGTCTTGAGCTGACGGGTGCTGTTATAGGGTTTGTAGCTCTCATTACAAATATGGATTCAGCATTTGACACTGTGTTCAAATATATGGATTCGGGATTCGACGGATTTTTCTTTATCATGGTAGGTAGTGTTGGAGCTGTTTTAGCTTTTGGTTTCTATTGTTTCTTCTTTTTCCTCTTAAGAAAGGTAAAGCCTTTGTGCAAGGCCGAGGAATTACCTGGCCCAGGCAAGTACTCCCCTCCAGAGTTGGAAGATCTGTTGGACACAAATCCTTCACCATCCACGTTCTTGGAAAACGACATTCTCACCATTCCTCCTCCCCCTTCGTATGAAGATGTACACAGATACTTTGGCGGCCACCCTCCTACCCGCTGTTCTTATAATAATCTGTACAACTTCCAACAGAAACCCTTAGGCTCAAAGGGAATTGCAGAACCTCATTTAAGGCGGGTTCCTTGTGTCCTCCCTCCTCCTCCTGTTTCCCCTCCCACTTGTCCCGGAGATGATGTGGCATATGACTCGCGGCTAGGCTGCTGGGTCCCCGCTCCTCCTCTCCGTTGTAATGAAGAAATGTACAATTTGGTAGAGAAACCCTTAGGCTCAAGGACAATTGCAGAACCCCAGTCAGTCCCGTGTTATCCCCGCATTGACATGGCGAGGCAAGGATTTTGGCCTGGTCAGGACATTTACAATGGCTTTAACCCAATGGGTACACTTCATATGGACGAAACGTATTCTCCGAATGCTTTCCCAAGTTGCAGGGACGGATCGTCGGCATTTACTCAACCTGCGCAGCGCGAAGCGGTGAAGGAATCGCTGGGTGGCGGAGCAACAGGTAAATAACTAGGGTTTAGTTTTCCCTCCTTTTTCATTATTGTTTTGACCTAACGGTTTACCGTTTCTGATTGTTTTTTTGGTTTCTTCTCCGAGGCAAGGATTTTGGCCTGGTCAGGACATTTACAATGGCTTTAACCCAATGGGTACACTTCATATGGACGAAACGTATTCTCCGAATGCTTTCCCAAGTTGCAGGGACGGATCGTCGGCATTTACTCAACCTGCGCAGCGCGAAGCCGTGAAGGAATCTCTGGGCGGCGGAGCAACAGGTAAATAACTAGGGTTTAGTTTTTCCTCCTTTTTCATTATTGTTTTGACCTAATGGTTTACCGTTTCTGATTGTTTTTTTGGTTTCTTCTCCAACTCAGAATGTGATTCCATTCATGTGAATGGTATAAACCAATCAATTTACGAGCTTGGAAATCAAGGGTCTGTCACAGATCCTGTCTCTTTTGCTGAAATTCTGAAGTGCAAAATTCTGAAGTGTTTGCAGCAAGAATCCTTGCGCTCGTTGCAGAACAGAATGGAAAAACCATAGCTACATCCTCCAACGTTGCTTTGGAGGTGTTCTAGTTTTTGTTTCATACAGATCGGACATGATAATCGTACTGCAGTTCTGACAGAGCCTTATTTAAATGCTTTTTATTAGAGAGGTTGAATCCTGTTATATATGTCTAAATGCGAAAAATATAATCGGTTATTTTGAGAATTGAGCGTGGGTAGCATACAAGGATATATGGGATGAACCCTGTGATCTTGCTAGATGGATTATATCTTTTAGATACATGTAGGATGTTTTGTATGCTGAACTGGACAGCATGAAGTTTTAAAGTATTGGCTATACTTGAGTTTTTTCAATCAGAGAGATTAACATGGTATTAACAATGATGATCATGACAATTAAATTTGTGTCTCCTTTTTAATGGTTCAGACCATATGAAGTATGAAGTTTGGGAGTTGATTTGATTTCTATTATTTATATATATATTTTATTAGTAAAGGGATGTAGAATATTTTTATTTTTAAAATTAAATGGATATTTTGTATCTTTGAAATTATGTGTTTTATGAATTATGTATCAAAAATTTTGAGAATTTGTTTTGATTTTGTTAATATTAGTTTTTAAAAATTTTGATAGTACAATTTATATTGTATTTCATCTTTTATCTTATTCTTTAACCTTTGTTTCTTTAATCTTTTGTTTCTTTCATCAAGTGTCCAAAATACAAGATTATGTTTCCAAGAACAATGATAGGAGAGTTCTCCTTAATCATTTTTCTGATGTTCCTTATAATTTCCCAAGAAAATACTACAGCCCTTACAAGTGTCATGATGCTTCTCATCAAGTTGGTTACTATGGGACTATTAAAACTATTATATACTTTGCATCTCTGTATATCTAGATCTGAATGTGTTCCAAACCTAGCTATTTTGCAGTTAACAATACTCCCCACACAACAATGCTCTTTGCTTTACTATGTGTGCCTTATCCCCCTTCCCACCAAAAGTGGAAGAATTTACCTAGTCCTTTCACTATATAAGCACAACATCCACATTTCATTTAGGTAGTTCTATGACTATATAGTCACAGCATCCACATTTTCTTCACCATAAAAAATACCCTAAAGATTACCAAGAGATACAAAAATATTTTTGAAATCACATCTTATAACATTTTGATTATCTTTGTTTTTCTTTTCTTCTTTTTCTTTTTTTGGGTAGATTTTAGTGTTCTTCTAGGCAGGTAAAGCTAATAAAGCCATTTCTTTAATCAAATTTTAAATAAATTACCCATTTTTTTAATTAAATCAGTGAAAGATTTCCTGCTAATAATAATAATAATAATAAATGTACATAGATACCAAAGAGCCATTAAGAACTCAAGATGACTTATCTAGGAGCTCTAGTCTCCTACTAGATGATAACACTAAACATATTTAGAAAATCTAGAAACTAGATAGATACACCATTGAGTCCATTGGTCATCAAAAATTGGGGAGAAATATCAACATAGTAAAAACCATAACTTCAAGAAGACCATTCATGCAATAAATTATATATTTTCTGTATTAAAGCTTTTGTGATCCATAATTGATTAAACTAGAAATCACATGATAGAATTTTTGGCTGACTCTTTGAGAACCAACAAGTGTGGTTCCTCATCATGACCGAAAGACTTTGTTTAAATTATATATTATTGTAAGAAAAAAAGATATAACAAATTATTTAAACATATACATATTAAAAACCCACTTACCATATCCCCTGATTTCATGGTTGCAAAAAATCCCAAGTGGAATATCCCTAGATTGTAGGCATTATAAATCTTAGAGTATATTTGTCAGCCACAATTATAGATAAATTTGAGCAAAAATCATGCACAAATATTTAAAAAAAGTTTACATTAATAGCATGCCAAACCTATTGCATTTTTTTTTATGATTAATAATACTTCTAGTCTCCAAGATACCCTATTGCCTATGTTTAGAGAATGGCATAAAGTAACAATATATGAACCCTTGGTTTCACAAGCTATGTCTAGTCAAATTGTAAGAAAAAAGTTATTGCCCATGTTTCTTAGTTTGGTATGTGAATGACATAGCTTTGTTGCTCATTGATGAAAACCTAAATAATGGTAGTTTGAGTATATCATAGAGTGCAATTGAATTACATGTTCACAAACGAATAGTTTTTATAGTCTTATGTTTTTCAATATACAGAGAGCAATGTCTGTCTTTGTGTGTGTGTGTGTGTGTGTATGTATGGGGGTTTGTATGTCTTGTACATTGTGCAAAAAGGATATTATGTTGTTTTTTTATCTTGAATAATGATTAACATAGTTGAATTTGACTTAATGGAATATTTTGTTGAAACTTAGGAGAATTTATGACAGAAAATAATGTTATGTGGAGATGGTTACAAAATTCAAGTAAACCCTAATGAGTGAGGACAATAATGTAAGAGATAGATCCATTACAAGAGAAAATTAGAAAATAAATTTTATTTTTAAAAAATGTAAATCTAATAAATTTTGAAATAATTGCAAACCATTGCAATAATCAATTTTAATGCATAAATAAATTCTATTAAAAAAACTTTGTAAATCTAATCAATTTTTTTGAAATAGCTACCAATCATTGGAACAATGAATTTTAATACATATTAAATTCAAATTTGAAATAATTTGAAAACCACTTTAAACTTGATTTTTTTAATTCTTGTTAAATGACAGTTATGCTCCTTCTAGTCTTTGCTAATTTCCACAAATAAGATGAATAACAGCTATTTGTAACCAATGTCATTTACTGTTTTGTTAAATTATCTCATCAATTTTTAATGCATGTATTAAATGACAATTATGCTACCCTAGTCTTTGCTAATTTTCACAAATAGGATGAATTGAAACTATTTTGCTTCAAATGTCATTAATTATTTTATTAAATTTTCTCATTAATGCAAAAAATTTCTCCATTACAATTTACCCTCTATTTATTCCTTCCATTATAGTTGAAACAATCCCACCCTTTATTTATTGATTCCATTATAGTTGAAACAATGCCGGTGTACTTTGTAGTTTGCAGTAAATTGCAACCAGGCGGCACATTGGCAGGATCCAATCCACAGTCCAGCAAATTTTCTGGCCGCAGCCCTCCACCGACATTTTATTATATAACTTATTTTAAAAACTAGTACAAATAAAAATTTACATTTAATTTTATCTCAGCACTTATGCGACATGCTAGAGCCCTCTTAACAGGCTGCCACTGGTTCAATTTTGAACCTTGGTCAGGAGCCGAGGTATTAGCTAAAAGAAATTTGGACGACTAAGGGTTAGACTCGACCTATATCATTGACTAGTCCACGCAGGTCGGGGTTTGTTGGGGATTTTTCCAGTAAAATCCCAAAAACAGAGAAACTAAACACCACAGAGGCAATGCTCTGTTTCCTTCTGCCACAGGATCTTTTTGCACATGGAAGCTTTTAATAAAAATTCTCAGAATAGAGTATTACATAGCCATAAAAATCCTTGTATTTATTAAAATATAAAATGCCTGAAACAACATTCATCCTCTTTTACTGAGAGGGATTCACCAAAATTACTTTCACCCATCAAAAACAAAACTCTGTCTCCACCTGAGAATTTACTGTGCTGGGTTTACTGCTGTAAAACCCCTTTTACATTCACTGCTGTGAAAAACACTTTACATATACTGCTGTAAAATAAATTTGCATATGCTTACCAAAGAAAAATTATATGCCTCCCCTGCTTGCGGTATTTTACTTTTCTTCACCACCAGTTATCAACAACATTTCTTAACGATATGCGCTCTCCTCTTTTCAGTTCTTCATGCACTGCTGTGCATTTCCTTTGGTCTTTCGCTGCCGCGAGCTTCACCACCAGTCAACATTTTATTTCATTAACCCCCACACACTCTTGTACTGCTGTGCGTTTTATATATCATGCTAACACAATGGTCAACGCACATTAACAAAACATATTACAACCTTTATGCAAAAACATAAAAACATTACAACGCACGAGCCCTTTTCATTTTGCTCGTTATATATGTAAAAACATTTTTACAAAACATATACAAAATCATTTTTAAATATATGTTGACTTGCCCATACCTCCGTGTAATTGAAATTTAATGTTCTGCCAAAATTTACGAACCAGGTTTAATTTCCATTTAATTCCCTTTGCAGACAGGACCGGCAGTCAAACTCAAACGTTTGATTTACTCCACGCAATGCATTTAATTGTTGGCTCGTATGCAGGTTTGAGGCAATCGACGGCGGAGATCGATGAGCTGCATCGGACGGCTGACAAGAATATCGGGAGGCCTTTTGCTGCTGAACATTAGCGCCCGAGAAATGACTTCTGCTTACGTATGCAGAGAACCATGTGGCTGCATTATATTGTATCAGGCTCTTGTGTACGGAAACTGCCTGCTGCTGGAAAGCGGTCAGATATTTATAGGTGGTTTTGGAGGAGCGGTTTCGTGCGTTGTACGTCCTTGCTGAGTCGGTTGCTATCGCTGTCCATGTTCGCCTACAGTTGGAATTAATATTCCAAAACTCCCCTTTAATTTCAACTGCTGGGCATTCAGTCATACCCAAACACTTCCTCACATAGAGGGATTCACCAACATTGCTGTTACAAAGACATCTTCCCCACCTAGAGGGATTCACCAACTACTGTTACAATAACATCTTCCTCACATAGAGGGATTCACCAATACTGCTATTACATGCAGTTCCACAAACAATCAAAATTTGTCTTCCTCTTAACAAAGGGATTCACCTGAGACTATGCTGAAGAGCACCTTCCTCATGACAGAGGGATTCACCAGTGTATGCTAAAAAGCATCTTCCTCTTGACTGAGGGATTCACCATGACACTGTGTTGAAAAGCACCTTCCTCTTTAACAGAGGGTTTCAGCAAATGACTGTGCTGAAAAGCACCTTCCTCTTTAACAGAGGGATTACAACCAGACACTGCTTTAGATGCAGTTCCAAAACAACCGAAAATATTACTCTGTTTTCCTCATGAGATTTTACATTGCTGGTGTGTAAAAATCTCATTTACATTAACTGCTGTAAAACAGAGTTTTGCTTATACTGCTGTAATAAAAATATTTACTTACATTTACTGCTGTAAATAAAAATCCTCTTGCTTCATTCACCTTTTCACTGATGTGTAAAAACACATTTCTTCATTCTCACTTCTCTGGTTTCATTTTCTTTGCACTGTTGTGCTTCACCTTCTTGCCATCACACTGCTGCCTTTTTCTTATGCACTGCTGTCCATACCCATAACCATAGAGTCTGTCTCCCCTGAGTTTTTACTCGCTGCTGCGTTGCCTCTGCAATTTTCACTGTTGTGCGTATTTCATTTCATCACACTGCTGTGCCCATACACTAACTCTTTACTCTGCATTACATTTCACTTGCGCTACTGCGCATTCCCTTCCTGTTGTTTTCATAATGAACAACAACCAAAACTTCACGCTGCTGCCTGCTCCCCTTCATTGATTACAATCGTACTTCTGCTGTGTCTCACTTGCATTTCAGATGCAAACAACACACTCACTGCACTTACATTTGCTGCTGTAAAGAAAAATTTCTTTTACATGTGCTGCTGCCCATTACATTTCGTTTTCGTTTTTTTTTTTTTTTAAATCTTCATGCTGCTGCATTTTTCATATTCACACTGCTGTGTGAAAAATTTCATTGCATTCTCAAACACTGGGCATTTACGCTCTGCTGCGTTTTTCCCTCCTCTCATTTTCCTCTCACTGCTTTGCATTTTCATTGTCAATACAAAACATTTCCATCTACTGTGTATTACACTCACTCTGCTGTGAGTATATTCTCTCACATTACATAAAAGGAAAACTACATTCCATTGCTATGCATTTCAATGCATGTGCACCATAAAAAAAAATTCAAACTGCTGTTCATTCTAATCCATGTGCTCCACACAAAAAAATTAACACGGGCTGCCCCTGTTCCTTTTTTTTACACCCTTGCTTCACACAATCTTCGTCTTCATTTTTTTTATTTACACAATGCACTGTTGTGCAATTCCTTTCGTTTTTCTGCTGCCACACACATTCTCATTCATCCCATGTGCATTAAAAATATACGCTGCCCCAGTTTTTCTTTATGCACTTCTGTGCATATTGCATTGCATATGTGATAAAAAAAACATTACATTTTTCAACACCACTGCATATTACATTTCAGAGGGATTAACAAAAAGATTTCATTTGCGCTCAGCTGCGCTGCAATACATCCTCCACGCAGTCTCCATGCCCTGCAGACTTTTCTTCTCTGCTTTTATGGAATATTTAATTCCATATCTCTACCCTATAACAAGATCTTCATCAAAGAATGACTGTTAAAACAGTTCAGCAATTATAATAAAAAAAATTACAGGTGCCCCCTAACTGTATGCATTGTTTTCTTTCAGCAAAGTTTTCTCAAAATAAACTTAGATCAACTAGGGAGCTCGAGGGGCTTTCAGGCTGTATTTCGTTCCTTCTCCATACTTGTGTAACTTTCTTCTTTTGCATGGGTCTAGCTTCTGTAAGAGCCCATGTTAAGCTACAATCACGTGCCATATGCCCAATGTTATGACACTTGAAACATTCTACATTGTTCATGAATAAGAATTCATGATTTCTTCTTGCAAAATTGTTTCTTGGAGATTTTCGAAGACCATAACATCTATCTCTATGAAATGCTCTATAGTCTTTTGCCTTATGACCAAAGTTTGAACAAGAGTAAAAATAACCATAAAATGAACTTTGGTACCTGGGAGATGGAGGTTTCCCTAATGTACTTCTGAAGCCTTGCTGCCTTGAGATCCTTTGACGATAACCATTGCATCTTGCTTCTTTGACATCAGCTACATTTCTTCTTGGAGCTGGTTTTCTACTTGGAGTAGGATTTCTTCTATTGTAGCCTTGATCTTTCTCCTTGCCTTTGCTGGAACTAAGAGCATCACAATTTCTTTCTTGCTTCTTCACGTCTCCTTTGCTTAAAGCATATTCATTCTTGCTTGAGGGTTCACCTACATACCGGAGTCCTGATTTATCAGATGGAGATCTGTGATAGCTAAGCATGTCATCCAAGGCTTGAGAGCTCTTCATGACTTTGTTCATTCCTTCAACCTTTTTCTTGAGGAGAACAATCTCTTCTTCCAATCTTTCACTCATTATTCTTCTTTGTAAGTTGTTCCTCAGTTTCTTCCTTGCTACGAGTAGCTTCAACTGCTACTATTTTGAGGGAGATAATATCTAACTTCATTTTGGAGATTTCTGCTTGACTGCTCTCCATTTTATTTTCAGCTCCTTGTGCCTGCTTCCTGGCTTCTTGTAGTTCAGACTTAAGGGAGGAGACCTCTGCCTTGTACTGTCCAATCTCTTCTACAAGTTTGTTCACTCTCTTGTGCCTTTGTTCAAGTTGACTTAACAAGTCATCTTCCTGCTTCTTTGCTTTATTTAGCTGATTTGTCATTGATATGACTTCTTCATGATGTTTCCTCTTGCATTGATCAAGCTCCTTCTTAAGCTTGACGAGCTCTTCATCCCTTTCTTTTACTTGAAGCTTGATGAGGTCAACCTTCTCACTTTCAGCTTCTATGATGGGTTCAGAATTTTCTTCTTGAATGATGGTCATGGTCAGTGCTCCCTTTGCATGAAGGTCATGAAGTCTATCCCATATATCCTTTGCTGATGAATATTTTCCTAGATTCTTCTTCACAGAATCAGGCAGTCCATCCAAGATTATTTTTGCTGCTTGTGCATTATACTCCTTGGATTCTTTATCCTTCTTGCTATCATCAGTCACTGATTCCCAGATTTCAATCCCTTGAGACTGTAAGACAACTCTCATTTTTATTTCCCACATATCAAAATTTCCATTAAACTTTGAAGCCTCAAATAAAATGCTTTCAAATAGATTGTTTTCTATTTTAGTAGAAGAGGGAGACACAACCTTAGGAGGATTGGAGGCTTTTTTCTTTGACCTTGCTATTTTTGCACTTTTCAAAACATTTGACTGTGTATCTAAAATAACTGACTATTTCCAACAGCTACAAAAAAAAACTTTGAGGAATACCTGGGTTCTTTTGCCTGAGACTTCACTCTGCTGGAGAAGTTGTTGCAGCAAAAGAACTCCTTTCTTCAGCTTCTTGAACACCTTCAAGAGCCTAAGCCAGCTCTGATACCACTGTTGGGGATTTTTCTGGTAAAATCCCAAAAACAAAGAAACTAAACACCACAGAGGCAATGCTCTGTTTCCTTCTGCCACAGGATCTTTTTGCACAGGGAAGCTTTTAATAAAAATTCTCAGAACAGAGTATTACACAGCCATAAAAATCCTTGTATTCATTAAAATATAAAATGCCTGAAACAACATTCATCCTCTTTTACTGAGAGGGATTCACCAAAATTACTTTCACCCATCAAAAACAAAACTCTGTCTCCACCTGAGAATTTACTGTGCTGGGTTTACTGCTGTAAAACCCCTTTTACATTCACTGCTGTGAAAAACACTTTACATATACTGCTGTAAAATAAATTTACATATGCTTACCAAAGAAAAATTATATGCCTCCCCTGCTTGCGGTATTTTACTTTTCTTCACCACCAGTTATCAACAACATTTCTTAACGATATGCGCTCCCCTCTTTTCTTTTCTTCATGCACTGCTGTGCATTTCCTTTGGTCTTTCGCTGCCGCGAGCTTCACCACCAGTCAACATTTTATTTCATTAACCCCCACACACTCTTGTACTGCTGTGCGTTTTATATATCGTGCTCATACAATGGTCAACGCACATTAACAAAACATATTACAACCTTTATGCAAAAACATAAAAACATTACAACGCACGAGCCCTTTTCATTTTGCTCGTTATATATGTAAAAACATTTTTACAAAACATATACAAAATCATTTTTAAATGTATGTTGACTTGCCCATACCTCCGTGTAATTGAAATTTAATGTTCTGCCAAAACTTACGAACCACGTTTAATTTCCATTTAATTCCCTTTGCAGACAGGGCCGACAGTCAAACTCAAACGTTTGATTTACTCCACGCAATGCATTTAATTGCTGGCTCGTATGCAGGTTTGAGGCAATCGACGACGGAGATCGATGAGCTGCATCGGACGGTTGACAAGAATATCGGGAGGCCTTTTGCTGCTGAACATTAGCGCCCGAGAAATGACTTCTGCTTACGTATGCAGAGAACCACGTGGCTGCATTATATTGTATCAGGCTCTTGTGTACGGAAACTGCCTGCTGCTGGAAAGTGGTCCGATATTTATAGGTGGTTTTGGAGGAGCGGTTTCGTGCGCTGTACGTCCTTGCTGAGTCGGCTGCCATCGCTGTCCATGTTCACCTTCAGTTGGAATTAATATTCCAACAGGGTTGGGACTGCACACCCAAAATCAATTCGCAACTTGGCTCCAGGCCAAACCTACTTTGACGTGTGCAAAATTACGTTTGCCTGCTCCTTGATTTCGGTGGAAATGTCTTCGGGGTTCATCGGTCTGCGAACTTGGGCGACTCTTTGGATCAACACATACAAAACACCTTCACTCCGGCTTCGTCCTTGGAATCCCACTAAGGCGTATGCTGGGTTTGAGTCCAACGCGATGCACAGTCATTTCGGTCAACACCAATAAGACCAACACAATTCCCTTTCTCTTGGGGATTTAATGCAGAGGCTACAGTATCGACCGAAAACTACATTGGTCATTTAACATAGGTATATTCGACGAACGACACTCGCATCAATTCATAATTTGACAGGAGAACATGGGTATACCAACAACCTATACCCTACTAAGATTTATTAATTTCTGATTCATACACAAAAATAAAAATCTTCTATAATCGAACTGCCTTCATTGGGGAATTAAACAAAATGATTTTCCCTTGGTAGAAAAAGTTTGACCTCCTGATCAGATTTCTTTAATCTAAACAAAGCTATGTTGGCCACATATATGATCATGTTGTTTTTTCATCCATTGACTTTAGTATGTCAGGGTCCCATACTTGATTTTGTGGTATATTATTTGCTTTTCTAAGGCAATATTGTAAAGTCATCTTGATGTTGG
Source organism: Pinus tabuliformis (assembly GCA_031772625.1). Classification (NCBI taxonomy): domain Eukaryota; kingdom Viridiplantae; phylum Streptophyta; class Pinopsida; order Pinales; family Pinaceae; genus Pinus; species Pinus tabuliformis. Next base: position 1,755,174,160 of record CM062817.1, on the reverse strand, counting down.
TTATCTTCTTCCTTCCACAATCCCATATTCTACCTTGTATCGACCTCACCTCTGTCATGCTAATGTACTTCTCTCTAGTCAACCAAATGTTGAAAGTGATCACTCTTTCCATAGTATTGTACCATACCTTGAGTACTGCAATTATTATCATCATTATCTCCTCAACCAGCCTATCATTTTTTCTAGGACATGATGTTCCTTACTTAATGAATACAGTCACATTCATAAACATCTCCCAAGACTTCAAGATTTCACTCTCTACTTCATTATATGGTTCCCAATTTTCATGGAAGAAAATTATGAGTCCCTCCCATGAATTTAGTAGATTTCCATCTTCCATACTTTGGATGGATTCATAACATAAAGCTCCCTTCCTATTTTTTCCCCCAACAAAGAATACTATTGCAAGTATACCATTGCAAGTTGTTGGTCATTTTGGAGAACAATATGCAATCCCATATTCTTTCCTTAACCATGAAATATTTTTTTATGAGACATAATGGTCTCAAGCCTCCTCTCCTCTTGTTTGTTTCCCAACATCTATTGTCCTTTATGTTCATATTCAATTAGGCAGCAGTTTGCTTTCTACACAAGTATTTTGAGGCTTTAAGCACCTCATCTCCCATCAATGCATTCTTCCCACAATCTTCTTATTTTGGGTCACTGATTAAGCACATTCCCCAATTGGCTGGGTTTGGTTGGGTTCTCTTCTTGGAGAAATTTTTTCTGCTTAGGTATGGATAGTTTTGGTCTCTCACAAATTTTGTTTACATGTTGCAGCTTTACAAAGTCCTCCTTTATATTAGAAATTTTTTGCACATGAATTGCAAGAATCTTCTCCCACTTTGCTTCATTCATATCCAGAGTACATGGTTGCCATGTCAAGTATTTTGTTGACCTTAGCTTCTTGTAGCTAATTTCATAATTTTAAAGTCTATTCACACTTTGACATACACCAAACATGTTACAAAAAACACTCTCTCCCTTCTCACTTTCTGCTACAAATGCATGGGTTTTTGTCTCATTAGAAAAATGAGTTCCTCCTTGAAGGCTTTCACCATCTCTTGCAACTTCCTTAGTGACATATTGCTCCATAGATTCATGACTTTCTTTGCATAAGCCTTCTCATTCATGCCTGAATATTCTCCTCCTCTAGGTACTTCTATGTACTATGCTTCATAAGTGTATTCATAATCTAGCAGTCATCTCTCCTTATTATCCTCTCCTCTTTAAGAACAAACTCTTAGTTACTTTCTTGTCCTTGGATTATTTTGACCTCCTTTGGATTATCTATCTTACTTTACTAAGGGCTTCTCACGAGCTCTTCCTCTATCTATACTGAACCAATCCAAAAGTATGCAAACCACACTTTCTCTTGTTTTTCCAATTTCCATTGGTCTTCAACCCATGATAAAATATTTTCAAAAATTGTTCAATAAACACTTAATAAGAGAAGACATAACCAATAAATTATACCTTTAAGGTTACTCTTCCTCTCACTAACTTGGAGAGTATTAGATTGGGCTTCTTCATGGTCTTCATCCATACTATCTTAATGACATAACTCTACATTTCCTTCCTCGGTGATAGTTAGTTGAGGTTGTCCACCTTTTGAATCAACTTCCTCTTATTTTTCTTAGGGAGCATAACTCAATTCCTCTTGAGGTTCTCCATTCAATTCCTCTTGAGGTTTTGCATTCTCCATAACCCTATCACTTGTTCATCTCCATGGTACTAGGTACATGAAGTGTTAGACACACTCAAACAGTTAGATAAAAACACATTAATTTCTTTTTCCTCTTCATCTAATGTCATGGACATCATTCCTTGTACAAAGCTAAGTACATAATAATTTGATAACCATCATCACACTTTTAGAATTGATCCTTACTCTGGTTCATAGAAGTGAACTTCCACTCCCTCATACTTTGCAAATGTGAGTTCCTCCTTCGTTAATGAAACATCTAGTTCATTCTCCAGCCTCTTTTGCAATAGAGGGAACTGCATCTTCTTTCTTCCTTTTAGTATCCAACCATAGCTTTAGGATTTTCGGGCAAGATTATCTTCTTGTTTTCCCTTCAGAAAATTTGTCCATGCATTCAATAAGGAAGATCCTTTAATGGTTGTTCATTTTCCTTGTTTACAAAGACTAGATACACACATAATTTGTTACTCATCTTCCTTGTTTACAAAGACTAGATACACACATAATTTGTTAGCCTTGAAATTACATGGTTCTCTCACTTCATTATCCATCACCTCCTCTTGCTTTGGACTTTCCACTAGTCCCTTCTTCTTATATTCAAGGAGTGATCCTCTTTCTGATTAATGTAGTGAATTATCCCTTCTTTAGGCTTAACTATTTTGAGATTTTCTTCTTCCATCCAAAATTTTATGAAAGGCCTTACCTTTCTTTTCCCCATCTCTCTAACTTTTTGAGATTTTTGTTAAATTACTTGTGTCTAATAGGTACTATGACCTTCCTCATCTATCTTTGGCCTTATTCCCTCTCCTGTAGCAACTTACTTATATAAAGAGTCTTTTCTTCAATGCAACCATCTCTTTATCAACGTCATCATGGCTTAATTTCTTCCTCATGCCATTTATTTTGGCATCTTTTTTACTCTCTATTGTGGCTTTTACTCAAAACCCCATCATGACCAACAATGGTTGGCTTCTTCCTTCTCTTCATAGGGTCCTTTGTGCTCATATTTAGCTGCAACCTAACCTTGTAACAAGCCTCACTTCACTTGCAACCAAACCTTGTAAAAAGCCTCAGCTCACTTGTTACATGAACACTTCACCTCAACCTAGCCATTGGTGTTCCTCTAGAACCTCTTGAGCACTCCTTGCTCCTCTCTTGTTGTTTCTCCTCTCCTCACCTCTTAAGAACTTCTCTTGATCTCTTCTCATTGAGGACTTCCTCTATGGGCCTCTTCATTCCAACCTGAGCTAGAATGCAACTTCTATACTACAATGGTTTTCTTCTACCCTTTTTGTTAGAAAACCTTTTAATGCTCACCTTTCTTTGCACATCATCTCAAGTTGTAATATGCTACAACCTTCACTTAGAATTTCCTTATCAAAACATAAAACATAAAACTAGTTATACCTCTCCAGTTCTTGACCTCTAAGATACCTCACTTCCAGCTCTCCCATTTCTTCCTCTAGATGGTATTTTTCTATATATCTCCAACTCTAGAGTTAGCTGGAATTTGTTTCATTGCTTTCTTTTTTCAAAGTTTCCTCCTACACTCTGATATCTCTTTCCGCTTTCAAAGTATCTTCTCCTCTAGTATCCTCTATCTTTGATTATGTGTTTTTCTTTCTCAACACTATCTTTAAAAAATAACCAAACTATCAGTCAACATTCAAATAAACATAGAAATCATTACCTCTCTGGCCCATTCTCTTCTCTTCTTCACTAGCTGATGGTTTGTTACTTTTTCCAGAAAACCTCCATTGAAATCACCTTACTACTGCAATATTCCTCCATCTACAATTCTCCTATCTCTTGATGGCTCATTTTTGCTTCTCTTTTCCTCAATCTATGGCTCTAATAACATAAATCACCCAACAAAATCTTATAAACTAACAATGTTACCAAACTTTTAAATAAATTGTGCAAACCTTATTTCTTTTATCCTTTTCTCATATTTCATATAAACAAGTTGCGTCCCTTTCCATATGTCTTATAAAAATAAACCAAATTAAATCAAACCCTTGCCGGCTCTACCCCCTTTCCATATGTCTTATAAAAATAAACCAAATCAAATCAAGCCATGGCAGACTCTACCCTAGGTCGAGAGCGAGGGTATCACGCTCAAAGAAATTTCAAACATGCCCGACTTGGATGACTACGGGTCAGGCCTGACTTCTAGACCTATCTCGTTGAGTAGTCCATGCAGGTTAGGGTCAGTACTTCACAAGTACAAAGTTATGTCGACTTCCTCAATGATTTCAAGGGAAATCTTTTGTGGTTCACTGATTTGCGGACTTCGGAAATTTGCTAGATCAACACATAACAAAACACCTTCACTCGTGGCTGTGTCGCTACAATGCAACCCAGGCCTATGTTGGGTTTGAGTCTAACACAATGCACAACAATTTTGATCAAGCCAATAAGGTCAATTATGATTCCATATTTCTTAGGGATTGAATGTAAAGGCTACACTATTGACCCAAAATCACATTAATTCTTTAGCACAGGGATATTTGATGAATTACACTAGTATCAATTCCTACTTCGATAGGGGAACCAATCATTTAGAGAATAACTACTTTATATTTATTAACAAATAATTACAAAGGGCTTACAATGGGCTTGTTTGTTTCCCAACATCTATTGTCGTTTATGTTCATATTCAATTAGGCAGCAGTTTGCTTTCTACACAAGTATTTTGAGGCTTTAAGCACCTCATCTCCCATCAATGCATTCTTCCCACAATCTTCTTATTTTGGGTCACTGATTAAGCACATTCCCCAATTGGCTGGGTTTGGTTGGGTTCTCTTCTTGGAGAAATTTTTTCTGCTTAGGTATGGATAGTTTTGGTCTCTCACAAATTTTGTTTACATGTTGCAGCTTTACAAAGTCCTCCTTTATATTAGAAATTTTTTGCACATGAATTGCAAGAATCTTCTCCCACTTTGCTTCATTCATATCCAGAGTACATGGTTGCCATGTCAAGTATTTTGTTGACCTTAGCTTCTTGTAGCTAATTTCATAATTTTAAAGTCTATTCACACTTTGACATACACCAAACATGTTACAAAAAACACTCTCTCCCTTCTCACTTTCTGCTACAAATGCATGGGTCTTTGTCTCATTAGAAAAATGAGTTCCTCCTTGAAGGCTTTCACCATCTCTTGCAACTTCCTTAGTGACATATTGCTCCATAGATTCATGACTTTCTTTGCATAAGCCTTCTCATTCATGCCTGAATATTCTCCTCCTCTAGGTACTTCTATGTACTATGCTTCATAAGTGTATTCATAATCTAGCAGTCATCTCTCCTTATTATCCTCTCCTCTTTAAGAACAAACTCTTAGTTACTTTCTTGTCCTTGGATTATTTTGACCTCCTTTGGATTATCTATCTTACTTTACTAAGGGCTTCTCACGAGCTCTCCCTCTATCTATACTGAACCAATCCAAAAGTATGCAAACCACACTTTCTCTTGTTTTTCCAATTTCCATTGGTCTTCAACCCATGATAAAATATTTTCAAAAATTGTTCAATAAACACTTAATAAGAGAAGACATAACCAATAAATTATACCTTTAAGGTTACTCTTCCTCTCACTAACTTGGAGAGTATTAGATTGGGCTTCTTCATGGTCTTCATCCATACTATCTTAATGACATAACTCTACATTTCCTTCCTCGGTGATAGTTAGTTGAGGTTGTCCACCTTTTGAATCAACTTCCTCTTATTTTTCTTAGGGAGCATAACTCAATTCCTCTTGAGGTTCTCCATTCAATTCCTCTTGACGTTTTGCATTCTCCATAACCCTATCACTTGTTCATCTCCATGGTACTAGGTACATGAAGTGTTAGACACACTCAAACAGTTAGATAAAAGCACATTAATTTCTTTTTCCTCTTCATCTAATGTCATGGACATCATTCCTTGTACAAAGCTAAGTACATAATAATTTGATAACCATCATCACACTTTTAGAATTGATCCTTACTCTGGTTCATAGAAGTGAACTTCCACTCCCTCATACTTTGCAAATGTGAGTTCCTCCTTCGTTAATGAAACATCTAGTTCATTCTCCAGCCTCTTTTGCAATAGAGGGAACTTCATCTTCTTTCTTCCTTTTAGTATCCAACCATAGCTTTAGGATTTTCGGGCAAGATTATCTTCTTGTTTTCCCTTCAGAAAATTTGTCCATGCATTCAATAAGGAAGATCCTTTAATGGTTGTTCATTTTCCTTGTTTACAAAGACTAGATACACACATAATTTGTTACTCATCTTCCTTGTTTACAAAGACTAGATACACACATAATTTGTTAGCCTTGAAATTACATGGTTCTCTCACTTCATTATCCATCACCTCCTCTTGCTTTGGACTTTCCACTAGTCCCTTCTTCTTATATTCAAGGAGTGATCCTCTTTCTGATTAATGTAGTGAATTATCCCTTCTTTAGGCTCAACTATTTTGAGATTTTCTTCTTCCATCCAAAATTTTATGAAAGGCCTTACCTTTCTTTTCCCCATCTCTCTAACTTTTTGAGATTTTTGTTAAATTACTTGTGTCTAATAGGTACTATGACCTTCCTCATCTATCTTTGGCCTTATTCCCTCTCCTGTAGCAACTTACTTATATAAAGAGTCTTTTCTTCAATGCAACCATCTCGTTATCAACGTCATCATGGCTTAATTTCTTCCTCATGCCATTTATTTTGGCATCTTTTTTACTCTCTATTGTGGCTTTTACTCAAAACCCCATCATGACCAACAATGGTTGGCTTCTTCCTTCTCTTCATAGTGTCCTTTGTGCTCATATTTAGCTGCAACCTAACCTTGTAACAAGCCTCACTTCACTTGCAACCAAACATTGTAAAAAGCCTCAGCTCACTTGTTACATGAACACTTCACCTCAACCTAGCCATTGGTGTTCCTCTAGAACCTCTTGAGCACTCCTTGCTCCTCTCTTGTTGTTTCTCCTCTCCTCACCTTTTAAGAACTTCTCTTGTTCTCTTCACATTGAGGACTTCCTCTATGGGCCTCTTCATTCCAACCTGAGCTAGAATGCAACTTCTATACTACAATGGTTTTCTTCTACCCTTTTTGTTAGAAAACCTTTTAATGCTCACCTTTCTTTGCACATCATCTCAAGTTGTAATATGCTACAACCTTCACTTAGAATTTCCTTATCAAAACATAAAACATAAAACTAGTTATACCTCTCCAGTTCTTGACCTCTAAGATACCTCACTTCCAGCTCTCCCATTTCTTCCTCTAGATGGTATTTTTCTATATATCTCCAACTCTAGAGTTAGCTGGAATTTGTTTCATTGCTTTCTTTTTTCAAAGTTTCCTCCTACACTCTGATATCTCTTTCCGCTTTCAAAGTATCTTCTCCTCTAGTATCCTCTATCTTTGATTATGTGTTTTTCTTTCTCAACACTATCTTTAAAAAATAACCAAACTATCAGTCAACATTCAAATAAACATAGCAATCATTACCTCTCTGGCCCATTCTCTTCTCTTCTTCACTAGCTGATGGTTTGTTACTTTTTCCAGAAAACCTTCATTGAAATCACCTTACTACTGCAATATTCCTCCATCTACAATTCTCCTATCTCTTGATGGCTCATTTTTGCTTCTCTTTTCCTCAATCTATGGCTCTAATAACATAAATCACCCAACAAAATCTTATAAACTAACAATGTTACCAAACTTTTAAATAAATTGTGCAAACCTTATTTCTTTTATCCTTTTCTCATATTTCATATAAACAAGTTGCGCCCCTTTCCATATGTCTTATAAAAATAAACCAAATTAAATCAAACCCTTGCCGGCTCTACCCCCTTTCCATATGTCTTATAAAAATAAACCAAATCAAATCAAGCCATGGCAGACTCTACCCTAGGTCGAGAGCGAGGGTATCACGCTCAAAGAAATTTCAAACATGCCCGACTTGGATGACTACGGGTCATGCCTGACTTCTAGACCTATCTCGTTGAGTAGTCCATGTAGGTTAGGGTCAGTACTTCACAAGTACAAAGTTATGTCGACTTCCTCATTGATTTCAAGGGAAATCTTTTGTGGTTCACTGATTTGCGGACTTCGGAAATTTGCTAGATCAACACATAACAAAACACCTTCACTCGTGGCTGTGTCGCTACAATGCAACCAAGGCCTATGTTGGGTTTGAGTCTAACACAATGCACAACAATTTTGATCAAGCCAATAACGTCAATTATGATTCCATATTTCTTAGGGATTGAATGTAAAGGCTACACTATTGACCCAAAATCACATTAATTCTTTAGCACAGGGATATTTGATGAATTACACTAGTATCAATTCCTACTTCGATAGGGGAACCAATCATTTAGAGAATAACTACTTTATATTTATTAACAAATAATTACAAAGGGCTTACAATGGGCTCACTACCTGTATATCTTATATATCTTTTAGCTTTTTAAGCTCACTTCCCCTTTTTCACTATCACTCTATTTTTCATTTTCTTTTGTAACATTGACTCTTTTTATTGATCTCACAAAACAGCTATGAGATATTTTTCCAACCAACCAAAATAAGTGATTCCTAATTTTACACCTGTTATATTAACAAAACCTTAGTTGGCTAACCATTAAAAAAACTTAACACCTCAACTTACTAATTGGCATTATTCTAATGAGCCAATTTCCTAATTTATGATTTATACATAACAAAACTAAAAATATTCTTCTAGAATCTACATGGCTCCAATGGGGCCTTAAACTTCTCAACTTCTAAGTCATTAAAGCCTCAAAGCTCAACATGTCACTAGTATTAATTTGAACCTAAGTGAACAAGATCATAATTAGGTTTCTCAAATACCTAAAATGCCCCCAATTAATTATTCTCTAATTTTGTATTCCACCAAAATTTCTCATTAAAATCAAATTGTTATTTTGGATATTTTTTATAACTATCATCTCTTTCTCCTTAAATATACCACCTTATATCCATCTATATGCAGATATGTTATGACCAGAGGTGGATCAAATCCCTCGAGGCGAAAACCTTACTTTTGGAGTGTGTAACTTGAGGAAAGGTTTGCAGGTTGAAGGATTTGATCCATCTAGGTGCATTATAGATCTAGAGTTAAATGGATCTAGGCTAGTTCTGGTTGAGCCAGAGAATCTCACATTTGAGATAAATTTCATACTTTGAAACTGACATGTTTATTATTGTCTATTTGTTTGAATATTTAAAGCAACAACTTTTCAATACATTCTTCATTGGTCTTGGATTGAGACTACTGAATTCATAAATTTGAATCTACACACTATATTCAAAATTTGTAGGAACTTTTTATGCATTATGTTATTGTTAAAAAACTCCACATTGACGGTGTGGCTTTAAATCATGTTCTTATTTTTCTGAAATTGGTCAATGTTTAAAATATCCATAGTGCATTTCCATAACGTTTAGTTGTTTTTGCATTTGGCCCTTGTTAAAAATTTCTGTGATGGCTTTACTTTAATTTTTCTTAGCCTAATCTAACCTTATTATTCTCTTCTTTAATCTAGTTTGTGTTCTATGCTTTGAATAGTTTGTGTGTCTACATTAGGATGGTTTGAGTGGTTTATGTGTTTGTTTGTCTTGATTTGGATAGTAATGTTTGTGGATGCTATAGTCCTTATGTTGTATCTCTATATGTATATGTAATTGTCTATTAGTGATTAGCTGTTGATGAAGAAGGAATACATCTTGTTAAGAATTACTTTGTAGTTTATAATATGATTGATTTTGCATATCTATTTCATCTAATTTGAGGTAGGGTAACTTTGATAGCTAATTAATTCTTAATGGTGTTCCTCTAGGTATTATCAAATATATAGAGGAGTATTTTTAATATTTGACTTCCTCTAGATTACTCTTAAAATAATATTTGTTTCCAATTTGTTGATTTTTTATTCATAGCCTATTTTGGAGAGTCAAGAAATAACTTATTTTTTATTTTTTTAATAACTTGTTAGGTTTAGGAACTCTCTATGTTTCCCCACTTCATGGAACTATTATGATAGATTTGAAGGGTTAGGATCTATTAAAGGCATGTTTTGAGAAAGAAAACCACACATGTTTATTTATAGCATTGTTAAAATCTTAATATATAATTAGTACAAGAGTTCATTATGCAAATTATTTTTCAGATAGAATCATTTATGTAAAAATAAATCAACCTATATTTTTATTTTATTAAATTCTAATTTTCTATATGCTTAAAAATACATTTGAATGGCATTTTCATGATATTTTTTTGAGAAATGTTTTGTTTTGAATATTTATAAATATATATTTTCTTCTAAATATGCTTCAATCTTTTATATTGATTATTTTTTGGGTCAAGGTTAAAGAAAAATGATAACTGATAAACCATGATAAAATTTCAACTAAAATGATAAATCATAAATCACAAAATATTAAATTAAAATGTTAATTTATGCAAATATATTTTTAATTATTATGAAGCTTTTTTTATTCACCTTCATTGGAATGAGAATCAATTTTATTATTAATGGAAGAGTGTTGGTCATTTTATGTGAAAATGAATCTACAAACTAGTATGACATATTTTTTTTTGGTTTGCACATTTCTGGTGTGGTTTTCGAGACAATGAATCCTGATGTTCCAAAGTTTTCATTTTTAATTTCTAGAATTTTCTAGTCTAGACCAAGACTAATCATAGGATTGGTTTATAAAGTGATTTTTGAGACAATGAATTCAGATATTCCAAAGTTTTCATTCTAGACCAAGACTCATCATCACGACTTAGGAGGAGCTCGAGTAATAAATATGATTAGGTAAGGTTGTCAAGTTGGGGAGCCGACTAGTTTAATGATTTCTATTTTAGATTCATTATTATTATGTTATTGTTAATAAATTACTAATTATGTAAGTTACTTTATTTTAATAATTGATATATTAGGTTCTTTTTTCTTTTATGTTTTTTAAGTTTTTGTAATATTTTTATTTTAAATTTATTCTAATTAAATACACTTATTTATGTTTAAATTGCTTTACCTAATTATTGATTAATATAAGTTTATGTTATTAGCTAGTTACTTATCTAATGTAATAAGTTTCATTACTTTAATAAATTGTCTATTAATTTTTAATTCTTTATTATTTTAATTAAATTTTTTATTTGTCTATGTTTAAAGGGGAGGTGCTTACTAAATTATTTCTTTTAATATTTTGAATATTGCTTAATTTAAGTTTATGTGATTTGCTAGTTTCTAGGTTTTCAATAAATTTATTATGTATTTTTAGGTTTTCCTTACATTATTGTAATAAGTTTATTCAAATGTATAAGAATTTTTGGGAAGAAATTGTTGGAAATAATACTGAAAGGGGGGGGGGGGGGGGTGAATCAGTATTATCAGATCAAGACTTTTTAACCTTTAATCAGTGCATTAGTACTTCATCAATCATTAAACAGTAGCGATGTGCACTATAAACATAATAAACCATTACACATAAGAAACACACATCAACACCAAGATTTAAGGTGGAAACCCAATGTGGGTGAAAACCACCTGCTGCTGTCATCTCTATCTTCTTTTAATAATAAGAAAAATTGTTTACATTCTTGTACTAGTGCACACACATACCAGTACACACGCTTCTACCTGTAGAAGGTTACAACCTTCTCTCGTTTCCAGATTCTACTGGAAAGGACCTACAACCCCCTAGCTCTTCTACTAGCCAATATGTTTACTAGTACTTAGGTGCCAACCTACAGAAAACTCCACTCTTCCACTAGGGACCAAGTTTTATGAATTTTCAGACTCAATGCTCCTGACACATATCAAGACATATGAAGACCTTGACTCATCAATAACCCATCACAAATTTAGAAACCCAAAATTCATCAACCAACATGTAGTTAATCTCAAATAATCAAATCACTGTCATCAAAATACTATGCTGAACCCAGAAACATGTATCAACATTCAGAACCAACTGAAACCTAAAAAATTCATGTGTGAGACTATATACACTACTTCAATGAAGAAAAACCTGCATGTATATGCTACTTCCTTCAGCCCAACCTACATATACCTCTAAAGATTCTGAATCATATAATCTCTGAATCACAAACTATACCAACCAGCAGTGTATTGAACATCTACTGTCAACTTACAAAACTTTATACATGCAAGCAACATAAAACACTTCTCCTCACTTATACAATCAATCAAATATCAACCTCCTCATGCATTCAAATTTACATTCAGATCTAAGAAGACTTCATTGATAAACAATAGTAAACTAGCATCAGCAATAAATCAGCAATATTGATTTGATAGATCAGTCATCTCTGAATATCAAGCCTTTCTTTTGTACACACTACTTGAAAGAATAGAACCTGCGTGTATACGCTCTTTTTCTGAGATGAACGTGCGTACAGATCTGCAAATATTGACTCAAAACTTTGCTGCAATTATAGACTTTCGATAAACCCAGATCATAAATAACACAAAACATCAGATCTAGCCTTAACCAATATTAGATCATTCAAGAATAAGTCATTTCAGGTCTCATGATCCTAATCTAATATTGAACTCAAGGTGCACATAAATGTTTCAGATCTAGTGCCAAACATAACCTTGCAACATAAAATATACTTCAGATAGAAGTATTCCTTATAATCTTATTCACTTACATATATGGCATTATGATCCTCTCTTCTTTATATAGTTTTTGGCCTTTCTCAATACCATGGACCGGATCCACTTAGGACTAACACCTTGGATCAAATACCATAGGCCGAATACCTCGGACTAAATATCTAGGGTCAATATCATTGTCCAAAGATACCTTGGACCAAATACCTCAGACCAAAACCATGGTTTTCAACATGTACGTGCTTTTCCTTTTGTGGGAGTGCGTGTATACATTATACACTATTTCTGTTCTGAGTACATGTGTGTATACGCTGCTTGGACTAAGTGAACCTGCATGTATCTCTTAAACTACTTTTACATCATCTTCTTCCTTAAACTTCTCTATTCTAATCAATAGACCTTAGTTCCATCTTCCTAATCCTTTGTACCACTACCCTATTTCCTCTGACTATTCCCATTAGCCTCTTATCAAAACTAAGTTGACCTGTAGAGTTGCCATCAAGGACAATACTTGTATCATAATGCCAACAATCTCCTACTTTGGACTTGATGGCAACCATGATGGTGTTGACTACTGCAAGCTATAAAGATTGTTAGAGATACCATACAGCACCAAAATACCAAAATACTCTCCCCCTTTGACATCAAGGGAAAAGGGCGGATCATTCTACTCTCCTCCTTTGCATGATGCTATACATACTCCCCTTGAGTACATGTCGAGTCTGTAGAGAGAGGATTCAGTATAATAACATGAAACTATAACTCAAAAAAGTTAGTATGACCTCCCTATGACCACAAACTCATACATACATCAATCATCCAAACAGGTAGGGATACACCATATTTGACTCATCTGCCCAACCAAGTAGGGATATACCAAAGTTTATACATGATAGAAATATAACAATTATTACATCATCCATCCCAAGGATAATGGGGAAATAAATTACATCATATGACCAATAGAACTCATTGAAATATAGACCATGATAGAAGAAGTTATATAACACTAATGACTGATGCAACTAAGAAATAGTTGAGTTCAGCAACCATAATTCCAACAATGTGGAATGTGAACACTCCCCCTAAACCTTTGCTACCACTATTTTTTTTTTGTTAGAAAAACATATATGCGATTTCAACCAAGGCAACCTGCGCATATACTTCATGAAACCAGCGTGTAGTAAACTTCCTCTGAAAAATTGGATTTAACAACACGATGATATAGCAACAACTCCCAACTTTTGTCTGAGATATTCAAATGTTTCTCTGGGTAGTGGGTTAGTGAATATATCAGCAACTTGTTCTTTGGAGGGGACATACTCCAATTTGACCTTTTGTTCAAGCACTTGTTCTCGTAGAAAATTTTACTTGATGGGTATGTGCTTGGTCTTGGGGTGCATGACTGGATTCTTTGAAATATTGATGGCACTTGTATTATCACATAGAATGGAGATGAGTGGAGTATATGTGATCTGAATGTCTTGCAAAGTTTGCATCATTCCAAGTTGTTGTGTGCATCAAGATGCAGTAGACACATATTCTGCTTCAGCTGTAGATAAAGCAATTGAACTTTGTTTCCTGCTAAACCAAGACACTAACCTGGAACCCATATAGAATGCACCACCACTAGTGATTTTTTTGTCATCAACACTTCCTGCCCAATCTGCATCTACATATGCATGAAGAGTAAGATCTACATCTCTAGGATACCATAGTCCATAGTCCAAAGTCGTGAGTTCCTTTAAGATATTTTAAAACTCTTTTGACTGCCTAAAGGTGTGATTCCTTTGGATTTTCTTGGAATTCTCCAACTATTCCTACTGCATGCATGATGTCAGGTCGGGTACCTGTTAGATAAAGCAAACTGTCAATCATGGATCTGTAAGTTAGTTGATGTACTGCTGGTGATTCATCATTTGAGTTAATACTACATCTTGTTACCATTGGAGTACATACAAGTTTAGAATCTTCCATTCCATAATTTTTCAAGATCTGCTTGAGATATTTGGTTTGTGAAACAAAAATACCATCTTTAGTTTGCTGAACTTGGAGACCAAGAAAGTAGGTAAGTTCACCAAGCAAGGAAATTTCAAATTCTTGCTACATTACTGAAGCAAAATTTTGTCTCGTGGATTCTTCATTGCTACCAAAAATGATATCATCAACATAAACAATAATAATTAGCAATTTATCATGTTCAACCTTTGTATATAAATTTCTATCTTCAGAACCTTTTTTAAAACCTTGTTGGTGTAGATATTTGTCAAGGTGGTAATACCAAGCCCTTGGAGTCTGTTTCAGACAATAAAGAGCCTTTTTGAGTCTGCATACAAGTTTTGCATCATTTCCAAGAATGAATCCTTCTTGTTGTTCAATATAAACTTCTTCTTCTAAATCTCCATTAAAGAAGGATGATTTTACATCCATTTGGTATACTTTGAATTTCCGAAAACTGGAAAGAGTAAGAAACATTCTTATGGCTTCAAGTCTGGTAACAGGTGCAAAAGTTTCTTCAAAATATATACCTTCTTGTTGAACATACCCTTTACAAACAAGTATGGCCTTGTTTCTAATGACTTCTCCATTTTCATTCAGCTTGTTCTCGAATATCCATTTAGTTCCTATAATATTTTTATCTTGAGGTGTAGGAACTAATTCCCAAGTGTCATTCTTTTCAATTTACTCAAGTTCTTCATCCATGGCCTTGACCCAACATTCATCTTTGCATGCTTCATTTACATTATGAGGTTTGGTGGAGGATAGTAATGCTAGATAGCTTGAGGTCCCTGTAATAGTTCTTCTTGTCTGTACACGAGCCTCCCTTTCTCCTAAAATTTGAGTTTTTGGATGATTTTCCTGAACATACTTGGACGAAGTCTTTTCTTCTACCATTATATTTTCTTCTGGTGTTTCATTGGTTTCTTCTTCAATATAATTTTGATTTGATGTGGGAAAGTAATCCCCATCTTCATCATTGTCATAATCTTTTGTTGATTTTATCTATTTTTTATTTCTGCATGCTTCATCAACTACAACATCAATTCTTTCAACAATTTTCCCAAGTCTTTTATTATAACATTTATATCATTTACTTCTTGAAGAATAACCAAGAAGAATCCCTTCATTTGCTCTGGGTTCAAACTTACCAAGTTTTTCATCAGTCCTTTTGATAAAACATTTGCTTCCAAAAACTTTAAAGTATATTATAGTAGGAGTCTTACCATAGCAAAGTTCATGTGGAGTTTGAGTGATATTTACCCGAACATTTTCTTTGTTGGGAATAGTCATTGCAGCAAATGCAGCTTCACCCCAAAAGGTTGCAGGAGTTCCAGATTCATCTAGCATGGCTCGAGCCATTTGTTGAATTGTTCTATTCATCATTTCTACTACACCATTTTGATGAGGTGTTCTTGTAGTGGAGAATTCCCTTTTTATTCTATGTTGTT
This sequence comes from Pinus tabuliformis, assembly GCA_031772625.1. Lineage (NCBI taxonomy): Eukaryota > Viridiplantae > Streptophyta > Pinopsida > Pinales > Pinaceae > Pinus > Pinus tabuliformis. The sequence goes on along the minus strand of CM062817.1, from coordinate 1,755,158,352 downwards.
CACGAAAGTCAAAGAATTCATCCGATATAGATTACCCTCGATCAGATCTGAGGCATTTGATTTTTCGATCTGATTCATTTTCAACCAATCTTTGAAGGCTTGGAACTTTTAAAATGCTTCATCTTTATGGTTTAGAAGACATGTCCAACACATTATGTAAAAATCATCAATGAACAAAATAAAGTATTCTTCTCCACGAAGTGACTCTTTCCTTGTTGTTCCACATATATCAGTATGAATAAGTTCAAGAGGCTTACTAGCTGACCCTTATTTTTCCATTAAGTGAACTCTGGCTTTCTAACCGATTTGACATGGTTTGCATATTGTATTGTTTGGGATGCTAAAAGCTTATATGTCCCAATCTTCTATGCCACGGCTAGTTTTCATAATTTTTGCTTAGATAGCATTGTTGTTGTCCTCCTTTGAGTATGTATAAGTTGTTTGGAGTTCTTTTACCTTTGATCATGGTCTCTCCTATATCAAGCTCACGAACAACCATTAGTTTGATCGAAACACCACTTCATTTCCTTGATCACACATTTGACTGACACTCAACAGGTTATGATTTAAACCATCTACATACATAACATTTTTAGCTTTAACCTTTTCTTTCAAGAAAACAGAACCTTTACCTTTTATGAAACCTATAGTTTCATTTCCAAATGATGCATTCTTTTCTTTTTCTAATGCATTATATGAGTGAAGTTTCTCTTTTTCACCTATCATATGTTCGGGGCATCCACTGTCAATGTACCACTAATTTTCTTGTTCTTCTGCATACAATGCTATACCACATGTTTTTATTTGAGATTCTTTCCTTCTCCATATCTTGTGATTTAATGGCATTTTCTCCTTTTGAGGTATTTGCCAAAATTTGATCCTGCATTCAAATTCTTCATGACCAAATTTGTTACAATTGAGCATTCTATTTAATTTTCAAGAGGAGAAAAGTTATTATAGGAACTTCTCTTGATCCCTGTTACATTCCTTTGATTTTGTGCTTCTCCAGTCATGATGGTTTTGTAAGCAACGCATTGAGCAGCTTTATGCCCAAAATTATGACATGAAAAACATTGCCCATTAAAGAATTTTTTGCGACTATCGAATCTATTTACCTGTTGATTGTAGTTTCTATTGATATTCATCTTTGGACCAAATTGAGTATGATTTGCCTAAGGTTGGTTGCGGCTTCTATTGATATTCATCCTTGGAGAAAATTGAGTACGATTTACCCGGTGATCGGCTTTATGCCTTTACTGACGATTATCATACTGTTCACTGGTCTTTGTCGCATCAAGATAGATTTTTGTGGAGGTTGGCAGCTTCTGTGGTTGAGATGCTTCTTCAGTATATCGAAGACCTGTCTTTATCAGAGGAGAACGCTGAACTTTGATAATTTCATTTAAAGTTTCTAATCCTTTAGATTTTGTTTTCTCAAGATCTTTTCCTAGACCCACAATTTCACATTCTAGTTTTTCATTGTGTTTTTTTTTTTCAACAAGTTGGTATGTCAAGGTATCTATGATCATATTCTTTTCTTCTAAAAAATTTTTGAGTTTAGAGATTTCTTCATGAAATTTTTTCTCTCCTAAAGCATCCCAAAAATCATCGTTATCATAAGCCCTGATGAGTCTATAATCATCACTATTAGATAAAGCATCACTATCCTCTTCTAAACTATCCCAAAAATCATCACTATCATAAGCCATGAGAAGTATGTAATCTTGAACAGTTTCATATTCATCACTATTAGATTAACCATCACTATCTTCATGAGTATAGTAACTCCTTCTATTCACAACATGTTTCCTGTTCCCTTTTGCATACTCCTTTCCTTTTTCATATTTATCTTTATCAGGACATCAGGCAACATAATGACCGACTCTACCATAAGCAAAGCATTTGAAAGGTAGCTTACCTCTGAACCTTCCAAAACCCCATTGAAGCTTCTTGACCAAATTTACCTTATCTTCTTCTTGTTAAATGTGTCCTGATTCATTGTGTTCTTCCTTTTCTCTTCCTTTTGTTGAAGCTTTAAATGTGGCTTCTCTCATATCTGATGGACCTCTTTTTCTCATCCCAAAAGTAGTTAGGATTCCGTGAAGCTGTGTTATAGTGATATTTTGCAGATCCTATTTTTTTCTATGGCAGACACTTTTGATTCAAATTTAGCAGACAAGGATCTCAAAATTTTCTCAACTAAGGTAACTTCCTTTAGTTCTTCACCCATATTCTTCATACAATTAACAACCTCATCTATACATAAGAAATAGCTAGATATATTCTCATCACTATGCATCTTAAGAGTTTCATACTAAATTCTAAGAGTTTGAAGCTTAGCACGTTTTACCTGAGAGTCTCCTTCGTAGCTCTGAACAATTTTGTCCCATATATCTTTGGCTCATTTGTGCTGCATGACTTTGACAAACTCTGATTGTGAAAAACTTCCCAATAAAATATTGACAACTATGGCATTGGTTTCATATTTCTTTTTACCTGCCGTGTTTGTAGGAATTGTTGTTGGAAATTTATATCCTCCTTCCACAATTTCCCAGGCATCTGTTACAAGATTTTGTACATAGGTTTTCATTCTTATTTTGCAATAAATGAAGTTACTCCAATCGAATATTGGCAGTCTGATGGATCCCATGCTTTCATGATTATTCATCTTGGTGCATCTTCCTTCAAGCAATCAAAATTCTTCTGAAGAACTTGGCTCCGATACCAATTGTTGGAAATAATACTGAGAGGGGGTGTTACCATTCTCGCAAAATTTATACAAGTTCTTGTAGTAATGTCATGATTCCTTGGGTGAAACCACACTTGGTCATGGGTGTTGAATATGCCGATGTGTGAGGGGATGTTTCTATTACCCAATTCTTGAATCTTGGGTCACCCATGTGCACGAACATATTTTGCTCCTAATATGGATAAAATTGGATCATAGGGAGAAGAGAAGTGTTTTAATTAATTGTAATGACTACATGGAAGTTTTTTTTTGTTTATTACTAGTGGTCTTTTGTTGTGTCCATACTCATCATCAATTTTACAACTATTTAATTACTACATGCATTATGAACAAATGAAAGCTAATATTCCTACAAGAAATTTTGTGACTTTGACATAATAATGACCTCCCAAACATAGAGATTTAGGGAAAAAAAGTTCTAATAAAAAAGTTGAGTTATGAAGTCGAAAGGAAAATAAGGATAGATGTTATACTAGTGTTGATATGTTTTAACCAAATAAATAATAATATGTATAGGCATGAGTAATGGACTAGGTTTTTAAACTACAAATATATATGTATAAAAAGTAAGAAAACTAATAGTAAAAATCACATCATAAGAGTTTTGTTGACGCGTTTCAAACCATCCAATGTGGTCCATCATGAGGACAAGAGATCTTGACATCAAGTTAAATAGATGAAGAGAAAAGGTCTTAGTTGTTATAATATAACGGTTTGATTTTACTAAATCAATAAAATTTTCATATAAAGAAAGCGGTTAGATTTGACTAAATAAAAAATATTTTAATATAAAGAAGTAATTGTTAGAATATAATTGTTAATATTGAAATATGAAAAATAATTAATCAAAGGAAACTTTTAATGAAGTGAATATCTAAAAGTAAAAATAAAAATTTTATTAGGTCAAACCTAAATAATCAAAACAATAAAACAATTAATAGAATCAATATAATAATATAATAAAATAAAAATAGTATTTGGATCAAACTTAAATAATCAAAACAATTAATTCTAAAAACGTAAAAATAAATAAAAATAATAAATGGTCAAACATAAATAAAATATTTGGGTCAAACCTAAATAATCTAAACACTAAAATAAAAATAATATTTAGGTCAAACTTAAATAATCTCATCGTGATGATGAATCATGATGATGAACCACTCTTGTTGGTTGAAACTCATGGGCCAAAAATTTCTATTATGTGATTTCTAGTGAAAGACTTTACTCAACTTAAAAGTAATAAATGATCACACTTAAAAAATAAAAGTAAAAAAAATAAAAATCAAATTAAATAAATAAGTAAAAATAAAAATAAAAAATAATAATAATAATTAAATCAATCAATCAATCCATAATAAAAAATTATTTATTTATTTATTAGTAGTCAAAATTAAAATGAAAATAAATATATAACTTGAGAAGAAATGGAAAGGATCCAAAAACTCCTAATTTTCCAACCATCATCTCTATTCATTGTTTTCCCTCCTTTCAATCTCTATAGCTTCCCTAAACTTACGATGATAGAAATGATCTATCTTAGCAATGAGTGAGGTGTCCTCAATGTAGATGTGTTGTTTTTTTCCTTTCTACATGTTTTTCTAATGTTGAGGAGCGGGTCCTTCCATATTCGATGCTTTCAACATGGTCCTAAAGCCTCTTATTTATTGAATGGCTAGTTTCACCAACATAGGGTGTTCCACATGAACAAGGGATTACATAAACACCTTTCATAGTCCTAGGGTTCACCAGGTCTTTTACATATCTTACGGAACTTTGAATAGTGTTAAGGGGCCTAATGGTTGAGGGAACCTTGTGCTTTCTTATGATCCTTGCAATCTTGTGAGTAGTCCCTCATATAAAAGGAATGTGTACCCGAGAAAATTGATCAATGGGTTGTTTTTTAATCATAGAACCCTTGCCATTTTTAAGGAAAGCCCTAAGACATTGGAGTTTATTATACCCATTAGTTTTTTAAAACATTGAAGAGATGAGTTTTCTCATCTTAAAAATGAATTTCATCAACGAGTGGCTAAAGTGTTGAGAACACCCAACTTTTTAGCAGGGAAACGATGGGACTTAGCATGAAGATACTCCTTCGGGTGAGTTTTCTTCTGAAAGACCTTGTGTGAGAATGATCCATCATCCTTTTTTGAAATAAGGACATCAAGAAAAGGAAGGCTCCCATTTATTTCATATTCCATAGTAAACATTATGGAGTTAGATTGATTATTAAGATCATGGATAAAGAGATCCAACTTATCTTGGCCATGAGGCCAGATGACGTAGGTTTCATCGACAAATCTCTTCCAAAGCTTTGGTTTGTATTAAACTTGGGACAAATCCTTCAATTCAAAGTCCTCCCTGAACAAATCAGCTACAACACGGGAAGGAGGAAATCCCATGGCGAAAACACACTTTTGTTCATAGAATTCCCCTTCAAAGCTTAAGAAAGTAAAGGTAATACAAATCTCAACCAATTTAGCAGTATCACAATCCCTGATATGGTTCATGACCTAAGTGACCTCATTAATGGGGATATTAGTGTAAAGGGAGACCACTTTGAAACTCACAAGAAAATCCCCAAGCTCAAACATTATACCCTTTAACTCATTGACAAATGATGAAGAGTCTTTGGCAAAGGACTTTGTAAGGTCAAGAAGGGGTTTTAGCTTTTGGGCTAATAACTATGTGAGAAGATAGGTTGGCCCTCCTAAAGTGTTCACAATGGGTCTCAGGGGAGTCCCCTCCTTATGTATCTTGGGAAGACCATAGATGCTCGGTGTGATAGGGTTACTCTTGATGATTTTATGCCTTAAGGAGTTAATAGTACTACTCAAGTTTATAGCTATAGCCACATTTTTAGAGATCTTTAAGGGATTATTATTGATTTTTTTGTAGCTTACACTATTACAAAGGTGTTCGAACACTTTTCTCCAATAATCTTCCTTATCTAAGATAACCACAAGTCCACCATTGTCTCCTTTGGGAATAACATTGTCTCCTTTGGGAATAACATTTTCCTTGTTATTATTCAAATATTTGAGAACATCGAATTGAAGCTTCCTAATGGTGCTCTTAGGGGTCTTTTCCTTTCTAAGGACAAATACACATTCTTGTCTCATGATATCCTTAGTGTTGTCACGGAAAAACCCTAATCCAAATTAGATGTCATAAATAATCTCATCAACTAGTAGCAAAGGAAAAATTTAATCATTTCTGAGAAGACCACTGAAGACAGGAGGAACAAAAGAGAAGACAGAAGATACGAGGATGAAAAGATAAGGTAGAAAGATTAACCACCCTATTATTACACAAAAAAGGATAAAACTTATTATCATTATTAATATTAGTATTATGGAATTAAGGCTTCTGTGATCCATATCAAGTTCTGAGAAGATTTTTTAGTGTAAATCACATTAGAATGCTTTTGTGGACGTGTTTCGAACCAATGAGTGCGGTTCATCGTCATGACAAGTTGAAGAATTAGATCGTGGCCGCATGATAAATAGATAGAGCAGAACATCCAATGGCTAAATTTGACTAGGCAATGACTATATTGACCTAAGCAATCAGACTGCTTAATGACTATATTTGACTAGAAAATAGCTAAATGGATTTGATCAAGGGATAGGGATAGGAAAAAAAATTGGCTAAATAATAAGTGAGATGGTTATATGCCTATTTAAATAAGGTAATGTGGATATAGGAATTAATTAGACTTATATAAAGGTTATATAAATAAATACTAAGTTAGTTGATTTAAGAATTAGTTTAATAACTATTCTATATAAATCAAAATGAATCATTAATTAAATATTATGTAATTTAAATATAAGATAGATTCGTTTTAAAAGGGTTAATATTAAGCCCATATGTAATTAATAGTTAATTAAACTTTAGTTTAATATAAGGTAATGAATTTAATTAACATGAATCAAAATAAAATTTATGAAAATTAATATAATTAGATATTTGATGTTATTTTAGAATTATATAATTAAGTATCTAGTTAATTAATTGTAAGTTAGTTCTAATTTTATTTAATTTAAAATGGGTTAATGTTAAATAAACATATAACAACTAACTATTTTTAAACCTATTATTAGTTCTCATTGATAAAACTATAAAAGTCAACCTAAACTATAAACCCAAAACTATCTACCTAAAACTATCTAGAGATTAGAATAGGAATAATTAGTTAAATTGATAACTTGTTAAGATAGAGACTCCCCAACAAAAGTAATAAATTTAATGTAATTGCTATTTTCAAAAATTTAATATACCTTCTTTTTTAAAGTTTCTTTTTTTAAGTCAATTGTGTAATTTTTTTTTAAGTGAAATGGATAAAGTTTTTGAATTCAAAATTTATTTTATATTTAAATATAGTTAAAATATAAAAATAAACTTGATTCCGTTTGAATTTAAAATATTCTAAATTTAAATATATCTAAAATAATATTTTAAAAATATATTAAAAATTTGTTTTTTTTAATGTTAAAAAGTTTAAATCTAAAATTGATAACCTCATCTTAATATTTTTATTATTTTATTTTTTAATTGTAATATAAATAATTTTGGCATGTTTACAATAATATGGGTGAGTATAGGCAGGTGGAGAGTAATTGGTTGGAATTTGACCATTAATTTATTATTTTTACCTTATCTTAATATTTTTATTATTTTATTTTTTAATTGTAATATGAATAATTTTGACATGTTTACAATAATATGGGTGAGTATAGGCAGGTGGAGAGCAATTGGTTGGAATTTAACCATTAATTTATTATTTTTCTATGAAATCCTGAAAAATAGATTGGGGATTCCCTCAATATTCTGAATAGGACAAACATGGGAATAGTCAATTTTTTTGACCCCTCCCCGGAAAATGAGAATCTGCCGAAGAACATGCTTCAATATTTTTTATTTTATATAAATATAGATGAGTATGGGATTTGACCATTAATTTATTATTTTTCTATGAGATGGGGAAGCGTGCCTCAATAATTTTTTATTTTTTTTAAATATGATTGAAAAGCCTCCTTAGTTTAAATTAGGGATTAGGGATTAGGGATGGACTTTTATTTTTTTTTAAATATGATTGAAAAGCCTCCTTAGTATAAATTAGGGATTAGGGATGGACTTTTCATGGTGAACATCTGCATCGTTTAGTCTTTGTCTTGAGGTGACAATCTGCATCGTTTCGTCTTTGTCTTGAGCTGACGGGTGCTGTTATAGGGTTTGTAGCTCTCATTACAAATATGGATTCAGCATTTGACACTGTGTTCAAATATATGGATTCGGGATTCGACGGATTTTTCTTTATCATGGTAGGTAGTGTTGGAGCTGTTTTAGCTTTTGGTTTCTATTGTTTCTTCTTTTTCCTCTTAAGAAAGGTAAAGCCTTTGTGCAAGGCCGAGGAATTACCTGGCCCAGGCAAGTACTCCCCTCCAGAGTTGGAAGATCTGTTGGACACAAATCCTTCACCATCCACGTTCTTGGAAAACGACATTCTCACCATTCCTCCTCCCCCTTCGTATGAAGATGTACACAGATACTTTGGCGGCCACCCTCCTACCCGCTGTTCTTATAATAATCTGTACAACTTCCAACAGAAACCCTTAGGCTCAAAGGGAATTGCAGAACCTCATTTAAGGCGGGTTCCTTGTGTCCTCCCTCCTCCTCCTGTTTCCCCTCCCACTTGTCCCGGAGATGATGTGGCATATGACTCGCGGCTAGGCTGCTGGGTCCCCGCTCCTCCTCTCCGTTGTAATGAAGAAATGTACAATTTGGTAGAGAAACCCTTAGGCTCAAGGACAATTGCAGAACCCCAGTCAGTCCCGTGTTATCCCCGCATTGACATGGCGAGGCAAGGATTTTGGCCTGGTCAGGACATTTACAATGGCTTTAACCCAATGGGTACACTTCATATGGACGAAACGTATTCTCCGAATGCTTTCCCAAGTTGCAGGGACGGATCGTCGGCATTTACTCAACCTGCGCAGCGCGAAGCGGTGAAGGAATCGCTGGGTGGCGGAGCAACAGGTAAATAACTAGGGTTTAGTTTTCCCTCCTTTTTCATTATTGTTTTGACCTAATGGTTTACCGTTTCTGATTGTTTTTTTGGTTTCTTATCCGAGGCAAGGATTTTGGCCTGGTCAGGACATTTACAATGGCTTTAACCCAATGGGTACACTTCATATGGACGAAACGTATTCTCCGAATGCTTTCCCAAGTTGCAGGGACGGATCGTCGGCATTTACTCAACCTGCGCAGCGCGAAGCCGTGAAGGAATCGCTGGGTGGCGGAGCAACAGGTAAATAACTAGGGTTTAGTTTTCCCTCCTTTTTCATTATTGTTTTGACCTAATGGTTTACCGTTTCTGATTGTTTTTTTGGTTTCTTCTCCAACGCAGAATGTGATTCCATTCATGTGAATGGTATAAACCAATCAATTTACGAGCTTGGAAATCAAGGGTCTGTCACAGATCCTGTCTCTTTTGCTGAAATTCTGAAGTGCAAAATTCTGAAGTGTTTGCAGGAAGAATCCTTGCGCTCGTTGCAGAACAGAATGGAAAAACCATAGCTACATCCTCCAACGTTGCTTTGGAGGTGTTCTAGTTTTTGTTTCATACAGATCGGACATGATAATCGTACTGCAGTTCTGACAGAGCCTTATTTAAATGCTTTTTATTAGAGTGGTTGAATCCTGTTATATATGTCTAAATGCGAAAAATATAATCGGTTATTTTGAGAATTGAGCGTGGGTAGCATACAAGGATATATGGGATGAACCCTGTGATCTTGCTAGATGGATTATATCTTTTAGATACATGTAGGATGTTTTGTATGCTGAACTGGACAGCATGAAGTTTTAAAGTATTGGCTATACTTGAGTTTTTTCAATCAGAGAGATTAACATGGTATTAACAATGATGATCATGACAATTAAATTTGTGTCTCATTCAGATCATATGAAGTATGAAGTTTGGGAGTTCAATTGATTTCTATTATTTATATATATATATTTTATTAGTAAAGGGATGTAGAATATTTTTATTTTTAAAATTAAATGGATATTTTGTATCTTTGAAATTATATGTGTTTTATGAATTACATAGTTATGTATCAAAAATTTTGAGAATTTGTTTTGATTTTGTTAATATTAGTTTTTAAAAATTTTGATAGTATAATTTATATTGTATTTCATCTTTTATCTTATTCTATAACCTTTGTTTCTTTAATCTTTTGTTTCTTTCATCAAGTGTCCAAAATACAAGATTATGTTTCCAAGAACAATGATAGGAGAGTTCTCCTTAATCTTTTTTCTGATGTTCCTTATAATTTCCCAAGAAAATACTACAGCCCTTACAAGTGTCATGATGCTTTTCATCAAGTTGGTTACTATGGGACTATTAAAACTATTATATACTTTGCATCTCTGTATATCTAGATCTGAATGTGTTCCAAACCTAGCTATTTTGCAGTTAACAATACTCCCCACACAACAATGCTCTTTGCTTTACTATGTGTGCCTTATCCCCCTTCCCACCAAAAGTGGAAGAATTTACCTAGTCCTTTCACTATATAAGCACAACATCCACATTTCATTTAGTTAGATCTATGACTATATAGTCACAGCATCCAAATTTTCTTCACCATAAAAAATACCCTAAAGATTGCAAAAGATACAAAAATATTTTTGAAATCACATCTTATAACATTTTGATTATCTTTGTTTTTCTTTTCTTCTTTTTCTTTTTTTGGGTAGATTTTAGTGTTCTTCTAGGCAGGTAAAGCTAATGAAGCCATTTCTTTAATCAAATTTTAAATAAATTACCCATTTTTTTAATTAAATCAGTGCAAGATTTCCTGCTAATAATAAAAAAAAAAAAATGTACATAGATACCAAAGAGCCATTAAGAACTCAAGATGACTTATCTAGGAGCTCTAGTCTCCTACTAGATGATAACACTAAACATATTTAAAAAATCTAGAAACTAGATAGATACACCATTGAGTCCATTGGTCATCAAAAATTGGGGAGAAATATCAACATAGTAAAAACCATAACTTCAAGAAGACCATTCATGCAATAAATTATATATTTTCTGTATTAAAGCTTTTGTGATCCATAATTGATTAAACTAGAAATCACATGATAGAATTTTTTGCTGACTCTTTCAGAACCAACAAGTGTGGTTCCTCATCATGACCGAAAGACTTTGTTTAAATTATATATTATTGTAAAAAAAAAGATATAACAAATTATTTAAACATATACATATTAAAAACCCACTTACCATATCCCCTGATTTCATGGTTGCAAAAAATCCCAAATGGAATATCCCTAGATTGTAGGCATTATAAATATTAGAGTATATTTGTCAGCCACAATTATAGATAAATTTGAGCAAAAATCATGCACAAATATTTTAAAAAAGTTTACATTAATAGCATGCCAAACCTATTGCATTGTTTTTTTATGATTAATAATACTTCTAGTCTCCAAGATACCCTATTGCCTATGTTTAGAGAATGGCATAAAGTAACAATATATGAACCCTTGGTTTCACATGCTATGTCTAGTCAAATTGCAAGAAAAAAGTTATTGCCTCTTAGTTTGGTATGTGAATGACATGGCTTTGTTGCTCATTGATGAAAACCTAAATAATGGTAGTTTGAGTATATCATAGAGTGCAATTGAATTACATGTTCACAAATGAATAGTTTTTATAGTCTTATGTTTTTCAATATACAGAGAGCAATGTCTATCTTTGTGTGTGTGTGTGTATATATGTATGGGGGTTTGTATGACTTGTACATTGTGCAAAAAGGATATTATGTTGTTTTTTTATCTTGAATAATGATTAACATAGTTGAATTTGACTTAATGGGATATTTTGTTGAAACTTAGGAGAATTTATGACAGAAAATAATGTTATGTGGAGATGGTTACAAAATTCAAATAAACCCTAATGAGTGAGGACAATAATGTAAGAGATAGATCCATTACAAGAGAAAATTAGAAAATAAATTTTATTTTTAAAAAATGTAAATCTAATAAATTTTGAAATAATTGCAAACCATTGCAATAATCAATTTTAATGCATAAATAAATTCTATTAAAAAAACTTTGTAAATCTAATCAATTTTTTTGAAATAGCTACCAATCATTGCAACTATGAATTTTAATACATATTAAATTCAAATTTGAAAACCACTTTAAACTTGATTTTTTTAATTCTTGTTAAATGACAGTTATGCTCCTTCTAGTCTTTGCTAATTTCCACAAATAAGATGAATAACAGCTATTTGTAACCAATGTCATTTACTGTTTTGTTAAATTATCTCATCAATTTTTAATGCATGTATTAAATGACAATTATGCTACCTCTAGTCTTTGCTAATTTTCACAAATAGGATGAATTAAAACTATTTTGCTTCAAATGTCATTAATTATTTTATTAAATTTTCTCATTAATGCAAAAAATTTCTCCATTACAATTTACCCTCTATTTATTCCTTCCATTATAGTTGAAACAATCCCACCCTTTATTTATTGATTCCATTATAGTTGAAACAATGCCGGTGTACTTTGTAGTCTGCAGTAAATTGCAACCAGGCGGCACAGTGGCAGGATCCAATCCACAGTCCAGCAAATTTTCTGGCCGCAGCCCTCCACCGACATTTTATTATATAACTTATTTTAAAAGCTAGTACAAATAAAAATTTACATTTAATTTTATCTAACCACTTATGCGACATGCTAGAGCCCTCTTAACAGGCTGTCACTGGTTCAATTTTGAACCTTGGTCAGGAGCCGAGGTATCAGCTAAAAGAAATTTCAAACGTGCCTGACTTGGACGACTAAGGGTTAGACTCGACCTATACCGTTGACTAGTCCACGCAGGTCGGGGTTGGGACTGCACACCCAAAATCAATTCGCAACTTGGCTCCAGGCCAGACCTACTTTGACGTGTGCAAAATTACGTTGGCTTGCTCCTTGATTTCGGTGGAAATGTCTTCGGGGTTCATCGGTCTGCGAACTTGGGCGACTCTTTGGATCAACACATACAAAACACCTTCACTCCGGCTTCGTCCTTGGAATCCCACTAAGGCCTATGCTGGGTTTGAGTCCAACGCGATGCACAGTCATTTCGGTCAACACCAATAAGACCAACTACAATTCCCTTTCTCTTAGGGATTTAATGCAGAGGCTACAATATCGACCGAAAACTACATTGATCATTTAACATAGGTATATTCGATGAACGACACTCGCATCAATTCATACTTCGACAGGAGAACATGGGTATACCAACAACCTATACCCTACTAAGATTTATTAATTTCTGATTCATACACAAAAATAAAAATCTTCTATAATCGAACTGCCTTCATTGGGGCATTAAACAAAATGATTTTCCCTTGGTAGAAAAAGTTTGACCTCCTGGTCAGATGTCTTTAATCTAAACAAAGCTATGTTGGCCACATATACGATCATGTTGTTTTTTCATCCTTGACTTTAGTATGTCACAGACCCATACTTGATTTTGTGGTATATTATTTGCTTTTCTAAGGCAATATTGTAAAGTCATCTTGATGTTGGTTATCTTCTTCCTTCCACAATCCCATATTCTACCTTGTATCTACCTCACCTCTGTCATGCTAATGTACTTCTCTCTAGTCAACCAAATGTTGAAAGTGATCACTCTTTCCATAGTATTGTACCATACCTTGAGTACTGCAATTATTATCATCATTATCTCCTCAACCAGCCTATCATTTTTTCTAGGACATGATGTTCCTTCCTTAATGAATACAGTCACATTCATAAACATCTCCCAAGACTTCAAGATTTCATTCTCTACTTCATTATATGGTTCCCAATTTTCATGGAAGAAAATTATGAGTCCCTTGAGTGAACTTAGTAGATTTCCATCTTCCATACATTGGATGGATTCATAACATAAAGCTCCCTTCCTATTGTTTCCCCCAACAAAGAATACTATTGCAAGTATACCATTGCAAGTTGTTGGTCATTTTGGAGAACAACATGCAATCCCATATTCTTTCCTTAACCATGAAATATTTTTTTATGAGACATAATGGTCTCAAGCCTCCTCTCCTCTTCTTTGTTTCCCAACATCTATTGTCCTTTATGTGCATATTCAATTAGGCAGCAGTTTGCTTTCTACACAAGTATTTTGAGGCTTTAAGCACCTCATCTCCCATCAATGCATTCTTCGCACAATCTTCTTATTTTGGGTCAGTGATTAAGCACATTCCCCAATTGGCTGGGTTTGGTTGGGTTCTCTTCTTGGAGCAATTTTTTCTGCTTAGTTATGGATTTACAAAGTCCTCCTTTATATTAGAAATGTTTTGCACATGAATTGCAAGAATCTTCTCCCACTTTGCTTCATTCATATCCAGAGTACATGGTTGCCATGTCAAGTATTTTGTTGACCTTAGCTTCTTGTAGCTAATTGCATAATTCTAAAGTCTATTCACACTTGCACATACACCAAACATGTTACAAAAAACACTCTCTCCCTTCTCACTTTCTGCTACAAATGCATCGGTCTTTGTCTCATTAGAAAAATGAGTTCCTCCTTGAAGGCTTTCACCATCTCTTGCAACTTCCTTAGTGACATATTTCTCCACACATTCATGACTTTCTTTGCATAAGCCTTCTCATTCATGCCTGAATATTCTCCTCCTCTAGGTACTTCTATGTACTATGCTTCATAAGTGTATTCATAATCTAGCAGTCATCTCTCCTTATTACCCTCTCCTCTTTAAGAACAAACTCTTAGTTACTTTCTTGTCCTTGGATTATTTTGACCTCCTTTGGATTATCTATCTTACTTTACTAAGGGCTTCTCACGAGCTCTCCCTCTATCTATATTGAACCAATCCAAAAATATGCAAACCACACTTTCTCTTGTTTTTCCAATTTCCATTGGTCTTCAACCCATGATAAAATATTTTCAAAAATTGTGCAATAAACACTTAATAAGAGAAGACATAACCAATAAATTATACCTCTAAGGTTACTCTTCCTCTCACTAACTTGGAGAGTATTAGATTGGGCTTCTTCATGGTCTTCATCCATACTATCTTAATGACATAACTCTACATTTCCTTCCTCGGTGATAGTTAGTTGAGGTTGTCCACCTTTTGAATCAAATTCCTCTTATTTTTCTTAGGGAGCATAACTCAATTCCTCTTGAGGTTCTCCATTCAATTCCTCTTGAGATTTTGCATTCTCCATAACCCTATCACTTGTTCATCTCCATGGTACTAGGTACATGAAGTGTTAGACACACTCAAACAGTTAGATAAAAACACATTAATTTCTTTTTCCTCTTCATCTAATGTCATGGACATCATTCCTTGTACAAAGCTAAGTACATAATAATTTGATAACCATCATCACACTTTTAGAATTGATCCTTACTCTGGTTCATAGAGGTGAACTTCCGCTCCCTCATACTTTGCAAATGTGAGTTCCTCCTTCATTAATGAAGCATCCAGTTCATTCTCCAGCCTCTTTTGCAATAGAGGGAACTTCATCTTCTTTCTTCCTTTTAGTATCCAACCATAGCTTTAGGATTTTCGGGCAAGATTATCTTCTTGTTTTCCCTTCAGAAAATTTGTCCGTGCATTTAATAAGGAAGAGCCTTTAATGGTTGTTCATCTTCCTTGTTTACAAAGACTAGATACACACATAATTTGTTACTCATCTTCCTTGTTTACAAAGACTAGATACACACATAATTTGTTAGCCTTGAAAATACATGGTTCTCTCACTTCATTATCCATCACCTCCTCTTGCTTTGGACTTTCCACTAGTCCCTTCTTCTTATATTCAAGGAGTGATCCTCTTTCTGATTCATGTAGTGAATTATCCCTTCTTTAGGCTCAACTATTTTGAGATTTTCTTCTTCCATCCAAAATTTTATGAAAGGCCTTACCTTTCTTTTCCCCATCTCTCTAACTTTTTGAGATTTTTTGTTAAATTCCTTCTGTCTAATAGGTACTATGACCTTCCTCATCTATCTTTGGCCTTATTCCCTCTCCTGTAGCAACTTACTTATATAAAAGAGTCTTTTCTTCAATGCAACCATCTCTTTATCAACGTCATCATGGCTTAATTTCTTCCTCATGCCATTTATTTTGGCATCTTTTTTACTCTCTATTGTGGCTTTTACTCAAAACCTCATCATGACCAACAATGGTTGGCTTCTTCCTTCTCTTCATGGGGTCCTTTGTGCTCATATTTAGCTGCAACCTAACCTTGTAACAAGCCTCACTTCACTTGCAACCTAACCTTGTAACAAGCCTCACTTCACTTGCAACCTAACCTTGTAAAAAGCCTCAGCTCACTTGTTACATGAACACTTCACCTAAACCTAGCCATTGGTGTTCCTCTAGAACCTCTTGAGCACTCCTTGCTCCTCTCTTGTTGTTTCTCCTCTACTCACCTCCTAAGAACTTCTCTTGTTCTCTTCTCATTGAGGACTTCCTCTATGGGCCTCTTCGTTCCAACCTAAGCTAGAATGCAATTTCTATACTACAACGGTTTTCTTCTACCCTTTTTGTTAGAAAACCTTCTAATGCTCACCTTGCTTTGCACATCATCTCAAGTTGTAATATGCTACAACCTTCACTTAGAATTTCCTTATCAGAACATAAAACATAAAACTAGTTATACCTCTCCAGTTCTTGACCTCTAAGATACCTCACTTCCAGCTCTCCCATTTCTTCCTCTAGATGGTATTTTTCTATATATCTCCAACTCTAGAGTTAGCTAGAATTTGTTTCATTGCTTTCTTTTTTCAAAGTTTCCTCCTACACTCTGATATCTCTTTCCACTTTCAAAGTATCTTCTCCTCTAGTATCCTCTATCTTTGATTATGTGGTTTTCTTTCTCAACACTATCTTTAAAAAATAACCAAACTATCAATAAACATTCAAATAAACATAGCAATCATTACCTCTCTCGTCCATTCTCTTCTCTTCTTCACTAGCTTATGGTTTGTTACTTTTTCCACAAAACCTCCATTGAAATCACCTTACTACTGCAATATTCCTCCATCTACAATTCTCCTATGTCTTGATGGCTCATTTTTGCTTCTCTTTTCCTCAATCTATGGCTCTAATAACATAAATCACCCAACAAAATCTTATAAACTAACAATGTTACTAAACTTTTAAATAAATTGCGCAAACCTTATTTCTTTTATCCTTTTCTCATATTTCATATAAACAAGTTGTGCCCCTTTCCATATGTCTTATAAAAATAAACCAACTTAAATCAAACCCTCATCGGCTCTACCCCCTTTCCATATGTCTTATAAAAATAAACCAAATCAAATCAAACCATGGCGGACTCTACCCTAGGTCGAGAGCCGGGGTATCACACTCAAAGAAATTTCAAACATGCCCGACTTGGACGACTACGGGTCAGGTCTGACTTCCAGACCTATCTCGTTGAGTAGTCCATGCAGGTATGGGTCAGGACTTCACAAGTACAAAGTTATGTCGACTTCCTCATTGATTTCAAGGGAAATCTTTTGTGGTTCATTGATTTGCGGACTTCGGCAATTTTCTAGATCAACACATAACAAAACACCTTCACTCGTGGCCGTGTCGCTACAATCCAACCAAGGCCTATGTTGGGTTTGAGTCAATGCACAACAATTTTGATCAAGCCAATAAGGTCAATTATGATTCCATATTTCTTAGGGATTGAATGTAGAGGCTACACTATTGACCCAAAATCACATTAATTCTTTAGCATAGGGATATTTGATGAATTACACTAGCATCAATTCCTACTTCGATAGGGGAACCAATCATTTAGAGAATAACTACTTTATATTTATTAACAAATAATTACAAAGGGCTTACAATGGGATCACTACCTGTATATCTTATATATCTTATAGCTTTTTAAGCTCACTTCTCCTTTTTCACTATCACTCTATTTTTCATTTTCTTTTGTAACATTGACTCTTTTTATTGATCTCACAAAACAACTATGAGATATTTTTCCAACCAACCAAAATAAGTGATTCCTAATTTTATACCTGTTATATTAACAAAACCTTAGTTGGCTAACCAGTAAAACAACTTAACATTTCAACTTACTAATTGGCATTATTCTAATGAGCCAATTTCCTAATTTATGATTTATACATAACAAAAGTAAAAATATTCTTCTAGAATCTACATGGCTCCAATGGGGCCTTAAACTTCTCAACTTCTAAGTCATTAAAGCCTCAAAGCTCAACATGTCACTAGTATTAATTTAAACCTAAGTGAATAAGATCATAATTAGTTTTCTCAAATACCTAAAATGCCTCCAATTAATTATTCTCTAATTTTGTATTCCACCAAAATTTCTCATTAAAATCAAATTGTTATTTTGGATATTTTTTATAACTATCATCTCTCTCTCTTTATATATACCACCTTATATCCATCTATATGCAGATATGATATGACCAGAGGTGGATCAAATCCCTCGAGGTGAAAACCTTACTTTTGGAGTGTGTAACTTGAGGAAAGGTTTGCAGGTTGAAGGATTTGATCCATCTAGGTGCATTATAGATCTAGAGTTAAATGGATCTAGGCTAGTTTTGGTTGAGCCAGAGAATCTCACATTTGAGATAAATTTCATACTTTGAAATTGACATGTTTATTATTGTCTATTTGTTTGAATATTTAAAGCAACAACTTTTCAATACATTCTTCATTGGTATTGGATTGAGACTACTAAATTCATAAATTTGAATCTACACATTATATTCAAAATTTGTAGGAACTTTTTATGCATTATGTTATTGTTAAAAAACTCCACATTGATGGTGTGGCTTTAAATCATGTTCTTATTTTTCTAAAATTGGTCAATGTTTAAAATATCCGTAGTGCATTTCCATAATGTTTTGTTGTTTGTTCATTTGGCCCTTGTTAAAAATTTCTGTGATGGCTTTACTTTAATTTTTCTTAACCTGATGTGACCTTATTATTCTCTTCTTTAATCTAGTTTGTGTTCTATGCTTTGAATAGTTTGTGTGTCTGCATTAGGATGGTTTGAGTGGTTTATGTGTTTGTTTGTCTTGATTTGGATAATAATATTTGTGGATGCTATAGTCCTTATGTTGTATCTCTATATGTATATGTAATTGTCTATTAGTGATTAGTTGTTGATGAAGAAGGAATACATCTTGTTAAGAATTACTTTGTATTTTGTAATATGATTGATTTTGCATATCTATTTCATCTAATTTGAGGTAGGGTAACTTTGATAGCTAATTAATTCTTAATAGTGTTCCTCTAGGTATTATCAAATATATAGAAGAGTATTTTTAATAACTGACTTCCTGTGGATTACTCTTAAAATAATATTTGTTTCCAATTTGTTGTTTTTTTATTCATAGCCTATTTTGGAGAGTCGGGAAATAACTTATTTTTTATTCTTTTAATAACTCGTTAGGTTTAGGAACTCTCTATGTTTCCCCACTTCATGGAACTATTATAATAGATTTGAAGGGCTAGGAACTATTAAAGACATGTTTTGAGAAAGAAAACCACACATGTTTATTTATAGCATTGTTAAAATCTTAATATATAATTAGTACAAGAGTTCATTATGCCAATTATTTTTAAGATAGAATCATTTATGTAAAAATAAATCAACCTATATTTTTATTTTATTAAATTCTAATTTTCTATATGCTTAAAAATACATTTGAATGGCATTTTCATGATATTTTTTTGAGAAATGTTTTGTTTTGAATATTTATAAATATATATTTTCTTCTAAATATGCTTCAATCTTTTATATTGATTATTTTCTGGGTGAAGGTTAAAGAAAAATGGTAACTGATAAACCATGATAAAATTTCAACTAAAATGGTAAATCATAAATCACAAAATATTAAATTAAAATGTTAATTTACGCAAATATTTTTTTAATGATTATGAAGCTTTTTTATTCACCTTCATTGGAATGAGAATCAATTTTATTATTCATGGAAGAGTGTTGGTCATTTTATGTGAAAATGAATCTACAAACTAGCATGACATATCTTTTTTTGGTTTGCACATTTCTGGTGTGGTTTTCGAGACAATGAATCCTGATGTTCCAAAGTTTTTATTTTTAATTTCTAGAATTTTCTAGTCTAGACCAAGACTAATCATGGGATTGGTTTATAAAGTGATTTTTGAGACAATGAATTCAGATATTCCAAAGTTTTCATTCTAGACCAAGACTCATCATCACGACTTAGGAGGAGCTCGAGTAATAAATATGATTAGGTAAGGTTGTCAAGTTGGAGAGCCGACTAGTTTAATGATTTCTATTTTAGATTCATTATTATTATGTTATTGTTAATAAATTACTAATTATGTAAGTTACTTTATTTTAATAGTTGATATATTAGGTTCTTTTTTCTTTTATGTTTTTTAACTTTTTGTAATATTTTTATTTTAAATTTATTCTAATTAAATACACTTATTTATGTTTAAATTGCTTTACCTAATTATTGATTAATATAAGTTTATGTTATTAGCTAGTTACTTATCTAATGTAATAAGTTTCGTTACTTTAATAAATTGTCTATTAATTTTTAATTCTTTATTATTTTAATTAAATTTTTTATTTGTCTATGTTTAAAGGGGAGGTGTTTACTAAATTATTTCTTTTAATATTTTGAATATTGCTTAATTTAAGTTTATGCGATTTGCTAGTTTCTAGGTTTTCAATAAATTTATTATGTATTTTTAGGTTTTCCTTACATTATTGTAAGAAGTTTATTCAAATGTATCAGAATTTTTGGGAAGAAATTGTTGGAAATAATATTGAAAGGGGGGGGGTGTGAATGAGTATTATCAGATCAAGAATTTTTAATCTTTAATCAGTGCATTAGTACTTCATCAATCATTAAACAGTAGTGATGTGCACTATAAACATAATAAACCATTACACATAAGAAACACACATCAACACCAAGATTTAAGGTGGAAACCCAATGTGGGTGAAAACCACCTACTGCTGTCATCTCTATCTTCTTTTAATAATAAGAAAATTTGTTTACAATCTTGTACTAGTGCACACACATACCAGTACACACACTTCTACCTGTAGAAGGTTACAACCTTCTCTCGTTTCCAGATTCTACTGGAAAGGACCTACAACCCCCTAGCTCTTCTACTAGCCAATATGTTTACTAGTACTTAGGTGCCAACCTACAGAAAACTCCACTCTTCCACTAGGGACCACGTTTCATGAATTTTTAGACTTGATGCTCGTGACACATATCAAGACATATGAAGACCTTGACTCATCAATAACCCATCACAAATTTAGAAACCCAAAATTCATCAACCAACATGTAGTTAATCTCAAATAATCAAATCACTGTCATCAAAACACTATGTTGAACCCATAAACATGTATCAACATTCAGAACCAACTGAAACCTCAAAAATTCATGTGTGAGACTATATACACTACTTCAATGAAGAAAAACCTGCATGTATATGCTACTTCCTTTAGCCCAACCTACATATACCTCTAAAGACTCTGAATCGTATAATCTCTGAATCACAAACTGTACCAACCAGCAGTGTATTGAACATCTACTGTCAACTTACAAAACTTTACACATGCAAGCAACATAAAACACTTCTCCTCAGTTATACAATCAATCAAATATCAACCTCCTCATGCATTCAAATTTACATTCAGATCTAAGAAGACTTCATTGATAAACAATAGTAAACTAGCATCAGCAATAAATCAGCAATATTGATTTGATAGATCGGTCATCTCTGAATATCAAGCCTTTCTTTTGTATACACTACTTGAAAGAATAGAACCTGCGTGTATACGCTCTTTTTCTGAGATGAACGTGCGTACAGATCTGCAAATATTGACTCAAAACTTTGCTACAATTATAGACTTCTGATAAACCCAGATCATGATAAATAACACAAAACATCAGATCTAGCCTTAACCAATATCAGATTTTTCAAGAATAAGTCATTTCAGGTCTCATGATCCTAATTTAATATTGAACTCAAGGTGCACATAAATATTTCAGATCTAGTGCCAAACATAACCTTGCAACATAAAATATACTTAAGATAGAAGTATTCCTTATAATCTTATTCACTTACATATATGGCATTATGATCCTCTCTTCTTTATATAGTTTTTGGCCTTTCTCAATACCATGGACCAAATCCACTTAGGACCAACACCTTGGATCAAATACCATGGGCCGAATACCTCAGACTAAATATCTAGGGTCAATATCATTGTCCAAAGATACCTTGGACCAAATACCTCGGACCAAAACCATGGTTTTCAACATGTACGTGCTTTTCCTTTTGTGGGAGTGCGTGTATACGTTATACACTATTTCTGTTCTGAGTACCTGTGTGTATACGCTGCTTGGACTAAGTGAACCTGCATGTATCTCTTAAACTACTCTTACATCAACTTCTTCCTTAAACTTCTCTATTCTAATCAATAGACCTTAGTTCCATCTTCCTAATCCTTTGTACCACTACCCTATTACCTCTTACTATTCCCATTAGCCTCTTATCAAAACTAAGTTGACCTGTAGAGTTGCTATCAAGGACAATACTTGTATCATAATGCCAAGAATCTCCCACTTTGGACTTGATGGCAACCATGATGGTGTTGACTACTGCAAGCTATAAAGACTGTTATAGATACCATACAACACCAAAATACCAAAATACTCTCCCCCTTTGACATCAAGGGCAAAGGGCGGATCATTCTACTCTCCTCCTTTGCATGATGCTATCCATACTCCCCTTGAGTACATGTCGAGTCTGTAGAGAGAGGATTCAATATAATAACATGAAACTATAACTCAACAAAGTTAGTATGACCTCCCTATGACCACAAACTCATGCATACATCAATCATCCAAACAGGTAGGGATACACCATATTTGACTCATCTGCCTAACCAAGTGGGGATATACCAAAGTTTATACATGATAGAAATATAACAACTATTACATCATCCATCCCAAGGATAATAGGGAAATAAATTACATCATATGACCAATAGAACTCATTGAAATATAAACCATGACAGAAGAAGTTATATAACACTAATAACTGATGCAACTAAGAAATAGTTGAGTTTAGCAACCATAATTCCAACAATGTGGAATGTGAACGCTCCCCCTAAACCTTTGCTACCACTATTTTTTTTTTGTTAGAAAAACATATATACGATTTCAACCAAGGCAACCTGCGCATATACTTCATGAAACCAGCGTGTAGTAAACTTCCTCTGAAAAATTGGATTTAACGGCACGATGATATAGAAACAAATCCTAGCTTTTGTCTGAGATATTCAAATGTTTCTCTGGGTAGTGGTTTAGTGAATATATCAGCAACTTGTTCTTTTGAGGGGACATACTCCAATTTAAACTTCTGTTCAAGCACTTGTTCTCGTAGAAAATTTTACTTGATGGGTATGTGCTTGGTCTTGGGGTGCATGACTGGATTCTTTGAAATACTGATGGCACTTGTATTATCACATAGAATGGAGATGAGTGAAGTACATGTGATCTGAATGTCTTGCAAAGTTTGCATCATTCCAAGTTGTTGTGTGCAGCAAGATGCAGTAACCACATATTCTGCTTTAGCTGTAGATAAAGCAATTGAAATTTGTTTCCTACTAAACCAAGACACTAACCTGGAACCCATATAGAATGCACCACCACTAGTGATTTTTTTTGTCATCAACACTTCCTGCCCAATCTGCATCTACATATGCATGAAGAGTAAGATCTGCATCTCTAAGATACAATAGTCCATAGTCCAAAGTCGTGAGTTCCTTTAAGATATTTGAAAACACTTTTGACTGCCTAAAGGTGTGATTCCTTTGGATTTTCTTGGAATTTTCCAACTATTCCTACTGCATGCATGATGTCAGGTCAGGTACCTGTTAGATAAAGCAGACTGTCAATCACGGATCTGTAAGTTGGTTGATGTATTGTTGGTGATTCATCATTTGAGCTAATACTGCATCTTGTTACCATTGGAGTACATACATGTTTAGAATCTTCCATTCCATACTTTTTCAAGATCTGCTTGAGATATTTGGTTTGTGAAACAAAAATACCATCTTTAGTTTGCTGAACTTATAGACCAAGAAAATAGGTAAGTTCACCAAGCAAGGAAATTTCAAATTCTTGCTACATTACTAAAGCAAAATTTTGTCTCATGGATTCTTCATTGCTACCAAAAATGATATCATCAACATAAACAATAATAATTAGCAATTTATCATTTTCAATCTTTGTATATAAATTTCTATCTTCAAAACCTTTTTTAAAACCTTGTTGGTGTAGATATTTGTCAAGGTGGTAATACCAAGCCCTTGGAGCCTGTTTCAGACAATCAAGAGCCTTTTTGAGTCTACATACAAGTTTTGCATCATTTCCAAGGATGAATCCTTCTTGCTGTTCAATATAAACTTCTTCTTCTAAATCTCCATTAAGGATGATTTTACATCCATTTGGTATACTTTGAATTTCCGAAAACTGGAAAGAGTAAGAAACATTCGTATGGCTTCAAGTCTGGTAACAGGTGCAAAAGTTTCTTCAAAATATATACCTTCTTGTTGAACATACCCTTTACAAACAAGTATGGCCTTGTTTCTAATGATTTCTCCATTTTCATTCAGCTTGTTCTCGAATATCCATTTAGTTCCTATAATATTTTTATCTTGAGGTGTAGGAACTAATTCCCAAGTGTCATTCTTTTCAATTTACTCAAGTTCTTCATCCATGGCCTTGACCCAACATTCATCTTTGCATGCTTCATTTACATTATGAGGTTCGGTGGAGGATAGTAATGCTAGATAGCTTGAGGTCCCTGTAATAGTTCTTCTTGTTTGTACACGAGCCTCCCTTTCTCCTAAAATTTGAGTTTTTGGATGATTTTCCTGAACATACCTGGACGAAGTCTTTTCTTCTACCATTATATTTTCTTCTGGTGCTTCATTGGTTTCTTCTTCAATATAATTTTGATTTGATGTGGGAAAGTAATCCCCATCTTCATCATTGTCATAATCTTTTGTTAATTTTATGTATTTTTTATTTCTGCATGCTTCATTAACTACAACATCAATTCTTTCAACAATTTTCTCAATACTTTTATTATAAAATTTATATCATTTACTTCTTGAAGAATAACCAAGAAGAATCCCTTCATTTTATTTGGGTTCAAAATTACCAAGTTTTTCATGAGTCCTTTTGATAAAACATTTTCTTCCAAAAACTTTAAAGTATATTATAGTAGGAGTCTTACCATACCAAAGTTCATGTGGAGTTTGAGTGATATTTACCCGAACATTTTCTTTGTTGGGAATAGTCATTGCATAGAATGCAGCTTCACCCCAAAAGGTTGTAGGAGTTCCAGATTCATCTAGCATGGCTCGAGCCATTTGTTGAATTGTTCTATTCATAATTTCTACTACACCATTTTGATGAGGTGTTCTTGTAGTGGAGAATTCCCTTTTTATTCTATGTTGTTCACAAAAGTCAAAGAATTCATCCGATATAAATTACCCTCCTCGATCAGATCTGAGGCATTTGATTTTTCGATCTGATTCATTTTCAACCAAATCTTTGAAGGCTTGGAACTTTTAAAATGCTTCATCTTTATGGTTTAGAACACCTGTCCAACACATTATGGAAAAATCATCAATGAACAAAATAAAGTATTCTTCTCCACGAAGTGACTCTTTCCTTGTTGGTCCACATATATCAGTATGGATAAGTTCAAGAGGCTTACTAGCTGACCCTTATTTTTCCATGCAGTGAACTCTGGCTTTCTAACCAATTTGACATGGTTTGCATATTGTATTGTTGGGGATGCTAATATCTGGAAGATCATGAACAGCCTTGAGTTTGCATGCTTTTCTTATTTGAGAAAAGCTTATATGTCCCAATCTTCTATGCCAGAGCCAGTTTTCATCATTTTTGCTTAGATAGCACTGTTGTTGTCCTCCTTTGAGTATGTATAAGTTGTTTGGAGTTCTTTTAACTTTGCTCATGGTCTCTCCTATATCAAGCTCATGAAAAACCATTAGTTTGATTGAAACACCACTTCATTTCCTTGATCACACATTTGACTGACACTCAACAGGTTATGATTTCAACCATCTACATACATAACATTTCTAGCTTTAATATTTTCTTTCAAGAAAACAGAACCTTTACCTTTTATGACACCTATAGTTTCATTTCCAAATGATGCATTCTTTTCTTTTTCTAAGGCATTATATGAGTGAGGTTTCTCTTTTTCACCTATCATATGTTCGGGGCATCCACTGTCGATGTACCACTAATTTTCTCGTTCTTCTACATACAATGCTATACCACATATTTTTATTTGAGATTCTTTTCTTCTCCATATCTTGGGATTTAAATGCATTTTCTCCTTTTGAGGTATTTGCCAAAATTTGATCCTGCATTCAAATTCTTCATGACCAAATTTGTTACAATTGAGCATTCTATTTAATTTTCGAGAGGAGAAAAGTTATTATAGGAACTTCTCTTGATCCCTGTTACATTCCTTTGATTTCGTGCTTCTCCAGTCATGATGGTTTTGTAAGCAACACATTGAGCAGCTTTATGCCCAAAATTATGACATGAAAAACATTGCCCATTAAAGAATTTTTTGTGACTATCGAATCTATTTACCTGTTGATTGTAGTTTCTATTGATATTCATCTTTGGACCAAATTGAGTATGATTTTTCTAAGGTTGGTTGCGGCTTCTATTGATATTCATCCTTGGATAAAATTGAGTACTATTTACCTGGTGATCGACTTTATGCCTTTATTGACGATTGTCATACTGTTCACTAGTCTTTGTTGCATCAAGATAGATTTTTGTGGAGGTTGGCGGCTTCTGTGATTGAGATGCTTCTTCAGTATATCCAAGACCTGTCTTTATCAGAGGAGAACACTAACCTTTGATAATTTCATTTAAAGTTTCTGATCCTTTAGATTTTGTTTTCTCAAGATCTTTTCCTAGACCCACAATTTCACATTCTAGTTTTTCATTGTGTTTTTTTTTTCAACAAGTTGGTATGTCAAGGTATCTATGATCATGTTCTTTTCTTCTAAAAAAAAATTGAGTTTAGATATTTCTTCATGAAAAATTTTCTCTTCTAAAGCATCCCAAAAATCATCATTATCATAAGCCATGATGAGTCTATAATCATCACTATTAGATAAAGCATCACTATCCTCTTCTAAACTATCCCAAAAATCATCACTATCATAAGCCATGAGAAGTATGTAATCTTGAACAGTTTCATATTCATCACTATTAGATTAACCATCATTATCTTCATGAGTATAGTAACTCCTTCTATTCACAACATGTTTCCTGTTCCCTTTTGCATACTCCTTTCCTTTTTCATATTATCTTTATGAGGACATCAGGCAGCATAATGACCAACTCTACCATAAGCAAAGAATTTGAAAGGTATCTTACCTCTGAACCTTCCAAAACCCCATTGAGGCTTCTTGACCAGATTTACCTCATCTTCTTCTTCTTAAACGTGTCTTGATTCATTGTGTTCTTCCTTTTCTTTTCCTTTTGTTGAAGCTTTAAATGTGGCTTCTCTCATATCTGATGGACCTCTTTTTCTCATCCCAAAAGTAGTTAGGATTCCGTGAAGCTGTGTCATAGTGATATTTTGCAGATCCTATTTTTTTCTATGGCAGACACTTTTGATTCAAATTTAGCACACAAGGATCTCAAAATTTTCTCAACTAAGGTAACTTCCTTTAGTTCTTCACCCATATTCTTCATACAATTAACAACCTCATCTATACGTAAGAAGTAGCTAGCTATATTCTCATCACTATGCATCTTAAGAGTTTCATACTAAATTCTAAGAGTTTGAAGCTTAGCACGTTTTACCTGAGAGTCTCCTTCGTAGCTCTGAACAATTTCATCCCATATCTCTTTGGCTCATTTGAGCTCCATAACTTTGACAAACTCTGATTGTGAAAAAATTCCCAATAAAATATTGACATCTATGGCATTGGTTTCATATTTCTTTTTACCTGCCGTGTTTTTAGGAATTGTTGTTGGAAATTTATATCCTCCTTCCACAATTTCCCAGGCATCTGTTGCAAGATGTTGTACATAGGTTTTCGTTCTTATTTTGCAATAAACGAAGTTACTCCAATCAAATATTGGCAGTCTGATGGATACCATGCTTTCATGATTATTCATCTTGGTGCATCTTCCTTCAAGCAATCAAAATTCTTCTGAAGAACTTGGCTCCGATACCAATTGTTGGAAATAATACTGAGTGGGGGGTGAATCAATTTTATCAGATCAAGACTTTTTCTTTTTCATAATCATATTTATATACGCTACTTCAGAGAGGGGAACTAGCATGTACACGCAACTGTCTTTAAGGCAACCAGCGTTTATGCAGTAAAATTATGATTCAGTTAATTCATCATATGTTGATCTTTAATCAGTGCATCAGTACTTCATCAATCATTAAATAGTAACCATATGGAGTATAAACATAATAAACTATTACACATAAGCAACACACATGAACACCAAGATTTAAGGTGGAAACCCAATTTGGGTGAAAACCACCTACTTCTGTCGTCTCTGTCTTCTTTTAATAATAAGAAAATCTATTTACAATCTTGCACTGGTGCTGACCCATACCAGTACGTAGGCTTCTACCTGTAGAAGGCTGCAACCTTCTCTCGTTCTTCATCTTCTAGCAGAAGGGAGCTACAACCCCCTAGCTATTGTAATAGCCAATATGTTTACTAGTATGTAGGTTCCGACCTATAGAAAACTCCACTCTTCCACCAAGGACCTGTTGTGGCCAGCAACAACCAACCCCTTTTTTCATTTAAGTGTTGTCCAAAATACTAAATGAATGGGGACCCTTAGTTAAAACTTTAGGAAAAGCTAGAGTTTCCTTTCTTCGAAATAAGGTTACCATCGTAAGCTTAGGAAGATCTTTTGAATACTTTAAAACCTAAGTTTATGATAAGAAAAATCTTTAAAAAGTCGCATCATAAAATGATAGGAAAACTCTTCCATTTGGGTATAATACTGGTATGTGCAAGATTCTCGTACTAAGTGATATATCGCATCGCAATAAAGTAACGCCAACGAGAAAGCCTTCAAGATTTTCTGATTTGCGATAACCCCGATCGCAAGATCGCATATTGTAGGAATGGGCTAACAAAAATATGGCAAGCATAAAACTTCTATGATCTGCGATGTGTGCGATATTGCGATAACGCGATGGTGCGATAATGCGAGAGCACGATGGTGCGATAATGCGATGTCGCGATCTGCGACGATTGCGAACCAAATCGCAAAATCACCTCATCACGAACCTTTTGGGCGCATTATTCAAGAAAAGCCACTTACCATAATCTAACTTAAGATCATGTGCTTTTAATGATAATAAAGGAATTAGTTGTCATCTATTAAATGTAGACGCGTGCTTTTGCAAAGAATTACTTCACGTAAGGTGGCATATTTGATATATCTGCTGCATTTAAGACTCTCCCATCACCTTTCTTGATCAATCATTTCCATTTGTGAGCTGCAGGAACGAAGACCAAAAGGCGATACAAATCCATACGGAGGAAGAAATGGGAAAGAAAAGTAAGGCTCAGGGCTCTGAGGTGAAGGAGATGGCACCTTTATATACAGACACAGCTTGTAACAGAGACGCGGGGATATCGACGTGGGAAAGCATGTACAGACTGCTTCAAGAAGAAAACCCCAGAATAATGAAGGTTACCATTGTTGCAGATTCACAGGGCTCTTCCGAAGCATCCTTAGAAGAACTGGCGTGCTCATTCCTTCATCGGATAGCAGCAAGGCCTAAAATTTTCCCATATACGAATATGATCAAGTGGATACTTGACAATTCAGAAATGAACGACAGACAATTCAAGATTCAAGGACATGGGCTCATCGGGTCATTCGCTGCACAAGACTTAAAACTCATGTATCATCTTCCTGAACTGCATGCGACTTACAATTCACAATTCATTAAAAAACTTGTGGTGGAGAACCCGAACCTATCAGAGACCACTAAAGATTGGTCTAGAAAAAATGAACCGCTCAAAAAGGATAAAAATGGTATGTACAACACCGGTTCCCTCACCTCTCCGTATTGTTTTGCTGTGGCCATGCTTTGTAGATTATTTGGGATGCCAGATATCAATAAGTTTTCGTCTGAATGGTTACCATTGATTGATGCTGCCACAAATGCTGTTATTATAGATTGGGCCAAGAACTTTTCCGATAACCTATTCACAACTATTCTCAAATACCGGTCTAAGAGATCCATGTCTCAAAGGATCTATCCTCCTTTTTACCTATCCGCATATGTTATGGATTCTATTTGTTATGTGTCTAAATTTCCCTCTATGGGTTGGAAATGGATAACTCAGGACCCATTACCCATCCATGTTTATCATAAGATATTATGGGATTCTTAGTTCATTCCGCATTTCTACCAAATTTGTCATGGTCTTATCTTACCCATGTATAGAATGATGTATGATAAAGAACCCCTGAGGTGCTCACCTGAGGCACAGATAGATATCATTCCCATCGCAAGATGGTTCAGGGAAGAATGGTTCACCTATATTAGAGTATTTGGAAGCACTGTCCCTCCTCATGTCCTACCTTTGTATATTCCTCACAAACTGCTGGCTCGAGAAATTGCATATCAAACTTGTTCAGAAGGCGGCCTAACCAAAGACCTAAAAGAAAAAAAGAAGGACATATGGCCCCAGCTTCCTATAGCTTGTGGGGCCTTTTCATTGTTCGATGTGGGTCACGCGTTCACCGAAGTGGAGAATATGACGTGTCTACAATTATGTAAATTCCGAGCAAGGCCATTTGACCCAAATAAAGTTGCCCAAGATTTCACAACGAACGTCAAGATAAAAATATTCATTGCAAAGAAAGATTTATTTGATGATTTATTTCAGAATAAAAGCTCACTCCAGGAAATTTTGCGGGAAGCTCAATCGCGATTGTCTCCAGATGACCTCCAAAAATACATGGTATACAGGGAAAGAAGACTAGCCATTGTTCCTCTAGAAAAGCTGCAACTACCTGCCAGAGAACCTACTCCAAGCATTAGCATT
Source organism: Pinus tabuliformis (assembly GCA_031772625.1). Lineage (NCBI taxonomy): Eukaryota > Viridiplantae > Streptophyta > Pinopsida > Pinales > Pinaceae > Pinus > Pinus tabuliformis. The sequence goes on along the minus strand of CM062817.1, from coordinate 1,755,127,358 downwards.
ACCGAGAATTCAAGAACTGCTGGATCTAAATCTAAGAGTGGACAAGATATGCCTGAGCATTCTAAGAAATCCGTAAACGACCAAGATAAAGGTGAAGAGTGAGCTAAGGACACCACTCAATCAATGGAATTTCCAAAGCAGCAAGTTATCGCCTCCCCGTCAAGAGATGTTCCCCCTCTCATCGTTGAAGCACCACCCATCACAACAGAATTAGACAAAGAATGGGAAACCTTCAACGAACTGATCAATCTTGAAGGACATGCCCCAAAAACACCTGTGAGCAATACACAGGTAGCACAAGAAGTGGGCTCAGCGTTGCTCTTCAACGAGTGGGACAATCAAATCAGGGAGGCAGAACAAGCAGAATGGAAGCTGAAGGCACAGGAAAAGGAAAAAGTGGTCCAAGCACTAGACAGGTTAAATTGGGAGTGTTACTGGGCATACTTAGTGAAGCCGCATAGTGAGCAGATGACTGTGAAATGTATCATAAGTGCGGCCGAGAAAGTAGTGCCAGCTCTCATAGATTTTGTTTTCTCAACCTAGCTCAAAGCAAAAGTCAGCCAGCCGACTCTCCTCAAGCCCATGATGAATGCATGCAGTTTTAAGGATCAGATTCAGAAGTAACCTTATTTAGAATGTTGTTTTTTTCTTTAAAATTAGATTAGAAAAAGGACGGTCATTTGAAAACCGCATCCTAAATTTTGTAAATTAACTATTATTAGAATTAGGAAGTAGTATTTTAACCCTTCTCATGCATTTGGAGAAGGGTCCAGAAATTTGTCAAAAACTTGTCCTCAGAACATGCACTTCTGCACCCTCAGAGGAGGTTTTGATGAATGGATGGATCAAGGTTTATTAATGTTTGCATTTGATATCTGCTACTCATGTTGCACTTTTGTACTCTTAGTAGATGTTAGAACAAGTAGAGATAAATCATTTTTTCTTGAAGCTTATGAGTAGGACTAGTCATAAATGGTACTTTTATCTCTTGGCCATTTCTACTTATATTCTTAAAGTGATATACAGTTTTTAGTTGTTTATATATTATTGCATGAATGTGTGAGTTACCATTTGGCACTTTTGTACGGTGGAGTCATTTATTTATGTTTGATATATGAATAACATATTATGCGATATGTTGTTCACAACTGTTTTGCCTAACTTTTTATGCAAATTGGTTCATCTTAATTGATTTCTATTCTTATGATAGTTGAATGATCTTTATTACCAGTTATTGTCTGAAATCTCTTTAGATTGCATAATAGAAGAAATACACCCCGGGTTAGCATAGATTAGATGTGCTGTTTTCATTAGATTACAATAGCATAAAATTAGATTAAATTAGCTTAGATCAGAACTCTTATATCAGCATAATCCAACTCTGCACACACACACCCTTAGATTGGAAAACTGGTACCATTATCCCCAGTCGGACCCGCTATACCAAATGGATAAGGAGCTGCCAACCAAGGTCCGGACCGGGTGGGTATCCCCCTTGTTGTCGACCCAATTTTCGGGGCTTCAACATATTTGGCGCTAGAAGGAGGGCCTGAACATAGTGTCTGTTGGAATGATTTGAAATCGTAGTCATTTGAATTAGGATGGCTGCTCACAAACTTCCCATTTGGAGTTGCATCCATGTTCGTGCCTATTCCAACACTCCACGTGAAGTGGTAAGACTCTTGTCTCAAGTAAAATTCAATGGTAAGAATAATTCTTCTGCTTTTAATCATGCTCTTCAATTTATTCAAAGAGTTTCAAGTTCGAACGTTCAAATAATTGATGAAGGCGTTTTATGCAGAATTTTTACTCTTACATTCACGGCAGAAGCTAGAAAATTGTGTAGAACCCTCCCAGTTGCCTCAATTCACAGCTGGGACCAATTTGTCAAAGCTTTCATCTGTAAATTTGATTGCTATGATTATGATCAGGTATATGATGAGATTGGGTATCTATAAAAAGAAGATGAATCTGTTAGGGATTTTAATATGCGATTTCATCTTGATTGTCTAAAATATGATCTTGAAAATGAACTCATGAATGAAGAATCTTCAGATTATTCTGAACATTCCCTACCTCCTATGTTTGATCCATCAGAAATTAGTTCGAGTCTTGTTTTATTTTCTTCTAATAGGAATGGAAATTCCAATTTAAATGTGTGAATCACTCATGATGAAGAAAATTCCCAAAGCTTAGGAAACATGCCTGCTCTAACGCAAGAAGATAAAAGCGAAGATGTTGAAAGAGAGCCTGCCTTGGAACCAGAAGACAACTTGGAGACAAGGTTCGATAATATCATTGCAAGTCAAACGCCCAGGTTAGAACAACAAATTAATTATCTTTCGGAAAATACAAACACGCAAAGGTATGATCTAAAGGCCGATGTCTATGGTGAATGTGATGAACAAGAATTTTTTCATGATGATATTTTCAAATGCACTGTTTTAGAATAGCATTTTTCTCTTTATCTTGATGTATTTAGTGATGATAATTTTTTCCCCCTCAGTATTAATGATATCTCAAAAAGTACAGAGGATTATTCAAATAAATCACCATTAGGTTTTCAAAATAAAGAGGCAACTATAGAGCATCCTTTGGTCATTAATAAACAAGAACGACTTGACCTTCCTTTTCTAAAAATATTGGATGAAAAAGAAAAATCTAGAGAGACCAGTAAAATCATTTATGATAGCTACTATGATGATGATGGTGATGTTGATTTATCTCAAGTAACTCAACAGAGCTCAGATAATGAGAGATATTCTAATTCAAGAATCATATCAGTCGATCCTCATTCTAGAGCAACATATCATTTGCATGATTTTACTATTCAAAACAATGTCCCGATCTATGATTTGTATCATGAGCAAACCCCTATGCCTGTTCCCAATCATAACTTGTTTTCTGATTCACAAGACATAATTCAAAGTTACTCAGATCCCATAATTCTGGCCAGTTCTTGTGAAGAAGAAGATATTTCATGTCAGTCCCAGTTGTGATGTAACATTAACTGTACAGATAATCATTGCTTTCTTTTTCTCTTGCACTCATTTTGTACAAAATCGGATTGTGTTTTAAATTTTCAGACTTTCGATTGATTACTATGGTATATTGAGCACCTTATCAAAGAACATTCGAAAGATGTATTACCATTTTGGAAAAATAAATTGTGTCAAGGAAATACAGAACTTTTTCAATTCCACGATCAATCAATATCAGCCTTTCAGAAGAAACTTCTGTGTCATCCAAAACATCATCAACAAAAAAAATATTTTTGGAAACTTGCCAGCAATTCGCGTTAATTGATAAATCTCTTTCCAAAAATTTCCATCTATTCTTCATTAATTTATTTAGTGATTTATATGTGGAAACTTTCCTTTTACAAGAAATTGCTAAAAGCTTGACTTTTACAAATAGTAGATTACGGGCCATCAAAACTAAAAAATCATATTCGCAATCTGGCTTGTCATCTTTCCTATTACGTGATCACCAATCCATAACAGAAATTCATCCCCATTTTTATGATCCAATAGGTATCCAATTGGACAAAAGATTTCATAAGAAAGAAATTTCAGGAGGAATTCCAACTGAAGTTACACTTTCTAATCCTTCATCCAATATTCACAGTCCAAGAAAATTTTATTCTTAACACTAATGTTTAAAAGGTACATACGTGTAGGAATAAAAATGAAAAGATGGTTCCACTGGAAATATCATTTTACCTAGTTAATTTTTCTGTTTATAGTTAGAATAGGAGTAGGGGTAGTTTAGCTAGGTTGTTAAGTGGATAATTTAGTTTTTAAATATTGATAGGCAAAATAAGAGAAGAACTTATCCCTATCATGTACATAATCCAAGGGAATAGTTACCTCTCATTTCTTTAAATTTTCCCCTCCCTAATAAAATTTGCCTATGGTTAACAGCATTTGACATTTACTAAAGACACCATTTCTCTATCAGATTTTGAACTTCTGCTCGTATAAATAGCAAATCTTTTGGAAACTTAATCTTTATTATTAATAGATACAGTTAAAAACTTTAAACCAGATATGATACTAGTTTCAACTTCCAAAAATTTGATGAAAGCAATCTTAGTGAAGAAATTGTTTTATATCAGTACAATGAAAGGTATCAATAACGAAATAAGGATTCCCTGTAGATCAGCCATGTCCAAAAAACTCTATTATTGTCGTCCAGGGCTTTCTTAAGGAAAAAAATGACTTCCTCCCTGCTAAAGGAAATTACAGCATCTAGAGAAACGACCCAAGGATACACTATATCTTGAAGAATAAGAGGTCTCATCACGAGCCGGCTTATCATGATCACAGATATTATAACTTTGCTGACTTTGCCAAACACTGTCCATCAAAACAGGGCAATGACTCAAGATTGTTGAAATCAAAAGACAAGGGGTCTCATCACAAGCCAGCTTGTTCAGCGAAAGTGTAAATCAAGTGAATGACTGTGTCATAATTTGGCTACCAAACCAAGACATTGTTCTTTAAGAATAAAAAAGGAAAATGTGTCAATATGGGTTTTTCTTTGAAAAGTTGTAGATCACCTTAAGCAGGATAAAGGATCATTACTGGGTAATAGGTAACCGTGTCGAGGCTATGAACACCTACTGGCAGCAGAGGCTCTACCTACGACAAATGAGCATATTTTAAAAAAAACTGGTACACAGGGAAGACCTTATTTTATGTTTACAAGACCAAGTAATGGCTGATGTAAATGCAAGGACCAGCTGAGGAAGCAAATAATTAAAGTAGAAAGAGGTTGGAACGAAATGTCGTTGACAGTTTGGGGTATAATACACTTTATCTTTTATAATAAAGTTTAATTTTCCAAAAAAAATTGTTTTGGAAATTTGAAAAGTTCAATAGAAAATCAGAGATAACTGGTTCTCCCAAGTGAATCATCAATTGTTGTGGCCAGCAACAACCCCCCCCTTTTTCAAGTGTTGTCCAAAATACTAAATGAATGGGGACCCTTAGTTAAAACTTTAGGAAAAGCTAGAGTTTCCTTTCTTCGAAATAAGGTTACCATCGTAAGCTTAGGAAAATCTTTTGAATACTTTAAAACCTAAGTTTATGATAAGAAAAATCTTTAAAAAGTCACATCATAAAATGACAGAAAAAACTCCTCCATTTGGGTATAATCCTGGTATGTGCAAGATTCTCGTACTAAGCGATATATCGCATCGCAATAAAGTAACGCCAATGAGAAAGCCTTCAAGATTTTCTGATTTGTGATAACCCCGATCGCAAGATCGCATATTGTAGGAATGGGCTAACAAAAATATGGCAAGCATAAAACTTCTGTGATCTACGATGTGTGCGATATTGTGATAACGCGCTGGTGCGATAATGCGAGAGTGCGATCATGCGATAATGCAATGTCGCGATCTACGACGATTGTGAACCAAATCGCAAAATCACCCCATCACGAACCTTTCGTGTGCGTTATTCAAGAAAAGCCACTTACCATAATCTGACTTAAGATCATGCACTTTTAATGATAATAAAGGAATTAGTTGTCATCTATTAAATGTAGACGCGTGCTTTTGCAAAGAATTACTTCACATAAGGTGGCATATTTGATATATCTGCTGCATTTAAGACTCTCCCATCACCTTTCTTGATCAATCATTTCCATTTGTGAGCTGCAGGAACGAAGAACGAAAGGCAATACAAAGCCATACGCAGGAAGAAATGGGAAAGAAAAGTAAGGCTCAGGGCTCTGAGGTGAAGGAGATGGCACCTTTATATACAGACACAGCTTGTAACAGAGACGTGGGGATATTGACGTGGGAAAGCATGTACAGACTGCTTGAAGAAGAAAACCCCAGAATAATGAAGGTTATTGCGGTCGTAGATTCACAGGGCTCTTCCGAAGCATCCTTAGAAGAACTGGTGTGCTCATTCCTTCATCGGATAGCAGCAAGGCCTAAAATTATCCCATATATGGATATGATCAAGTGGATACTTGACAATGCAAAAATGAATGGAAGACAGTTCAAGATTCAAGGACATGGGCTCATCGGGTCATTCGCTGCACAAGACTTAAAACTCATGTATCATCTTCCTAAACCGCAGGCGACTTACAATGCACAATTCATTAAAAAATTTGTGGCGGAGAACCCGAACCTATCAGAGACCACTAATGATTGGTCCAGAAAAGATGAACCGTTCAAAAAGGATAAAAACGGTATGTACAGCACTGGTTCCCTCACCTCTCCATATTGTTTTGCTGCGGCCATGCTTTGTAGATTATTTGGGATGCCAGATATCAATAAGTTTTCGTGTGAATGGTTACCATTGATTGATGCTGCCACAAATGTCGTTATTATAGATTAGGCCAAGATCTTTTCCGATAACCTATTCACAGCTATTATCAAATACCGGACTAAGAGATCCATGTCTGAAAGGATCTATCCTCCTTTTTACCTATCCGCATATGTTATGGATTCTATTTGTTATGTGTCCAAATTTCCCTCTATGGGTTGGAAATGGACAACTCAGGACCCATTACCCATCCATGTTTATCATAAGATATTATGGGATTCTTAGTTCATTCCGCATTTCTACCAAATTTGTCATGGGCTTATCTTACCCATGTATAGAATGATGTATGATAAAGAACCCCCGAGGTGCTCACCTGAGGCACAGATAGATATCATCCCCATTGCAAGATGGTTCGGGGAAGAATGGTTCACCTATATTACAGTATTTGGAAGCACCGTCCCTCCTCATGTCCTACCTTTGTATATTCCTGACAAACTGCTCGCTCGAGAAATTGCATATCAAACCTGTTCAGAAGGCGGTCTAACCAAAGACATAAAAGATAAAAAGAAGGCCATATGGCCCCAGTTTCCTGTAGCTTGTGGGGCCTTTTCATTGTTCGATGTGGGTCACGCGTTCACGAAAGTGGAGAATATGACGTGTCTACAATTATTTAAATTCCCGGCAAGGCCATTTGACCCAAATAAAGTTGCCCAAGATTTCACAACGAACGTCAAGATAAAAATATTCATTGCAAAGAAAGATTTATTTGATGATTTATTTCAGAATAAAAGCTCACTGCAGGAAATTTTGCGGGAAGCTCAATTGCGATTGTCTCCAGATGACCTCCAAAAATTCATGGTATACAGGGAAAGAAGACTAGCCACTGTTCCTCTAGAAAAGCTGCAACTACCTGCCAGAGAACCTACTCCAAGCATTAGCCTTAGTGAGAATTCAAGCACTGCTGGATCTAAATCTAAGAGTGGACAAGATATGCCTGAGAATTCTAAGAAATCCGTAAACGACCAAGATAAAGGCGAAGAGTCAGCTAAGGACACCACTCAGTCAATGGAATTTCCACAGCAGCAAGTTATTGCCTCCCCGTCAAGAGATGTTCCCCCTCTCATCGTTGAAGCACCACCCGTCACAACAGAATTAGACAAAGAATTGGAAACCTTCAACGAACTGATCAATCTTGAAGGACATGCCCCAAAAACACCTGTGAGCAATACACACGTAGCACAATAAGTGGGCTTAGTGTTGCTCTTCAACAAGTGGGACGATCAAATCAGGGAGGCAGAACAAGCAGAATGGAAGCTGAAGGCACAGGAAAAGGAAAAAGTGGTCCAAGCACTAGACAGGTTAAATTGGGAGTGTTACTGGGCTTACTTAGTGAAGCCGCATAGTCATCAGATGACTTTGAAATATATGGTAAGTGCGTCCGAGAAAGTAGTGCCAACTCTCATAGATTTTGTTTTCTCAGCCCAGCTCAAACCAAAAGTCAGCCACCCGACTCTCCTCAAGCCCATGATGAATGCATGCAGTTTTAAGGATCAGATTCAGAAGTAACCTTATTTAGAATGTTGTTTTTTTCTTTAAAATTAGATTAGAAAAAGGATGTTCATTTGAAAACCGCATCCTAAATTTTGTAAATTAACTATTATTAGAATTAGGAAGTAGTATTTTAACCCTTCTCATGCATTTGGAGAAGGGTCCAGAAATTTGTCAAAATCTTGTCCTCAGAACATGCACTTCTGCACCCTCAGAGGAGGTTTTTATGAATGGATGGATCGAGGTTTATTAATGTTTGCATTTGATATCTGCTACTAATGTTGCACTTCTGTACTCTTAGTAGATGTTAGAACAAGTAGAGATAAATCATTTTTGCTTGAAGCTTATGAGTAGGACTAGTCATAAATGGTACTTTTATCTCTTGGCCATTTTTTCTTATATTCTTAAAGTGATATATAGTTTTTAGTTGTTTATATGTTATTACATGAATGTGTGAGTTACCATTTGGAACTTTTGTACAGTGGAGTCATTTATTTATGTTTGATATATGAATAACTTATTATGCGATATGATGTTCACAACTGTTTTTCCTAACTTTTTATGCAAATTGGTTCATCATAATTGATTTCTATTCTTATGATAGCTGAATGATCTTTATTACTAGTTATTGTCTGAAATCTCTTTAGATCGCATAATAGAAGAAATACACCCCGGGTTAGCATAGATTAGATGTGCTATTTTCATTAGATTACAATAGCATAAACTCATATTAAAGTAGCTTAGATCAGAACTCTTAGATAAACATAATCCAACTCTACACACACACACCCTTAGATTGGGAAACTGGTCCCATTATCCCCAGTCGGACCCGCTATACCAAACAGATAAGGAGATGCCAACCAAGGTCGGGACCGGGTGGGTATCCCCCTTGTTGTTGACCTGATTTTCGGGGCTTCAACAGGACCATGTTTCATGAATTTTTAGACTAGATTCTCGTGGCACATATCAAGACATATGAAGACCTTGGCTCATCAATAACCCATTAGAAATTTAGAAACTCAAACTTCATCAACCCACATGCAGTTGATCTAAAAAATCATATCACTATCATCAGAACATTGTGTTGAACCCAGAAACCTGTATCAACATTAAGAACCAATTGAAACCTCAAAAATTCATACGTCAGATTGTATACACTACTTCAATGAAGAAAAACCTCTAAATATTCTAAATCATAAAATCTCTTAATCACAAAGTGTACCAACCAATAGTGTACTGAACATCTACTGTCAACTTACAGAACTTTACACAGGCAGGCAACAAAAAACACTTCTTCTCACTTATATAATCAATCAAATATCAACCTCCTTATGCATTCATATCTACATTCACATCTAAGAAGACTTCATTGACAGACAACAGTAAAATAGCAACAGTAATAAATCAACAGTAATGATCTAATAGATCATTCATCTTTAAAAATCAAAGCTTTCTTTTGTATACGCTACTTGAAAGAACAGAACGTGTGTGTATACACTCTTTTACCGAGATGAACCTGTGTATAGATCTGCAAATATTGACTCAGAACTTTGCTACAATTAAAAACTTCATACAAACCCAAATCATGATAGATAATGCAAAACAGGAGATTTAGTCTCAACCAATATTAGATCATTCAAGAATAAGTCATTTCAGGTCTCATGATCCTGATCCAATATTGAACTCAAGGTGCACATAAATATTTCAGATCTAGTCCCAAACATAACCTTGCAATATAAAATATACTTCAGACAGAAGTATTCCTTAGAATCTTATTCACTTGCACATATGGCCTTATGATCCTCTCTTCTTTATATAGTTTTTTTCCTTTCTCAATACCATGGACCAAATCCACTTAGGACCAATATCTTTGATCAAATACCATGGACCGAATACCTCGGACTAAATACCTAGGGTCAATATCATGGTCCAAAGATACCTTAGACCAAATACCTCGGATTAAAACCATGGTTTTCAACATGTACACACTTTTCCTTCTGTGGGAGTGCGTGTGTACATTATACGCTATTTCTGTTATGGGTACCTACGTGTATACGCTGCTTCAACTAAGTGAACCTGTGTGTATCTCTTAAATTTCTCTTACATCATCTTCTTCCTTCAACTTCTTTATTCTGATCAATAGACCTTAGTTCCATCTTCCTGATCTTCTATACTAGTGTCTAATTGCCTTTGAATATTCCTATTAGCCTCTTATCAAAACTGAGTTGACCTGTAGAGTTGCCATCAAGGACAATACTTGTATCATAATGCCAACAGAAATCACATTGAAGATTTTGGTCAATGTGTTTCGAACCAACGAGTGTGGTTCATCTTCAGGACACAATGAAGAACAGATCTAGGAAGAGGGCTAAATAGATTTACTCAAAATTTAGTATGACATAGTTTACGTAAATTTTAATTTTGATTTGTATATCTAGGTAAGATTCATTTATTCTTTTTTGTAAACCTTGTAAATTATATTATATTGTATTTGTAAAAGATTAATTTATTTGGTGATTGTTAAGTATATCATTTTTAAAATTGTAAAATTATAAAAATTTTCAAATATGGACATGATACTTACCCAAATTGTACAATATTAGAAGTTGAAATTATGAGTGTGCAATTACTATAATTATTTAATTACCTCTTTCATTCTTTCTTTGTAGTGTATATGGACTATATTTAGGGTGAGATAGAAATTGAAATATTCAATATATATCTTTTGTAATTGTTTTTATTTAAATTAAAATGTATAAATAGAATCAATGACTTGAAAATCTCATTATATAACCTCATTTTGCAATTCGAAGAAATTATTATTGAATCTTGAAAAATGACCAAAATGTAGGATGATAAGACATTAAAATGTTTTAACCATCAGAGTTTATTCTTTTCAATTGATTTATATAATATGTATATGAATTTTTTTTTTTTTAACCATATATCATATATAAATAATTGAGAATTAAATAATTAAAACAATAATGATAATAATAATTTTTACTATTGATAATTGAATTAAGGTATATTTATGCTCATTATAATTTTATTAATCTTTACTTTTCAACAAACATTTTTATTAAAATAATACAACTTTTATTAGTTAAAAAGACAAATTTATAATTGCTCAAAAAAATATCTCCTATGATATGAATGTCTAAGGTCAAGTCATCAATAATGTTTAATAAGATATCATGTCATCAACAATATCAAACTATTGTTTGACAAGATACCACATTATTGACGAAATCAATAAAAAATTATTGAAATTATGCACACCATAACCTTGATTGTGAAACTCAAATATCCTCTAACATCCCCCTATAAACCTCATTGAAAAGAACATAATCTTAGAAGATTTCACATAATTACTCGCATGTAACAATTTTATATACTTATTTCATATTATTTTTAGCGACCTTTAGATAAAACCATCATGGAGTAACTATAGAAACTAAATAGTAAGTTCCATAACATAACAACCATTGTTTTATCATATTATCATAAACTTCCTGATGTAACCTTCCATCATTTTCATGATTCCTTTAACCAGGTTAGTTAATCACACACTTGATAATGTGAATTTCATGTCATGTAAGGAATCAACATTGTAAGAATGACACAATAATTAAACATTGATATACTCTGGAAACCCATAAGGTGATAACCAAAAAATGTTTAATTTTATTAAACTCGCGTGAGGGTGTTCACCCCTCACTCAATGGTTGTAAGAAAATCCATCATTTGACCATTTTCATAAAAAGTTACAAAGAAATATCATATTAAATATACTATAACTAGCTATAAACTATTACAATAATCACCATATCATTTATCCAAAAATCCTTAAACATTATATCTTTGTGACCTCATTTCCATGAGTGGTTTGTCCTTTCGTTGACATTATTTCAATATGCATGGACCATCAGTTCTTTACGTGCCATAATGTTAAACATAATATTTCATTTTCATAAGTCATCAAACATCCCTACCATAGCTACCATCAACAAAATTGATGTCATGAATAGATAAAATATTAATCAATAAATGATCTTTACTAGTGATGTTTCAAACATATTTTCATGTGCATGAATCAATTGTAAACAAAGTATCGAGACATGTCTCCTTTAACAACACTACATATGCAATAATTTAAGAGTACATAATTATCAAATCATGTATATAGATAAATTCCACATTAACTATTATTCCCCTCATAAAGGACACATTCTTTTCCAAATGAAAACCACTACAACTATCTATATTCTTTTAAAGGATACTATCATCTTATCTTTGATATTCATGCATGTAATTATATAAATTTATTCAAAGAAGCTAACCCCTCAATTATTTATGTGTATATGCTATTATGCATTCTTTTCCAAAATAACTAATACAATAGATATTACTTATATGCATGTAAATGAATGTTATTTTTGAAAACAAAACTAAAATAATAGATAATATTCTTGTGCATGCAACTTCATGTTCTTTCCAACATCTTTTCCAAATGAGAGTTATTCACGAGAGCTATCATAAATGAAAAATACATGTCATTATAGAGATTTTGAGGTCTAAAATGGACCTTAAAATAAAATTGTATAGCCAAAATAAACTTCATAAAAGCCAATAGGATTCAAGGCGATGATGTCAACCATTGAGATAATTCACCTTTTTGGATTAAAAAACTAAAAAACTAAAAAAAATTGTTTTTTCAACCGGTATTTTCAACTTATCTTTCTATAGTTTTAATCATTTTTTGAGTAGGGGCACTCATTGGATGTAAAATTTAAGTCTTCATCCCCCATGTTTCATATTTTCGATGGACCCTGCTACATGAAAAATTAGATACATGAAAAGAATTATTGCAATCATGTTTTTTAATGTATTTATCATTTGCAACATGGGTACTCCTTAGATGAATAATTAAATTTTGCATCCAACAAGTGTTATCTCTCGAAATGTGAGTAAAAACGTATGGAGATAAGTTGAAAACATGAATTGAAAAAATAGTTTTTTCTTGCTTCTCTCAAAATTTTGATGATGTAATCTAATCTTATTTTAATATTTACATTATTATTTTATAATATATTTGGGAGACCAATTTTAGACCTCCAAATTTCTCTAATGTTCTATTCTAAAATAAAGGGTACATAATAGTTATTATTTCTTGTATGGCACTACTTGTTCTTTCCAAAAGAAATGAATATAATAGTTATTCTTCTTGCATGTGAAACACATGTTTCTTTCCAAAAGAAGCTAACTAAATCTTGGATGAAAAACACATTTATTTTCCAAGGGATCAACTACATAGAAACCACTCATGCATGCCTACAAACACACTTTTATTTTTTCAAGATGGTAGCAAAATAAACATATATTATTTCTAAGAGAAATTAATATGATGGATATTGTTTTATGCATCTCACACATATTATTTTCCGATAACTTAGCAATATAACAACTATTTATGTGTGTATAAGCACATGCTCTTGTTTACAAAAAACTAAAAATAATTGTATGTTCTTTTAAATAAATTTAAATCTTTAGTTGTTCTATCCATGCATGCCAACATATTTCCTTTTCAAGAATTCAAATGAATAATAACTATTATTTTTGTGTATACAAATACATACTTCTGTTATCAAAAAGAAATTAACATTAGTTATTGTTCCTATGCATAAACGTATTAATTCCTTTTCACAATAGTCATTCATTCCTACACATATTTCATTTTCAATAAAAATAATCTAGTTTTCTACACATTAATTGGTTGTAATCTATTGTTGTTGAGAACTTCTAGATTCCTGTGTGCATTTTCTGAAGATCCTTTAAGGTGAACAGTTCACTCATCTTCAAGGGTAAGAAACAAATTGATCAGTTTACTTCCTACCCCTGAATATAGGTGAAGTGTTCCCAGAAAGGATGGGCTCTTGAGACAATGCACAGATTGTTCCAGAAATTCTCAACAAGAATATGTTACTACCTATGGAAACATACATGCTATAATTCCTTATAATCTTTTCCAATTAAAATAACATAATTCCTTTATATTTTATATATCCCTCACATGCATTCTACTTCTTCTACTTCATGAAAATATATGATGTCTTATTTATCCCCTATATGTCATGTTCACATGCATTCTTCCTTTGATTAACCCTTTCTGTTGATTAACCCTTTCTGTTGATTCACAGCCAATCAATCTCCAACCACTCATTATTGAGTAGTGTAACATAGTTAGACTTATATTCCTTCATAATCGTGCTCACTCGATGATTTTTACTTGGACGTATTCAGAGTATATTACTCCATAATTGTGTTCTTTCAGCGATTTGAAAGAGAAGCTCATCCATATGAAGATGCTAGTTTGGTTCAACTATAAAATGGTATTGTAATATCTTTGCATCATGTGCTCTTACTCGCAAACTTACTTTCACGTAGAGGTTAGCGGATGACATAAAAATAACGACATACAACCTATGAATTTAGCTAACCGATTGAGCTAACCCTTGGGGCTTTTCTTAGGGGAGGGTGCAACACTAGGACTTCCTCGTAGGTCACCCATCCCAGTACTACTCTAGCCCAAGCGCGCTTAACTACGGAGTTCTGATGGGATCCAGTGCATTAAAGCTGGTATGATCGCACCCGACATATATTTTATAATACTCAACCTTCCATTGCAAATTTGTGGGCATCCTCAGCCATATTTCTCCAACAGCCGAAACATTCCACAAATTTGACCCATTATGGGAGTTTATGTGATATATTAGTTCGCATATGTATGTGATATAATAGTTTGTATAATTATATATTTTTTTTCTTAAATTCGATATTTTATTTATTTTTGAAGGATACATGTCAATTTCACAATTGCTCGGGACAAAATTACATATGGTTCTCATATTGGTTTTTTATCTAAAGGAGAAAAGAAATCACTTTTTTTATATAATATATCTAGACATTAAATTATTTTAATTATAATTCATAATCTATACATTAAAATATTAATGCATATCCCTTCATATTCAGACATGAAAATATATCCATATCATATAATCTCAAATTGGTTAAGTTCTTTGGTCTCAATCAGTCACAAGTGATCCCTAGATTGATCCATTGAGAAAAGACTTTACATGGCCTGGTCATGGTTTTTAAAATGGCTTTAGCCCAATGGGTACAATTCCTATGGACTAATGGTATTTTATCAATGTTTTCACAAGTTGGAGGGTCCGATGTTATAACCAATTTGTGAAATTCACCCCTAAAATTTTCTTGATAAACATTTACTTAACCTACATAAAATGAGGCCAATAAAAAACCACCACACATTGACGGAGCCACAGTTAAACAACCACTATTTAGTTTTCACAGGTATTTTCCACTATTGTTTGAATGTCATCGGTTCCTATCTTTTATTTTTCTTTTGGTTAGTTTTCAAAAGCATGATGTGATTCGAGTGATGTGAAAGACATAGAAAAATCAATTTACAGCCAAGGAAAGGAGGTTGGAAATCAAGGGTCGGTTAAAAATCCATCAATTGTATTTTGTTGAATTGCAGAAGAATTTGGAGGAGGAATTATCGCCGTTCTTGTAGAACCTAATGCAAGAACCATATTTACATCCTCCAATCTTGCATAAGAGGTTTGTGACATAATAAACTTCTCTTTTTTAGAGGAAAAAACCAAAACCATTCTTCATTAAAAATGAGGAAGTGTTTTACATCTGCTCGGATCAAATTCAATTCATCAGTGTTGCTCATCAATGAGCCTTGAAGACCAAAATCCGTCCAAAAAACAAAACAGAGCAACCCTCGAGGAGTAGGGCAACGAGCATACTTAGATGGCATCAAAACCAAAAAGGAATACAAAGATAGACATCGAAACATAAAACAGGCCTAGGAGAGGTCATGAGAGATAGAAAAAAACTGCAAAAACCACTGATGAAAATTTGAAAAATCCCTCCCCACATAAATAACCAGCAACAAAGTACTCAAAATGGAAAAAACCAGGAGAAACAAATCCCTCATATGGTTCATCCAATTGTAGAGGGAGGAGACCCCAAGGTTGGAGTAGCCCAAAATCCATTGGATCAAAGTAAGGGAATCCAGAAAAATTGATTCCTCTCTATCCCTAGCCATGAGGAACATTATAAGGCACCCCATAAAGCAATCATCTTGGCCATGATGTTGTCTCCTATACCACTAGACCAACAGAACCTGTAATGTGAAGAGGGCTCAATTCTCATGAAAGCACCACAACCACATATGCCTCCTGAGGCATCCCATCAAAAACAAATATGGGAAAGATGCAAGATAGATTAAGCATGGAAATAGAATGGGAGGAGGACTTAGGCAGCCAAGGACTGATTTCCATGAAGAAGGCAGCAATGTTTAAGGCAACATGATATGAATCAAAGAATTTTCCTTCAATGATAAGGTCATTCTAAGCCCTCCATATCCCCCACGGTACATATAATGGAACATACCTATAAGAAAGTGCACTTTGAGCCCAAGACATAAGAAAAGAAACAATTGAACAGTCATCTCGAGTGACAGAAATGACCAGTGAAAGTGAAACCTCCAGCAAAACAATAGAAGCAAAGGGACAATGTAAAAATAAGTGAGAGAAATCCTCAGAAGCTGATTTGCATATAATCCACCTGCCAGGGCCAATGAAACCCTTCTTCAACAAGATATCCTAGGTGAGAATGTGATTTTGGATTGTAAGCCAAGAAAAACATTTGATCTTTAATGGAGCGTCCCAACCCCACATACCAGTAGACCAATCAGAATAAGGTAAAGATTGAATGAAGGAGGAAATGTAAGAGTATACTTATTTGACAGAGATTCATCCATTTAGTATTTGACTGCCCCATACCAAGAGGTATTTTTTTTGTGATAAAGTGATCCCAACTTGACATAGAATATTGTGGTAAGACTCCCATTCCCCTTCCGAATGTTGAGGGAGGTGCAAATTCCAAGTGTGAGGCTAGGGGGGAGCACAACAACCTAGCCATATTATTCAGTGTGAAGATTCTTTGCTGATTTAAAAGGTGAATAGAGTGGACAAAGAGAAGATGAGAACCGGAAAGGGCCTTTATAGTGTTCATCCGAACATAAATTCTCTGGCCATTACCCACCAACGACCAAATATTACTACAAAACCATAGAATCACATGTTTGAAGCTTCGCTAGATGATAGATGAATAGGGATTGATTGGTGCACCTGCATGCACCCATTCCTCCAGCCCAGGATAGGGAAGATATTTGCTAAAAATTATGCTTTGTCAAGGACCTCCTTCTTTGAAGGCCATCCATAGATTGGACACTAGAAGAGCAATGTTAAATCTTCGAGAGTCCTGAATACCTGATCCACCCAACTAAATGGGCCTAGAAATCATGTTTAGGTGAGTGAGATGGATCTTGCAATCAGGTCCAGTTCCAAAGCAAAGGAATTTGGAGATAAGAGCATCAATCTTGTTAATGATTACTCGGGGAATGTAGAATAGATGCATCTAGAAAACTAAGATACATTGTAGGATAGCTTTGATCATGGTGACCCTGCCCCCAATCAAGAGCCAATTGTGATTCCAACATGTCAGCTTATTTTCAAATTTATCTTATAGCCAATTCCAGTCAGTAATGTGATGATTACCAGGTTTGAGATGACAACCCAAGTACTTGAGACCCACTGACATCGACTTTATTTTCACCATAAAAAGAGAACTAATCTCGCAAATCTGCTCCAAATCAGCATTATCCAAAACAAATTTAGACTTGTGTTTGTTAATTAGTAGACGAGATGCATGTATTGGCTTGAGGGGGCTTGGACCCAGGTTTACAGTTAGTTGCGCTAACCAACAAAACTTTACACTGCCGGTCATTTCAGCAACAACCTGCATAGTGCAGGTTGTAGTCTCACTCGAGGCAGTATTGGGGGATGATAGAACTAGGTTTATACATCCAGAGGGCTATGTGATGTGTTTCTGTCAACTTAGGGTGTTATCTCGACCTTCAAAAATCCTAACCCTTAAAACTCGTAAATTACAAAAATTAATAGTTAGCAGATTTATGCCATTCACCGATTATGCTTAACATTCATAACATCATATAAATACATAGGTCTATGTCTTCGCGAATCTATTAAGTACTTTTCCTGATTAATTGCATTCAACATATCAAAGTTACAGTAAATTCAAAGATAAAATGCTGATACACAGATACAAAAATAATTCTTCAAAACAAACCTTTACTATGATTTAGATATTCAATTCCAGTCTTCTCGACCATGCGCACATAGTTACAGGGGCCTCTGTACTCAGCTGCGAACTTACCAAGGTCTCTGCGCACACAGTTGCAGGAGCCTTCCCCTTCGCCCAAGTACATAATAGACAAAACAGACTCAAATCCTGCACTATTATTTCATGCTTATCTATCTCTATGACTCTTCTATGAGTTCCTTTTATATTATTCTTCATTACAATACCATGGTCCATGAACCATGGGCAAGTCTCGAAACAACTTGAATCTTAACAAACTAAGGGGATTTTACCTTTCTAAAGCCCCTTTGACTCCTATCAACCTATGATACTTGTGCTCTACTACTAGAAATGCAGAGACTTTACAATATTTAACAAAATGTTTTACAAAATTTGACCCAACAAACCCTGTCCCAACAGCCCCCCAACACAAAGTCGTGACTCATCCTGAGTCACTCTGCTAATGTTACCTCAATATTTTCTTGCAAACCACTGAACTCGATCTTCAATGCTTGAAGATCTGTTACTCCCTACATGACATTCGAACAAAATTCTTTGACCAGTTTCCCCATGATTTGACCTTTGACTGCAAGGCCCATTGTTCTCTGTGTCTATTGCAGATCCTTTAACCTGCACTAGATAGTCTGTGACAATTGGCTTGCCTCATCGGCCCATGGCTATGTCCTTGAGGAGATAATGGGTGCCTTTCGATGCAGCTCATCAAGCTGGGTTTGGATGAACTTTCCTTCCTAAAGTCTGGTAAACCTTTGCACAGGTGCTAAGGTCCATGTTGTCGCCCTGATTTCATCAAACTTTAGTTGCTTTTCACAGATGTCTTCTTTGATCTTATGCAAGTGTGGATCCTCTTAAAGTGAGGTCCACATCTCCATTTTCTACTCAAACAATTGGCTATAGTCCTTGGTTGCAGAAACCAAAGTCGTCACATCATCTTTAATAGCAGCTTCGCATTGCTCTCTGACTTCCAGAGGAGTGGTTGGCTGCAACTTAATTTGAAGCTCTGAAATATGCAGTTGTAGCTCAAATCAGACATTTACAAATTCCTCCTCAAATTCCTTCACCGCAACAGCTAACTTCTTAATTTTCTTTGTTGAGGCCGCTTCTGCTAGAATTTGGAGCTCAGGGAGCTCACCGCACACTTGGGCATGGGTCATTTCTAGATGTTGCTTTATTGTATTGCCTTGTTGCGGGCTTGCAAGGCCTGCGCTTTCTCTTCAAAATTTTGTTGATTTTTATTTTTGAATTTGTCGATAATCAATAGTGCTCATTCCTCCCGAATGTGAAGATCATTTGAAACTCCTTGGTAAGGCTCATGCAAGGTATGGATCGACAGTGCTGCAAGATTGATAATTAGATTCTTCCAGAATTATGTGCACTTTTGGTCTTTGGTTGTCTCAAACTCAAGAGAGCCTCCTAGTAGTGGTACTGCACGTGGCCCGGATATGATTTCTACTACATTAAATCTCGACACACTCACTTGTCCCACGCTCGCTTGGATCACCCCTATCTAGACCTACAATTCCTTCAAGCCCTGTTGTGCTTTTTCAATACCTAGTGGTACTCGTCCTCGATGTGTCCACATATAGTTTCAGTGGCAGAGCGGATAACATCACCTATATGATCAAGGTCCCCCTCTATGAGGACCAATGGTGTCGCACTCGCAGACTTATCAGACTTCTACTTCTTGTGAGGTCTCGTGGTACTACTCTTCTACCTCTTCCTGACCTTGAAGGGGGACTCTAATTCTACGCCCCCTTCTTCTTCACATTCTTTTGTGGTAACATTGTAGCACTCCATATCATGGTGTATCTACGTAGTCTATTTTGGTTGTACCCATGTGACAGATTCTACAGCCATTCTGAATATTGCAGCCTTGATTTCCTATAATGCTTCATCAGTACATTTGAATCCATCATCAAAACTACAACGCTAACAGAAATCTTTCCTTCAGAACATCTCACTCTATGGTTACATGTCACAGCTCTGTTTCTAGATACCAGTTCATCAAAATAGTATCCAAAGTGTGGTAGAATATATGTACCCATTCAATTTGTGGTTCCTCTCCCCATCCTTTCATCCAACGAGTTAGATGCTCGTGTGGATCATCCTTCCCTGTATAATTTTCTATAATGTGGGTATTGGTATATCAAAACTGCAACTTCATCATCCTTCGATACTCCTTCCAGTTTGCAATATTGTTCTTATGTGTACTCCACCATCATGTAGATGTTGCTCTCAGCGCAATGTCAAATTCCTAGAATCGATGCTCCTCTGGTACATCCCTTTCAAATTTATCAAGAAACAAATTTACATCATCTAAGCCATTATAATATGGTAAAGTGCGTACCTCAGTAGATATAAATTGGATTGATTTAGTAAGTCACTTGCATCACAACGTTGATACTTCATGCAATCTATTATGCCAATGCTTGAGCTCTTCATCTAAATCTGAGTTGCAGGAGTTGTCTTTTTCTTAAGTAATTCTTCCATCCACCATAGGGTTCATCCAATCCTCATTCTGTGGCATAAGCTTATAGATCTGTTCAATCTCATCCTCCTCTTAGTAATCTCGGACTGGTTCAATATACCATGCACCCTCGGCTGGATCCAATGGAAAAATGACTCTTAGTTCCTTCTTCTCTAACATCATGTTGTGCTTCTTCGAGTTGATGATCGCATTCATATCAAATGCCCAATCAATTCCAAGTGGCACTGGGTAGGGATTACTATCATCCACTATTTCAATTACCTCAAAATCAGCTATAGCGCATGCCCCTTCAATGTCTATAGTTACTCCATGTAAGTTCCCCATAGGAATAATATTATGTTGGTTCACCATTCGCAGCTGAATTGGGGACCACTGTAGCATTGGCTTTCCCATTCTTTCCTAGGTTTGTTTAGGAAAAAAATTCACATCATATCCCAAATCTAGGATCACATAGTCTATTTCAAATTCTTCGATCTGTGTAGTCAATCTCATCTCTCGACCAGTCCTTTTCTTGCCTTTTTCTACTTTATTCACTACGTGTTGTTCAGGCAATCACTTACCCTTGCCAACACACTTGTCTATTGACTCTTGCGATCCCTCTACTACTTTCTAGTCTCGTAGGAGTTTCATGCAATTCTGTAAGAAGGATGTTAACACTAAAGGATATGTTTCCTGCACACCAATGACCTCTTCAGGCTTCTCCGTTTGTGAACTCAAAGCCTTTGATGTGGAAGCTCTGGAATCCACAAAGCTCTTTTTCACCTCCATTAAAAGTTTCCTTTGCCTTATGAAAATTAAATCCAACATCTTTGTCAACATCCTTGTGCACACATATATTTTCTTCTGGTTTTTTTCATATGGCTTAATCTTCCCTCATAGCTATATCACTTCATGTAACGATATTAATGTTGGGCCCATCTTCGTGTGGTTCTGATTTCATCATTTGGATGTTCTGGGTGGGCTGCTAGTTCTTCTTCTCTTGCATCTTGACGATGAGCATCGGACAATATTCTATAACGTGGTCAAACTGTCAACAATATTGACAAGAGGGATGTGCCGATTTCTAACAATCTCATGCAAAATGGCCTGGTTCCCCACAATTGTAACAAATAATTTGTCCACGACCTCTTCCAACTCCTCCCCCTCATCCTCTTCCTCATCCCTGAAATCCTCTACGTGATGTAGATGCGCCTTGATCCTGCTGAGGGCATGTCTCAGCCTGTACTCTATATGTCAGAGTTATGTTAATCATTAGCTCATAGATTTGAGAATTGCGCTCATCATGGCCTACAGACTTACAGAAATTGAAAAATAGTTGTTGGGGACTCTGTACAAACTTATGCAACAAATGGCAGTTGTCTCTCGAGTGTTTTCTTGTTATTTGGCAGATATCACACCATGGTACTACATTGTTACTCGATCCAGTAGTATCTTTTGGATTCAAGGGGATAGGACCTCCCCCAATTAGACAGTTCTAATATACTGGGCAATGATCCTTTTCGTGACCATTCCCTTTTCACTTTAAGCACCATACTTTCGCACGGGTCTCATTTTGGACCTCTTTTCCCTTTTTGAGATCCTACAACTCCATATGCAAGCTAGCTAACTGCGAATGAATCTGTTGCACTCCTAAATTCGTATCCTAAATAGGCAAAGCCTCCAATTTCATATCAATTTTCAGTGCTTCAGTCTATGATCCAACCTTCTACTGTGACAAAGGTAATCTCAAATTAGGTAACGGCGAAGCAATATACCAATCCTTAAGTTGCTCATCTAAGATCTGTAGATTAGCCTGTTATAGCATACATTTCAACCTCTGGTCAAAATCCCATGTAGATTCATTCACCTTCTACTTCATTTCTTTACACTCAGTCACAGACTCGGATTGAGACTTAGACTTTCTAAATTCATTATTAAGCGCATATTTTGTGTCTTTCAATGACGCAACTGGATGCGTGGTATTGTACTTAATATACCAACTCAGCACCCTGTCTTGCAATGTTGTGAAGAGTTGCGCTTTCTTTAGATCGTCATTCATTATTTGTTGTGACTTCCACATAGCATCTACTACAAACCAAAATTGATCAAGGTCTTCTGTCCCCAGACCATTGAATATAGGCATCTTCATAGTGTTCTCCATACTGAATATCGGAGGCGGAGGTGGAGGTGGAGTTCTAGGTGTGTGAGGTGGAGGTGAAGGCAGAGGTGGAGTGGAAGGATGTGGTATTCCCACTATACATTGATCTATCATTTGTGGTGCACCTTGAGGCGTCTTCAGAATATTACTTTCTTTGTCATTTTCAAATGTTCCTGATAAAGGACTGTACTCAACACTTGTATCTAGATCGCTTTTGAATGGTTTCCCACTTCGTGTAGTTCCCGTCGAGTCTCGTCTAAACACCAATTTAGTGGCATAACCCATTTCTCGCACAATATCATTTTAGTTCAAGTTTTCATGGACTTCATGTACTTACCTCTTGGTCCTTTGAAAAACCGGTGTTCAGCTTTGCTATAACTGGAAGATGTATCAATAGCGAACTCAGTAATAAATTAGCCCAAAATACTATTGATCCAATAATCAACAGCCTTTGTGACCTTGTTTTCTAATCCTTCGAGGTGCTTCACTAACTCTAGAGTCCACACAATAGGATTATCCAACTTCCAGGTAGATTGACCATCCACCAATTTATCCAACCATTCATACGATTAGCACGGAAAAGAGCAGAAGAAAACTTTGTGGATAGGTATCTTTGCAACCATTCTTCTTTGGCTAGGCATGGATTCCCATTTTCTTGGGTTGCAAACTCATGCAGCTTCCGATCTATCCACTTTTCAATCTCTTTTTTAGTCGATATCTAGTTATGCCACATCACACATTCCTCAGATAGATCCTAGTCCCGGCAATAGAACTATTTTTTGGCTTGAGGGGGCTTGGACCCAAGTTCAAAGTTAGTTGCTCTAACCAACAAAACCCTACACTACCAGCATTTTCGGCAAAAACCTACGTAGCATAGGCTGCAGTCTCACCCGAGACAGTATTGGGAGATGCTAGAACTAGATTTCTACATCGAGAGGGTTATCTGATGTGTTTATGTCAACTTAGGGCTTTATCTCGACCTTCGTGAACCCTAACCCTTAAAACCCAAAAATTATAGCAATTAACAGTTAGACGATTTATGTCATTCGTCAAGTACGCTAAACATGCATAACATCATATAAATACATAGGTCTATGTCTTCGTGAATCTATTAAGTAATTTTCCTAAGTAATTGCATTCAAAAAATCAAAATTGCAGTAAATTTAGAGAGAAAATGGTGATACATAAATACACAAATAATTCTTCAAAACAAGCCTTTATTATGCTTTAGATCTTCAATTACAGTCTTTCAAACCCTCCGCACACAACTACAAGGGCTCAAGTACTCAGCGGCATACTTACAAAGGTCTCTGTGCACACAAATGCATGAGCCTTCCCCTTCGTGCAAGTATAGAATAGACAAAATAGACTCAATTCATGCATTATTATTCCATGCTTATCTATCTCGATGACTCTTCTATGACTTCCTTCTATATTATTCTTCATTACAATACCATTGTCCACGAACAATGGATGGGTCTCAAAATAGCTTGACTTTTAATGAGGGGCTTTGACCTTCCTAAATCCCCTTTGACTTTTATCGACCTGCGCTACTCACACTCCACTCCTAAAAATGTGCAAACTTTAAAATATTTAACAAAATTTTTTACAAAATTTGACCTAGCGGACCCCGTCCCAATAGCATGTCCAAAATTTTCAAGGACCAAATGAAAAGATGCCCATTCATCAAGTGTTGACTCCCCTGCACATACGACATCATCCATATATAAAATGTGGGACAAAGTACAATTTATATTTAATTTACATCTAGATATGTCACCAACCTCCATTTTTTCCTTTATACGCCTTGTGAGGGCTTCCATAACGAGTACGAAGAGAAAAGGGGACAACGCATAGCCTTGGCAAAGCCCCTATATATTTTGAAGGAATGGGTAAATTCACCATTGATAAGGATAACCATAGAAGCTGAAGAGAAGCATTCTTTGATTGACCGAACATGTCTATGAGGAAAACTCACTTTGTATACGATCATTAATAAAAATTCCCAGTCCACACAGTCATATGCCCAAATTAAATCAATTTTCATGAGGCATGAATTTAAATTTCTAAATTTGATCGAGTGTAAGGTTTCTTGAGCAATTGTTAGAACATCTTGAATTCTCATGTTGGGCAAAAAAAAACCAAATTGCTCCAACGAAATGTGAGGAGACAAAATCCTTTTAATTATGTTTGCAAGAATTTTCAAAAACATTTTGTAAATTCCATTACACAAAGAAATTAATGTAAAATAATCTTCTTATACCGTTAATTTATTTACTTCTATGCTTTATATAAGTTGAAATGTTTTTATAATTATCGACAAAAATATAATGCTTAGGATATCGCTACGAAGTTCGATGATTAAAATTACAAGGGTCATGAGCAGCGTATAAATTTGACTGCGGCTTTCTTTGAAAATTGTAAACTCATTTTTATTTTTTAGCTATCATTTAAATATCATATATTACATGTTTTTCGTTTTTTGTTTTTTATTGCGGGTATAAAAACATTTTTTTTTTGGTAATATGAGTTTTGTGTTTTGTTTTAAAAACATTTTTTTTTGGTAATATGAGTTTTGTGTTTTGTTTTATTAATTTTCTTAATTGTGGTTTGACCATGGGTATGTTTGGTAATATTTTAAAAAGATGGAATAAGTTATTTTTAGATAGAAAGTTATGTTTTTACTATGTATTTAATTTTGTAAATTATGAGGAGCTCAAAAAATTCTCTTATTTGCATTATGAGGAGAAAAATAGAATTCCACATAAGAAACTAATTATTTTATTATTTAAATAATAATAAAATTTAAATTAATATTATGATTTAAGTCTTATTATAATCATCTTTGTTTTATTAGATCATTCACTATGATTTTAAAGCATACTTTCAATCTTAAGCAACCATTAAATTTTATTAATAAACATGAATTTAGAAATAAATAAATTCAAATTATGAGTAGAAATTTTTTCAAGTAAGTTATGAGATACAGGAAAGGTTTGTAGAAACCTTGCCTAGATAAAAAAAAATAGAATTATGATTTAGGTTTTATTATTGAATAATCATGTCTATCTTATTAGATTATTTACTATGATTATAAGGCATACTTTGAGTCTTACACAGCTATTAAATTTTTATGAAAAAACGTGACTTTAGAAATAAATAAATTCAAATTAAAACTAAATTACTATGATTTATAAAGTACTACCCACCAATCACATAAACTCATAGGAGTATAATTTGAAATGTATTGTACCTTCAAAGAGAATCAAACTCAGGAGCTCCATGTGATAGCATACCAAACTCTTTGAATTTAATTTTGCACCAACAAGCTGTGAACTCGAGGTGATCGGAGAACAAGGATGCTTAGGCCACCCTAAAGTCCAACCGGAAAATTGTAAAAGCCTCAAATGGATCTCTTTGGAGAGCATCCAAGGAGGGATCTTCCTGATCACCACAATTGAGATAGAGAGCAAAACCAAAGCCAAATTGAGAGCCACATGAGAAGAAAGAACCTCATAGGAAAGGAAAACCAAGTTGTATGAGACTGTTAGAGTGCATCTTATCAATTTAATTCTCCCCATCCTATCATTCCACACCAATTCAACCTCCCAAACATTTAATTTTCCTACAAATTGATAAGAGAAATCCATCATTGATGGGAATGAAGCGTAATCTGGTAAATGAGTGATGAAAGCTCAAGAGTATGAATTCAAGCTTAAGGACATTTCATGATACTGGAGATCATTCGACGCTCCATTCCATCATTAAAAAACATTACGTATCTTTGAAATGGGATAATCATGAGGCAGGTGAAATAAATGATATTATTAAGAGAGAGATCCAAAATAAACCAAAGCCTGCATATATTCCTCTTCATATATAACCTACACATTAAGGAATTGAGCACATGAAATTAGGCCCATGTATTTCGAGCTCTGAGTTTGACATATCACATACTTAATTTTCCTTAGCATTACTCTCCATGTTGAAGGTCCTCGATGTGAAAATAAATCTTAGAATCGAGCAAAGTCAATATACTTGTAATTATGTGGAGTATCATGTTCAAGGTGTTTTCTTTTGGATTCCTTCCATTGATGAGATGCTAAATCAAAAGTAAAGAGACACTTAAAATAATTAGGTCCATCACACTTTATCTTTTACAATGAGGAGACCATGAAAGATCTTGTATATTTGGCTTGATTATTTGATCTTATTCCTAGCCCCAAGCATATATGGTTTTGATAATTTCCAAAAAATTAATTATAATCCCTCCCTCTCCTACCATCCCTAATCTAGTTTGTATTTTTAAAAATTTGATATTTATTTATTTTACATTTAAATATATTCAAAAAAATAAAATTAAAATTAAAATTAATTTATTTTGAATTTAGAATCGTTTTAAATTTAAATTATTTAAAATTATATTTTAAAATTATAATTTAAAAAACTGTTTTTTTATAAAAATGTTAAAAGGTTTAAATCGAAAATAGATGGCCTTATCTTAGTATATTTTATTAATTTATTTTACTAATTAAAATATTAATAGTATTTCGATGTTTGTGATAATGTTGTTGACTATGGGTTGCATTTAGGGTAACTGGTAGGAATTTGGCCATCAGTTTATTATTTTTTTATGAAATTTTAAAACAACTCTCCATTATTTTAATTCCTTTTTAAGGTAGTCTAAAAAACCCACAAATTAATTCTAAAAATAATGGAAATTCTGACAAGATTATGAGAAAATCTCGAAGATTTTTTTTGAAAATATGGGTTGTAACTATCAAACTTCACGATTTTGGGTGCCCCGGTGTCACAACCCATATAATACAACACAAGCCTCAATTTTTTTTTCTTTCATATATATGTTTATAGCAATGATACTATTATCGCCATGTATGTCCTTATTCTCCTATGGAGACCTAATAGATACTATATTGAGCATGACTATTCTGAATGATTCTTCATCTGTGAATTAAAATATATATCTCCTTGCTAGTTTATTTAATGAGCTTATTACCAAGTATGCATTTGTAGACTTATGCTTGGAAATATTATATTTGCTCTACACTTAAGAGGTTATTCTTACTTCCATGTTTATTGTATGCATCGAAAATGTATATTTGGATTACCTTTCTAGCCAAATAAATATTATGTCCCTTTGATTCCATATAGGGATTACAATAATAATAACAACTTGCTTTGTATGCTTAGGTGGGTCACACCTCTCTAAGGCTATACACACCCTACTATATTTTTTTATGTTTTTAATTGATGCAGGAGCATCAGAACATCCTTAATCAAAATTTAAATTCAAAGCTGTGAAAGGGGAAATGTGGACAATCATTGTAAACCAGGGAAAATTCAGTTTAAACAGAACTAAGTTGATGGAATTGATAAGTCTCCAGAAGGCTTGATTCAATGCAATTATATGCCATGCATGCAAATAGAGAGATTTAGGGGTTTGATTGAGCGATTGTGGGAGAAACTCATGGATCTTAAACGATTTCTCCCTTTGTAATTCCTTATATAAGAGAGTCTATGTTGTGTGAAAGAGATAGATAGGGTATGCAATGTGGCCGCAGGGAAATTTTTGATTCGGTCGTGAGGCCTTAGCCTATAAACAAGTTCTGTATATAATTGAAATATGCTTGTTATATGGATTTTGTGTGTTTGTGTATGGTTTACGTATTGTTCTTTACTGTAAATCAGTAAATTATGTGTGCGAGTGTAAGGGACGAAGTTCCTATGAACTTCACCTTAGACAAAGTATCGCAAAGATAGATTTGTGTTGAAATGTGAATTCCACCGATAAGTGAACAAGATATCTGAGAACAGATCGACGGATGATATTGGCAAAAGATGAATGGCAGAGATCAAACCACGTGTTAGCAGAAGGACAAAGCGGTCTTCATAAGTAGTAAGCAATATCTCGCACCATAAAAGTTGTAAGTGGTATCCAAAAATTTCACGCGATTACCCTTAGCGGCTCACACGTAGCATGAGAAAACAATTTTTCTCGTGCACTCTTGATCTAATATCGGTCGTGCAAGAATTCACACAAGATTGCGTGATAGTATTTGGATCACGCGAGATTGATTGACATTGGATATCAGCCAAGATAGTTGGTGAGCGAATGACGCGCTAGCCGTTGGATCAAACGGGTCACGTCAACGGTGGAGATCATCTCGGTTAGTTGGTGAGCGAAAGGCGTGATATCCATTGGATCTGAAGGAGTGAAATCAATGGCATGGATTGAATCACTTAACAAAAGGAAAAGTCAAAGAAGGACCGATGGTTATTGGTTAGGTTTTTTTGTGAAGTCCACTGATCAAAATTATTTCGATGTATACATGGGCCCATAACCCACAGCTCCACTGGCGAATTATGTAAAGATGTAGCTTTGTTGCATCAAAGCAGTTTTGCTACATCAAAGTGGTATCAGAGCAGGTAAAGGTTTCCTGCAAGAAAGATTTTGCATGAAAAAGAAGGAGGTACAACTATGTTGAAGAATGGAGATTTTGTGGTCTTTATATTGTCGTACAGATAGCGGCATAAGAAGGTGAGAAGATTGTAGCAACCTAGAGCTAGGAGTGCTCAAATGATTCCAAAGAATAGAGAACCAGAGAGATGCCAAAAGACTGAGCTCAAAGGAGAGAAGCATGGTCAGGTATCGCATAGCAGGGAGGACTTGTTGCTATAGAGGTTTTGTTGCAACTCACATAAATATCATAAAGGCAATTCCATAGAGGATGTGGGTAGAATTGCTAAGGGATGAAGAAGGCATATGACCCGGAGGTCATAAAATTTTTGTACCTTGGGAATCTGATGCAGGAGCATCAGAACACCCTTAATCAAAATTTAAATTCAAAGCTATGAAAGGGGAAACGTGGAAAATCATTGTAAACTGGGGCAAATTTTGTTTAAATAGAGCTAAATTGATGGAATTGATAAGTCTCTAGAAGGCTTGATTAAATGAAATTATCTACCATGCATGCGAATAGAGAGATTTAGGGGTTTGATTGAGCGATTACGGGAGAAACTCATGGATCTTAAATCATTCCTCCCTTTGTAATTTCCTATATAAGAGAGTTTTTGTTGTGTGAAAGAGATAGATGAGGTATGCAATGTAGCCACAGGGAAATTTGTGATTCAGTCATGAGGCTTTAGCCTATAATAGAGTTCTATATACAATTGAAATATGCTTGTTATCTGAATTTTGTGCATCTGTGTATGGTTTACGTATTGTTCTTTACTATAAATTGGTAAATTACGTGTGCAAGTATAAGGGACGAAGTTCCTATGAACTTTTCCTTAGAAAAAGTATGGGAGAGATAGATTTGTGTTGAAATGTGAATTCCACCGATAAGCAAGTGAGAGATCCAAGAATAGATTGATGAATGATATTGGTGGAAGATGAATGGCAGAGATCAAACCACGTGTTAGGGGAAGGATGGAGTGGTTTTCGTAAGTAGTAAGGGGTATCTCGCGTAGCCTAAGAGCTATAAGTGGTATTCTAAAATTTCATGCAATTACCCTTAGCGGCCGACACATAGCACGAGAAAACAACTTTTCTAGCGTGCTCTCGATCTGATATTGGTCGTGCAAGAATTCACACAAGATTTCATGATAGTTGTTGGATCATGCGGGATTGATTGACGGTGGAGATCGGACAAGCTAGTTGGTCAGTGGATGATGCGATAGCTATTGGATCAGACGGGTCACATCGACGATGGAGATCATCTAGTTTAGTTGTTGAGAAAATGATGCGATATCCATTGGATCTAAAGGAGTGAAATTGACGATGTGGATTGAAGTGCCTAACAAGAGGAAAAGTCAAAGAAGGACTGATGGTGATTGGTCAGGTTTTGTTGTGAATTTCGTTGATTGAAATGCTTCCGATGTATACATGGGCCCATAACCCACAGGTCCACACACGAGTTATGTAAAGATGCAACTTTGCTGCATCAAAGCAGTTTTGCTACATCACTAATTGTGTGATATGGCTTGAAATAACTCATATGTACTATGGTTTTACTATTATCGCAAACCCCACCATTAATTTCAATACTACATGTCCTATTCGGCCTTGGAAAAATTAACCCTGCAATGAACACATGCCACACCCACCCCCTTCACATGGAGTGCATGTGACCATCATGGAAGTGATTGAATGGCTGGGATGAAGAGAGGGAAATCAAGGGATGATATTAAACTTTGTAACCCTAATCCATTTTGATCCATATTTGTTTGGTCAGTTTGCCTTTTGTGTTGTTGCATTCTACATTTGGTGGCAATTGCAGCATTTCTCAAAGTTAATCCTCGACATATGGTGTTTTGTGGATGCATAGAGGTCATGAAAGCAGACATACTCCATGAGCCTTCACCATTTGTTTCTCCTAGTGTTTTTATAGGTATTTGTTTTTCCTCTTTCTACTTTTTTCGTTGCCGCCCCTCCCTCCCCTCGCTATGCTATTTCTATGGAGTATTTTCCCAATATTTGCTCATTCTAGAGTCGATGAAAGTATGATTGGTGTTCTTTCTTCAAGTGTGATGCTAATTATAGAGACCCTTCCTTTAAGGTTACTTCACAGTATCCTTGAGGTAATAATTTTTTGGTAGTTGTATTTCACGAGTTTGTTTTTGTTTGTCTTTCCATGGTTTTGTGCTCATATCCACTTGGAGATGACTATGCTTGTCTTTCCATCTTCCTGTACAAGAAGCGTCAGAATCACAACCCCTCAATTCAGTGGCCGCAATTCCCCGAGGAGAATGCAAGGTACGTTCCCATAATTTTTGGGTTTTGTTTTAAATGTGCTTTCCAACTACCCCCCCCCCCCCCCCCCCCCTCCCCCCCATTTGGGTGATAACACTTATTTTTGGGTTCTTGTTGTCCCAATTAAATTACTCACACAGGGGTTGTTTTTGTCTATCGTTTGTTGGTAGGACTGTTAGTTTTGGTTTCTTTCTAGTTAATTTTTATGGCGTAGCTCATATAGAGGACCCATCTTCTCAGCCAAGTTACCCATTCACACCTCAGGTTGTTCCTTTATTTTTTTTTCTAATTCCTCCTTAATTTATGCTATTGTGAGTATGCCATAAAAATGTTAGGTGTTTCTAAATTATTTTCTTTTGTTGTTTCATTTCCAGTACATGTGGAAGTAAATTAGCCATTTGAGTGATCCTACTGGTTGGAGGAGGAGAAAAAACAAAAAAAGGTAAGCTACAGTACTATCAAATATTTTTGACAGGGTAACATGTAATTTATTTAAAGGGTTGATTCATATTCTCTTCGGTATTATTCTTTCCTGAAATGGAGTCAATTCGTGCTAGCCCTTTTCCCCTATCACCTTTATCCATTGCAAGCTCTATTTTCTCTTTTTTTTCATAATGGATTCTACAATTTATTCTGCACATCTAAGTATATCCCTTTTTGGTTGGTTATAGGTTGTAGTACACCCACAATTATTATTACAAGTATGGATTTCACTCCTTATTTATTTCTACAGTTACTCTACTCGCTCGACTCCATAATGTAGAATACTTACACATTTTTCCCTTGTCTTCCAGGTATGAGGATACCCTTTGGAGCATTATGTTTCCTCATGAAGCCGTGAAAAATGGTCCTCACTTACCGTCACCCTTTATTTCATCCAAGTCTCTTACCTCAAATCTCTGGAGCTCAATCCAATTTCGTGATCATGTTCAAAACTCATTATTCGCTGAGGTTATTAGGGATATTCCTATGATATGTCTAAGGGTCAATATGAGTCTTAATTCACTAAACTACAAGATTGTACACTTTTATTTTTGGTATATAGTTATTAACTATAGTTGGGTCTCCTTCCACTGCATGTTTTTTTTTTTTCATGCACCTCAATTCTCTGAGTCCCTTGGCTACAGTCTCCATAGTTTTGGTGGTTGAAGCATAGTAAGACCCATGTAATATGATGTATATTTCTATTCTTCAACACAATGAAGTAGAGACTATTTGTAATTTCCTAGGGTCGAGGCAATTTTGTCTTGGAATTCTCCTCCTCTAGTTTGTGATCCCTCGTTCATATGCAAGTATATTTACTATTATTTTTCTAAACTTTTTACTTTTTACGCCCTAATTACTGAGGGCGTAAACCCATGGTTATTGGGTTGTGGGGATTAGATTCTCACCTGATGTAAAATACTTATGAATCTTTTGTCAATTTAATGATTGTGCTAACAGTGCTATTTAATGCAATTTTCTGCTCTTTATTTTATGGTCATGTCTAGCCTATTCCAGATGATTTGGATTTCCTAG
Source organism: Pinus tabuliformis (assembly GCA_031772625.1). Taxonomy (NCBI): domain Eukaryota; kingdom Viridiplantae; phylum Streptophyta; class Pinopsida; order Pinales; family Pinaceae; genus Pinus; species Pinus tabuliformis. The sequence continues at coordinate 1,755,094,329 of CM062817.1, read as the reverse complement.
TGTTTATTACTATAAAGAAGTTTATGGATTATGAAATGTGCATATATTCATATATTTTTTTCTCCCATTTCTTTGCAAGTGTTGAATTAATGTATCGGTTATTTTGCTACTAGTTTCATAATATATTCTTCCAATTTGTAATCATTTTTTTATCCTTCTATTTGTCAGTTGTTTTTTTTCCGAGATAAATGAAATAACTGTTTCTTATTGATATTTTTAAATGTTAATGTTTACTAGTATCTCTGTTGGAAATTGTATTCATTCACTTACTTGGTATGAGTACTAGTATTGTTGATAGTGTATTTTTGTTTCAAAGAAAAATCTATATTAGTATTATACATGTTTCTTTCTTGTATGCCTAGTTCCCTTACCCTTATCATACTTAGGAGTTTTTGTTGTAAGAAATTTGACCGATGTAAGTATTATTTCTACTCTTAACATGAAATAAAATTTCTCGTTATAGATGGCTACACCTTAGCTCTACCATCCAGATTCACACCATTAACATAAAATGACAAATTGCATCTTATTAACAACCGTATATGTTTTCAGACCCACTAAATTAATATTCACCATATGCATGTGTCATTGTATTACAATCATGTTATAAACAACAAAATCTATTATCTCGGAGTACATCCACAATTGTTGTAGAATCAGTCTATAATTTAAAATCATAGAGAGTATTCAATCTTTAAAATCACAAAGAGCATGCAGTATTTAAATAGTTATATTTATAATCATCGACTCCCTTCCTCATAGTTGCAGAACCAGTTATTAAATAACCTAAATTCCTAGTATCAACGTTCTAGCAACAATATCTACATATACTACTACTAACATATATAAAAATAAGATATAACATCAGTATCTACATATAACTACTCGCATACAAAAAAATAAGATAACATAGCAGATAATCTAACAATGAACAAAAAAATAAGATAACATAGTAGATAGTCTAGCCGGTATCACCGTTAAGGATTCGCTTGAGAATTTTACACTTGTTTTTCCACCCAACCTTGAACTGAGTTCCTTTGGTTCACCCCCAAGTTGGCATGCACTTGCCAGGGTATCAATAACCTCTATTGATACCTTTAATAGGTATTTTATACCTTTCTTCCATGATCGATTTTTCCTTTAGCAACGTCGCTCGTTTGTGGTCCTAAGTTTCCACTAGCCTAAGATTTTCCTTAACATCTTTCTTTCTCCCCAGTGATGCTTTATGCTTGTCTAGGCTTAGCATACTTCCCGAGATAAGTGATTTAATATATTTTCTCTCCTATCCATTAAATCTTATCTAGAATCTTTATCATGGAAGAGTTATCTCAATCTCATTTACTAATGAGATTTTTGTTTTTCTTTCTTTGGCAAGAATATCATATTCAAGTGTCTCATTCACAAGTACTTTCAATTGGATCTATTTATTTATTAATACAATTGTTTATTTACATAAGAATTTCAATGTACTTCATGGATTTTCCACCATTCCTACTAACATAACTCAGTGTGAACAAAGAAAAGAGCATTATAGCAACAAAGGGATATTACATTCTTACCCCCTTTTAATTCACACCATCCTTAGTGTTTATTTCCTAGTTACTTCACTCTGGAATAATGTTGGATAATTCATTTGTGTCTCATCTTCCCACTCCCATGTAGCCTATGCGGGATTATAATGCTTCCATTGCACTTTAACCTAAACGATGGCTCAATTCCAAAGCCATATCTCTTTCTACTCTAGGATACAGAAAATTTCTACGAGACAATCTCCTTCAAGTTCCACTTGTATCATTTTCCAATAAATTATTTGAGAGTTATCATGTACAATTTTTTTTATGTAAAGATACATAAAAAACATTATGAACTTTAATATGATAGGGTAATTCTAATTGATAAGGTATAGGTCCAATTTTGTCTGGAATTTAGAATGACCCACAAAATCGTGGTGCTAATTTTGGATAGGTTCCCACTCTTAAGGTACTTTTCCTTAGTTTCACCCTTAAATAAACATGATCCTGAACTTTTAACTCCCTGCGTGTTCTTTTTTTTTGGCATAGATTTTCTGTTTGCCTATGTGATTTTAATGTTCTATTGAATCCTCTGTACTATTTTCTCCATTTCCTGCAAAACATCTAGCCCTAGTATCAGTCTATCCTCTACCTAACTCCAAGTGAGAGGCATATGGCATTTTTTGTGATACATAGCTTCAAAAGGGCTCATTTTTATGGATGTTTTGTAGTTTTTATTGTAAGAAAACTCTACCAAATGTAGAAAATCCTCCCATTTAGTAGGTATGTCCATGACATATATTCTCATCATGTCCTCTAAAATATATTGGTTCTCTCGGTTTGTGAATCCATTTGGGGATGATATGTTGTACTGAAATTTAGTTGAGTTCCCATGCCCCCAAACAATGTCTTCCAAAAATTTGAGGTGAATTTGGCATCCCTAACCGAAACTATCATCTTAGGTATTCCATGTAATCGAAAAATATCCTTCATGAAGATATTAACAATCTATGTTGTATCATAGTTGATTGTACCGGTATGAAATGGGTTGCCTTACTTAAGGTGTCTACCACTACCATGATGGAGTCATGTTGTCTCTTGGTCCTTGGTAGTCCTATGATAAAATCTAAAGAAATTGTCTCCCATTTCCATTTAGGGATGGGTAGTGGATTTAGCAACCTAACAGGTTATTGGTTTTCAACCTTTACTTATTGACACTCTAAACACTTTGATAAATATTTGACTACCTTTTTCTTCATAACTGATCAAAAGATTTTTTTCTTTAATGTTGTAATCATATTTTGGTACCCAGGATGTCCTGGATATGGTTTCTTATGATTTTTATCTAGTAGCATTTGTTTCATGGCATTTACATTGGGAACATACAATCATTTTCTGTAAACCAATAATTTTTCAAAATTTTATGCATAGCTAGGAAAGTTAATTTGCTATAATTTTTGTTGAATTTCAAAGTATTTAGGGTCACTCGTTATTGAATTTTTTATTTTCTCTATCAAATACTAACACTGATAAAAGACACTTACATTAGAGTGTAGGCATGTCTTCTCAAAGCATATGCTATCTTTTTTTCTTTCCTTTTTATGTGTCTAATGTCGAATGCAAACTCACTAAGGAAATCCTTCCACCTAGCTTACCAAGCATTGAGATCTGGTTGGCTGGAAACATATTTTACGCTGATATGATTGGTTACCAGAGTGAATTTCTTTCCTAACAAATAATATCTCCACATATTTAAGGCATGTATGACAATAACTAGGTTTAAATCATATACAACATGATTCCTTTCATGTGTTTTCAACTTTCTAGACTCGTAAGCTATCACTGATTTGTCTTGCATTAAAACTCCCCCTAGCCTCTCCATATAGGCATCAGTGCAAACTATAAATTATTTATCTGCAATTTTTAGGATGCGAGCCATTGTAAGTAGGTGTTTCAACTTTTCAAAAATCTCTTGACATTCAGTAGTCCATTCAAATTTTACTCCTTTTTCTGTAAGGATGTGATATGATATGCTAGTTTCGAGAATCCTTCTCTAAATCTATGGTAATATCTAGTGATTCCCATACATGATCGGACATGAGACATATCCTTCGGTATGGGCCAATTTACCATGGTCCTAACCTTCTCAAGATCAATTGCTAGTCCTTCCTTTGAAATGATGTGGCCCAAATATTGTATTTTATTTTTGTAGAACTCACATTTACTAAATTTGGCATACAACTAATGTTCCCTTAGAGTTTGTAGCACTAATTTTAAGTGTTCCTTATGTTCTTCTTCATCTTTGGAATATACCATAATGTCATCTATAAATACTAACAGAAATTTATCCAAATATTTACTAAATATATTATTCATTAGGCACATAAAGGTTGTTGGAGAATTAGTAAGGTCAAATGGTAACACCACAAACTCATGGTGACCATATCTAGTTCTGATGGTTGTCTTATAAATATCTTCATTTTTTACTCTCTATTGATGGTACCCAGTCTTTAAGGCATTTTCTGAAAAAATGGTTGCCCCTCTTACTTGGTCAAATAGATCATCAATATGGGGTAATGGATATTTGTTTTTGATAATTAACTTGTTTAATTTTCGATAATTAATGCACATTCTAAATGTGCCATCCTTCTTCTTGATAAATAACATGGGATCCCCCCATGGTAACACTCTAGGCCTAATATAGCCATTGTCCAATAGTTCTTGTAGCTACATTTTCAGCTCCAATAATTCAAATGGACTCATTTTGTAAGGAGCTCTAGACACTGGGTACCAAATCAATGGAAAGTTATATATCTTTGCAAAGTGGAAAACCTCGCATTTCCTTCAGAAAGGAATCACAAAACTCCTTAATAACCGATAGGGTATTTAATTTTGATTATTCTCCTCATTGTTCACTTACTTCTACATGAATCATAAATAATTGACACCTATTTCATGCATTCTTTTTCAAATTGTAAGGCTGATATTTTTCTTATTGATATGGGTTTTGGTATCCCTTGGGTTATTTGAGTTTATTCTTGCCGATTGACATAGCTCACTATTTTTTCTAAATAGTTTATAATGGCCCCCTTCTTTTCCAACCAATCCATGACTATTAGTATGTCATATGATCCTAGGGTAAGTACATTTAAGTTTACTATGGTGAGATAGCCATTTAAATCAAGATGACATTGCTTTACTTGGTTTCTTAGTCTTCTCTTGGTGTCGGTTTCTAACCATACCAACCAGACAACTTTATATTTTTTAGTTTTGAGTTTACACTTTTCTACCACCTATGATCCATTGTAAATTAAACTAGGCCCTAGATCAATTAAAATAGAAACAGATTGGTTGGAAATAGCACCTTCAATTTCAATGATTGTTGATTGATGTTCCACTTGTTTATCCTCGAAGGTTGCACTTATCCTGGGAATATTTCAAGCAATATAATTCACTATGGTGGCTTCATGGACAACTTGCATATTTTGGATAGATCTAGTATTATACGTGTTGAAAATAGCAACAAGAAATGCTAAAAATAGAAGTGCTAAAAATAGCATTTCTATTTTTAGCAGTTTGGGATGGATTCCTATTTTGGTCAATCCCTAAACTAAAATAGTGAAGTAAAATTCGAATTTGAACTTAACAGTTGTTTGGAAATAAATTAATTAATTCACCATGAGTTAATTAGTTGTGAAAAATCAAACATGAAGTCTATGTGAGGACAACAATAGTTTCTCCATTGATTGAGGAATTTATCCATCAGTTATAGAGATAAAGATGAGTTGTAATTTGAGTTGTAATTAGTTGGCTCAATTAACTGAGTCAAGTCCAGTTAGATTGATTTAAATAGTTTGTTTAAATTAATATGAGTTTAGTTATTTAATGCATGCTTGCATATAACTACTGCACTTCACATAACTTAATATTCTCTCATAAATAACTCATGCATGTCAGTTTAGACAGAGACCTAGTTGAGATCAGAGGAGGGACAGTGTACTATCAGTTGGATGGTTTTTTTCCTATGAAGGAAGCTCATCCATGGAGAAGGATTTATCTCCTTTAGGATTGTGGAGTTAGATTAGAGGTTAGTGAGTGTGTGAAAATGCCAATTCACACAAGTGGCTGCACTGGACCCCAAGGAAAATTGCGCAAAGAAATAGGAGGCTTGGAAGGCAGAGGAGAAGGGGTGAGAGAGGCCTTTGACTATCTATGAGCAGCAGAGGGATTGCATAGAGAGTAGGATAGCTTGTGAGTTGATTATTTTTGTAATCTGGACTATATTTCCACTTGTATGATAATACAGAGTTGGGGTTTTAGGCTGAGGCTTTCCCCGGGTTATTTCTTCTATGTTATGTGTGATTGCTTCTCATTCTCAATTATATGTGTTCTCATTGATCGCACTCAAATTGATTAAGCATCTGCAAAGTGTTGTAGAAGTAGATCTTGTATTTTGTTTTAGTATATTGCATAATTTGTTGATCTACAGTGGGAATTTCTACAATACGGACAATCCCTCAACATATGAGGCTCACCACACCCCTAGCACTTCAATGGTTCTTTTTATTTACCCCCACATATATTTTTACTATTCAAATCGATAGGTTTTTACCTAACTGGAGAGTGTGTCGGCTAATTTACGTTCCCCTTGCTGAAATTTTTCCGTTGATGGTCCTTTCTAAAATTTTTAAGATAAACAGGTTTATGTCATTTTTCCCCAATTATAGGCTTAGCTCTATCATTATTCTGCAAAAACTTGAGGCCTTCACCCTTATTCCTGAACTACTAATAACACAACCTTTCCTTTCTTACTACTTCATCCATTGTCTTAGTATTGTCGAACTCAATCTGTTCCTTGTAGATAGAGGGAAAATAGTTCAAGAAAAGTTGCACCTTGGCCTTTTCTTCTTTAATATAGGGAACATACCGCAGTAAATTGGTAAACTTTTTCACAAATTCATCCATAATTAACTATCCCAACCTTAACTCATGGAACTTCTTTGTGTCGTCTTCATAATAACATTAACTTAAGTAGTGGTTTTTAAATTGCTTCTGAAATTCCTCCAAGGATATTGTCTTTTCCTCCAATAGATGCACACTTTTATCTTCTTCCCACCAGGGGGAAGCTTTATCTTGTAGTTGATAAATGGCCAATATGGCCTTTAAGTTGGCCTCATATTCATAGACTTGAAAATATTTAGTCATATTAAATAGTCATGCTTCAACATCCTCCTCTTTATCCCCATCAAAAGTAGGGGGATTAATTTTCCTAAATTACCCTTGTAGCTCTTTTTGTTTCTTTTTCTTTTGTTTTCTTGCATATGTTCTATTAGATTCTACCACCCCCCCACCACCTTCAGATTGCTCTGATTTTGTGCCCCTTTTATTTCCTTTCAATATTTCGGGTTGTGCCATTTTACGACTGGACTTTTCAGTTAACCCACTAATCACCCTTTCCTGCTCCTCACTAGCCTTTAACATATGCTCATTACTGCTCCTGGGGTATGCCAATACTTGCTAAAGATTTCTAATAACATCCATGAATTGAGTAGTTGTTTGGGTGGCCCTGTTTCCCAATTTAATATACAAGTCTTCACCTTGAGTGATGGTTGGGTCTTCCTTGACCAATTTTGCTATAGTTGGGTCACATTCTTACATTGCGATTCAACAAAATTGATTATTAGTTCTTCCTTCCTTAATTCAGCTTTTCAAATCTGTTATTTATGTAGTGGTTCCTTAAGGCCCGAGTGGTGAAACTCGGATTTGATACCATCTTTGACAACTCATATAGTACAACACAAGCCACAATTTTTTTTCATTCATATATATGTTTATAACAACGATAATATTATCACCATGTATGTCCTTATTCTCCTATGTAGGTGTAATAGATAGTATATTGATCATGAATTCTTTGAATGATTATTCATCTGTGAATTAAAATATATATATCCTTGCTAGTTTATTTCATGAGCTTATTACCAAGTATACATTTGTAGACTTATGCTTGGAAATGTTATCTTCATTTTGCACTTAAGAGGTTCTTCTTACTCCCATGTTTATTATATGCATTAAACATGTATATTTGGATTACCTTTCTAGCCAAATGAATATTATATGTCCATTTATTTCCTTTTAGGGATTACAATAATAATAACAATTTAATATGTTTGCTTAGGTGGGTCACACCTCTCTAAGGTTATACACGCCCTACTATATTTTTGTTTTCATGTCATTAACTATGTGATATGGCTCGAAATAACTCCTATGTACTATTCTTATATAACTATCTCAAGCCCCACCATTAATTTAAACGCTACCTGTCTTATTCTGCCTTGGAAAAATTAACCTTGCAATCTACTCATGCCATGCCCACCCCCTTCACATGGAGTGTGTTGGGTCCCTATAACACTAATGATTACCCCATTACTATTGTAGTTGTATCCCTTATTAATATAGTTGTGCTCCTATTGTCCCCATATTGTTATTACTATGCCCCATAGAATCCCTCTATTGTTATTTTTTGGCTTTATATTATTATTGTTAGGTCGGCTGGGTTATATTGTGACTCTTTAGACTCCTATATATAGGAAGGAGGTTTTGTAATTTGAATCATCCAAGAATTTTCCATTTATGTAATGTAAAGGAGGTTTCCCCCTCGAAGAGGCTGAATTCTAAGGCATTGATCTATCTTTTCTATCTTTTTCTTGAGCTGGTTTCATAACATTTGGTATCAAAGCTTTGGATTCTAGGGCTTCGCTCCTCCAAACAGGTCATTGTGGAAGTTTTGCTATAAATTTTTTTCTACGATGTTTCAGAAGCTAAAAAAAAACCATTTAAGAAGAAATCACACTGAACCTCGGGTCTAGATTTTAGATCTTTTTGCACTATATTTGCAGAGATATGATATGAGGAAGTTGGTCTTTTTGCAGACTCCTAAATTACATTCCAAACAGGTGACCTGGTGTTATAGACATTTTTGTGCCTTACAGCTCTAAGCATGAAATGTCCATAATCCAAGGGATCCAATGTCCCTAAAAGTGTTGTTCCTGCCCCTAAAGGAACAAGGTCAACCAATGACAGCTTCTCCCAGAAGTTCTCCACCAAAAACTGCTCAAAACTAGTCAAATCAGGATCAATTCAGAAGCTCCACTAGCTGGCTGTGTTGCAAAGCACCCAAATACACTGGCTAGGTGCATTGCAAAGCACTTAAATGCACTACCCAGGTGCCTTGAGCGGGAAATGACAAGTGGCAGATTCATTCAACGAGCTGGAGAGACAATGGAAGCTTCCAGAATCTTCTCCAATGACACTTGCCTCACTGAATTCGACCAGTGATGAGTAAGAGGCTCTCAGCCTCCATGTGGAAGCAAGAACTAACAGAGAGAAGCCACAAGTCAAAACATAAGCTGACTCATCCTCTCTGCTTACATCTATATATGGATCCCTCATCCCAGAGATCCAGAGGCTGGAATTTTGTACTTTGCAGAGAATTGTTGTTGGTCTTGAGATTGAGATTAGTTCATTGGGTGATTTATGCTTTGTTGGAGGTGAGGAAGGGATTCCTTTGCTGGGAGGTAGATGCTGGATCGGGACTCACTTGGTTGTATCTCCTCCTGGACCTTTTTATTATATCAATAAAACTATTTGAGTTTCTCCTACATGCTTGTGTATCAGTGATGTTTTGTTGTATTTGCCTGTTTAGCTTAATCTGATCCTAAGCATTTTATGAATGTAAATCTATATCTTTGTGTAGTTTCTCTCTTCTGTGATCTTGCAGGAACTTGGTGAAGCTGGGCCAGTAAGGGAGCAGGTAGCTGGAAGCTGACGAGGAGGAAAGCGATTGGATCAACAAACTAGTGCAAGACATAGGTTAGTTCATCCTTCCTCTCTGTTTACATTTCATAAAGAAGAATACTCAAGTAGTTTTCCTTGTTTGTTGCTAAGGCACTGTCACACCTTAGAGTGGGATAGGGGTGTTCTGAATAGATACTTTTCCCAACAACAAAATGGCGACTCCGTTGGGGACCGTGTCTGGTTAGTTTGTTTGTGTTTCTTTTGTTGTTTGCTTCATAAACACAGAAGTAGCAATCGAACTGCATTTGCCATTATCAAATGCAAAGTAGCTGCTACTTCAATCCACTCACTGTATTTGTTTATGATTTGAATAGCTGATTCACAAATGCTCTAATTGCCCTTTGTGATAGCTCTTAGTCCTCCTTTAAATCATCCCTCTAATTGTACGTGACTGATAGCTTTTACTCTGCCAAAATCCATAGATTAAACTGCAAACCGTGACCCAAAACCCGGATAGAAGTCTTGTTTCTACCCTAGCATAGGCTCTGTGAAGAGGTTCTACATTTCAACGCAGGTCCCGAGAGGGCTACCTACACTGCAATTCAGTTTCTCTGTGCAACAGGTGCGCTGATCAGCCCTTGCCCTGTGCAGCTGAGGTTCTTTGCTTCATTTTGTTCAGTTTTTATCTCTGATTTTTGCAGCCTGTTATCAGTGTGTGTACCTGTCTAAAAACCCCTTTTCTTTGCCTTAATTCCGCCTCCTTTGTACAAAAATACTGTAGGTGTTCTTTGTGTATTTGTTACATCATTTACAGTTTTCCATTGAAAAGTAAATAGTCATACTATCGTCCTTAGATTTAGATCTGTCGTAAGTGTCGATTTTGATCTTAGGAGAAAGTTTCTTTGCTGTTGACAGTTGATTATACTGTTTACTTTTGCTTTGGTTTGAATTTGTCTCTTTCTAGTGTCGAAACGAGTGTTTATTTCAAAATCATAAAGTGTCGTAATCTTCTCTACCTTTTTGATTTCGAAAAAGAAGCTTGTTTGTGTTTTTCACTTGAAAGCAAATTCAAATTTGTACATCAACTTTCTTTTTAGGCATCAATATTAAGAAAGTGAAAACAAATACATGCATTTGTGCATTTGCATATTGATAGTTTGTATGGTTTGATTTAGGAAAAGTGCATTTACAGTGTGCTCTTTGCTCTTTGAGAAAAGATTGTGTCTTTCTTTTCCCCTTGTAGCTAGGATTTTCATTGTTGAAAAGAGATAAATGCTTGCTTATCATCTTTAGATTGCATTTAGGAATTATATCTACATCTCGTGGTGATCCAAAAAGGCAAACTTCTAAGAAAGATCAACTTAAAATAAATTGAATGAATCTAACAACGCTTTGGAACTTAACGCACAACATAGAGGTCTAGGCTAGAGACGTATTCCAGCGTCGTAAAACCTGGTAACTGTTGTCCTCACTGATGGTTGGGTGATTCCTCCACTGTGAGACGATAAGCGCCAGTACGGATTGTGCTCCCACGTACCATCAAGTATATATTGGGAGACCCCTATAGGCTTAAAACCTTTTATCCATAGGAAGCCGTGTCGGCCGCCCTACTAATCGCAATGCACTGAACACAGCATTCGGGAAGATTGATTGCCGTACCATAAAATGTATTCTGCAGTTTTGTGATTGGTTTGGCACACCCTCTACCTAGATCTCCAGAGCAGTCCCTTTCGTTCCTTTTCAGACTCCTTAACGGAAAAGGTCCATCTGAGCACTTGTCACTTCAGGCTCATTAAAAATCGAAGGAGACTAGAGTCATCTTTTGTTTTTTCTCGACTCTTAAAAACTGAAAAAACAAGTTGTGTCAAAGCGTCTAAAATTCATTTAATTCGGAAACATACTTCCCCTTTGTTTTAGTTGATCGAGTAATCCGCGATCGTGGAAGAAAGTCAATCGAAATCGCTAGAAAATCTTTTGGATAGACTAGATATGTCTGAACAACCGTCGACATCTAGGACTGTGTCGTCCGACACAGCAGTGGCACAGCCTCCTACTGCTACTCCAACGATGTTCAATGGTATACCATCTATCCCGGCAAGTTATCAACAACAAGCCGGAGTCCCATCAGGGACTGCTTCGACGACATGGTTAGTTCCTATTTCTTCATCCGGATTATCATCTGGTATTTCTTATGCTGAAACTCAACAAATTGATCCAATGTGTCTTCAAAGGCCAATCTACCCTTTAAGTACTGGATTGCCACCATATGGAGGGAAGTATGCCTTTTCATTGTTCCCTCCCAAAGAACAACCATATGAGAGTTTACAACAAAGTTCAGGTCAAACTGGAATTACATCCAGCGGTTGGGTACCAATACTGCCTCAGCAACCAAGGGTTGTATATTCAATGCAACCAGCCCACCCTGTGTCGAATACTCCCACTATACCTACTATGGTGACTGCATCGCAAGTACAAGCGTTACCTGTTGTATGTCAACCCCAATTTTCTCAGGTTGCAATACAACAGCCTCTTGTCTCAACGACTCAATCGCAACCTCAGGTTAGTGCCTCCTTATCTGGAGCGACTCAGGCTCAAACAAGTACTATGACTCCCCATCTTGGTCAATCATCCAGTATTGGACAACAGCAAATGGTCCAACAACCAGGGCTGGTTCAATCTCAACAACCGCCATTTTAGCAATCATATCAAGGACCTGAGCAACAATTCTTTGTAAGTAATGGGCAACCACATTTCCAAAGCGGTTATCAACAACCATATTATAGTGGTTATGCCCATCAACCTTGTCCAATTTGCCAACATCAAATACATTATGCTCGTATGCAAAGACCCATTACTCAGGCGATTCCATCTTATCTTGGGTATGCTTCGCCTAACCTGAATCAACAGCTGCCCTTTGTAGCAACTCTAGAATTACCAGATCTAAACTGGCTGACGAATGATCCAATTGCTTATGCCCCTTGGTGGCCAGAGATTCCGCATAAACTTCCGTCAGATATTCCTAAATTTAATGGAAATCCGGGTGAAGATCCGTCGAATCATGTGATGACATTTCATCTGTGGTGTTCATCAAACACCCTAAACGATGATTCGATTAGGCTTCACCTTTTTCAGAGGACGTTAACTGGTCTGGTAGCAAAATGGTATATCGAATTGCCTACAGCTTCATTCGACAACTTCAGTACCCTAGCCACAACCTTTTCAACCCATTTTCAGTTACCGATAAGGTACGAAATGGGAACCAAACTTCTTACCAACTTCAAACAAATGACGACCACTCACATATCTGATCATATACATGAATGGCGACGTCGTCGTAGAATGGTGAAAGCGTATGTTCCCGATCAGCTCTTAGCTGAATGGTTTATTAAGTCATTACTGCCTTCCATCACGGAAGATGTGGAAAAAGGGGGAGTCATCACAGAAGAGCAAGTTATCGCTCGTACGCAATATTTGGACTTGATTTACACTCAGTCCAGCACGCTCTACGATAAAATACCTGACACCCCTAGACCGGAATTCTCAGTTCCTCCTCCTCCTAAATCAAACAATGACTCTCATGCAATCGATGGTGTGATTGGCGTGACAGACACGAAATCGACAAAGGCTACATCTAAAAAGGCCTATAAGATTTCTAGTCAAAATGCAAGTGAGGAACTTCTTGCCTTGGAAGTAAATGCCGTGTCGACTGACAAGGGCAAACAACTGAAGCAACCAGGGGCAAGAAGAAAAAGAAAGGGAGAAAAAGGAAGCAGGATGAGTCATCTCCTGAAAATCCTTCTACAAACCCTTCTGGGCAAAGGAAACCCCCTGTGGGGTGTCATATATGTGATGAGGATCATCGGACGAGAGATTGTCCACATAAAGCTGAAGTTAAGAAACTCTTTAAGAGTTCAAAAACCTCAGCAATATTGACTGATCCATTTCCAAGCCCGGGAACCAAACTGGTTGCTAATCAAAATGCTTCCTGATCCCAAGTGCTTATGTTGTCTATCTCAAAGTAGCAAAATGATGCTTTGGCAAGGAAAAAGGATTACGGGAATCCACAGGTGTTGAATAACAAGGCTAATGAACAACCTAGTAGTTCGACAACAACTTTGACCAAATTTGTGCCACCCATCATTCCTGAACAAATGATAAAGTAGCCAAAGTGAGTAGTGCACAAATCAACATTTAATCCTCGTGCAAAAATAGCACAGAATTATAATATAATAGAGGACCTGGCCCAATCGCTGTCCGCTCTGTCGACACTTGAGGTACCGCAAAATTGCCTCTCCCAAGAGCAAGCTTTATTATCAGCAATAGGTGGGATTGACCCAATGGATTCCAATCTTGTAGCCTTTAATCATAAAGGATATGACCCTCAGTTACCAGCTCAACTAGCTTTCCTTATTCAAGTGAAAGCCCTCAACAAAACTGTTCATCGAACAATTATTGATGAGGGGGCATCTACATGTATTATGTCGATGAGTTGCTGGAAAACTTTAGGATCTCCAACCTTGTCGCGGTCTGCGACGACGTTAAAAGCATTCGACGAAAGGACATATACCCCATATGGTATCCTAAATAACTTGAAAGTTGAACTAGGAGGGAAAACAATAGAAATAGATGTTGAAGTCATAGATGGGAATCTTGATTACAACATCCTACTAGGAAGACCATGGATATATCCCATGGCAGCTGTTGTGTCGACCTATTTCAGAAAGATTGCATTTCCATTTCAAGGAGGGATTACAATCGTCGATCAGCAAAACTTCCTCCCCAATGGTTCTCAAGTTACTGGAAGCATTCCAATGATCCATGGAAGCAATCATTCGCTCCAAAATATCGGAGTAGGTCTCCTAAAAGACCCTGCCTTAATGGGTACTTTTGCCCTACCGCCTCCGAGTAATCTGGGGGAAGTGGCCACAGTGGAATATGAAACCTTCTATATCTAATGGATTTGGACTCCGAGGACGGTTCTTATCTCGTTTCGACCTCGTTAAAAAATGAAACAAGGAGTCTTGAGGATAGTTCTTTTACTGTGTCAACCTCATTAAAAAATGAAACAAATCCCCTTTCTCAAAGGTAAACCTTCATTCCAACCACCAAGTTTAATGCAATGAAGCTTGGGGGGCATGCACCTCGATTTGCGTTATTATGCTGGGGGCATACAAACTTATCACGAGCAGTGTTACTGCAGGGTTAAAGCTCGTTAAAAAATAAACCCGCATCGAGTAGTTTTAGCACATAGTTCATGCTCATTAAAAAATAAACATAAGACCGAGCAAGTGTTTCAATCCGCGTTTAAGCTCGTTAAAAAATGAACTATCCTCCGTTAAATAACCACCGTGAATGTAACATTATCAGCCATTAAAGCCTTGGTCGTGTTTGCACCATCACCTCCACTTTTCCATTGGCCGATCATTCACCTCCATTTGATTGTTTACCCATTTTGAGGAACATCTGCGAAGAGTGATTTCACTAGCCATCCTTGTGACACTGCCGTGCTTGGAAAATTCCAACCCTTACCCAGAATCAGCTGCTACCCATTTTATCACTCGTTCCTCAAAATACGAGTCTTCTTTAAGATCTTTTCATTTGACTTGTAAAATATGAAAAGATTGTCGAGTTTTGGCCTTCCAGCTCGTTAAAGCGACCGGAAGAGCTATCCCTCCTGTAGATTTTAATCTTTTTGGACCTGAGGGATTATTGCACAAAAAGATCGAGTGCTTGTTTTGTTCGGCTCGTTAAAACTATCAAAAATTCATCCCTTCTGTATTGTTTTATACTTTTTTCGGACTTAAGGGATTAGATGACGAAAAAGGAATTCTGGAGTTAACTTTACGTACCTTTTCAGACTCTCTAAAAATGAAAAGGACCGAGTTATCTTTGTCATTAGACTCGTTTAAAAGATTAATAGCGACAAACTTGTCTTTAGACGAGAACGAGTTTCACTATCGATAGGCTCGTTAAAACATAGCAATGGGTTTTCCTGAAGGGAAAATTATAGAACAAGCATATGTTATCCTCCTCATGCTTGACAAAAATAAAGAGGTACTGGTCAGCAATGACTGGGGAAAAATTGGGAAGAAACTCAAAGAATCTTTGTTGGTAGCAAGTCGCTCTTGAACATGACACTTCCACTCCGTGCCTGAGTCGGGTTGGGTTATTTCATTCACCGGTCACATCACCATGATCTCGCCATACCATCCACATTTGGGGTAAATGCTACCGATCCATCACATAAGTGTCGCCGACATGTTCAAGAGAAGTCATCCAGAGAAGTGAACCGTGTCCCATCCACTGCCATACATTATACTTCATTCTTTCATGACCACCACCCTGAACCATATATCATCAGATTGTTTTCACCTCCATCAAAATCATTTGCTCCGTTCTGTGTCACTGATGTGGGATTCATCAAGGCCCTCCTTTGATGGATCGCTTCTTGCCGACATCAGCTCATTATCCAAGAAGTTGATCTAGGGACACCCCATTCAGTACTTTGAAGCTTGCATGCCTCAATGGCAAGTTTCTCACTTCCGGCGACAGGTATACATCAATGACCTTCGACCAAAAGATTTTGCGTGGTGTTCGACGCCAAGTCCTTTATTCACACCACGTGAATTGTGCTGCAGTACCTTGAGGGTCATCATCCTTATCGGTGATTCCTCTCGCGATTGTTAACAGTTTACATCATTGACTGGTAATCAAGCGATGTCTTTCCATGTTCAACTTCCAAACATTTTTCACATGGATCAACTTGTACTTCGAGTGAAGATCGGACGAGATTGAAGACCCCAGATCTAGTTTCATCCATCCGTGCTGCGATATATATTCAGGAAAAATAAAGACATTGACATGTACAGCATTGCAGCACAGATGATCATCCTACCAAAAGGATGATGACTTCATCAGAATCATCAGTCTACCATCAGACGATTGTCTGTCCTATGTACATAAAAATTAATTTATAAAGCTGAGCATGGGAATGCCCGCCTCAGCTAGATCATGAAAACAGTATGAAAATAATGTATTGTATTGTATCTTATTACAGGTCTCCTCCCAGCATTGAAAGAACTTCGGATACTCCTAATAAAGCATTTCACCCGATAAACGACCTCATACTTTAGGGGGCAACTGTTATAGACATTTTTGTGCCTTACAGCTCTAAGCATGAAGTGTCCATAATCCAAGGGATCCAAAGTCCCTAAAAGTGTTTTTCCTGCCCCTAAAGGAACAAGGTCAACCAATGACAGCTTCTCCCAGAAGTTCTCCAACAAAAACTGCTCAAAACTAGTCAAATCAGGATCAATTCAGAAGCTCCACTAGCTGGCTGTGTTGCAAAGCACCCAAATGCACTGGCTAGGTGCGTTGCAACACACTTGAATGCACTACCCAGGTGCTTTGAGCGGGAAATGACAAGTGGCAGAGTCATTCAACGAGGTGGAGAGACAATGGAATCTTCTAGAATCTTCTCCAATGACACTTGCCTCACTGAATTCGACCAGTGATGAGTAAGAGGCTCTCAGCCTCCAAGTGGAAGCAAGAACTGACAGAGAGAAGCTACAAGTCAAAACATAAGCTGACTCATCCTCTCTGCTTACATCTATATATGGATCCCTCATCCCAGAGATCCAGAGGCTGGAATTTTGTACTTTGTAGAGAATTGTTGTTGGTTTTGAGATTGAGATTAGTTCATTGGGTGATTTATGCTTTGTTGGAGGTGAGGAAGGGATTCCTTTGCTGGGAGGTAGATGCTGGATCGGGACTCACTTGGTTGTATCTCCTCCTGGACCTTTTTATTATATCAATAAAACTATTTGAGTTTCTCCTACATGCTTGTGTATCAGTGATGTTTTGTTATATTTGCATGTTTAGCTTAATCTGATCCTAAGCTTTTTATGAATGTAAATCTATATCTTTGTGTAGTTTCTCTCTTCTGTGATCTTGCAGGAACTTGGTGAAGCTGGGCCAGTAAGGGAGCAGGTAGCTGGAAGCTGACGAAGAGGAGAGCGATTGGATCAACAAACTAGCGCAAGACACAGGTTAGTTCATCCTTCCTCTCTGTTTACATTTCATAAAGAAGAATACTCAAGTAGTTTTCCTTGTTTGTTGCTAAGGCACTGTCACACCTTAGAGTGGGATAGGGGCGTTCTGAATAGATACTTTTCCCAACAACACCTGGGGAAAATCGTTATAACTTTCTCTCTGAGCATCAGATTGAAAATTTGTAAAAAGGTACAAAAAGAGGACGGATTGTAGTTTCTTGTATATATTTTTTAGAGCCAAAGGTCGAAACAGTGACTCGTGGGAGATTTCGTATAACTCTTCCTTGGAGAATCCAATTTGGATTAAACTAGTGGCATTGGAAAGAGAACACAGAGGGCTACTGCAAGTAGAAAGTTTAGAACTGGATGATCTAAAAGTACATAGATACATCAGAGGCAATATCGAGCTCCTACAAAGTGAAAAAAGGTGTGTAGATTTTTTTTAAATTTTTTCTTAAGCCTAGTTTGAAAATTTATTTTGAAGGAATTCAAAGGGCATAGTAGAGCATTATTATCGGTAACTGATGCCTCGAGGAAAGAAAATGCAAATAGCTAGTAAGCAACCTGAAAGCTCTATCATGATTCATGAAGAAGAGGAAGAAATGCTACATGATATATGAAAATTACAAGACCAAGTGAAACAAATGTCACTCTCACAAAAACTAATAGAGGCTAAGATAAAGGGCATGGAAGCTAAGATGGATGATTTGAAGATATATTTGAAGACAAATTTGAAGAGAGACATGGCAGATTTGAAGACAGATTTGACAAATTTTCTACAATAAATACTTACTAATGGTGAAAAGGTAGTAAAGGAAACTCATGATGCAAACAAAAGAAATGTTAATCATGGTTTCATAGACTCTAATGTGGGATCGAAGACCCACCATATTCCAAAAATAGATATGAGGAAGTTTGATGGCAAGGATCCCGTAACATGGATATTACAGATGGAGCAATTTTTCAATCTCAATAATGTGCAAAACACACAAAAGGTACTATTGCAACTTTATATTTGGCACCAAATCAGTTTGTATGGTATCAATGGCTTTGCTCTCGTAAACAAATTATCACTTGGGCAATTTTTACAGAATAATTGACAGCACATTATGAGGATACAAAAAGAAATACTTTTTTTAACCAATTGATAAGTCTCAAACAAAAAGGTTCAATAATGGAGCACATTGAGGAGTTCCAAAAATTGAACATAAGGGTAAAAAATATTCCAGAGGAGCATAAGATTGATGTGTTCATAGGGACTTTAAAGGATAATATCCAACATGATGTTCGCCTTTGGGAACCTGATTCATTAGAGAAAGCATTCAGGTTAGCAAGAAAAATGGAAAGCAAAATTATGGCAACCAGGAAGCATACCACTCACAACTCTAAAGATGGAAGTGTTGTTGCCCCTAGTCTTCCACAACCTATAAGGTTGACACCATAATAATTGGAAGAAAAAAGAGCAAAAGGGATTTGTTATAGTTGTGATAGCAAATACACTAAAGGTCATAAGTGTGCTGAGAAGAATTTTTACTAAATAGATTATGAAGAGGAAGAAGAAAAGGAGCAAGAAAGGTCAAAAGAAGAGGATATACTCCAAGAACAAAGCCTAGATAAAGAAGAAATGAATCTGACCATATCTTGTAATGCATTGGTGGGAATTACCACTCCTCCAACCATCAAGATAGAAGGACAAATCAAGAAGAAAAAGGTAATAGTGTTGATTGATTCAGGAAGTACCCACAATTTTATTCATTGTCAGGTAGCAAAAGAATTGAATTGCTTCTTATATCCAACACCAGAGTGTCAAGTGATGGTTGCAAATGGAGGAACAATAAATTTCTCTCGAAATTTCCATAATATCAAGCTATCCATGGGAGAATATGTATTGACTAGCCCAATGCTTTCCATTCCAATGGGAGGTGCTAATGTCGTACTAGGAATCCAATGGCTACAATCCTTGGGTACAATAGCTTTTAATTTTCAAGAAATTTTCATGAAATTTTATGTGGAAGGAAAGGAAGTTGAATTAAGATGTATTGGAGGGAAACTGGGAAATATAATGAGCTCTAATGGTATGACAAAGCTTCTAAAAAGGGAACAAAGAGGTGTAATTGCACAATTATGTTCGCTAGATGTCTCCACATTGGAATCGTCTATTTCTCCAGATCTCCAAAAGGTCCTGGACAATCATTTCAACGTATTTGAGACTCCCAAAGGTATCCCACCTATTCATGATCATGATCATGCTATTCATCTGATTCTAGGAAGTGTTCCTCCAAACATCAGACCGTACAGATATCCCTATGCCCAAAAGAGTGAAATTGAATGTATAGTGGCAGAAATGATAGAGGCTGGTATAATTCAACCAAGTCAAAGTTCTTTCTCTACTCCAATATTATTAGTGCACAAGAAGTATGGATCATGGTGCATGTGTCCGGATTATAGGGAGCTCAACAAGCTCACTATTAAAGATACGTTTCCCGTTCCTGCCATTGATGAATTACTGGATGAATTGCATGGATCAATTTACTTCACCAAGTGGAATCTTCATTCAGGATATCATCAAATCAAAATGAAGATTGAAGACATTCTGAAAATAGAATTTAGAACTCATGAGGGTCATTATGAATTTTTGGTCATGCCTTTTGGCCTTACTAATGCACCTTCAACATTTCAAGGTTTGATGAATTCCATTTTCAAACCATTCCTTAGAAAATTTGTGTTAGTATTTTTTTATGATATACTAATCTACAGTAAGTCTTGGAAGGATCATGTTGAACATGTTGACAGGGTGCTACAACTATTGGAGGAGAAACATTTATATGCAAAAAGATTCAAATGTTTCTTTGGATTACAAGAGGTGGAATATCTGGGTCATATTGAATCTCATAAAGGAGTTAAGGTAAACCCTAGAAAAATTAAAGGCATTAAGGAATTTAAATCCCCACATCCATAAAGCATCTGCGAGGATTTCTCGGTTGATAGGGTATTATCGCAAGTTTGTTAGGAATTAAGGGAGAATAGTAGCACCTCTAACAACATTATTGAAGAAAGATGCATTTTCATGGACTCCGGAAGCAACAAAGACCTTCGAACATCTTAAAGAGGCAATGTGCCAAGCACCAGTCTTAGCTACACCAGACTTCACAAAAACCTTTATTGTGGAATGTGATGCTTCAGGAAATGAAATTGGTGTTGTCTTAATGCAAGATGAAAGACCCATTTCTTTTGAAAGCCATCCAATCAAGGGAAAGTTTTTACACAAAGCTATTTATTAGAAGGAAATGTTGGCAATACTCCATGCACTTAAGAAATGGAAACCTTACCTAATGGGAAGAGACTTCAAGGTAAAAATGGATCATGATAGCCTTAAATACTTTTTAGAACAAAGATTATCCTTTGAAGAGCAACAAAAGTGGGTCACAAAGATGTTGGTTTATGACTTTGAAATCATCTACAAAAAATGGAAGCAAAATGTGGTGGCAGATGCACTCTCAAGAAAGGATGAGGATGTGGAAGCATTGTTGTGTGCCATTTCTATTATCCAACCAGATTGGATAAACGAAGTAAGGGAGGAATGGAAGAATGACAAAGAAGTGTGGGCACTAATTCGAAAGTTACAAAAAGATTCCAGTACGTCTCATACATTTAGTTTGAAAAATGATTCATTATGGTACAAAGATCACTTATACCTCTGTAAGAATTCTCAACTAAAACAAAAGATTATTATGGAATTGCACACTTCTCCCTTAGGAGGGCACTCAGGATTTTTTAAAACTTACCACAGGGTTAAGAAGGAATTTTTTTGGGATGGCCTTAAATCAGATATTCAAAAGTTTGTGGCAAAATGTTTGGTTTTCCAACAAAATAAAGTTAAAACAATTAAGACACCGGGTCTATTAGAACCTTTATCCATTCCAAGCCAACATTGGGAGGAGGTTTCAATGGATTTTATCATCGGTTTACCCAAGTCTGAGGGAAAGAGTGTCATCATGGTGGTAGTTGACAGACTTACCAAGTATGCACACTTTTGTGCATTATCACATCCATTTAAAGCCAGTACAATTTCTACTACATTTATGGAAACAATTCAAAAGCTACATGGAAACCCAAAGATTATTGTAACTCACAGAGATCCCATTTTCACTAGAAATTTTTGGACATAGTTATTTTCTTGTCTTGGTACTCAGTTAGCTCATAGCTCATCTTATCATCCTCAATCTGATGGGCAAACTGAGATAGTAAACAAATGTTTGGAAGGATATCTTCGTTGCTTTGTATCTGATAAATAGACACAATGGGTCAAATGGTTGCCTCTGGCTGAATGGTGGTATAACACTTCCTTCCATACAGCAAAAAAAATGACCCAATTTATGGCACTTTATGGATATCAGCCACCATCCATCACATCATATTTAAGAGCAAATTCTAAGGTTCAAGCAGTGGAACATCACATCGAACATCAACAACAAGTCCTCCAACTCTTAAAGGATAACCTCGTGTTGGCACAAAATATAATGAAACAATAGGCAAATAAACATCACGGTGAAAGAAGTTTTGATGTAGGTGATTGGGTATTCCTACGGCTACAACCATATAAGCAAATGTCCCTCAAGCAAGCTAAGAAGGATAATAAATTATCACCAAAGTATTATGGTTCATACAAGGTGTTGCAAAAGATTGGTACTATGGCATACAAATTGGAGCTTCCTGTAGCTTCTCGATTGCACCTAGTTTTCCATGTTTCATGTTTAAAGAGGGTTATAGGTGACAAGCTCCCAGTTCAAACAATATTGCCAGAACTTGACAAGGAAGGAAAAATTATATTGGAACCAGAAGCAGTCACAAAAACAAGAACTCGACAGCTATGAAATCGATCAATTTCGGAGTATCTTATCAAGTGGAAGAACTTATTTGCTAAAGATTCCACATGGGAGGATGAGAATTTTATACAGAAGCATCCAAAACTACTCAAGCGTTGAGGACAACACTTTTTTGAAGGAGAGGGGCATGTTGGGTCCCTATAATACTAGTGATTACCCCATTAATATTGTAGTTGTATCCCTTATTAATATTGTTGTGCCCCTATTGTCCCCATATTGTTATTACTTTGCCCCATAGAATCCCTCTATTTTTATTTTTGTGGCTTTATATTATTATTTTTAGGTCGACTGGGTTATATTGTGACTTTTTAGACTCCTATATATAGAAAGGAGGTTTTGTCATTTGAATCATCCAAGAATTATTCATTTATGTAATGTAAAGGAGGTTTCCCCCTCGAAGAGGCTGCATTATAAGGCATTGATCTATCTTTTCTATCTTTTTCTTGAGCTGGTTTCATAACAGAGTGCATGTGACCACCATGGCAGTGTTTGAATAGCTGGGATGAAGAGAGGGAAATCAAGGGCTAATATTAACCTTTGTAACTGTAATACCTTTTGATCCATAGTTGTTTGGTCAGTGTTCCTTTTGCAATGCCACCTTTTGCATTTGGTGGCAATTGCAGCATTGCTCACTGTCGAACCTTGGCATCTCTCCTTTCGCGAATGCATCTAGCTCATGAAATTAGGAACACTCAACGAGCCTCCACCCTTTGTTTCTTCAATTTTTTTTATAGCTGATTTATTTTCCTCTTTCTACTTTTTTCGCTCCCCCCCCCCCCCCCCCCCATGCTATGGTATTTTGTGGAGTTTTTCCCGAATCTTTGTTCATAGTTTAATGTCCTTTTCCAGAGTCGATGACAATATGCTTGGTGTTCCGTCTTGAGGTGTGACACCAATTTGAGAGAACCTTCCTTTAAGGTTACTTCACAATAGCCTCGAGATAATATTTTCTTGGTAGGTGTATTTCATGGGTTTATTTTTGTTTATCTTTCCATGGTTATGTGCTCATATCCACTTGGAGATGACTACACTTGTGTTTCCCTCTTCCTATACAAGAAGTGCTAGAATCACAAATCCTTAATTCAGTGGCCCCAATTCCTAGAGGATAATGAAGGGTACATTTCCAAAATTTTGGGGTTTTGTTTTAAATGTGTTTTCCAACACCCCCCGCCCCCCCCCCCCCCCCCCCCCCCCAACATTTGGGTGATAATGCTTGTTTTGGGTTTCTTGATGTCTTAGTTACATTACTCGCACATGGGTTGTTTTTGTCTCTCATTTTATAGTAAGAGTGTTGGTTTCGGTCTATTGTCGGTTAAATTTTATGGTGTAGCTTGTAGAGAGGACGCATCTTCTCGAACGAGTTACCCATTCGCACATCAAGTTGTTCCTTTATTTTTTTTCTACTGCCTCATTAATTTTTGCTATTGTGAGTATGCCATAAACATGTTTGGGGTTTCTAAATTATTTTCCTTTTTTGTTTAATTTCTGGTACAAGTGGAAACAGAGGCCAACTCAGCCATTTGAGTAATCCTACAGGCTGGAAAAGGAGAGAAAACAACAACGGGGAAGCTACAGTATTCTCAAATATTGTCAAAAGGGTAACACACAATGTCTATAAAGGATTGATTCCTATTCCCTTTCTTATTATTATTTGTTGAGATGGAGTGAATTCATGCTATCCCTCTTCCATGTCACCTTTATCCATTGCAAACTGTCTTTTCTTCATAATGGATTCTCCAGGTTATCCCATGCGTCTAAGTATATCCCTTTTTGGTTGGTTATAATTTGGAGTACACCCTTAGTTATTATTATAGGTGTGGAGTTCAATCCTTCTCTATTGCTACAGTTACTTTGCTCGCTCAACTCCACAATTTAGAATACTTACACCTTTTTCCTTTATCTTGTAGGTATGAAGATACCATTTGGAGCATTATGTTTCCTCATGAAGCCGCGAAAAATGGTTCTCACTTACCTTCACCCTTTCTGGGTTAGTTACCTCAAATATATGGAGGTTCTCACTTACCTTCACCCTTTCTAGGTTAGTTGCCTCAAATATATGGAGCTTACTCCAATTCCGTGAACCTATTTAAAATTGATTATTAGCTAGTGTTAATGGGTTTATTCCTACGATATGCCCGAGATTTAATATGAGTGTTATTTTGCTAAACTATGGAATTGTATACTTTATTTCTTGTTTAATAGTTATTAACTGTAGTTGGGTGTCCTTCCACTATAGGTTTTGTTTATTTATTTTTTTCGTGCACCTCGATTCTATGAGTCCCCTTGCTACAAGGTCCACATTTTTGTTGGCTGAAGTGCAATAACACCCATTTAAGATCATGTATATTGTTATTCTTTGGCACAATGAAGGAGAGACTATTTGAAACTTCCTAGGGTCGAGGGATTTTTTCCTTGGAATTATCCTCTAGTCTATAATCCGTCATTTAGATGCAAGTATATTTGCTATTATTTTTCTAAACTTTTTAACTTTGTAGGCCCTAATTACTGAGGGCGCAGACCCCTAGTTACTTGGTTGTCGGGCTTAGATTCTCACATGATGTAAAATACTTATGGGTATTTTTTCAAATTAATGATTATGCCAACATACTATTTAATGAAGTGTTTGCTCGTTATTTGATTTTCGTATCTAGTCTATTCCTAGTGATTTCAGGTTCCTAGTGCTTATTACAGTAAGAAAGTTTATGGATTATGAAATGTTCATATATTCATATAAATTTTTTTCTCATTTCTTCTGAGGTGTCGAATTAATGTATGGGTTGTTTCACTACCAGTTTCACAATATATTCTTCCAGTTTGTAATCATTACTTTGTTATTCTTCTCCTCATTAGTTGTTTTTGTTCCAAGCTAAATGAAATAATTGTTTCTTATTGATATTTTTAAATATTACTGTTCACTGGCATCTATGTTAGAAATCATATTAATTTTCTTACTTCGTATGAGTACTACTACTATTTATAGTGTCCCTTTTTTTTCAAAGAAAAAAATCTATTACTACTTGTAGCTCTCTTGTATGCCCAGTTCCCTTACCCTTATCATAGTTAGGAGTTTTTGTTGTAATAAATTCGACACCTGCAAGTACTATTTCTATTCTTAACACAATAAAATTCCTTGTTATAGCTAGTAACTCCTTAGTTCTACCATCTAGATTCACGCCATTAACATAAAATGAAAAATTTTGTCTTATTAACAACCGTATCAGTTTTCAGAACCACTAAATTTATAGTCATTGTATGCATGTATCATAGTATTACAATCAGGCTATAAACAATGAAATATGTTATTTCAGAGTACATGCAGAATTGTTGTAGAATAAGTCTATAATTTAAAATCACATAGAGCATTCCATTTTTAAACACTTAATTTATAATCATTGAATCCCTTTCTCATAATTGCAAAACCAATTATTAAATACCCTGAATGCCTATTATCAATGTTTTAGCAATAATATCTACATATACTACTCACATACATAAAAATAAGATAATACATCAGCATCTACATATAACTACGCACATACAAAAAATAAGATAATGTAGTAGATAATCTAAGAGTAAGCAGAAAAATAAGATAAAATAGTGGACAATGTAACTGTATCATTGTTAGGGATTTACTTGAAAATTTTACACTTGCTTTTCCACCCAACCTTGAACTTAGTTCCTCCAGTTCACCTCTGAGCTGAGATGTACTTGTCAGGGTATCAACAACCTCTATTGATCCCTTCAATAGGTATTTTTTACCTTTCTTCCATGATCGATTTTTCCTTTAACCGCGTCTTGCTTTGGTGGACCTCAACATCCACTTGCCTAGGATTTTCCTTAAAATCCCGCTTTTCTCTCCCATGGTGCTTTATGCTTATCGAGGCTTAGCATCTTTCCCCAACTAAGCCATTGAAAGGATTTTCTCTCCATTCCATTAAATCGTATCTAGAATATTTATCATGGAATAGTTATCTCAATCTCATTTAGTAATGATATTTTTTCCTTTCTTTGGTAAGAATATCATATTCAAGTGTCTCATTTCCAAGTACTTCCAATCCCATTTATTTATTAATTAATTAAATTATTTATTTACATAAGCATTTCAATGTACTTCATGGATTTTCCACCATTTCTACTAACATAACTCATTATGAGCAAAGAAAACAACATTACAACCATGAAAGGATATTACACCCCATGTGTTCTTGATGGTGCTGAATCCATTTCCACCATCAAAAAACTATTCAAGCACTCCAATATTTTGATTTTTTTAATTTGTTTTATGAGATGCCAGCAAAAAAACTGCCATCCAGATGAATTTATGGCCTCAATAGACAACACCATTTTTTTAATAAGATTGAAAAGCCTCCATCTTTTATAAATTAGGTGTGTAATTTTCATAATGAACATCTATATGTTTTTGTCTTTGTCGTAAGGTGAAGGGTGTTGTTGTAGGGTTTGCAACACTCATTAAAAATATGGATTCGAGGTTTAACAGTTTTCTCAATTATATGGATTCGTTATTCGACAGTTTCTTCTTTATCTTTGGATTTAGTGTTTATATAGTTTTCGAGTTGTTTTAGTGTTTGGTTTCTATTTTTTCTTTTGTTTCCCCTTTAGAAAGTTAAAGCCTTTTTGCAAAGCCGGTGAACTACCTAGCCCTGACAAGTACTTCCCTCCTAAGTTGGAAGCTTTGTTGGACACAAAACCTTCACCATCCAGGTGCTTGGAAAGACACATTCCCATGATTCATATGAAAAACTTCCTACATAAACCGTTATGCTCAAGGTAAATTGTAGAACCTCACTCAGTCTTGTGTTATCCCTGCATAGACATGGTGAGACAAGACTTTTTTCCTGGTCGAGATTTATACAATAGAATTAACCCAATGGATACACTTAATATGGACGAACCACATTGTTTGAATTATTTCCCACTTTTGTAGGATCAGATTGTTGGGGTCTTCATGATCTACATCATCATCATTTAGTCAACCTACACATCATGACGCCACGAATAAATCGTTAGATATCGGTGGAGCTATAGGTAAACTAACAAATTTTAGTTTTCATCCACTATTGTTTGGACTAGATCGAGCTTAGATTTATCTTTACTGACAATCTATCAAGTGCTCAAAGGCATCAATTCTCTCTACATGCAAAAAACAAAAATTGGGTGCAAAACATGAGTTAAAAAATTGGGTGCAAAACATGAGTTAACACCTCTAGAGATTTAATCCCTTGAATGTCTAATAGATTTGGTGTTGAGATGAATCTATATTGGTATATAATATCTATATATTATGACTTTTATTTATTATATATTTTTATTTGAAATTCCTCTAATAATAATTTCCTCTAGTATTTGTTTCTCAATTTTCTTATTTTTAGGTTATAGCTTACAATATATAAATATTAGATATGTGAATATTTTATTTTTAGTCACATATTATATTTTAAATAAAATATATTATAAATTTACATAATATTTATTATTTATAAATTAATATAATAGAATTTGTAAAATTAACGTAGTAAAAGTAAAATAATGTGGCATAGAATTTATGTTTTAAATTTGAATGGCTCTATTAATATATATATAATTCTTTTTAAAATATTAATAACCTAAACAAAACAATATCATAAAACTTTATTTAAATTAATAACTAAAAAATAACTTTTCCACATTTGAATTTTATATTTCAGCTTATAAATTTTATAATTATAACTTTTTGTAGGCAATAGTGAAGCGAATAGAACTGAGTAGTTATAAAAAAATAATAAAATATAAAAAGTGTAACCTTAAATTTTCTTCACATATTGGTAACATTCTTCATATATCGATAACACTACAAAAACAACCGTTATCTTTTTTTTTTTGCTAAGGCAAGAGACATTCCTTCTATAGTCATTAAACCAAAAAATTTTACATAATTTACAACTGTCCCCCAGATAATGAGGACTAAGAACAAGGTTGCTAACTGCCAAAGGCTAGTACCCCGAATCTAAAACAAAAGCCTGACAAAGCCTTTGGGAAATAAATCCAAAAGGTGCTGGAAGGGAAGATGGGCTAATGATGAATCAAGCAAAGCCAAAACCAAGACACCCTAAATCAACCAATATAATCATGACCTTCCAAATCACATCTGGATCCAACGGCAGAGGAGAAATTCGCTCCGCGAAGCCATACTAAACTTAACTCCCCAGCACCACCTAACAGCACGCTCAATCTAGATCGTTGAACCCTGCTTCTAAATCCGACGACCCAGAAACATATCACTCGACCTAAAATGCCGAAATTTAGCTTGCTATATAGGCGGTTTTTAAACTCACCCCCCCCCCCCCCCCCCATGCATCAAAAGATGTATGGGATCGCTCCCAAAACTAAAAATAACTTCCTGCTTGAGAGGGGAGTGATCAAGTGAATACCACTTGGAGAGCCGTTTAGACTCTCGGGGAGGGTAAGGAGGCATTTTACCACATAAGACTAGATTCCCAACTCGACAAAAATTATCACTTCCCAGAAGCCGCACATTGGATAATGCCCCGTCCCAACCAAACCGCACAATAATTTCTGATCATTGATTAACGCCTCAGCATCCAATGAACGAGATCTATATTGCCTTGTGAATTTGCCCAAACTTTACCTTGTGATGAGGGCAGTTTACTGCACCTTCCCTCCTCCACATGTCGGAAGGTGTATGGAATCGCTTCCATTTCACAAAAACCACCTTTCGACTAAGAGTGGTGCGATCACTAATGAACCACTCAGGAAGCGGTTTTTCCTTCTGCAAGGTGAAACCATTGGAAAAAAGGCTGACGGAAAAATCCTAAACCCCGTTCTTTCCTTCTGGAATACTGAGCACGTTGTTCCACCTCCTTGTCATAACTATAGAGTTTGCAACCTGGATTTACATTGATCTTTTCGGAATGAAGCTAACCACCTAGCCTATGCTGTTGATTCCTCAAGTTGATATTATCAGTGAAGCTCAAGCCTGCCCTACTCTGCCTTCCACCTACCTGTTTGTCCAAAATGAGAGAATCCAGCTAAGAATTGATCATTGAAAACTTTCCTTTCTAGTTTTTTCCAAAAACAATTTTTGTCCTCTTCCACTAGGTTATGACAAAGAGTTTTTAGATTGCCTTGTGGCATTACTTGTCACCCTGTCGAAACTCTGCTTTCCTTGTAGCTAACACCTTGATTGGCCAAGATATCCACCAGTTTGTTATTCTTTCTGTGCACATGATTGAACTTGACTAACATAAGCCCCTGAAGGTGACCCTAAATTCTATAGAAAACCCAGATCAACTTCCAGTGCTGTGAGACTTTCTCTGGTTCTGAACCGTAATTGCTTCTTTTTATTGAGTTCACAACTAACTCAGAGTCGGCTTCGATGATCACATTGTGGCAGTTCTCCTACTTCAAAAAATCTAAGCATTGCTCCATTGCGATTAATTCTACTATGTTATTGGTGGCTCTTTCTAAATGATAGTGGAAGAGGAAGAGTATATTACCTGCTTCGTCCCACAGAACCCCCCCAAAGCCCACTATTCAACGTTGCCTTTTGAGGCTCCGTTTATGTTGTATTTCAAAAAACCTCTTGGAGGAGGTTTCTAGTACACCTTCTGAGATTCCTTTTTTCTTTCTGTTCTATTCTAGCCTAGTGGGATGATCCCCTGCTTTCCTAACAACCTGAGAGTTCTTAAGTCTACTCGTGAGGGAGGGTCTTTGGGAAGATTCCTGACTGTTGAGCTGACTGTCTCCCTAATATGTTTTAAGATCTTATCAAACAGGCGAAGAGTGGGATTCTTTTCATTTTTAAAGATTCTCTTATTCCTTTCATTCCATATATTCCAAATAATAAAACTTGGCATGAGAGCCCATGCTAGGTGAGAACTTCATTATCCGAAAAGTTTCTCCTCCATCTGCTTAGGGTGTTGGTAATACTTTCTTTGTCCCAATCAAATTGTTGAAAAATGATCGCAAAAGCATCCCATAGCCTAGATGTGAAATTACAGTTGTTGAGAAGATGTTCCATAGTTTCCTCTTGGGCTTCACAGAGCTAGAATATGGAAGGTCCTAGCATGCCCCTCTTTCTAATGTTGTCCCAAGTCAAGATTTTCCTATGATGAACCAACCACATGAAGAGTTTGATCTTCATCCAACCTTGATGTCTCCAAAGGTTCTACCAGGTTCTGTTCGGAGCCTAGGAATCTAGCTCAAGGAGAATACTTTTTGCTTCCTTAATATTGAAGATGCCTTCATTGTTGTTTCCCCATCTAAGTTGGTCCTACCCTCCAGAAACCAAGATCATCCTTTGTTCCAACATTTTTCCAAGAGCCTCTGCTTTTGTTTTCAGTATTCTATCATTCGTGCAATCTATATTCTTCCATATCCTCCATTTTCCTATATTGTGGGTATAATCCCAAAAATATTTCACTCTTGTCAAACCTTGGGTGTCAGTCTCATGCTTAAGGTTCAAAAAATCCTCTTTTAACAGTGTTGGTTCTTGTTGCCAATTGTCCTCCTAGAAAAGAGAAAGGTCTCCTTTTCTAATTTCCCAAAAGCTGTTTCTTTGTACTATACCTCTATTCTCCTAGGCTTTGTTCCAGATAGCAGAGCCTTTTATATTTCCAGAAATCCTTATGAGATTAGTGTAATGCCAAGAACTGACATATTTTTCTTTCCATATGCTTACCCATTGTGCCTTTGGATCTTTAACCCAACGCCACCAAAGTTTGGCCCCTAAAACATTACTTAGGATCTCTTGGTCATCTAAGCTAAGGCCCCCATAATTCTTGGGTTTACAGATCTTTTCCCAAGAGACCAAGGCCCACTTCTTTTTAGTCTCCTCCCTACCCGAAAGAAAATCTCTTTGGATGTTTGTGAATTGTTGCAAAACACCTTTAGGGGCAAGTAGTACTGATAGCCTGAAAATTGGAATTGATTGGAGCACCACCTTTGTCAGCATGAGTCTGCCTGCCAGGTTTAAAGATCTGTTCATCCATTTTCTGACTTTATCCTGCAATTTGTTGATCGATGGTTCCCAAATGCTCTTGTGCAAGGGTTTCGCAGTTAGAGGAGCTCCTAAATACTTTGAAGGGAGGGAATCTCTCTGAAAGCCTAGAATTCTAGAGATATTTCTCTTAATAGCAATATTGTTGTTAAAGAAAAATATTTTGGATTTGGAGAGGTTAACTTCCATACCTGAAGCCATGGAAAAGTCATTCAGTATTTGTTTGTATGCCCGAGACTCTTTGACTGTGGGGATTCCTTCTAACATGGTATCATCTACAAAATTTTTATGAGTCAGAGGCTGACCATTCTCCTTTAGTTGAAGACCTTGAATTTTTCCCATGACTCTGGCATGCTTGATAGACCGGCCCAGACCTTCCATCATGAGTATGAAGAGAAAGGGAGAAAGCAGATCCCCTTGCCTCAGCCCTCTTGTAGGAAGAAAAATCTCAGAAGGAGAACCATTAACCAGTATTTAAAAGTTGGAAAAGGTCACCAAGGCCATGACCCATCTTACCTAGTTGTCATAAAAAATGCATGTCATTAGCACTTTCCAGATATAGGTCCAGTTCACTTTGTCATAAGTTTTTGCAATGTACAATTGCAAGATCATACCAGCTCCCCTTTTGATGGTTAATGAGTGGACCACTTCATGAGCTTAAATAATGTTATCCAAAATTTGTCTGCCTTCAACATAACCTAATTGTTCCCCTGAAATCAGAGAAGGAAGCAAAGGTTTGAGTCTGTTGGCCACTACCTTGGATATTATCTTGTAAACCACATTGCATAGAGCTATGGGTCTATACCTATCTGGTGTTTGTGCATTTTCGTGTTTAGGGATCAGGGAGATGAAGGAGGTGTTGAGCACCCTCAAGATAGTTCTGTTCATCTTGGAGTCTTCCACAACATTCAAAATATCCTCTTTTACAATATTCGAGCAAACTTTGAACAAATCTACATTGAAGCCATCTGGGCCCGATGCTTTGCCATTCTGCATGTCTTTGAGAACTTCACTAACCTCCTCTTCAGTCACTAGTCTATTAAGATTGAAATTGTCCTCTTTAGACACCAGCTTAGGTATATTCTTGGTTAAGTCCCTGATGTAATGTTCTCTATCTGGATTATTTTCCTGGGCTTTTTCTCGGAAGTGTTGAACTAACACCGCCTCTATATCTTCATGGGATTGAAGAAGTTGTCTGTCCTCTTTTTTTATTGAAGAAATTCTGTTGTGAGCTCTATTCACCATAATGGATCTGTGAAAAAATCTAGTGTTACACTCTCCTTCTTTTAGCCATTGGACTCTAGATTTTTGTCTCCAAAATATTTTCTCTTGTTTACACAAGTTCTCCCATTCTTGATGATGTTTCTCCACTAGATCATTTTTGTCTTTATCAAAACCTTCCATGATCATAGCTTGGTTGAGTACCTGCATTTTATTTTCGACCGATTTCTTTCCTGTGAAAATGTTGCCAAAATTCTTCTTGTTCCAATCTTTGAGCCTCATTTTTATGTGCTTTAATCTT
Organism: Pinus tabuliformis; assembly: GCA_031772625.1. Lineage (NCBI taxonomy): Eukaryota > Viridiplantae > Streptophyta > Pinopsida > Pinales > Pinaceae > Pinus > Pinus tabuliformis. Next base: position 1,755,061,546 of record CM062817.1, on the reverse strand, counting down.
TTATGAAGAATGAACATTCTAGTTCCCTGGATCTGTAGATCTTCTGTTCACCATTTTTCAATATTACTAATGAATTCTGGGTGTAAAAGCCAAATATTCTCAAATCTAAAAGGTCTATTCCAAGGGGTACTTATACCATGGATCTCGATTTGTATTGGTCAGTGATGTGAGCCTCCAATGGGAAGAACACTTGCTATTATTTCCTTATCTATAAGCATCAGATCATTAGAGATAATGAATCTATCCAACTTAGATGCTACCTGAGACTCTCCTCCTCTCTTGTTGTTCTAGGTAAAGAGGCCATTGCTTGTTTCAACATCCACTAGTTTCATATTATCTATGAAGATTTGAGAATCTAAATAGTCTTTACTTAGTGCTCTGGTTCCACCTTTTTTTTCAGAAAGTGATTTTATGATATTGAAATCTCCTCCCATGATACAGGGTATTCCTGCATGTCTCCCCCTAATATTGGCTAAAGAATCTGTAAGCCTGAGTTTCTCCTCCATCCTTTGCACGCCATACACATTCGTGACTAGATAGGTACTCCTATCCCCTACAGGCTGAATCACTACTGATAAATAATTCCTTGTAGCCTCGACATCAATTATGTCAATTCTTTGAGGGTTCCAAAGAGTGAGAATGCCTCCTGTTGTATTCTCTGCTTTGACTTCTAGATATTCAAACCTATTGAGCCATTTATTATGTAGTTGTATTAACTTTTGAATGGAACATTTTGTTTCCTGGATAAAAATTATATCCAGAGCACCTATTTCATTCTATTGTTAAGCAATCTCTATTTTCTTTTACTGCTTAGACCTCTAATATTCCAGGAAATAAACTTCATCATTAAAGATTTGTAAAGGAGTAGCTGGTAAGATCTTTCATCTTACCTGAATCTATCATGAGCTTTCCACACTCCATCAATAGCTCATTCTGTTTTTTCTAGCCTCTTTTTCTTCCTGGGTTTCTGGGTGCTAATCCTGGAGTAGCTTTTATCATTTTCACTCCTTCGCTGCTTAGCCTATTCCTAATTTTTTCCCCCTCTGAACCCTTTTCTTGAGCTTTCCATAAATACAACTGTTGTATTCTATTGATCTCTTCTTGAGGTAACGATTCTACCCTGCCAGTTGTCCCTGAATTAAGAACCCTTCTAGATATAGGTGTTCTATTTCTAGAATCTCCTGTAGCTCAGTCTCCTCCAGTTCGATTTCACTTTGGGTCATTTACTGGTCCATCTCTGGTTCTGTATCAATCATCATTTTCCATTTTTGCTTATAATTTTCCTGTGTTTGTTCATAGTTTCCTTCTTTCTCCTTTCCCCCATGCTCCCTTCATTTGCTTGATCCTGTTGTTCTTTCTTTGTCCTCTTCAAGAACTTGGAACTGGTTTCGCCTAACTTGTTGTCCCTCATTTTTTTGTAGCTTTTGCTCTCTTTTACCGCCTTTTCCTTTATGGACCACCTTGTGAAAGTTGTCTCGGTCTTTCATTGTGTTAGTTTTTCTTTTATTCTTTGATTTACTTAGAGGGCAGTCTCTGAGAAGATGCCCATGTTCATGACATTTATGACATCTAAATGGGATATGCTCGTAGTCCACCATTTGTACCCATTCTTCATCAAAAACTTCCAATATCACCTCATCTGGAAGAGCTCCTGATAGATCCATTTCAACACATATCCTGGCAAAGGAAGTATATTTTCCCCTTCTAGTAGCTTCTGATGCTTTGACAAACCTGCCTAATTTATTGCCTATGGAAGCTAATGATTCAGGTTGCCAGTAATCAAGAGGTAGAGAATAGAGTCTAACCTAGACCAGGACTGAAGTGAAAATTTCTCATTCTGGGACAAAGTTCATCTTCCATGGCCTCATATAGAGCCCTACTGTTGCGTAGAAGTAGGGCCCTCCTTCAAACACTCTGTCTTTGTTGTCAATACTTGTGAACATAACGGTAAAGAAACCCTATGACTCGAGGTGTAGATCAATGCTCCCTTTGGGTTTCCAGTGGTATTTGATCCATGTTTGTAAAGATTTTTCTATGGGCCATAGTACCATGAATTTTCAGATGATAGTGTAGGTTTGCATGTGATCCTTATGCGCTTGCAACGCAGGATCGTTTAAAACTACTCTGGGTGTTATTTCACCTTTAGGTTTGCAAGGTCCCTTTTATTTTATCTCTTTTGTTCCCTATTTTTTGTCATCTTCCTCCTTGCTTTTAGTGCTTCTATTCTCCTTTATTTTGGTAGGCTCTTCCTCCTCTTCCATGTTACTTCCTCCTTCTTCCACAAATTCTCTGACTTTTTCTGGGGGCTTCTTGCCATTATTGGCCACGGACTCCTTGTAGGAGGGAGTAGAGCTCCCTCCTTTGCGTCCTTCCATGGATGGAGACTCTAGCAGCAAATTGAAACCCTGGTTGTTCATTTTTCCTATGCCGAGAAGAAGAATTCTTATGAGTTGACAAAAACAAAAACAACCGTTATCACTTTGAACGTAAACATAGTAATCATTGACTCCAAAACTAATTATGAGCCTATATGCATCGTCCAACAAAATTAAATAGTTATTTCTTATGATGCATCATTGAAGTGGATCTATTTTGTTTTTCGATAAATTGTAATAATGCACACAAAATTTATAATATTAATATAATAGAGCAATGTAGTAAAAGAAAAATAATGTGTCAAAGAGTTTATATTATGAATTTTAATGGCTTTATTAATATCCATAAAATTCTTTGAAAATATTACTAACATAAAAAAAGCAATATTATAAAAATTTATTCAAATTAATAGCTAATAAAATAATTTTCTCACAACTGAATTTTATATTTTAAATTATAAATTTTATATTAATAGTTTGTTTTTAGCCGAGAGGCTGATTTTATAATGAAGACCATGTGTAAGTATGTACGTGCTGAAATAAAATATTCACTAAATAGAAAATAAATGTCAGTTATAATAAAAAAGAGAAAATAATATGCTATGCATGTTTAGTTAGTTGTCCATATGACCTAATATAATTTCATGTAAAATAATTAGAGTTAAAAAGAGCGTGTAAGATTATATAAATATCATATAAAGCTATTGAAAAAATAAGTTTTTATGGTTAAAACATTTAAAGTGGTCTCATTACTTTACACTTTAATCATATTTTAGGTCTCTCATGTTTTATAAAAATCCAATATTTTTTTGGACTTACAAGTTTAAATTATATAATTTATATAGCATTAAAAAACACAATTTAAACAATGAAAAATTAGACATACAGTTATAAAAGCATATAAAAATGTGTAATATTAAATTTTCTTCACATATTGGTAACACACTTCATAAATTAATAACACTACAAAAATAGTCATTATCACTTTGAATGTAAATATAGTAATCATTGGTTCAAAACCTAATTATGAGCCTAGATGCATGGTCCCAAAAAAAAATAGTTATTCCTTATGATGCAATGTTGAAGTAGATCTATTTTGTTTTTGGGTAAATTGAAATAACACACACAAAATAAACTAAAAAAACTATTCCACAAATATGCCTAAGGTAAACCCTAAGTCTTATTCCAAATATGCCGAAATATCCAAGAGAAGAAGTTTGAAAGGGGAGTAAAACTATGACGAAAAAAGTAAAATAATGTGGCAAAGAGTTTATATTTTAAATTTTAATATCTCTATGAATATATATAAAACTCTTTGAAAATATTAATAACGTAAACAAAACAATATTATAAAACCTTATTTACATTAATAATAATAATAATAAATTCTCACTCTAGGATTTGATACATAAACTTATAAGCTTTTAGACTTAAAATTAAATAATGCACACTAATTATCTATTCACATCAAATAAGGTTACATATAAGTACATGTAGTGTTGTCTCAAGATAGGTAGACTATCTTGGACACATAATCACTCTGTTGAGAGAATATCTCAACCACACACCAATCTAGGAAACATTTATATCTTAAAAACTCCTAAGGAATAGGAACAAACTCCTTTACATAGAAAGAATCACAAGTGTGACAAGTAGGAATTATATTTTCCAAGTTGCCCCCTTAATGACTACTTGTCTCGATCTCAATATTCAATGTCTAGTTGTGGTACTGATGTTTACAAACTTGATTAAAATATATGTTGATGTCCATATAACGGAACAACCATCTGTCAGAATTCATGGGTTCCCAACCGTTGTAACCGCCAGTCTACTAGGATGCCCTTCGCATAAATGGTTTTGTCAACCATTATAACTGCATACTTGTACCTGTACCTGTAAATCCCCTATCCATCATTTTCATCATGGGTTTTCTCGGGTTACCCATAACCATACTCTGGGTTTTATCAGTTTACCCTCAACCATGCCGAGGGTTTTCTCGGCTCACCCTAAAGCATGCCCAAGGTTTTGTTGACTGACCCTAAATCATGCCTATAGGAATCCCTGTCCACTTCACTCTAACATGTTGTTTATGGCTTACCACAAACTGACACTGCAAAGTGGTTTCCGGCTGACCACAAACTTGTAATTACAAAGTGGTTTTAATATTACCACTAAATTTATGGGGGTACACATGCCTCATGACGCTTACATTACACACTCCAACTCTTGGAGTTACCAAATACATACTTTAAAAATACCACTACAAAACATCCTAGACTTTCTTACTAATAAATGTATGTGACACTTAATACACCATGAGGTTGTTCCATAAATTCACACTAATTCACACAAACTTTCACTTTGTTGTCCATAATCCTTTAATATCTAATGCATCTCCTCTAATGTCATCTTCAGTATCATGTCTTCATCATATCCTGCAAAGTTGTGTATTGTTGGAATGACTAGTTCCAACACATACTCAGAATTGTGACAATAGTTGGTCAGACCAATGTCTCTTCAATAAAAACCATAAATACCATGACACGACATACTTATTATTGAAATCAACATTAAAATCATCAACATTAGCCCAAAACTCATGCATTTCAACTTGATCAGACACTGTTGGCACCTTTATGATTCAACCAACAATTTCCAATTTCCCATTTAGATTATGTTCAGCTCAAGCATCTTCAAGTTTTGTAAATTGAACAAATCACCACAATCCTCTATGCTCACTGGCTCAAGAATAGAAAATAGTTGGTAACCTAGAGAATGCTTCCAATATCCAAAACCAAAAGTTGCCTGATGACAAGAGTAGAGGAACATTATTTGCAATGCTTTATGATTTTCAATATGACAATTTCATCAATCTGAACCATTCTGAGTGGAGCGTCCACCTCTTCTGTCGTCGTAGCTTATGCATCATGTTCACTAGAGATGAGAAAATCAACCTGTGAGCTGAAGCTCACCCATTTTATTTCCAACCTTGGCATCCTTAGAAGCCTTGTCATTACTACCATAAAAAAATCCAACTATGAATACAATTCAAGGATAAAAAAACTCCCAGATTCATAAAAAAATATTCTGACTACTTGAATCAGTAGACCCCCATCAGGTCCTCTTCATCATCAAAAATATTATTTTCCCCATGGTAATTGGAAATTCTTGAGGTGGCCGCAGGATGGTACATTAACCTTCCATGAGGCAATGTTAGTGGGATCCTAAAATTACAATATGGATCAGATACTTGCACGCATAATCTATTTTTTCTCCTATCTTGCCAACTCAGCTCTACAACGACTCATCTCAATCTTTGGTACACCGAGCTCAATGGTCAGATTGGAAGCATGGCCATGGCTTCATACATTTCAACTCCATAAGTGGGTTGATGCAAACTTCTTGCAACACAATGATTTTCCTCTCCACAGTTCTGCAACCGCAACACTCTCCAATAACTTTATGAATAGTTCATCCAATATCTCTACAAACAATTTTACGAGCAATGATCTTCCAACTCTAGGAGCTCCTCTAACGTATTGAGGTTCAAATATGCCTCTTCACAACATCCAATTTCATAGAAATTCCCCTTCTCACATCCTATGAGAAAGAATCGACATTCATATGACCTCTGGATAGCGATTTGGCCTTCAGAATTAGCCTCAATCAGCCTTCACATCAATAACAGGGCTCGACCTTCATTATCGGCTTCAATCAGCCTTCACAGCACTAACAGTGCTCGACCTTCATTATCAACCTCCTCATGTAGAAAAGCAGCGTCAATTGGCATGTCCTGCCACAAATTGGCCTCAATCAAACAACAACAACACTAGGTTCAACTGTAATACACACGGTCAAAGTATGGGCATGAGCATGAGCACCACCGCTCGAATACACCTCTGCCCAGTCTCTAGCAAGAACTCCAACACTCTCTAGTAGCACAATCAATAGAAGGCTTCTAAAACAGTGGAAACACTCCTCAATGCTTCACATAACTTCTCACCATTCACTTCTCACAATCTCAATTCAACATGAATCACATCCCATATCAGTCTTCAACATCATATCATAGAACGACAATGATCGACACACAGATTCAACAAACTCATATGAAGACTCAACCAAGACTCCAGCGCTTGATGCTCCCAGCGCTGAATGTTGAAACACATCATTTCCTTATATAATGATGGACAAAGAAACAAAAAATAAAACCATTTAAATATATTATCTTATTTCCCTTGGTCCATGAGGGGCCAAGGCTCATGCCCATATGGGCTCTAATACCAACATAAAATCGAATAATGCACACTAATTCTCTATTCACGTCAAATAATGTTACATGTAAATACATGTAGTGTTGTCTAGAGATAGGTAGACTATCATGGACACACAATCACTTGGTTGAGAGGACATCTCAACCACACACCAATCTAGGAAAAATCTAGATCTTAACAACTCCTAAGGAATAAGAACAGACTCCTTTACATAGAAAAAATCACAAGTGGGACATGTAGGAATTATATTTTCCAAGTTTTGATTTATAATTTTATTTGCAAGTTACAAATCATCTAATAGAGAACTCTTTCGATTACAAAATCACTTAATTTTCTTAACATATTGGTAACATTCTTCATATATGATACTTATGATGCATTATGGAAGTTAATTTTTTTCCTTTTGGGTAAAGTGCCATGACATACAAATTAAACCGAAAGAAACCATTCTACAAGTACACCTAGAAATGAATCCCAAAACCTATGCCAAATATGTTGAAAAATGTGGAAGAAGAAGGTTAAAAGGAAAGAAAAAAACATGGTCAAAAATTACAATAATGTTGTAAAGAGTATATTTTAAATTTTAAAGGATTTATTAATATCTATAAAACCCTTTGAAAACATTAATAACCTAAAAAAAAAAACAAATTAAATTTATTTTGATTAATAATTTAAAAATTAATTTCCTCACATTGTCATAATGATTAACCACATTAGTCACTTTGAAACTTTGCTAAGAAGAAATCCTAATGTGATGGATCCAGAAGTAGAATCTCTAAACAACTATCCTCATAGAAGAACCCATTCACAAAATTTTCTCTCTTGAATTTTATATTTATATTTATAATTTTTCATTTATATTTTTTTGGCACGTTATAGTACAACCAATAAATTTGGGTCAATTATAAAACTATATAAAATTATTAAAAAATTTAACCTTAAATTTTCTTCACATATTGGTAACATTCTTCATAGATTAGTAATACTAAAGAATTAATCATTATCACTTTGAATGGAAACATTATAATCATTGATTCAAAATCTATGCAATGCATGGTCGAAAAAAAAAATAGCCATTACTCATGATGCATCGTTAAATTTTTTTATTTTATTTTTTGGTAAAGTGAAAGAATACACACATAAATTGAATCCAAAAAATCATTCCAAAAATATTCAAAAAAATGAACCCTAGATCCTATTCCAAGTTTTCCCAAAGAAATAGTAGAAGAATTTTAAAAGGGGAGTAAAAACATGGCGAATAAAAAAATATTTGATTGCTAGTGAACTTTTTTCTACACAATCATTTCCTCTTGATGACTTGCAAACTTTCTACTAGACTATTGTCTACATAATCCTTTTCTCATGACAACCTTCAAGTCATGTGCATTTTGTGTCATTTTGAGCTTGACTACATGTATTTCTTTTGGATTCGACCCAATGTTTTAAACCTAATTTATAATGCTTTAAACCTCATTTATAGATACAAATTATATATTATAATTATTTTTTTATATATTAAATGAGATTAATCATAGGATAGTTGTAATTATAAAATTTTATATTAAGAAATATATCATCCAACATTTGGTCTCATGATTTAAGACTAATTTGTGGTGCTTTAACCCTAACCCATAGATATAAACCATATAAAAAATGTTATTTATATTAATTTCTTTTAAATGTAGGTATGAATTACAAAATAATATATAAAGAAATATATTATTATACCATGTAGGTTCTTTAAACAAAACAAAACTTAGAGTGCTTTAACCCTAGCGTATAGAAATTATATATTATAATAAACATTAGGTATGTTAAATTAGATGAAGAATATTATAATTAAAATATAAAAAATTATAATTATAATTGTGTTTAGTTATGTTTTTGTTTTCTATATATTATTTATGTGTATCTACACTCTATGCAATCTGTAATAGAGCCTACATTTATAAATATGTTGACATAATTACAATACATCTAACATATAACGCATACACATCTATAGAGTGCTTCTTGGAGAAATTTTTTTATTATTACTACTATTATTATTTATTTCTGGTTCATGGGCACAAGAGATCAGTGACTGCTATGTCTATTGAAACTATCTAGGGAGATCGACTCGAGGGGATCACTTCTTTCCGAATCATTAGTAGAGCATAACCCTAAGAACATCGAAGAAAATTGACCCTATGACTTCACATTATCAAGGTGCTTTAATGATGGTAACTTGACCAATTGAGCTAACCCTTAGGTTATATTATTATTATTATTATTATTATTATTATTATTATTATTATTATTATTATTATTATTATTTAGCCTATTTTTAGAATTTATTCAAATATTACCCACTCGTATCTTTTATTTATTAAAAACTCATACTAATAGTGGATCTATCAAGTGCCAAGAGGAATCAAATCTCTATATTTGTAAACATTTCATCAAGTTTTGGACCAATAATAATATGTAAAGAAATAACGAGTTCAAGAAACAATAGTATGTTAATTATACGTTATGGACAAACTAATTTCTTCTGATCAATCTATGGCTTGCATTTTACGTTTTGTATTTTACATTTAGATTATATGTGTTTATTTAAATATTAATTAAATATATGAAGCCAACATTCAATATATACATCTACATATATATCCGAACATTTAAAAAAATACATACTTACAACTTGAGATATTTGATCCCTCTCAATGCTTAATAGATTCAAGGTTAATAAGAATCTATAGTGATTCTTTATAATTATATTATTTGCTAGAAGTTTCCCTACACAAGGGCTAGTAGAAACACCTTTTCTATGGGTAGTTAGTAGTCTAACATAAAAATAGATGAGCATTGACTTATAAACCTTAGGAGTAGAAAATGTTAGTGTAATTTTTTATTAGATGTGCATAATAAACCATAACAAAAACTAGGAAAGAAAAAGATAAACATATATAATCACTACATAACAAATGCAAAATCCATTTACCCAAAGGATCTTTTATTATATTATATGATCACATGGGAAAAATCTCCATTTTAGAAGTGGATCTAAAATGAGTTATGCCTTGGGAGGGTTCATGTGTATTACTTGTTATAGCTTGCGTAGTTCCCTCTCTCCAAAGGACACATGATCCAAAAATAAAATAAAAATAGAGAACCTCTGGTGGAGAATGCACAAGTTTTAGGATCATAAGTTGGATGATGAAAATCCATCATGTCAGATGGCGATGAAAACCTATCTATTTATAAAAAAATATAGGAGAGAGTGAACCAAACAAGTTGAATCAAGGATTGCACACAAACCCTCCAAAGGAGGAGGTCTTCTTTTGATCCACTTTTAGAGAAAACATTTCCACCAGGTGAGCATATAATATAATATAAAAGAATTATTTAGGTAAATGGAAATTTCATTTGTTTTAGAGTGACATATATATATATATATATATGTATATATATATATATATATATGTATATATATATATATGTATATATATATATATATATATGTATATATATATATATATATGTATATATATATATATATATGTATATATATATATATATATGTATATATATATATATATATGTATATATATATATATATATGTATATATATATATATATATATATATGTATATATATATATATATATATATATATATGTATATATATATATATATATGTATGTATATATATATATATATATGTATATATATATATATATATGTATATATATATATATATATGTATATATATATATATATATGTATATATATATATATATGTATATATATATATATATATGTATATATATATATATATATATATATATATATATATATATATATTATTTTCTTGGTTTTTATTTTGGTTTACTATATGCATCAAATGAACAATTGGACTATCATTTTCTACTCCTCAGGTTTATAATTAAATCCTCATATTTTTTTATTACACTACTACAAAAAAATTGCTAACCCTTATGCAGAAAGATATGTAATAAAGTTTCAACTCATGACTTTGAGTAGAAATGTGGATTGCTATGTTTTAAGAGTGATGCATATATACACATATTTCCATATCAAGTCTTCATATGTTTCTAATTGCAACTCCTAAAAAGCTACACCAAAATCATGTTCATTACTTTTATTTTCCGATTTTTCTAGGGATGGAATGTTGTAGAATTGTTCAGTGTTTTGTCCATCTTCTCCCACAACATAGTACAAAATGAACTGATAAATCTTATGTCCTTGTTTAAAACAATGATCCTCGGGATTCTAAAGAGAATTTAGACCTATCTAAAGAACACTTTTGATCCTTCTTCGACATTGATAATCTTTTAACAAGGCATGAGAATGCACACCTTGCTAAACCCATCAACTACAATAAATAAGTAGTCATGTCCCTTCTCAGTTTTTGGTAAACCTCTCATAATGTCCATGGAAATTCTCTCCCAAGAATAAGAGGGTACATGTAAGGGATGGTATAAACCTTTTCTCCTATTACTAGGTTTGTTAGTATAATAAAGCATACATTATGTTATGAACATAGCTACACTGTGTTATGGGAATAAGTACCCTAGGGATTTGGGTTGGAACCCAAATAGAGCAAGAGCAAACTAAAGTAAGAAACACTCATACAAATCAGGCCACATGTTTATATAAACAAACAATGCAATAGCGACCATACCTGGATGTACTTCGTTTGGGTAGCATGGTTTAGACCCCCTACAACTCCTGATGATCTTCAAATATGCAAATCAACCAATTCAAACATACATAGCAGCATATAAATAAAGCATCTTAATGAAACTAACCTTATATCATATAAGCAATATGACTAGTTATACATAAAAATAACATTAATACATGAATTACAACAGTATCTGATGCATAAACAAAGTTAATATCAAGAACAAGACAACGTTTCTTTTTATTGTAGAAAGCTATAACCAACACGGAGAGAATTCACCTGAGTCTTCTTCTTCTGGATCCAAGTGAAATCATCCTCCAAATCCGTCCAGTCCCAGTCTTCAACAGCCTCCTTCCATAACCAATACCATGATATCTCAAGCAAGTGGGAGAATATCAACACTCAAGGAAACAAGGGTTTCCTGAAACTTGGGGAAGTGCTTCAAGCACAGGGATACTTCAGACTCAATGAGGGATAATCTCGGTATAGTAATTCTATCTCTTCTCCTCCTTAAGGCCTTCCCATAGAAGTCTATTTATACTTCTCCCAATTAGTTTTTTAGTTGGGAAATAGTTGGGAAATAGTTGGGAAACAGTTGGGCCATGAGCACTAGGAGGTAATCAACAGGTAAAACCCGTGAACTCCGCCCATAGTTAAAGAAATTTAATTTTTAAGTGTTTTAACACATATATGTGGGTTAGGTATGGACTAACCCGCGTGTACATTTTTTTATCTCAGTGCAAAGTAGAGTAAAGGGAATAAAACATTGTTTTTAAAATATTTGAACCAAGTCTGGAAGGAGGGGTTTCCCTAGGCCATAAACCAAGCATAACAAGTACCAAGGGTGGTAAATGGAGCAATAATAGATTCCCCTTAATATATGAGGTTATAAGGGATAAATGATGGCTGAAATGTATTAATTATATGGAAAGAAAACCTATCGAGACTAAGAAGGACTTCACCAGAATTCAGCCTGCCAAGCCATCAAAAAGAGATCAGAAAGAAACTATTGTCTGAGGCGGGCATACCCATGCTAAGAGAAGGTAAATCATGTCAGCATATCAAGTTCAAGCGGATCCACTATGTATACAAGTATAAAGGACTGAAAGTACATAATGGATCATCTGATCGTGATCGAAAAAGTACATGTCTGAATATCACATATAAGAAGATGATCAATGAAGCTAAAAGATGAAGTTGATCATTGATGTCAAAAACAAATCCCAATAGTACCAAATGAACATGATGGAATAAGATGATACTACATTGCAACTCAGATGCTAGCATATAAGATGTCGCTGTGAAGTACTGCAACATATAAGGTGGATGGTGTCAACTAGCAGTAACAGGAGCAACTCACATGTGAACCAAAAAATGTTGATGCAACCTGAGGTCTTCACCGACCGCCATGGTACATTTCTACACAATGAAAATAAATGATTTGAGGTTGACCACGTGAGAAATCATTTGATTACGAGTCATTGATGTATACCATTAACAAATGCGAGACTACTCACTGATAATGATAACGAGAGTCAATGTACCCAGTACAATCTAACAAGTGCAAATGAATGAGCTGAAGTTGAACACCTGGAAGAATCTATCAGTCAGGGGACAATGATGGTTTCCCACTGTCGATAACAAAGGAATCTGCCAATGATGACTGCAAACCCCAAGGTACTGCCAAATGGACTCTAGATCTTTGTCCCAGAGCAATGAGTCGTATTATATAGGAAAATATACACTAGAAGGAAGGCATTAATGCATTCTTCATCAATCTAGCATGAGTGTAACCCATAGGCCAATAATGTGGAAGGAATTAGACGAAAAAAATGTAGTAACCCAAGCGAAGCACTTTTCCGACATACACAAGATGTAGCTAGTGCACGATAGAAACCCTCTGAACCAACCAATAATGAAAGCTGACACAGAGGCGAGGAATCCACCAATAGGGTTAAATGGAAAGCAAGGCATTGCACGAATCCCAATGTGTGATAATGAAAGTTGATGTTGAACACAAGGGAAACCACTCAGTCAAAGACCCATGATACTAATTGATGTTGAGCACAAGGTGACCTATCAATAATGGAAATAGGGCTAGGGTACAGCTCTAGGCCTGTCCTAAGAGCATTATGTCGTTGTCGATAAGGACAAGACCCACCAGTAAGAAGTCAATGGAGACTTTCTCAAACCGGCATGAGAAAAGGACCAGTATAACTGATGTGATGAAAAACACGATACTGACAACAAGGGATGGCTGACTGAAAAATAGGTCAAGGGACACCGTAGAGAGGCTGACTCAGGCTTACTTCCCTTGAACAAAAGCACAACTCAATGATGATTATCTGGTAGCATATGATAACTCTGTATCAGTTCGTCATGTAGGAGGCACAAGCGAACTCTCCATATGATTGGAAGAGGTAACCAATTGGAGGAGAATTGACTCATTAACAAGGTTAAGGCATACCTAAGTCAAACTAAATATCACACAAAAATGGAAGAGGGACATTCTTTTGAGTGATTTATTCAAGGGCGACACGACTGTTATAGCTCCAAATCTCACTCTTATGGTTTGTGATGCTGCACTTATGGCCTAGGGCAACCCCTCCTTCCAGACCTGGTCCAAAAATTTAAAAAACAGTGTTTTATTCCCTATACGCGACTTTGCCCTGTGTTAAACGCGTGTGCACGCGGGTCTGTCATACCCAACCCGCGTGTATCTATTAAAACACTTAAAAAAATATAATTTCCTCTTTTTCGGGCGGTGATCGCGGGTTTACCTGCTGGATCACCTGTTAGTGCCCGTGGCCCAACTGTTCCCAACCAACTCCTAACTAAAAAACTACTTTGGAGAGGGTATAAAAAGACATCAAAGGGAAGGCCAAGGGGAGAGAGAAAGGAGAGCAAGATTATTATGCTGAGATTTTTCCCTTAGACCAGGTCTGAAGTCCTTGGTGCATTCTACACTTCCCCCATTTTGCATAGGAAACCCTTGTTTCCATGTGTATTGGTGATCATTCATCCTTGATATCATCATTGAGTAAGACTTGGAAGGAGCTCTTGCTGGAGGCTGGAGGCTGGAACGAATCCGGGAGGAAGCTTGCTTGGAGCCTGCTGAAGGTGTTCAGGTGATATCTTTCCGATATATGTACTTTATTTGCCTTTATATATAAAGAAACACGTCTTTGTTCCCGAATAATCTTTCTTTATGCTTATGAGATTCTTGTGTTGAATTCTTATGAAAGTGGTTACTTAAAGATTTTTTATAACTAACTTTATAGCATAAAGATGATTTATACATAAACTTCTATACATGTACTGTTGTGTTCTTTGATTTGTTTGTCTTGCAGGTCAGAGAAAGAAGAAGGGAACTCCAAGAAGGGTTTGCACCCTAACGGTCTTCTCGAACGTAGGACCTTAGGTATGTACCCTAAACATTAGAATTTGCTTAAAAGTAAAAAAGATGGCTGTGTGTGTGTGTTTCTTTGTATAAGCAATTTTCAGTCTGGTAGAGTCTCAGCCCAAAGGACTCTAGGGGTACTTTCCCTTCAACCAGAATTGGCGACTCCACTGGGGACAACACTCTTGTTGTTCCTAGTTTGGGTAGTCCTCAAGCCAATCAAGGCTCAGTCCCTCTGTTTGTTGGTTCTGACTGTCTGATATTTTCTTGAACTCCAAGCTTTTCCAGTTTTTCAGTTTGTGTTTTTTATTTTTCTTGAAACACTTCATATACGCACTTTTTCTGGATTACAGAAGCGTATATACGCAAGTTTCACTAAGTAAACCCGCGTATACGCAGGTTTCCTTAGTTACAGTCGCGTGTACACGCATTCTGCAAATAATTGCAGGCGCGTATATCACATAATTTTCAAGATTTATAATTTTTCTTTTGCTGAATGTCTGTCTGGTGGTTTGGGTCAGTTTAAAGCAGTCAATTCCCAGTGACAGTTCTCTGTTTAACAGGGGGCATCTTGTTTCGAACTCTCTCTAGTTATAAGGAGTGCTAGTCTTGTTTTTCGTTGATTGCAAGCGTCATTGATTTTTGACACACAAGGTTTCTGTTTAAGAATCTTGATTGCTCTGTTTCGGCAGAGTGGGAAGATTGTCTTAAAATCTTTGTGTCCATTTTGTTTTCATGACATTTATGTTTGCTTAACGAAATCGTTTTTATGACCATTTACTCCTTTGTTTCGGGAAATTTGTTGTTACCAGTTTCTTGAAACTTGTCTTTTGATATTTTGGACTTTCATTGCTGTTTTTGATTGTCAAAAGCGTTTTCGAACACATTTTGTTTTTGTTGAGTTTTCATCATTTGAAAGGTGTCAATTCACAAAAGTGTTTGGTGGCTTGTTTATCAATCATTAGTGTCAGTTTTTTTTGAGAGTTTTCCTTTGAAAAAGACTTTTTGGTTTGATTGAAAGAAAATCTTTTGAAAGTTTTTGAGTTTCGCTTTCTTAAACTTGCTTCTCATCTGATTTCCTTTTTTGCGAAGTGAAAGTGCTTTGTTTTTTATCTTAAAACTTGTTTTTATTGTTTGGACGAAATGATTAGTAACAAATCATCTTCTATCTAAGCATTTCAGTGGCAAGACAAAATTTGGTAAAGCAGCAACTTTCCTTCTTTGTTTTTAGAGTAGTCTTTGAATCGTGCACCCACATTTAGTTCTTGCATTAGGGAAAGATTTGCATCTCTTTTTAGGCATATTTAGTTTTGTTAGTTTTTGTGAGTGTGGAGTCTGAAAAGAAAAAGGAAAAAATTTTTGTTTATATTACAAGTGCCTTCTGAACCTCATAGAAATTGCTATTCATCGAAAACAAAAGTGCATGTGCATGTAGCTAGGTTTTATTAATTTCTTTTGCGTCCATAAAACACCACAAGTTTCACCTCCATTACCTTTGACTTAAAGAACAGCCTAATAAAATCAAGCGCTTAATTAAAATCCACTAGAACTTTTTGTTTTAGTTATTACACCAACAAGTTTAGGATTTTAGGGCCTTGGATTAGGCGAGTGGAGAGTTAACTCTCCAAGGCCACACAAAACGTCAAACATAAGAGTCTGATTAAAGAGAGTAAATCCAATAGCGTTAGGGAGACCAGGAAAGCTCTGGATCTGGGAGTTAAGCACGAGGGTCTGTGAAGACAGGGAAGAGAGATACCCCCTCTCCTACTTGTCCGAACTTACCTCACGACTGTTCCGCCTGGCTTCTGCGACGAGTTGGTACCCATAGTTGCCTCTCATAGGGATCTGCATAGGTGGCTGCGGAGGGGAATCCCGTGGCACCTGAGGTCGACGTTGTATCACTCTCGACAGTACTTCTGGAGGGCACCCTTGCGAAGCTTGGGGGCTTGCACCGGCGCAGACTGTTGTTAGGAGGTCAGCGTAACTTCCTCTGATACCTTCGCTGATAGGACTGGGCCCTCATCATCCCAGACTATCCTCGGAAGGCCCTTTGATTCACTTTCTCGTATTTTGGTGTCCGGTCTCAATCACCCGGAGCGGAAATACTTGAAAGTTGTTTGACTGGCTGTATCTTTAGAAACTTTATACTGTGTGCTCTGTGCTCCTAGTCGGCTTAGCTTTTAATTTTTTTGATTCTTTAGTTAGATCTTAACAAAAAAAATTCAAAGTGGCTGACCGGTCTCCAAGACGGTCTCGAAGACTTCGTGGTCTCTCGCCACCTAGTTTAGAGCCTTCTCCTAGAAGGCGCAGAGGGAATACTACCGGTGGGGTCCGTCCCACGCCGGCTGACGCATCGGGGATTGATCCTCCTCTCGGGGATATTAGCGGCCAAGCAAGGCCTGGTACTTTTGAACAAGAGAGGGACGCTCCAGTCTTTTCTCAAGTTCGCTTTCAAGCGGAGGATAACGTAGAGGTAGAAGAACTTTCAGAATCATTAGTGATTCCAAATTCTCCACTACCATCTAGTTACCCAGACGTATTGCAATACGTTGGGCCTCCATTATATAGACCAGCGAGTCCAGGTTACGCTACGCGCTTACCATTTATGATCACTACTGGAAGCATGGCTTCCACGAGTGCTGCGACTATGCAAACCCCAACATCGGTGCAAGGGGGAGGAACCATTTCCATCCCCTCCGCTTCCTTGTTCGGATCGTTTGCTAGCACATCTTTGGTTGGGTCTACCTCCATTCCGTCCACGAGTGGAAATGCCCAAACCAATGCTTTTAGTACTGGTTCCTTCCTTTTTGGCACCCAATCACAGGGTATTCCGTCAGTTCCGTTCAGTGCCGCTACGTCCATGATGGGCGGATCGGCTTCATTTCAGGGTTTTCCTTTTGGAAGTGGTCATATTCCACATTCCAACCCAACGGTAGGATCCATGCCTTTTTCTTCAATAGGACAAAGCAGCAATCCTTTCCAAGGTTGGAATAACCCTGGGGTTAGTAACGCAGGAACTGCGAATCCATTCATTGGCCAACAAGGAAGTAGGCCGTATTCCACGGTTAGCATGTTTCAAAGTATTCCTCCCCTCGCTTCGGCTTGGAACCCATATCAGGGGCTATCGACTCCTTACAATTCTTTAGGAGGAAACTTTGCAAGCTATGGAGCTTATACGGCAGGAGTTGGTCAAACTCCGAATTTTGCTGGGCCACAAGGCTTGCCCTTTGGTTCAGCTGGTTCTACTGGTCACTTGGGGCAGCCTGGTGCCTCTCAAATCCCAGGACAATCTTTCCAGAACTTGGGGAGTTCTGCCCAGTCTGGGTGGAATCCCCTAGGTCCTCCTAGGCTTCCATTTCTGGCAATGTTAAACTTGCCAGATCTCACTAAGCTAACGAACGACCCTATCAGATACAATCCAGCCTGGCCTCCGGTCCCAACCAAACTCCCTTCGGACATCCCAAAATTCGAAGGGAAGAGTGGTGAAGATCCGGGCGATCATGTAACCACATTCCATTTGTGGTGCTCATCTAACTCCCTCATCGAAGATTCGGTTAGGTTGAGACTTTTTCAGCGCACCTTGACTGGTAATGCGGCTAAATGGTACATAGAGTTGCCAGGGGGCAGCTTTACATCGTTCGCAGACTTAGCTAATATCTTCTTGAATCACTTTCAGTTGCCTGTCCGCTATGATGCCGGAACTGAACTTCTGGCTACCTTTCGTCAGGATAAGGCAACCCACATTTCTGATCACATACAGGAATGGAGACGGAGAAAAAGGCTCATTAAAGCCGAAATCCCTCCGGAGTACCGTCTAGAGTGGTTTTTGAAGTCTTTGCAACCTGAGATCTCCAAGGATGTCTCCATGTCTGGGGTCTATTCTGAGGAGCAAGCCATTTTCAGGGCCCAGCAGTTAGAACTGATCTACTCTCAGTCTGGGATCCTCCAAAAGTACTTGCCAGATGCTCCTGGATCTAAGGTTGATTTAGCTAAGCCAAAGCCAGGTCCGCATGCGGATGGTATCGTGGGGTCTGTAGACTCGACTACAGTGAACTTGTTGAATCAATTGCAGCAGTTGTCATTACAAACTGCTTCTAACAACCAAGTCACAATGTCTAATCCTCAAGCTTCCCAAAATTCTTCCATTAATGCCGTCCAATCCGATAACCCCAAAGGAAATCAAAATTCCGATGGAAAAAAGAAAGGACGTGGTAAGAAGAAGAACCAGGATGGGAAGCCCGATGCAAATAAATCCGGCAACAACGCTGGTGGTGGTGGAAATGAGTCGAGAAAGAAAGTTAAGTTTCCTTGCAAGTTATGCAAAGGAGACCATCTAACTCATCTCTGCCCTAGAATCGAAGACGCTCAGCGCTTGTTAGCACAGCAAGGGACTTCTAGTTCGCAAGCTGTGTTGACTAACCCGTTTCCCCAAGGGCAGCAACTTCTTGCTGGCGCAAATTCGAATCCTGGGACCTCCTCAGGGGGCAACCAGGAAGGGGAAAAAGCATCAAATGTTTTCATGATGGGTGCTCACGCTAATGTGGCCACACGGTCACGCGATTATGGTGAAGGTGAAAATTCTAAGGGTAAATCAGTTCCCGAAACTAACAACCCACTTCATATTGAGCGACCTTCTGTTGAGACTATACCTCGGGTGCCGAAAGGTTCAGCTAAACGCGCGACTATCAACCCTAATATTAGGGCAGCCCAGAATTACTCCATTGTCGAGGATCTGGCTCAGAGTCCATGTGCTATGTCCGCGTTAGAGGTTCTCCAGACATGTCCTACTCAACGAAGTGCCTTGCTATTGGCAATGGGGGCAGTAGATCCAAGTAATTCCTTAGCTCTCTCTTTTGATATGAGTAATGTCAAAAAGAGACTTCCTCATCACATGGCTTTCCAGATAAAGTCTACCTACCAGAAAACGAATATTTTCCGGACGGTTGTAGATGAGGGAGCTTCCACGTGTGTCATGTCTATGTCATGCTGGAAGGCCATTGGATCACCAACGGTTGTTCCTTCACCCACCCTATTGACAGCATTTGATGGTCACTCTCATAGACCGTACGGGATTATCCCGGCTTTTCCTATATGTGTTGGAGGAAAGGTCGTTAATATTGAAGTAGAAGTCATAGACGCTAACCTAGATTATAATCTCCTATTAGGAAGGAACTGGGTATACGAGATGGAAGCCGTTGTTTCGACTCTATTTCGTGTCATTTGCTTTCCTTATGAGGGGAAAATCGTTAAGGTTGACCAATTGGACTATTGTCCAGCTGATCCTCAAGCAAACTCTGACTCTACCATTCCTTTAGTGGGTAACCCCCGTCCGCCTATTGAGAGTCTAGGAGTCGGGATGTATTCTTCATTGATGGGTACGTTTAACCTTCCCCCTCCTATAGCTGGTATAGATACAATTTCATCCTCCAGGGATCCTTTACGGAGAGAGTTTGTCCAAACTCTTTATTCTTCGAATCCTGGAACCTTAGCTTCATCTGTGACCACATCAGGTGACGACAAGGTGGGTGAAATAGAATCTCTTATGTCTACAGCAGAACCTAGATGTGAATCTATCGATAACTCTGTAGATAACCATTCTACTATTTCCTCTGGGAAAGAAATAGATGGTGATGTGGCTCATTTTCGGACCCCTGATTCCACCTCTGCATCGGATTGCTCGGATATTGTTTTTCCATCGGATGAAGCGATATTCGAAGCAATGACGGCCGTAGATCGACCTTTGGAAGATTTACATCGTCGGTTATACTTTCATTCCCCTGTGCATGAAGTAGAATCTCGGTCCTCCAGTTCGACTAGTGATGTTTGTACGGTCCCTTTGGCTCCGACACATTTATTTGCCGAAGAGAGTATATTGATTGGTTCGATCGTCGTACCTATAAACATCCCTAGGAGTCAGTTGGCGGAGCCCCCTGACGGGCTCTACCTCAGGAAGTGCTTTGCTTAGCTTTGGCCAGGCAATGGCTTCTTTGTATTTTATGTATATATTTATACATATATTGTCGAGCGTTTTCTGATATCAGCACTTTTTGGTCTGCTTTGGCAGGTGTTGATGGATGATTTGGTTTATTTTGGATTCGCCGATGGTGCTAGTCGGCACACTCGGAATCTTGCTTCCGCAGCTTGGGTACTTTATTACCCAACTGGTCAGTTGATGACATCAAGAGGCGTGTGTATCGGTCCTGCTTCAAACAATATGGCCGAGTATACAGCTGTTATCAATTTATTATCCGAGGCAATCTCTTATGGGATCGACTCGTTGGTAGTGTATCTTGATTCTCAATTGATAGTGTCTCAGTTAAATAACATTTATCGGGTTAGAGATCCATCATTATATCGCCAATATTTAAGGGTGAGGTTGTTGCAAAGATCATTTATTTACATTAATTATTTGCACATTCCAAGATCTCAAAATTGGTTAGCTGATTCTATCGCTAATCAAGCATTAGACTGGCATATCAATCATTCATCATCATAAAATCATGCATCAAAAAGTCAAACTGTATATATATATATCGCAAAGCGTCTCGAGTGTACATATGTGTGTCCAAAATATACAAAATTGGGACTCAAATGCCCATAATCATGTCAGGCATATCTAATGCCTCGGCTCTGGATGAGCATCTAAATAACTAACTATAGCAGTGGCCACGCGCCGAAAGACGTGAACCCAGTCACGTGGCATCCCAACCACATGACGCTGCATATCTGGAGGAAGGTCCTCTATCTCGGCCATCGGTACTTGGTAGCTCAATCTCGCCAAGTGTCGCTGGACGTTGTTGAGCGTCCTTTCCGCATTCGCAGCCTCCTCTTCGGCTCCTCGGCCACGCCGTCCATGCCGTGGGAATCCATCTGGTCGCACGGGCCCAATGTCTGGAACATGATCATCATATCAGTCATTTGAATCTCATCAAAAAAAATATATATATTTTTCAAAGTTCATCATTATGCTTGAAAAATCCTAAAAATCATAAAATCATAAAAATCAAAAAAATCTTACCGATCTCGCCCCATGCTGCGTCTGGTGGTAACACTAGGTCAGGATCTCCTCGGAAATCCAGTCCAGCATAGGGGTAGTCGTCTATGGCGATGATCTGTTGCTCCCACCAAGCAAAAAAGTCGTCGTCGAATGCATTCCTGGGCACTTCCCCACCCCCCAGACGTTTCATCAAGTCAGCCCACCGGCCCATACGTGGATCACGTGGACTACTGATGGGAACTGCTACCCTGGGGCGGAGTGCGGGAACCTTCTCGAAGAAAAACGTGCATAAAATGGTTCCGTACCCAAAGTTCTTGGTCTGTCCCTTCCTGATAGAAGCAAGTTGCTCCTTCATGTTGGCAAGTAGAGGAGTACACCAGTCAAACACCGTGGTAAGACAGTCCACTGCTACGCTCATGTTTACCCGTGATTCCTGATGTAGCGAAGATGACCCGTTCACTCGAGCTATGGTGAACAGGATTATCCGCAGTGACAAACTCGCCACGTGTGGGATCGAGATCTGACTCCCGACCTTCCGATGACCTGGGCAGTAAAGTTGTACATAGTCGTCCACACTGAGACTATTCCGGGTCCTGCCCCGGGAGTGTACTACCTCTCCCCTTCGGGAAAGGCCCGTGATGAAATATATATCTTCCACTTCTATCCTGAGTGGCATCTGATCAATCATAAAAGCTTCTTCCTCGACATCCCAATAATCAATAAGTCTCTCGAGCAGACGCACATTTGCTTTCATATTCGGCAACTTGAAGAATTTTAACAATCCGCATCCCCGTAAGGCATCTAATGCCTCATCATTGTCCATAACTTCATTATCTACAGCTGAGTGCTCTCTTTCACGCCATGTGAGAGTCATCCTGGAAGAAAAAATCATTTTCATCCATTAGTTTTTTGTATAAAAATTTTTTCGCTGCGCACACGCGGTTTACCCTATACACAGTCGCGTGTAGGGCCGTCGTATACGCGATTTATATACATCCAACCCGCGTGTACGCCGCAGAGCAATTTTTTGCAAAAATCTAACGGTGAAACATTAATTAAACTTCCTAAAAACTATCACAATTGATTGCAAGACAAGTTTAGTGCTTACCTGGAAGTTTTCGGCAAGTTTGAACGGTTGAATAAGTCACGGGGAAAGTTTGCTCCTTTTGCTCCACAATTTGCTCTCCAAGTCAAACGGTGAAAATGGTAAGTCCAAAATTTCTTTTTATAAGTTTTGAAAATGCAAAATTTTTTCAAAATTTTATTTTGTTTGGTTTCATGTCACTTTTAACTTGGGAGCTTGGAATGTCGAGATTGAGTTGTTTTTCAGGACATTTTGGACATTTTTCGACGGTTCGAGACGGTTCCATGACTGCTGACCTGTCATGGCAGGTATCGTGTTCTCACTGGCATATAGGTTAGGGACACCATTTTTCCGTTGCATTATGCATACTAGCCTCCATTTGACCGATACATCTGCCGTAGGGTCGACCCCATCATGTTATGGTTCGCAAGCCATTTTCACTCGCCGATTCTTTAAATCATGACATGATGGTAGATCCATCCTTTTACATGGGCATCCTAGTTAGCACCTCACTGACATTTGTTGCCCATGCTGCTTCGTTTTGAGTAGGCTCGGGAGTCCTCCGTAGTCCCGCCATGACTTATGCGTTGAAGACTCATTCTTCTTTGCTTCTTCGCTTCGTTCTGGCCTTATACCCTAGAGGCTCCTATGTGTGTTGAGTTGTACTTCTGCATTGCATGTTGACCATTTGCACCTTTTGGCCTATAGCCGGCTTCACTTGGACTCGTGTTTAAGCCCACTTTTGACCATGACGTCTGCAAAAATCAACCTTGCATACCCTTGACCTCTGCAGCTTGACATACCCAGATCCGTGGAAGGGACATACCTCTGAGTGTCACTGACCAGTTTTTCACCTCCCTGCATTGAGCATAGGAACGTTCCTTTCCCAGGAACTAGATCATCTGTTTCACCGACACTCGTTCTTTCCACTGTACCATAGCATTCTTTTATTCTTTTTCCGGCTTATCAGAAAAAGACAAAAAAATTAAATATTCCAAAAAGAGCGGGAACAAGGACATTATTTCCATTTATTGTTGGCAGCTAGAGTCAGTCGTGTCGCCCTTGAACAAAGCACTCAAAACAAAGTCTCCTCCGCATGGGTGGGATTTAGTTTGACTTAGGTAAGCCATAACCTTGTTATCGAGTCAGTTCTCCCCCGATTGGTTATCTCTTCCAATCATATGGAGGGTTCGTTCGTGCCTCCTGCATGACGAACTTATACAGATTCATTATATGCTGCCACATAGTCACATTGAGTCGTGCTTTTGTTCAAGGGAAGTTAGCCTGAGTCGGCCTTTCTGCGGTGTCTCTTGACTCATTTTTCAGTCGGCCATCCCTGGTTGTCAGTGTCATGTCTATCATCACATCAGTTATATTGGTCCTTCACTCGTGCCGGTTTGAGAAGGTCCCCATTGACTTCTTGCTGGCGGGTCTTGTCCTTATCGACGACGACACATTGCTCTGAGGGCAGACCTAGAGACCGCACCCTGGCCCTATTTTCATTATTGATAGGTCACCTTGTGCTCAGCATCGATCAGTATCATGGGTCTTTGACTGAGTGGTTTCCCTTGTGTTCGACATCAGCATACATTATCACACATTGGGATTCATGCAGTACCTTGGTTTCCATTTGACCCTATTGGTGGATACCTCGCCTCTGTGTCAGCTTTCATTATTGGTTGGTTCAGAGGGTTTCTGCCGTGCGCTAGCCACATCTTGTGTACGCCGGAAACGTACTTCGGTTGGGTTACTACATCTTTTTCGTCCGATTCCTTCCACATTATTGGCCTACGGGTTACACTCGCGCTAGATTGATGGAGGATGCCTTAATGCCTTCCTTCTAGCGGATCTTTCCCTATCGACTCCGACTCATTGCTCTGGGGCAAAGATCTAGAGTCCATTTGGCAGTACCTTGGGGTTTGCAGTCATTAGTGGCAGATTCCTCGCTATCGACAGTGGGAAACCATCATTGTCTCCTGATTGATAGATTCTTACAGGTGTTCGACTTCAGCTCATCTATTCACACTTGTTAGATTGTACTGGGTACCTTGACGCTCATTATCATTATCGGTGAGTAGTCTCGCGTTTGTTAACGGTATACATCAATGACCGGTAATCAGACGATTTCTCACATGGTCGACTTCAGATCATTTATTCCCATGGTGTAGAAATGTACCACGGCGGTCGGTGAAGACCTCAGGTTGTATCAGCATTCATTGGTTCACTTGACAGTTGCTCCTGTTGCTGCTAGTTGATACCATTCCACCTTATATGTTGCAGTCAGTCATGGCGACATTCTATATGCTGGCACCTGAGTTTGCAGTGTAGTACCATCCTATTCCATCATGTTCAGTTGGTACCTTATGGGATCAGTCTTTGATTTCAGTGATCCGTTGCATCTTTCAGCATCATTGACAGTTTTATATGTGATATTCAGACATGTACTTATTCATTATGATCAGATGATCCATTATGTATTTTACAGTCATTTATACTTGTATACTTAGTGGATCCGCTTGTACTTGATATGCGGACATGCTTTACTTTTCCTGAGCATGGGTATGCCCTCCTCAGACAGTGTTTCTTTCTGATCTCCTTTCGGTGGCTTGGCAGGCTGAATTCTGGTGAAGTCCTCCTCGGTTTTTCGGCAGAGTTCCTTTCCTTGTACTTACTTAATGTATTTCGGCCATCATGTTCCCCTTCTGACCTCATACATTAGGGGGCATCTGTTATAGCTCCAAATCTCACTCTTATGGTTTGTGATGCTACACTTATGGCCTAGGGCAACCCCTCCTTCCAGACCTGGTCCAAAAATTTAAAAAACAGTGTTTTATTCCCTATACGGGACTTTGCCCTGTGTTAAACGCGTGTACACGCGGGTCTGTCATACCCAACCCGCGTGTATCTATTAAAACACTTAAAAAAATATAATTTCCTCTTTTTCGGGCGGTGATCGCGAGTTTACCTGCTGGATCACCTGTTAGTGCCCGTGGCCCAACTGTTCCCAACCAACTCCTAACTAAAAAACTACTTTGGAGAGGGTATAAAAAGACATCAAAGGGAAGGCCAAGGGGAGAGAGAAAGGAGAGCAAGATTATTATGCTGAGATTTTTCCCTTAGACCAGGTCTGAAGTCCTTGGTGCATTCTGCACTTCCCCCATTTTGCATAGGAAACCCTTGTTTCCATGTGTATTGGTGATCATTCATCCTTGACATCATCATTGAGTAAGACTTGGAAGGAGCTCTTGCTGGAGGCTGGAGGCTGGAACGAATCCGGGAGGAAGCTTGCTTGGAGCCTGCTGAAGGTGTTCAGGTGATATCTTTCCGATATATGTACTTTATTTGCCTTTATATATAAAGAAACACGTCTTTGTTCCCGAATAATCTTTCTTTATGCTTATGAGATTCTTGTGTTGAATTCTTATGAAAGTGGTTACTTAAAGATTTTTTATAACTAACTTTATAGCATAAAGATGATTTATACATAAACTTCTATACATGTACTGTTGTGTTCTTTGATTTGTTTGTCTTGCAGGTCAGAGAAAGAAGAAGGGAACTCCAAGAAGGGTTTGCACCCTAACGGTCTTCTCGAACGTAGGACCTTAGGTATGTACCCTAAACATTAGAATTTGCTTAAAAGTAAAAAAGATGGCTGTGTGTGTGTGTTTCTTTGTATAAGCAATTTTCAGTCTGGTAGAGTCTCAGCCCAAAGGACTCTAGGGGTACTTTCCCTTCAACCAACGACTAACTCTAGCTGCCAACAATTTGTCTCGTTCCCACTCTTTTTGGAATATATAATTTTTTTTTCTTTTTCTTTAAGCTGGAAAAAGAATAAAATAATTCTATAGTACAGTGGAAAGAATGAGTGTCAGAGAAACATATGATCTAGTTCTTGGGATGGGAACAATCCTATGCTCAATGCAGGGAGGCAAAACTAGTCAAGGACACTCAAGGGATGTTCCTTCCACTGGTCAAAGGGTGTGTCAAGTTGCAGAATCTAAGTGATTACATGGTTGATTTTGTATAGGACATGGTAAAATAAGTGGCTTAAACACGAGTCCAAGTGAAGCCAGCTCAAGGCCAAAAGGTGCAAATAGTCAAAATGCAATGCAGTTGTAAAACTCAACAAAAAGAAGCCTCTAGGGTATAAGGCCAGAAATAAGTGTAGAAGCAAGAGGAATGTGTCTTCAATGCACAAGTCATGGTGGGACTAAAGAGGACTCTCGAGCATACTCAATATAATAGCATGGGCAACCAATGTCAGTGAGGTGCTAACTACGATGCCCATGTAAAGGATGGCTCTACCATAGCATCATGATTTAAAAAATCGGCAAGTGAACATGGTTTCATAACCAAGACACGATGGGGTCGACCCTATGGCTAATGTATCACTAAACGGAGGCTAGTATGAAAGATGTAATGGAAAAAATGGTTTCCCCAACCTATATTCCAGTAAGTGAACGATACCTTCCATGACGAGTCAGCGGTCATGGGACCAAAATAGGATCTCGAAGAAGTGTCCAAAATATCCTGAAACAACAACTCATTCTCAACAATCCAAGCCCACAAGTCAAAAAATTCATGAGATGAAAAATCAAGTTTTGAAAAAAAAATTGAAATTTCAAAGCTATATATTGAATTTTAGACTCACAAATTTTTCATTTGCATTTGGAAAAAAGTCGTGGATCAAAAAAGGAGCAAACTTGCCTATGAATAATTTGACCATTCAAATCACATCAAAGTTACTAGGAAACCCTCAAACCATACTTCTAATGTTTTGTGATACTTTGTAGAAGTTTTAATTCAGATTTGACCGAGGGAATTCATGTCAAAAAATCCAACTCTACGTACATGCGGGTTGGTTGTGACCAACCCGCGTATACGATGGCCCTACATGCAACTGTGTGTAAAGGGAACCCACATCTACGCAGTCGACGACTACCTATATGCTGGAATAGATTTCTAAGGAGATCCAGACTTGGTGTTGCCACCAAATGCAGCGAGGGAGACATAGGTAACAATTTTTTAAGTTTTGTCAATCTTTAAGATTTTTTTTCTTTTTTAAATATGAACTTAGAAATATTTTTGATGGGATAAAATACTGACAAAATGATCATGTTCCATATGTGGGTCCAGTGAGACCAGATGGATTCCCACGGCACAGGCGTCGTGAAAGAGGTACCGAAGAGGCAACAACTGAGACAAAGAGGGTCCTATATGCAGTCGAAAGAAACTTGGTGAGATGGACTCACCAGGTACCGATGATAGCCATAGAGGACCTACCTGAGGATATGCAGCGCCACGTGGTAGGAGTACGACAGGACTAAGTCCGCATACTTCAGCGTGTGGCCAATGTAGTAGTTTACTTCTTAGCCGCTCATCCTGACCTGTGTCAATAGATAGACTAGACGTGATTATGGGCATTTAGTCCAGATTTTTTATATTATTTTTGGAACATTTTATGTATACATGGAAATTTTATGATATATATATATATATATATATATATATATATATATACAGTTCCAAATTTTTGATGTTTGTTTTTAATTTGATGAATGATTGATATGCCAATCTAATGCTTGATTAGCAATAGAATCCGCTAATGAATTTTCAAATCATGGAATGTACATATATGTAATATAAACAAATGATCATTGCAACACCCTCACTCTAAAAAATTGGCGATATAAATAAGGATCCTGAACCCAATAAATGTTATTTAATTGTGACACTACCAGCTGCGAGTCAAGATACAACAATGTAAATGTTGAAACGGGAACTGATACTGTTACCCGTTTCGTAGAGATAGCAAAAAAGTGACCTGATTTTGAAAACGAGTGATGCAGAACGAACATGTTTTTTTTAGAGCATAGTTTTTGGAAGAAATGTCATGGGAAGGATAGTTTTATGTACATTACATCTTAGAATGGTAGTGATTTTCATGCTCATTTTAAAAAGTGAGTATTCTGCATCACCCCCTTTTTTTAAAAGACCTGTTTTTTGGCTTTAAATTTTCTAATGTATAAAATGTAAATAATTATTTTGTAAATTTGATCATTTTTGAAGTGGTTGTTTTCTTCACATTTTCTTGTTTTTTATTTTAATTTTAACTTTTTTTTTAGTGAGGTTTTTATTGTTTTTCATTTTTAAATTAGGAGGTCGATGTTTAGAATTTTTGATATTCTACATATTTATACATCCTTAATTAATTTTTCAATCCACATGAAATAATTGTTTCTAAAAAACAATATTTTTTAACAATGGACATAAAAATAACCATTTTTAACATAAATATAACTAAAAAACTACACGTTTTGATAAATTTTTTCTAGAATTGACATGTCAAAATCACAATTTTTATACGAAAATTTTAACTAAAAATGGTTAAATAATAGTTTTTTTAATGAATTTCATGTCAAAAAAATAATAATAATCACTTTTTTTCAAAAAATAATGATTAACTTAAAAATTAATGCAGATCAAGAAAATGTTACAAAGTATACCTAAGTAAGCAGCAAAGCAAAGTCAAAGGTAGATGGTTGTTACACAAAAGTATCGCCATCATGATTATTTGCAGTCAGTATAGGTCTATCATCACTTGTACTGTCCTCCTAAGCAAGTCTCAGACGTCAGCTCTTCAAATCAAGCTTTGGAAATGAGAGAAAGACATTAAAAATCAATGTAACTCTGGTTCCGCACTTTCTCTCATGGTCACCTACGATCCCGCACCTTCTGTGTACAAAAACTGCGGACCTGCCCGCTCTGTCCCTAACAGTGTAGGTGCAGACCCCTGTGAAAGTCAAAAGGCACAAGTTTTATCTTAAAAAACTCACTTTGGGTTAATTCTAGAGGTTTCTAGAAGGAATTTTGATGTGGATTGTTCGCTCTGAGGTGGTTCATGCATCCCAAAAGAGAAGGAGCTAATCCCTTGAGGAGAGGAGCTATCCCTTTGAAGGAGGGCTTTATCCCTTTGAAGGAGGACCTAGTAACCTCCCTCCATTGCACTATAAATACAGGCATTGGGCTGGTTGCTAGGAAGGTTAGAAACTGAACATTTTTGAGGGTAAATGCTGGTGAAATCAAGACTTCCTAGTTGAGCTTAAGAGGAGAGATCACACATCTTTTTGGCTTCATTGGGGAGTGAGTGAAACTTTTCAAAGTAGAGGAGACTTCTTGCTGGACCCTGGGAGGAGCTTGTACAGCGTCAAGGCAAAGGTTGTAAAGTTCTTCATCTTTTGAATTAATACAATGAAACTCATTTTTCTCAACAAGTATCTTATGTTATTTGTTTCATGGACTCCTTGACTTTCATGTTAAATATGTTTTATTCAATTGGCTTTTCATGTGCTATTTAATTTGTTTGCCTTGTTTGTGTTTGCAGATTCACGAAAAGGAGCTCATTCGGATCGAAGGAGCGAGGGCATCCACAAGCTAGCGTTGGACCTAAGGTAGGCCCTAAAAACACTTGTTTGCTATTGTTCATAAAAGCATATTTAGAGAAAGATAGTGTCTGGTTGGTTTGCTTGTCATTAGGTCTTGTTTAGATTCTAGGAAGGTCTATCTTGTCTGCAAGATCGACAACCAGTGATGGGTCAGTACCCTGGAATGAATATAGTGTGGGATCCATCGCAAACCCAACAGGTGTTGTAGCCAAGTGTAGAGTTGTCATCTCAAACTGGACAACCCCTAGTTTCTGGTACACCCCAGCAACCAGTTCAGTCCAACAATCAAACTTCTGTACCTTCGGTAGTTTCTCAGCCTGGGCCTAGTACACCTCGTACTCCACCTCAAACGACTACTACAACTGTTGCTACATCTGTTCAATCTACCCCACCTACTTCTGGAGTATCGACAATTCTGGTTTCTACTGTTCCTGTATCTACTCCTCAGAAATCTTTACCATCGTCTGGATCTACGAATCAAACTTCGGTTCATATGCCTGTAGGACAACCTAGTTTAAGTACGGTTGTCACAAGTCAACCACAATTCACCTATCAACCGTACCAGGGACAGTACCGATTCGGTCCTGCTTTCCAGCAGCCAGTTTATCAGTATCAACCATATCCTGGGTACACTTATCAACAACCTCAACAACCCCAGTACGGTCTGGTTAATCCTGGTTTTCCGAGAGGATGCAATATCCCGAACGCGATTCCTATTCCTAGTTATCCTGGATATCCTCCTCCTCTTGAGGGCCCCGAAATCGGGTCAACAACAAGGGGGATACCCACCCGGTCGGGAACCTGGTTGGCGGCTCCGTGCCCGTTTGGTGTAACGGGTCCGACTCGGGATGACGGGACCAGCGTCCCGTTCTAAGGGGTGTGTGTGCGTGTAGAAAATAGTGATGTGTGTGTGAGTAGAAAATGATAGTAGAAAATCTGTAATTATTCCTTAACTAATCTAATTCTAAATTCTGAAATGACTTTATACTACTTTAATCTAATAAAAACAATACATCTAGTCTACACTAACCCGGGACAGAATTTTTCCATTATGCAATCTAGAAAGATTTCACAGAATAACTGGTAATGAAGATTATTCAGCTATTATGAGAATATAAATCAATTAAGATGAACCATCTTGCGTAAAAAGTTAAGCAAAACGGTTGTGAACAACATATTGCATAATCAGCTATTCATGTATTAAGCTCAAATCAATGACTCCACCGTACAAAAGTGCCAAATGGTAGTCCACTCATTCATACATTAACATATAAATAACATCAGCTGTATATTACTCTAAGAATGCAAGCAGAAACTAGTCAAGAGATAAAAGTATCATTTATGACTGATTTTAAACTTACAGACCTTAAGCAATAATGATCTACTTCTACTTGCTTCTAATGCCTACTAAGAGTACAGAAGTGCAACATCAGTAGCAGGTATTAAAATGCAAACATAAATAAATCTTGATCCGTCCATTCATCAAAAACCCCCTCCGAGGGTACAAAAGTGCATGTTCTGAGGACAAGTTTTTTGACAAAATTTCGGACCCTTCTCCAATGCAACGAGAAGGGTTAAATACTAGTAACCGACTAATTTTACTTTACACAAATTCAGGGAACGGCTTCAAATGACCTCCCTTTTACTAAAAACAAATTTATTTCTAAAAACTAAATCTAATTTCTATCCGTTTCTGTATCTGCTCCTTAGTGCTGTAAGCAATGCGCTGTTCACCCTGAAAGAGTCGGCTGGTTGTCCTTTTCTTTTGTTCGAGCTTAAAAATTAGAAACAAAAAGCGCTGGCACCTCTTTCTGTTAGATTAGAAGATATTTTCGAAAACCTTTCTCTAGCTGGGTGTATTCGCTGTGCGCACACTTAGTACAACCCAGTTTCTTTTCGAACTGATTTTGCTGTTGCTATTTCGGTTTCCGGTCGTGCGAATGACTCAATGAGTTAGAAGTCACGCTGTATGGACAATCCCCTGTTTAGAGAATTGTTTCCGTTCTTTGTTCCAGGCTTTTCTGGAGCGTCTTTCTCCTCTTGCGCTTCTTTCTCTGCTTTACCAAGTCTGAGCTTCAGGATCTTTTGTAAACATGCTGCTTTTGTGTGCCTTTGACTCTGAGTCTCAGACAGTCTATTTTCATCAGTGCCTGTTGGGCGATACTCTGGAATCCGCGGTTCTGCTGCATGCGTCATCCAAATGCGGAGGCATCTTCTCTCTGTTGTCTTATTGGCGCTCTTCCCTTCTCCTTAGATGTTTCCTGCATATAGATTTATATCAGTTGCATGTATTGCAGTTTACGCAAAGAAGAAGGGAAATGACGAAAAGATTGACATGAAAGCATTAAATTCTAATGAATGCGAAATTAATGACATTCATCATAACTTGACTCTTCGATAAATGCGATGCAATCATTTCTGGATATTCAAGCATGCGGTCATTAATTTCCCTTAAGGCGCGCTTTCAAATTTGGATCTACCGTGTATGTCGGAGAGTTCTTGCGATGAGTCTTTTCTGCGATTGGTATTGCAATATCGATGGCTGCGACGTTATTTAAGTGTTAATGTAGATCGCAGATATCACAGATCACAGATCGCTAACATCGCAGATCGCAGCTTCGCATGGTCGCAGATCGCAGATCGCAACATCGCAAGGTTTTCACTTTGTCATTTTGTGTTGCTCGTGTGACATTGCGACGTGCGACGTCGCATATCGGCCGTCGGCGTTTCTTTAGGTTCTCCTTTTTCATAAATGCTCTTAACACGCGCGATGCGATGGGTTCTCGCGTCGCTCCTTTTTAGTGTATTTATGCGCTTTGGGCAAGCGCTCCTTTTTCCGTTGCGACGCGATATAGCTTTTAGGGAGTTGATACAAAAGATTTTTTAAACAAAAATATTTTTTGGATTTTGGCTAAGGGTCCCCCTTTGCTTGATGTTATTACTAATATCAAACGAAGAGGGGGGTTGTTGGTGACCACAACAATGGCGATTCACTGTGAAGAACCAGTTATCTCTGCTTTTCTATTGACCGTTCACTTCCGAAACAGCAAAATTCTTATATGTCTAAATTTTGTTATGAACAGATAGAGTAGATTACCCATCACCTTGTCAACGATACTTTGTCTCAACCTTTTTATATCTCAATTGCTTGCTTCCTCAGGCTTTTTCTTGCATTCGCACCAGACATTACTTGGTCTTGATTAAAGATAAAATAAGGTCTTCTCTGTGTATTGGCTTAAAAGTATACTCATTTATCGTAGGTAGAGCCTCTGCTGCCCGCAAGCGTCCATAGCCTCGACAGGGTTACCATGTTATCCAGCAATGATCCTTTTTCCTGCTTGAGGTTACTCGCAACATTCCAGAGAAAAATCCTTTTTGACACACTTTTCCTTTTTTAATTATCTAAAGAACAATGTCTTGGTTTGGTGGCCAAATTATGACACAGTCATTCACTTGATTTACACTTTTGCTGAACAAGCCGGCTCGTGATGAGACCTCTTGTCTTTTGATTGCAACAATCTTAAGTCGTTGCCCTGTTTTGATAGACAGTATTGGCAAAGTCAGCAAGTTATAATATCTGTGATCATGATAAGCCGGCTCGTGATGAGACCTCTTATTCTTTGAGATATAGTGTTTTGCTTGGATTATTTCTCTGAATGCTGCAATTCCCTTTTAGCAGGGAGGAAGTCATTGTTTTTCCCTAAAGAAAGCTCTGGACGACAATAATAGAGTTTTTTGAAAACAACAGCTTTGCAGAGAGTACTTATTTTATTATTGATGATACCTTTCATGGTGCTGATACAAAACAATTTTTTCACCAAAGGTTGCCTTTGTCAAAGTTCTTTGAGGTTGAAACTAATATCGTAATCAAGGTAAGTTAACTCTATTTGTTAATAATAAAATTCAGATTTTTTTCCAAAATTTTGCTATTTGTACAAGCGAAATCAAAATCTGATAGAGAATTGGCATGCTCTTTTCATGAATCATTTTCACATGATCATCTACAACGGGTTTTATTCATAAAAGAGAAAGACAACATTAAATGAAATATAAAAACTAAATCTATCCTACAAAAATTAGAAGAATTTCTCTTCTATGGAAAATATAATTTAAGAATCAGTCCATTGACAGGTAAAGAATCTCTCTTTCCTGCCAGATCCTGCAACACGAATGTGGACGGGCCTACGACTTCTACAATCTGAAAAGGGCCAAGCCACAACTTCTAGAATTTCGTATGTTTGCCCTTTTCTTCATGTGCCTTATCCCATTTCAAAACTAAATCACCCATCTGAAAGTTTTTTCTGGTTATGATGCTTGAGTCAAAAGAAGATTTTATTAGCGCTTGGTGATGTGCATGGGTTTTCCTAGCTTGTTCTCTTTGTTCCTCTAGTTTGATTATTTCCATTTGTCTTAATTATAATGAGGAAGTAGGTACTTCATCGATGTATTGCACTAAAGACAAAGAGGGAATGACTAAGTGAGTCGGAAGAACAACTTTCCTCCCATAAACTAAGTTAAAGGGAGAAGTGTCGATCGAAGCTTTCTTTGTAATTCTATCAGCCCATAAAGCATTTACTAGCGCTTTGTGCCAATTCTTTTGGTTTTGGTCGACTGTTCTTTTGATAATTCTGATTAGGTTCTTGTTCATTGATTCAGCCAATCCATTACCTTGCGGATAGTAGTTGGCAGAATATTTCAGTTTGAACCCTCTTTTGAGCGCAAACTCAGTCATAGCATTTCCAGAAAAATATGAAGCGTTATCAAACATTAAGGTCGTTGGCAATCCAAACCTAGTTATGATAAATTGGTCTATGAATTCAATAATGTTTTCAGAATGAACTGTCTTGAGAGGAACTGCTTCTACCCATTTGGTAAAATAATCAGTTGCCGTAAGGATATACTTATGCTGCTTAGAAGAGTGAGGAACGATCTCACCTATTATGTCCAAGCCCCATTGACTGAATGGTTGGTCGATGTTGACCGGTTGTAGCGGCATGGACGCTTTCCTTTGTTTTCCTGCAGCAGTCTGGCAGACTTGGCATTTCCTTACGTAATTGTATGAGTCTTTGAACAGCGTGGGCCAATAATATCCTGCACGCAAGATTTTGTGTGCAGTCGCATCTCCGGCATAGTGTCCACCTACTGGTCCATCATGAAGTTCCTGCAAAACCTTTTCGGCTTCAGTTTTCTCAAGACACCTAAGAAGTACAGAATCATAATTCCTTTTAAACAGGACATCATTTATGAGCTGGTATTGTTTAGCTTTTAATCTCAGAGCTCTTTGCTTGGTATGATCCAGACGTGATGGAGCATACCCGTTCTTAAGAAAATAAATGGTGTCAGCATATAATGATTCTGCATCGTTTAGGCTTACCTCATACGTGTGTACCTCTTCAGACGAGTTCTCAGGGATTTGCGATGCTCTAGCTAACATCTTGCAGAAGCCTTGACCTCTTACGATGTGTGCCGGCTTGATCTCAAGGTTGTATTCTTGTAAGGCGGTGATCCAATTCGCTCTCTTTTCGCCCACATCCTTCTGTATCAGGAGGTTTCTTACCGCTGGAAACGGTACTATAACTTTGGTATGGGCTTTTAGTAAGAAAGGTCTGAAATATTTGATTGCTTTGAAAACGGCATATGCCTGTTTCTCGACGTCAGAATAATTGAGTTCAGCACCTTGTAAGTTCGAGCTAAAGAATGCGATTGGGGCTTCTACCTTTTCGTTATTTGCTTGAGTTAAAATCGCAGCATAATATTTTTTTGAGGCAAACGTGTATAAGATGAAAGGTTCTGAAAAATTTGGGGTAGCCAAAGATGGAGTGTTGATGATGGCTTGTTTGATTAAGTTGAATGCTTCGTGCTCGTCTAGACCCCATTTGAAATTTGAATTCTTTTTTATCATTTTTTGTAAGGGTGAAATAATACGTGAAAAATCCGAGACAAATCTTTTGACAAAATTGATCTGTCCAAGGAAGGATTGCATGGCTTTCTTGTTATGAGGTATGGATATTTCGGAAATTTCCTTGATTCTGTCGGGTTCTATGTGAATACCAGATTTAGATACTATGAATCCGAGCAATTTCCCTTCGCTTAATGCAAAGAAATATTTCTTTGGATTGAGCGAAATCCCATACCTCAAGCATCTTTGAAAGATTTGCTTCAAATCTTGGAGATGGTTGTTTCGTTTTCTGGAGTACACTGTTATATCATCCAGATAAATCACTACTGATTTATTGACCAATCCTTTAAACGCGATGTCCATGGCTCTCTGAAAGGTAGCTCTGGCGTTGATCAGACCAAATGGCATCTTCCGATATGCATAAGTGCCCCACTTGGTTCGGAACGTAGTCTTTAACTGATCATCGGGATGCACCAGTACTTGATTGTATCCTGAAAATCCATCCAGGAATGACATTAATTCTGAGCCTGCTACTACCTGTAGAATTTGCTCCATAGGTGGGAGGGGAAAGTTATCTTTCTGACAGGCTTTGTTGAGATTTCGGAAGTCGATACAGATTCTAATGTCTCCGTTTTTCTTCCTAACGGGTACCATATTAGATACCCATTTGGAATGCCTAACGGGGAAGATTATTCTGGCTCTCAACAACTTATTAAGCTCAGTTTTTATCTGGTTTTCTAGGTTAGGGTGTAATTTTCTGAGCTTCTGCTGGACAGGTTTCTTGTTGCCAGTCATAGGGATAACATGTTGAATGATGGAAGTGTTGTAAGTCTTCAGCTCATCGTAGTTCCAGGCAAAAACGTTTTTGTACTGTCTCAGAAGGCGGATATATGCTGATTTTTCTTCAGCGGCTAGGCCCTGTCCTAGATTAACGTTTTGCGGCATTTTGTCGGTTCCTAGGTTGACTGATTTGTAGTTCAGAGTTTAACTATAAAGCTTGCCATTAGCCGACCTTTTGAACCGACTTTTCAAGTCATATAAGTCTTCTAATTTGACCACCGATTTGGGTATAGCATTATCAGTGCTACTTTGTTGTATTTGGTGATCATGACAGTCTTCGTCAATTATTTGGTTTGTGTAGGATCCTTCAGAGGTGAGGAAACTTACGATGTCTGGGTCGTCGTTGAACACTCTCCAGTTGGTGATATTGTCAGGAATGGAAGGTTTAAAAATTAATTCTATTGAAAACCTATCAGGACTAAAATCTTCAGAAGGGATAAGTCTAGAGGCTACGTTAGCTAACATGTCTGTGCTTGCGTTTTGAATTCTTGGAATTGACGAGATGTTGAATGCTATGAAATGTGAAGTGAGATCTTGCACTAACGATTGATAATGCTTTAAATGACTAGACAGGCAATGTATGGTGTTACGTACCTGTTTTACGACGATCTCAGAATCTCCAAAGACTTGAAGATACTTAACATTCAATCCGATTGCTTTGTATAGGCCTTCAACCAAGGCTTCGTACTCCACTGTGTTGTTCGTGCAATCGAACTCAAGTCTGCATGTGAGCATAATCTTGTTCCCGTCTAGGTTGATCAGAACGCATCCTGCTCCTACCCCCTCGTTGGATTTAGATCCGTCAATATATAATTTCCAAAATAAAGAAGTATTTACAGAATTATCTAAAAAACTAAAACATTTTGAGTCATGAGTTTGGGAGAAATTTTCAACTTGGGATAAAACTGAATTCTCTAAGTATGGTGAAATATGAGCACTGAAATTTCCTAGGAAAGAATCTATTGCGTAATTGCCTACAATGCTGCTATTGTATGTGATGGCTTCATTTTCTCCTTCTAGTTCTGTCACTATGTATTTTTGGTGCAACTCTCGTTCAACCTTTATCTGATTTGGTTTACCATTGTATGGTAACCACATGTGCGACCAGTCGGTTGAGAAATATCCGTGGAGTTTCTCTGACCAATCCCTGCTAAGAATCAAGCCATAGAACTCAGGGATATCGGCTACCAGAATGTCGATAACCTGACACACTTTTGGGGTAGTCGACAATCTTATGGTCACCTGATTAAGTTCACCAATCACTTCGACCTAGGATCGATCAAGTTGAACTATACGTACTGCAGATTTTTGAGGTTGCACATTCAATTTGGCACATATTGACCTGGGTAAAATATTCGTTGAAGCATCAGAATCGACCAAGCAATTGTGCACGTTTTTGTTGAAGATTTCATATGTGAGAAGAAAAGGAGGATTATGAGACCTTGATCTTCCTCCAATCAAGGCGATGTCATTTGGATCAATTTTATTTATCGTATTGGTTGGAGGTCTTCCCAGATTGTGGGAAGCCACAGCTGTAGGTAAAGATGTAGTAGGCACAGCATGTAATTCTTTCATCATGATTTTCTGCTGGTGTTTCAGTTTACTCAATTCGTACAGAGTGATATTAGCCCTAGTCTTCTTCATGTCGTCAATGATGTTATAATCCATTTCATCCGACACTATTAGTGTTCTTGATGGAGGTGTTTGTTCAGATTGGACTAGGCTAAGCGGGGTCGCTTTAGCAGTTGTCTTTTTGGTTACGACCCTTTCTTTTGTTGCAGGGCTTGCACCCTTTTGTTTTGGGGTAGTTTGGGGAGGATCAAGCTGATTTTTTCTTCTCATGCTAATAGGAAATGCTTCATGATCCTCTTCCTATGGGAGGATGAAATCCCACATTCCTTGAAGTTCTACAACTTCTTCCTCGTCGGTCTACCCTTTAGTGGTATTCTCTTCTTCTTCGTCTTCTTCAGACTCAACGTTTGAGACAACACTGGGTGGTTTTACCTCCATGGGAGGATTTCTTTTAAAAGTCCTAAAGGGCTTTTTCGAAGAAGTTTCTGCTACTTGTTTCTTGATATCGACCATCTGATTGGACATGGCTTTCAACACTTTTTGTAATCCTTCCAAATCGAAAGGATCTTTCGTTTGCTTCTTCTTGGTGTCTTCTTTGAAAGAGATCTTCTTTGATTTACGTTCTTCTCTAACAGATCTCTTTTCTAGGGCTACCACGCGTTTTTCCACTGCTAACGCTTCTGTCAAGTTGTCAACTAATGTGGTCTTGTTTTCAATATCTATTAAGATAGCCAAGTATGGAGGTAAAGCCGTGATGTACCATTCACATCTTACTTCCTCGCTGGGTTGTGAGGCAGCGGGGATTTTGTTGAGGATCTTATTGAACCGTAAGTTAAAATCTTTAATGGGTTCTCTAGCCTCAACCTTAAGATTAGATAGGTCATTAATCAATGTCGCTGTGGATCGGTCATCACCAAACTTAGTGAGGAACTGACTTTGAAAAATGTCCCAGCTTGTGATGGATCCGGAAGGTAACGAAAAGTACCATGACCTGGCTGTTCCTTGCATTGTATAAGGGAAGATCCGGACAACAGCGTCTTCGTTAGTAACTCCGTTGAGATTAACAGAAAGCATGAAATTATTGATATGTTCTTCGGCTAGCATACCTACTTCTGGGTTGAATTTAGGTAGCCACTTCTCGGGATGGGCCGGTATAGGGCTCAGGGGTGGAGGCATTAAAACCGCCCCAGGATTATTCCATGGAGACTGGGCCATCGTGGAGCTGCTAACTAATGGAAGTGCAGAAACTGACCCCTGATGCTGAGAAGGTGAAAAAATCAGGATCTTTGATGTTCGAAGAGGGAGGTTTGTGGAAGATGGGTGAGTGAGTTGGAATGGAAAAGTGGGTGGTTGACTTCGCGGTGAGGGAGTTGATATGGACGAAGTGGATGATGGAGTCTTACTGTCAGACTCTTGAGGTGTTTTCCTTGCTCTTTTTCTGGTAGGAAGAGGGAGTTCACTTGGTTGTATGCCAAATTTTTCACTCTTTAATCTAGTAAGGGGATGAGCAGGGTTGTACTGCAAAGTCACACTGCTTTTAGATTTATCAGACTTCTGGTTAAAAATGGAGAATCCCTGGAGTTTACGAATCAAAGTTTGAATTTTAGGGGGTTCAATAATAGATCGGTCTGATATATTCGAATATGTAGCAGTGGTGGATACTCGAGCGACTTCAAATTCCGGGTTTAACCGTGTTGGAGAAGTCGAGGGAGTTGATGAGGGTGTATTACTCTCAGAATGGTATTTGGATATTGCCTTAGGTGCCATTCATAGTTCGTGCCCTCCTTCTAGCGCCAAAATAAGTTGAGGGCCCCGAAATCGGGTCAACAACAAGGGGGATACCCACCTGGTCGGGAACCTGGTTGGCAGCTCCGTGCCCGTTTGGTGTAGCGCGTCCGACTGGGGATGACGGGACCAACTTCCCGTTCTAAGGGGTGTGTGTGCGTGTAGAAAATAGTGATGTGTGTGTGTGTAGAAAATGATAGTAGAAAATCTGTAATTATTCCTTAACTAATCTAATTCTAAATTCTGAAATGACTTTATACTACTTTAATCTAACAAAAACAATACATCTAGTCTACACTAACCTGGGACAGAATTTTTCCATTATGCAATCTAGAAAGATTTCACAGAATAACTGGTAATGAAGATTATTCAGCTATTATGAGAATATAAATCAATTAAGATGAACCATCTTGCATAAAAAGTTAAGCAAAACGGTTGTGAACAGCATATTGCATAATCAGCTATTCATGTATTAAGCACAAATCAATGACTCCACCGTACAAAAGTGCCAAATGGTAGTCCACTCATTCATACATTAACATATAAATAACATCAGCTGTATATTACTCTAAGAATGCAAGCAGAAACTAGTCAAGAGATAAAAGTACCATTTATGACTGATTTTAAACTTACAGACCTTAAGCAATAATGATCTACTTCTACTTTCTTCTAATGCCTACTAAGAGTACAGAAGTGCAACATCAGTAGCAGGTATTAAAATGCAAACATAAATAAATCTTGATCCGTCCATTCATCAAAAACCCCCTCCGAGGGTACAAAAGTGCATGTTCTGAGGACAAGTTTTTTGACAAAATTTCTGACCCTTCTCCAATGCAACGAGAAGGGTTAAATACTAGTAACCGACTAATTTTACTTTACACAAATTCAGGGAACGACTTCAAATGACCGCCCTTTTACTAAAAACAAATTTATTTCTAAACACTGAATCTAATTTCTAACCGTTTCTGTATCTGCTCCTTAGTGTTGTAAGCAATGCGTTGTTCGCCCTGAAAGAGTCAGCTGGTTGTCCTTTTCTTTTGTTCGAGCTTGAAAATTAGAAACAACAAGCGCTGGCACCTCTTTCTGTTAGATTAGAAGATATTTTCGAAAACCTTTCTCTAGCTGGGTGTATTCTCTGTGCGCACACTTAGTACAACCCAGTTTCTTTTCGAACTGATTTTGCTGTTGCTATTTCGGTTTCCGGTCGTGCGAATGACTCAATGAGTTAGAAGTCGTGCTGTATGGACAATCCCCTATTTAGAGAATTGTTTCCGTTCTTTGTTCCAGGCTTTTCTGGAGCGTCTTTCTCCTCTTGCGCTTCTTTCTCTGCTTTACCAAGTCTGAGCTTCAGGATCTTTTGTAAACACGCTGCTTTTGTGTGCCTTTGACTCTGAGTCTCGGACAGTCTATTTTCATCAGTGCCTGTTGGGCGATACTTTGGAATCCGCGGTTCTACTGCATGCGTCATCCAATTGCGGAGGCATCTTCTCTCTGTTGTCTTATTGGCGCTCTTCCCTTCTCCTTAGATGTTTCCTGCATATAGATTTATATCAGTTGCATGTCTTGTAGTTTACGCAAAGAAGAAGGGAAATGACGAAAAGATCGACATGAAAGCATTAAATTCTAATGAATGCGAAATTAATGACATTCATCATAACTTGACTCTTCGATAAATGCGATGCAATCATTTCTAGATATTCAAGCATGCGGTCATTAATTTCCCTTAAGGCGCCCTTTCAAATTTGGATCTACCGTGTATGTCGAAGAGTTCTTGCGATGAGTCTTTTCTGCGATTGGTATTGTAGTATCGATGGTTGCGACGTTATTTAAGTGTTAATGTAGATCGCAGATATCGCAGATCGCTAACATCGAAGATCGCAACATCGCAAGGTTTTCACTTTGTCATTTTGTGCTGCTCGTGTGACATTGCGACGTGCGACGTCGCATATCGGCCGTCGACGTTTCTTTAGGTTCTCCTTTTTCGTAAATGCTCTTAACACGTGCGATGCGATGGGTTCTCGCGTCGCTCCTTTTTAGTGTATTTATGCGCTTTGGGCAAGCGCTCCTTTTTCCGTTGTGACGCGATATAGCTTTTAGGGAGTTGATACAAAATATTTTTTAAACAAAAATATTTTTTGGATTTTGGCTAAGGGTCCCCCTTTGCTTGATGTTATTACTAATATCAAACTAAGAGGGGGGTTGTTGGTGACCACAACACCTCCTGGGGCTGGTCTCATGACCCAGAGTTTTAGGGATCCTAATGGCAGTTACCATTTGTCGCAACTTTGGACTTACCTAACTTGTCGCGCCTAACGAACGATCCCATTAACTATCTTTGGTTTTGGCCGCCAATGCCGAATAAGTTGCCCAGTGACATTACCAAGTTCGAAGGTAAATGAGGAGAGGACCCGTCGAACCATGTGATGACTTACCACCTCTGGTGTGCGTCTAACTCCATCACAGATGATTCAATCCATCTTAGGCTTTTCCAGCGCACTCTAATTGGTCTCGCGGCGAAGTGGTACATTGAGTTACCGCGAGGCACTTTTTATAATTTTATTCAGTTAGCTACATCGTTTTTAACTCATTTTCAGTTTCCAGTCCGATATGACAATGGCACGGAATTGTTAACTTCGCTAAAACAATCGACATCCACTTACATTTCAGATCATATTCATGAGTGGAGACATCGACGTCGTTTAGTGAAGGTATGTATTCTGGATCAGATCTTGGCTGAGTGGTTTGTAAAATCTTTGTTTCCAAAGATCACTGAAGATGTTGCTAAAGCCGGAGTTGTTACTAAGGAGAAAGTCATTGCTCAAGCACAGTACCTTGACTTGGTATATACTCAGTCAGGTACGTTACACGAAAAAATCCCCGATCTTCCCAAGCAAAATCAAATCGCTGCAGCTCCTTCGGGATCCCATACCGCTGATGGTATGACTGGCATGGTTAACACTAAAAGTAAGAAGAAGTCTTCCAAGAATTCTTCTCCTATCATACCCTTGCCTGATTCCCCAACAGGAGATTTTTCTGCAGAAATTTTCGCCGATATTCACGTTCTAGAGTCATCTACAGCCAAATCAAAATCTGGTGGGAAGAAGAAAGGAAAGAAGAAGAATAAAATGGACAAAAGTTCAAAGGAGAAACCTAAAAAGGCGGAATCTAATGATGAAAAGTGCAAACCTCGTTATCCTTGTCTCATTTGTGACGATGAACATTTTACAAGAGACTGCCCTCATCGTTCAGAGGTTGCAAAGATTGTCAAGGGTTCCCAAACTCCTGTTGTTTTGAAGGATCCTTTTTCGGATCAAGACAACAAGATGATAGGTTCATCCTCTAGTGCCAATGAAGAACCCATACTGATGATGTCCCGTGTTAGGATTGCGACTCGATCGCAAGATTATGGTAGTAAGAGTCCTGTTGATGGTAAAGAAGTAGAATCTTCTCATTCTAATCCATCAACCTCAGCTCCTGGTTCCGATCCACTACAGATCAAGAAACCTAATCCAGACTTGGTAATCAAACCGCCCGACAAGGGTATACTTTGAAAGTCAGCTTTCAATCAACATGCGAGATCGGCTCAGAATTATAACATTGTTGAGGATTTAGTTGTTTCACCCTGAGCAATGTCGGCTTTGGAAGTGCTGCAATCATGCCCAACACAACGTAAATTACTTTTGTCGGCTATAGGAGCTGTTGATGTTCAGGACCCGAACCTAATAATTTTCGATCTAGAAAATAGTACACCGCGTTTGCCTCATCAAATGGCTTTCCAGATTCCAGTGATAGTCAAAAACAGGCCTATCCATCAGACTGTAATTGATGAGGGAGCCTCAACGTGTATTATGTCGATACAGTGTTGGAGATCGCTTGGTTCTCCTTCACTAAATCAATCCCCGATGATTCTAAAGGCCTTTGATGGCCGTGGGTTTCATCCTTTTGGCATTCTACAGGATTTGCCTATAGGGGTTGAAGGAAAAACTGTTAGTCTTGATGTGGAGGTGGTTGATGCCCCTCTAGACTACAACCTTCTCTTGGGTCGAAGTTGGTCTTACGCTATGGCAGTGGTCGTTTCATCGGTCTTTCGAGTAATAAAATTTCCACACAATGGAAAGATCGTAACAATAGACCAGCTGGCTTACTTTTCATCCGACCCAGCCTCTTCGGAGAGTATTCAGCATGTTGGAAAAACGACTATCCCATATAATGATGTTGGAGTAGGATTAGTTAAAGATGTCGGTTTACTGGGAACTTTTCATTTTCCTCCAATCAACGCATCATCTTCATTTGCAACTATTCATATGATCACATTAGACACCATTATTTATGATGATCCTTGGATCGTCCCTTCTGAATCTGAGATAGACTCATTTGGTAATTCCATGCCCTTGAGTCCATATGAAATTGCCTATGAA
Organism: Pinus tabuliformis; assembly: GCA_031772625.1. Taxonomy (NCBI): domain Eukaryota; kingdom Viridiplantae; phylum Streptophyta; class Pinopsida; order Pinales; family Pinaceae; genus Pinus; species Pinus tabuliformis. The sequence goes on along the minus strand of CM062817.1, from coordinate 1,755,016,768 downwards.
GCCGTGCAGTCGTTTGCCGACGTGTGTTCAACCAAAAATGACTTAATGAATATGGTCCGTGAGGAATCATTTTTCACATCAACCTCGAATTTAACTACGTTTTCTGAACTTGTTCACTCTAATGAGAAAATTCGTGAAATCCTATGTGTAGATGATTTACCATGGGAAGATCTCCATCACAGATCTTCGTTTTTACCTGAGGATGATCGTTTTGAAAATGATTTCTCATCAATTTTTACAACTGAATATGTCAAGGAACCTCAGAATCCAATGAAACACCTCGATTCAGAGTTAAACTTGGGAAACATCTCTCGAACTATTCCTATTGACATTTCGGTTAAGCTTGGAATTGTTGAGAACATTCATATAGGTGCCTCATGTACAGATGACGAAATTCAATTATATAAGGCCCTATTTCAAGAATTTTGTGACGTGTTTGCCTGGTCCTATGAGGAAATGTCAGGGATTGATCCCGCGATTGTTGTTCATGAGATCAATACTTACCCGGACGCTAAACCCATCCGACAACGTTTGCGTTAGATTCACCCACGAAAAGCTGCTGCAATTAAAGAAGAAGTTGAAAAACTGTTGAAAGCAGGTTTCATTTATCCGATCCCGTTAACGGATTAGGTATCGAATATTGTTCCGATTAACAAAAAGCAGGGAACAATAAGAATATGTATCAATTATAGGGACATTAATCGAGCCTGTCCAAAGGAAAATTACCGAAGTCCCTATATCAATCAAATCATTGATGATTGTGCCGGCAGCGAAATATTCTCCTTTATGGACAATTTTTCTGGATACGATCAAATCAACATTCTACCTGCCGATCAACCAAAAACGGCCTTCATTTGTCCATGGGGGACATTTGCTTATTGCAAATTACCTTTTGGGCTTAATAATGCCAGAGCAACTTTTCAAAGGGCGATGTCTTATGCGTTTCATGACATCAAGCACATTGTGCAACCCTATCTCGATGATTTTCCTGCTCATTCATTACATCGAGCTGATCACCTCATCCATTTACGAGCAATATTTATGAGGTGTATTATCGTATTCAGTTGAGCCCACACAAATGTGTCTTCTGTATAGAAATGGGTCGATTGTTGGGGTTTGTAGTTTCGAAAGCCGGCATTCGTGTTGATCCCTCGAAGGTCAAAGCTATCATCAAATTGCCCCCTCCTTCGAGTCTTCGCCAACTCCAAAGTTTGCAAGGGAAAGCAAACTTTTTACGACGATTCATTCCTAACTACGCTGAGGTTACAAAGGGTTTTACCCGGTTGTTGAAGAAAAACACTCAATTCTATTGGGATGAGATAGCTCAGAAATCTTTTGATGCACTCAAACACACGTTGACCCATGCACCATTGTTACATCCTCCCAACTACAACCAGGATTACTTCTTGTATCTCGTCGCTTCTCATTCTACCATTGGAATGGTCTTAGTTCAGGAAGATGAATCAGGAACTGAACATGTGATATATTACCTTAGTCGAAAATTAAATCCAACTGAGCTAAAATACTCACATGTGGAGAAATTGGCATTGGCAGTCGTCCAAGCTGTCCAACATTTTCGTCACTACATTCTACTACGTAAAACTACGGTAATTTCGGATTGCAACCCTAGATCTACATTTTGACCAAGAAATTGCTAGGGGGCAAGTACTCTAAATGGATCGTTATCCTGCAAGAGTTCGACTTAGAATTTGAGAAATCTAAGTCTAAGAAATCTTTAGTTTTTGCGGAGTTAATGTGTGACTTCCTGCGTGCTGACACGGAAACTGTGGCGGAGGAGCCCATTGCAGATGAATCCTTGTTTCTAATCAGCACTTTAGATCCGTGGTATGGGGATATCATCGTTTATCTCTAGACCCAATCCTTTCGGCTCAAAATTTCAAGGTCAGAACATCGGAAAATTCGTTTCCAGTCCCAACAATTCAGAATTATTGGAGATACTCTTTATCGCCATGGGGCGGACTCTGTTTTTCGACGTTGCTTAACTCACGAGGAAGCTGAAAGGGTTCTAAATAACTGTCACTGTGGAGCGTGTGGCGGTCATATGTCTGGGTTTGCCACAGCCCAAAAGATATTGCGCACTGGCTACTTCTGGCTGTCTTTATTTAAAGATTGTATTATGGCGGTCCGAAAATGCCACAACTGCCAGATTTTTGATTGTAAGATGCGCGCTCCACCTGCTCCTCTCCACCCTATAATTGCCATTGTTTCTTTTGCCAAATGGGATATTGACTTTATTACATGTAACCCTCACTCGGCCGGGGGGCATGCATATATCATCCTTGAAGTATATTATTTTACTAAGTGGGCCGAGGCGATGCCTAAATTCGAGGTAGACGGCAAGACAACTGCAATTTTCATGTTCAATCATATAATTGCTAGGTTTAGTGTCCCGCAAGTGATAATCACTGATCATGGGCGTCATTTTCGAAACGTTATGATGACCAAACTTACAGGCCAGCTTGGTTTATGTCATGATAGTTCAACCCCTTATTATCCACAAGCGAATGGTCTGGTTGAGTCCATCAACAAAGTTTTAGTTATCATGATCCGATGAATCATTGGGATTCATCTATCGAATTAGCACAACATGCTATTTTCAGCGCTTTGGGCGTAGCGAACTTCAGTAAAAACATCAACAGGGTTCACTCCTTTCCAACTAGTCTATGGTTTGGAAGCCATATTACCCATTGAATGTGAAATCTCGTCACTGCAAATGGCCATCGAGTTACTTCCAGCCACTTCCGAAGAGGAAAAGAGTTTTTTATACTTGGCTCAATTAGATGAGAATCGACGTGATGCTGCATTGGCGATCGAGACTCACGCAAAACGGATGAAAGCTCAGTATGATCGAAATGTGACCCCTCGAAATTTTTCAGAAGGAGATCTAGTCTTAGTATATGATCAAGCTAATGATAAATTAGGCGCTGGAAAATTCGTTCCTATGTGCCATGGTCCCTATGTTGTCAAGCGAAAACTAGCCAAAGGGGCTTATGAATTGGTAGACTTTGATGGGGACTCTTTGGGTAAACCCAGAAATGGCCTTTACTTGAAGAGGTATTATGCTTAAAAGAATGGGTATGGAGATTTTTAGTTAGGATAGTTTTTCTTTCTAGCTGGTGTGTTAGCTTAAACAATGTGCTTAGATTAGAGAGTGTTTTTTTGTCATTATTCCTGCTTATCTTGGTTTTACTCTTGATATTGCAGATGTCGATGCCTCTCCAAACATACATTGGTTTCGCTGATGGTGCTTGTCGTAATACACGGAACATCTCTTCCGCAGCTTGGGTTATCTATTCACCCTCTGACGAGTTAGTATCTATGCATGGGGTAAGCCTCGGTCAAACAACGAACAACATTGTTGAGTACAGTGCAGTGGTTGAGTTATTGTCTGAATCTATTTCATTTAGGATTCGGAGTTTGATAGTGAGGTTAGATTCTAAACTCGTTGTATTACAGCTCAATAGAGTGTATGCCATTAGAAATCCAGTGTTATTAAGATTATTTTTTAGAGTGCATCTCTTGGAATGTGAATTTGATTACATTGAATATCAGCATATTTTGAGATCTTTAAATACATTAGCAGATGCAATTGCTTCTCGAATGTTAAATAGACATTTGCAATAATCATACATGTAAATTTAAAATCATTCCATAACATGATTAACAAGATAAGCCGGTAATATTGATATATATATAGGAGTGTGTCAAAAATACATCGTCCTCGATCATATGTTGAAAAACACCTTATGATCGGAAAAAATGATAAGTACAAAAAACAAAAATGTCACATGTGCCCACAATAGGCGATCATCCTATCACTGGTGATGATTTCTATAAGAAACCACTGCACGGGCCACCTTGCAAAGGAACCTCCTAAAAGGTCCCGGGACTCCAATCACATAGTACTGAAGTCGACGAGGAATGTCGTCTATAGTGGTCTCAGGAATATATCATGTCAAGCGCTCGAGATGACCCTCCAACTCGACCAAAACCTCTGCTAACTCGTCCTGTGGGGCTGGCGCAGGTGCAACTGGTTTCCTCCTCTCGAGAGGCCAAAGAGCGGCTGGTCGCTGTGGACCCACATCTGCATTTTAAAAATTTTTACTATCCGTTTTGAGACGATGGAAAAATAAAAAATAAAAAATTAAATAGGAAAAATGTTGGAAAGGATTTTACCTGACTCGTCCCACTGCTCTCTTGGTGGAAGAACCATGTCTAGGTCACCACGAAAATCTATCCCAGCGTAAGGAAAGTCCTGAATGGAAAATACCTGCTTTTCCAGCCATTGGAAATACTCAGGTTTGAAGCGAGCAACCTTTGTCCTCTCGTCCAGGTGACGGGCCATGACTGCAACCCATCGCATTAGTTTGGGCTCTCGAGGAAGCCCAGCTCCAATAGTAAGGTGTTGTGGGATCAGCATAGGAACCCTCTCCAGGCCAAAACTCACGACCAAAGCCCCTTAACCAAAGGTCTTTAGTCGTCCGTTCTTGGCCCTAGTCAGTTGGCCTTTCACATTAGCCAACACGGCATCGCACCAGTTGAAGATGGTGCCTCGAAAGCAATCAACTGCCATACGCATCTGGGATCTGGTGGCAATATGTAATGCGGCAACTCCGCAAAGTCTGGTGACAGTGAATGCAATCACCATGAGCTCAGGACGGGATATCGTCTTTATGTCTATCCCTTTGTCTCTAGCCTGGCTGTTGCAGTACTCTAGCCAGAGGCTATCGACAGACTGGCCACTTGGCCTAGTCCCATGCAGAGTTAAGTCTTCGCCTCTCTTAGGAAAACCAGTCAAGAAATAAATGTCCGCCGGCTCGATTTCGAGCTGGTGGCCGCCAATGAAGAAGCACTGGTCCTGTATGCTCCATCTGTCAACCAGCCACTCTAAGAAATCCACCTGAGCCCTCATGCCAGGAATGGCCCAGAATTTGTACAATCCGCACACCCTCAAAGCATCAAGTGAAGGCTGATGATTCCATGCGGCAGCATCCACGTCCTCATGCTCTCGTTCATGCCAATCTAACATGATGTACTCTCTGCATCAAGTATAAAGATTAATTAAATTGCTAGAAAATATTTTTATTGGTCAATTTTTAAGAATTTTTGGGTTCAAAACCCTTGTGGCGGGGTACGCACCCTCCGAGTTAGACACAGTGCATGGGACCGCACTTTGTCTACACGGAAGGTGCGGACCCCGAGCTTTTTCCTAATGGAGAAAAAGTCGGGGTCCGCAGGCCCGCAATGGTAAACCTGTGGGCCCCCACGCGCGGGTTTTGCGCCTAAAAACCCTCCCAAAAATAAAATGAAGGACTAAAACAAAAAACTAAACGGTTGAAAATGAAGAGTAGGATGATGTGGATTACCTGGAGAAGACGGCGCTCGATTCCGACGGTTGGATTTTCCGCAATCTTCACGAGAAGTTTTCTGAGCAAAAGCACTATTTTCTCACCCAAACTCAAACGGTAAAAATGAATTGACAAAGGCCCTTTTTATAAGTTTTTTGAGTAAATAAATTGCAAATTTGTTTATGTTTCACTTTGAAAAGGTATTTTGCAACATTTTTATCCATTTCAAACAGGTATGAGTAATGTTTGTGTTTTTGTGGAGAATAAAGGATTATTCAGGCGAAATCTACCATTTTCGACAGAAAAACATGTAGAGTCATCTTTAAGCTCTTTTCTGACTCCTAAAACATGAAAAGATTGCCGAGTGTTTCTTTTAAACTCGTTAAAATGGAATTAAAAGACAGTCCCCTTACAGCTCTTTTCCGATCGTAAAAACATGAAAAGATTGCTGGATTTTTGTCATTTCAAATTCGATATTGGTTATAAAATGACGTGTCATTGATCGCTTTTTTACTTTTTCGGGTCAAAGGCACTAATGACGAAAAGTACTCCTTGGTCGTAAAAGATCAAGCGGTTCTCTCAAGTATTATTTTATACTTTTTTCGGGCTTGGGAGACACAAATTTACGAAAAGGGTCAACCCTGGAGTCTTCTTAAGTTTTTTCAGACTCTCTAAAATTGAAAAACGCCGAGTTTCTCCTATACTGGACTCGTTAAAATTTTACAGTAAAGGACCTGTTCAATTACAAACAGGAACGGACCACTCCTTCTTAGGGTTCGAATTTAAACTAAGTTGGACTGATCCGAAGGATGAGCTTATAATCAAGCAAATGTTATCCTCCTCAAGCTTGTCAAAAATAAAGAGGTACTCGCCAGAAATGGTGGGGGAAAAGAGAGAAAAATGAGCCTGTTTGTCATACTTTGTAACCGCTCCTGAACACGACACTTTTATTCACCTGGGTTGGGAAATCCTTTGCCTAACAGTTGACCAAACCACATTGAAAGTCTTTAGCCGGTTTCTGGGTATTAACTTTGGGTCAATTGTCACCAATCCATCTGTCGTGTTGTTATGTGTTCAAGAGGTCACTGCCAATAAGCCATTCATCCACAAAATATCTGTCATCCATCTTGACCATCCCTGAGTCAGTCCTTGCAACTAAATTTCTTCAACTTGATCTATGATTTCATGTTGTGGCCTTGCCTACGACAGATCGCTTTCTATCGACATCAGCTCATTATCTAGAAAGATGATCTAGGAATCGTCAGTACCTTGAGATCTGCATGCATCAATGGTAGGTTTCTCGCCTTTAACGATAGTTTACATCATTGAATTTCGATCAAAGGATTCTGTGACATGCTCGACATCAACACATTTATTCGCATCTCATGAATTGTACTGGGTACTTTGAGAGCCATTGACATCACTGGTGGTTTCTCTCACACTTGTTAACAATTTACATCATTGACTGGTAATCAAGTGGTTTCTACCATGTTCGACATCAACACATTCATTCGCATGGATAGAATCGTACTGTTTCGGGGAGTAGAAATGAAGACCCTGGATCTAGTTTCCACAATCCAGGCTGCGAGGAATTTTATATTCATTATATAATGGACTATTCATAAACAGATGGCTGCGTCCATAATGTGTCCACATGAGTCTATACTTGTGATATTTTACAAGATCATTCTTGTATCAGAGCAGTAGTTAGTTTTTCTAGTCAATTTTGATCTGAGCATGGGAATGCCTACCTCAGCGATGATATGATCTCATATATATATTTTGCATTGAATGTTTTTACAGGTTCCAACCGGGTTCTCCATAAGATGATCCTCGAAATGATAAAGTACTTCACTCTTCCTAAATGATAGGAAATCCTCATCTACTACAGACTTCGCACTTTAGGGGGCAATCTGTTACACAAAAATATCGTCATCATGATTATTTGCAGTCACTATAGGTCTATCATCACTTGTACTATCCTCCTAAGCAAGTCTCAGACCTCAGCTCTTCAAATCAAGCTTTGGAAATGAGAGAAAGACATTAAAAATCAATGTGACTCTGGTTCCACACTTTCTCTCATGGTCACCTGCGGTCCCGCACCTTCTGTGTACAAAAACTACGGACCTGCCCGCTCTGTCCCTAACGGTGTAGGTGCGGACCCCTGCGAAAGTCACAAGGCGCAAGTTTTATCTTAAAAAACTCACTTTGGGTTAATTCTAGAGGTTTCTAGAAGGAATTTTGACGTGGATTGTTCACTCTGAGGTGGTTCATGCATCCCAAAAGAGAAGGAGCTAATCCCTTGAGGAGAGGAGCTATCCCTTTGAAGGAGGGCTTTATCCCTTTGAAGGAGAACCTAGTAACCTCCCTCCATTGCACTATAAATACAGGCATTGGGCTGGTTGCTAGGAAGGTTAGAAGCTGAACATTTTTTAGGGTAAATGCTGGTGAATTCAAGACTTCCTAGTTGAGCTTAAGAGGAGAGATCACACATCTTTTTGGCTTCATTGGGGAGTGAGTGAAACTTGTCAAAGTAGAGGAGACTTCTTGCTAGACCCAGGGAGGAGCTTGTACAGCGTCAAGGCAAAGGTTGTAAAGTTCTTCATCTTTTGAATTAATACAATCAAACTCATTTTTCTCAACAAGTATCTTATGTTATTTGTTTCATGGACTCCTTTACTTTCATGTTAAATATGTTTTATGCAATTGGCTTTTTAGGTGCTATTTAATTTGTTTGCCTTGTTTGTGTTTGCAGATTTGCGAAAAGGAGCTCATTCGGATCGAAGGAGCTAGGGCATCCACAAGCTAGCGTTGGACCTAAGGTATGCCCTAAAAAAACTTGTTTGCTATTTTTCATAAAAGCATATTTAGAGAAAGATAGTGTCTGGTTGGTTTGCTTGTCATTAGGTCTTGTTTAGATTCTAGGAAGGTCTATCTTGTCCGCAAGATCGACTTATTCCGTGTGACAATGGTCCTTTCCGTTCTTGTCATGGACTTCCATCCACCACTATTGTGGCTCTTGTTATAAACTCGTTTCTTTAATCTACCACTGTTCTAGCTCTCGTTATAAACTCGCTACTTTTAAACAAATTGGTTAGTTTTCTCTCACGGCCATTAGCCATTTGGACATAGAGTTTATGCGATATGTATATATTCCTAAGCGTAAGTTGCATTTTCTTTAACTTCATGATATTTAGTTGCATCTGTTGACAGTAAATGTTTACTTGTCTAAGTCTTGTTTACAGTGGATATGAATCTTAGTGAAGACATTTATCGAACTCTATATATAATGTTTATTTCAAGACTGATAAATTCCTTTTCTTTTATACTAGAAAGGAAGAGGGTTTCGACCTGTCTATACTATTCCTACTTTCTTTTGACTATTTAGAAAAGGAGTTCTCAATTTAGTTGGTTATAAAACCTCATCTTTCTTCTTTGTAGTTTTATAACGAATTTCTTTAAACAACATTATTCACACACAACCATGATTTTTATTTATTCATGGACCCCACATCATATAATGAAAATATATATATATATATTAGCTCCACGACTTAGATACAAAATTTGAAGTGTGAGGACAAGGTGGACCCACTTCATCGACCCACCAATAGTTGGGGGTCCAAGCCCTTATACAAAGTGTTTTCCCTCGATCCAGTGTCGATGGCTATATATATATATACACGTGGCTTACCTCCTGCCCCCATCGGGTACTTACACACACCGACCATTCCATTGATATCTCGGTCAAGTTATACATGTACTGGGGTCATTTTAATTACATTGATTAATTTTAAAATGAATCCAAATGATTGATTAATTGTGCCGCTCGGACCAAAGAGGATCCCCTTCCCAGTCTCATTAAGAGCAAACTGGAAGAGGCTATGTCTGAAGCAGGTGTCAAAGAAATTACGGTTGAGTTTCTGGATAGCCAAATCGAGCACATATCACAACAGATACAACACATAAAGGTATTTCCAGCTATACATATTTGTTAACTACCTGTGATTTAATTTCTGATGCTATTCTTTCATCATTTATTCATGTTTCGTTCATTTATTCCAGGATCCGCAAAAACCTGATGCCAATCTGAATTCATTGGTCGTGAAAATTAATAAGTCCTTCTCCGAGAGGATGACGCCTTTGGCTCCAAAGTCTAGCTGGGTGCGTATTACAGCTCCACTAAAATTACTCACTTTCAAATATTTTCTTATTAGCTAGGATGGATAAGTTTGTGTGAAATATTATTAACTTTATGTATATTCTTTTAACGGTGCGGTTTAGATAGCTAAACTATGGCCTCCCAAGGGTGAAATTGGTCAAATAAGGACAATGGCTATTCATCTCTCGGAAATACTCGGGAAGTTACAACCGTCGTATTTTGCCGGTCTTCTAATTGTCGCACACGTTTTGCGAAGATTTAAAGATATAAAAGATACTGGTGTTGAGTGTATGGAAGTTATAAAAGACATAAACATGTTGGCCAAATTTCTCATTAGCCTGAAAAGTAAATTCTCTCGATCAAATAAAGGAATGGCGGGGATAATCCAAGAATCGAGAGAAGTCATCCTGCACGGCTCCATTTTGTGTTGTACTATCCTGGAGTCCTCCTTGATTTCCCAGTGAGTATATTCTAAATATTTCATATCTCCCACTTGCTACATGGATGGCATCTACTTTATATATATATATATATATATATATATATATATACACACACACCAGGATAACATTATCAAAGCAGATTGTTTAAAGAGGGTTAAGATTTCAAGTAATTAACTTACAGGTTTTTCAATGCAAAAGCAAACAAGGATTAGTTGGCTAAGCTTAAAGGAGAAGTGGTTCGTGCTTACAATCAACGAAAGGGGGGATTGTCTTCTGAAATTCTTAAAGACGTACAGTACTTGGCCGATAGAGAACGTGTCATATGGCCTCGGGATATGCAAGATATGATGCAAGATCTCTATCCCTACCATGCGGGTAAGCTATCGTATCTGCCAATCATATTTAGTGAAATTAATTAATTGTTTTCTCCAAATATCGAGATCTTATATGATGTGATTTTTTAATGCGTTGATATTATTGCAATTGACATTGATGTGCAATTGAACAAAGCTATTGAACTCCTTGAATGGAAAAGTTAAACAAAGACAGTAGCAGTTATCATGCATGGCATTCCTGGAATGGGTAAAACTACTTTGATTGATGCTATGTTTTCAAAAAAATTCCAACAGAACTATACTTCCACAAATATTTGTAAATATTCCAAAATCAGACTCTATGAGGATAAAGGGTCATCATCGTCTACTATCACAACCTTGCAAACAACCATTAGAGATGATCTAGTGGATGATGATGACCAGAGAGTAGCAGTTATCAGGGCCTTTGATGATGGACAGCGAAAAATTGGCAATATCTTAAAGAAAAAGTCTGTTTTCCTTTATATCGACAATGTTTTGAATGAGGAACGTCTTGACCAACTTTTTCCCTTATGGTCCACTTTGGACCAGCCAAAGAAACTCAGGTTACTCATAACTGCACATGACAAAGGTATTGGTACTCTTTTAGGACACCACATGTCGTGTAAATTCCATGAGGTGCTACCTCTTTCCTCTTCAGAAGCAAAGAAACTTATAAAAAAGCATATGGATACACAAAAAATAGAGAATAGTGTAATAGATGACATACTAGAAAATGCTAAGGGAGTGCTGTTAATTTTGAAAGTAATAGGACAATTTTTTGGAGCAGAAGATGACAAGAAGGAAGCTTATCACATATTCAAAGAGGAGCGTGAAAACTGGAGTGGTCAAATATTCGATCGACTCGAACCCAAACAATCACTTTTCTTATGAACCTAAACGATTATTGATTCAACGTTTTCAATTAATTTGAAGAAGCCAAAGGGTGATACACCATTTGTTTTTAATTAATTCGAAGAACCCAAAGGGTGATGAATTTTTCACTTCTTGGGAGACTTTGGCGCAGAAGCCTTCTCTGATTTCTCGGCAGTCTTCTTCAGGACGAGAACATGATGAATGCTTGGCAGAACTCCGCCACTGGCGATGGTCAATTTGCCCAAAAGTTTCCCCAGTTCGTCGTCGTTTCTCACCGCTAGCTGAATGTGGCGGGGTATGATTCTGGTCTTCTTGTTGTCACGAGCAGCGTTTCCGACCAATTCCAACACTTCGGCTGAAAGATATTCGAGGACAACGGTAACGTAGACGGCTACGCCACTTCCAACCCGCTTCGCATAGCGCCCCTTCTTGAGATACCTGCCACTTCCAACCCGCTTCGCATAGCGCCCCTTCTTGAGATACCTGGCAATTCTTCCCATGGTATTTTCCCATAGTATCAACCTATGTTATTTTTATTCATTTTTCGAGGGAAAACAATAAAATAAAGCTTCTAGAGAATCAATCAACCCTATAGAAGGGGATAGGATCCTAACAGTGGGATCATTTAGATTTTGTCTATATTATTGTGTTTTGTTCAGAATTTGGCATGACTAGTTCAAAGTTGATCCCAAGATGAAAGCCCCTCAGTGACATCTATGTGGTGGATCCATTCAGGATTCACAAGTGGGCTTTAATGTCTTGCTTTTCTTAAGTTGAGTAGCCATGCATGCCATCTCCAGGGGTTCCAATATTATTGTATGGGCATGTGTTATTTTCTTTAGCTAATAATATATATAAGTGATTCATTTCTAGATCCCATCTGTGTTCTTATTCTTGTTGAAGGTTTACTTTAATCATAACACTGAGGTATGCTAGATCTCCTAAAATTTCTAAAGTTTGGGATATTACAGTGGTATCAAAGTTGTGCATCATGTCAACCTGAGAGTGTTTTTATTATAGATCGAGGGTCAGGAGATACTAGTATTTGGCGATTCTTCATAATCACCCTCACCAGTAACTCACCCAATTTCGGTGGTTTTCTATAACTACACTAGTTGGCTGAATAATTTTAACTACAAGAGATTATTTGTTGGAGTTAACCCTTCTTGTGGGAGATCGAAGAAACTAATCTTCTCAAGAGGCCAAAATTTGTCCGTAGTAGAGGGTTCGTGTTGTGCAACGAAAGGGATTCTCATTTGGTAAGCAAGGATCGAATCATAGATCTCACCCAAATATGAATCGAGGAGAAGTCAAGTTTAATAAGAGAAAACTTTTGTCATGTAGGATGAAAGCCACTATTCTAATTATAAAGGTTGTGAATCAAGGGTTTATACTTATATTCAACATTTGAGGGATGAGGAGACCAACAAACTGTGAGTGCAACCACCCACCAAAATTTTGAAGTTCGAACATAATTTGTTGAAGAGTATAATTCACAATCAAGAGTGTTGACATTGCATTGTGGATGCAGGAGCGATGAATTGTGAACCCTAACGATATCCTTGAGGAGGACGGTTGAGCATGGTTGGTTGTGCACCATCAAGGTATCCAATTGAGATTATGCAACAAATTTCATCTAAATAATGGAGTTGACGTATTATATTCATATGTTTTTGATGGTTATGGCTTTACATTAAATGGTGGGGTGTTAAAAGAGTTGGGCATATATATTTTATTTTTTATCGTATTTGGATACCGGGCCCATAGTAGCTCAAATTTATACGAGCTATTTGGTAGAGGAATAACATGTCGAACCAATTCTGAATGTGCAACTAAGAAGCATTTTTTAGACGGCATGGTCATGGGTAAAATGATCGGGAATGGATAGCTCACAAGAACTAAGCCATCGACTAGAGTTGTGGGCATAGTAATTAGGTAAGAAGGGGTCAACAATAAAGAGTGGGCATAATGTGCTGGTAAACCACACAACTGCTAAGTTAATTTCAATGGATCCATCACTGATAATCATTGTGGGTTGACTACCATAGTGACCATATGCTTCAAATTTAATTACACCTTGCTTGACACAGCCATTCAAAAATATATATGAAGGCCAAGTTCATTCATTCTTTTATAGAAAGAACAATATAAGACAAAGAAAACACGCAGGATCGATTTTTTATCCCCTGAATCGATCTAAGTCAACCAGAAGCAACATAGATCAAATCACCTAGAAGTTGTTGAGAATTTTCACAAAAAGAAGGTCACATTATGGTTAACAACATCTTTTAGATAGATGATGCCTGCAAAAGGATCAATATAAAGGTGAGGAATGCAATACAAATACCAAGAGTAGAGGTTCGGTGTATTGGGTGTGTGAGATAGAGTCAAGAACTTGACCTCATGAGCACGTTGATCACAAGTGACAGCACTCAGCTATGAGGTGATCATATTGGAATTAGGCAGCATGAGTCCACACAGTCATGGAACGCTGGAGGTAGGGGACAAAAAGACCATTGTAATTATCCTCACAAACGACTCATCCAATAGGGCTTGGTTGCATTAAAAGATAGACCATTAGCTGGAAACGGTTGACCATTTGTGGTAACCATAAATTAAAGTTTTATGCCCTTGAAATTTTTATGTATATGTGCTCCAAAATTAATATACATCCTCCGTAGTAAAAAAGTATTTCATGGAATCGCCATATCATTGGTTACTTAAAATGATACTTCTTTGGCCATAATAAAATAATAAAATAAAGAAATGGCATGCCTTTGTCATGTTATGGATAGACCAAGATGTAGCATTAGAGCTCTAGGAGTAAATCTACAACCATCAAATTTGGAGGAAAAATAACATAGGTGTTTAATTTCTTTATGGAGGCTAAATATTTATCATTTGCTTAGTATAGATTGATTTCTCATAAGGATGTTATATTATCTCCATAAAATTGATCTGCTCCTATTATATTTGAGTGGTATTACCACATAGGAGATCCAGATCAAGGTTATTATTGCAAGAGAACAATTTATTATTATTTCTACAAGGGTTTATTATCTCTACTCAAAGGAGGTAAATACCATGGGCATATTCTATCCACTTTAACCATATCCAAAAAAAAGGAATATTACAATATAGAACTACAATTGTCATGAAAATCTCCATTTCTAAGGCCCGTTAATTGATAGGACCGTTCCCTACTTATCACTAATTCCTTAGACACTCATGGATGGTCATCAACTGGTAGAAAATGGTTGAGATCAATTGCATAGGGGCCTTTTGGTTTATGTTCAATGAGTAGGTAGGCATAGTTAGGATTTGTACCAAAGTACCTCTCCCTCATCAAGGATTGTGAACTATACTAGGGGGTGCGTATCACCTCCCATGTTAATACCATCATGAGTTTTGGGAAAGATGCAATACTCGTAGTTTTACTAGATTCTTACCACTACAACCTTCATAATTATTAAACGTTGAAGTAGGAAACCAATGGGGTGATGATTGATTTGATGTGATATGACCCATAGACCCTACCTAGATTAGAATTTGATCTGAATTACATATAATTGGGAAAATGTTAGAAAATGTTGCGGAGGAATAGTGAGGCACCATGCCTAAGTTGACATGGAAAGTTCCATGGGGTCCTGAAAATGTCCACATGGATACCACAAACAGACCCATCATGATGTGGACCTATATATTGTTGATGTGGTAGTGCCACAAGGATTGAACATGGATGCCATGTGGTAGTATTATGACGACATGAACATCATGTAATGATGATGTGATAGTTCCACATGGGCTAGATAAGAGCCATGTGGAAATTCAATGCTAATGTGGCCTTAAAGCGTGAAATTTTTCTGACAACATCTTCATAATAGACCTTGGAGGTTGATCCAATTCATTAATAATAACTCCCATGGCTTGAGAAGCTTCCATGGGTGGGAGGGGGTGTTACCATTCTCACAAAATTTGTACAAGTTCTTGTAGTCATGTCATGATTCCTTGGGTGAAACCACATTTGGTCATGGGTGTTGAATATGCCGATGTATGAGGGGATGTTTCTATTAGCCAATTCTTGAACCTTGGGTCACCCATGTGCATGAACATATTTTGCTCCTAATATGGATAAAATTGGATCATAGGGAGAAGAGAAGTGTTTTAATTAATTGTAATGACTACATGGAAGTTTTGTTTTGTTTGTTACTAGTGGTCTTTTGTTGTGTCCATACTCATCATCAATTTTACAACTATTTAATTGCTACATGCATTATGAACAAATCAAAGCTAATATTCCTACAATAAATTTTGTGACTTTGACATAATAATGGGCTCCCAAACATAGAGATTTAGGGAAAAAAAAGTTCTAATAAAAAAGTTGAGTTATGAAGTCGAAAGGAAAATAAGGATAGATGTTATACTAGTGTTGATATGTTTTAACCAAATAAATAATAATATGTATAGACATGAGTAATGGACTAGGTTTTTAAACTACAAATATATATGTATAAAAAGTAAGAAAACTTCTAGTAAAAATCACATCATAAGAGTTTTGTCTACGCGTTTCAAACCATCCAACGTGGTCCATCATGAGGACAAGAGATCTTGACATCAAGTCAAATAGATGAAGAGAAAAGGTCTTAGTCGTTATAACGGTTTGATTTTACTAAATAAATAAAATTTTCATATAAAGAAAACGGTTAGATTTGACTAAATAAAAAATATTTTAATATAAAGAAATAATTGTTAGAATATAATTGTTAATAGTGAAATATGAAAAATAATTAATCAAAGGAAACTTTTAATGAAGTGAATATCTAAAAATAAAAATAAAAATTTTATTAAGTCAAACCTAAATAATCAAAACAATAAAACAATTAATAAAATCAATATAATAATATAATAAAATAAAAATAATATTTGGATCAAACTTAAATAATCAAAACAATTAATTCTAAAAACGTAAAAATAAATAAAAATAATAAATGGTCAAACATAAATAAAATATTTGGGTCAAACCTAAATAATCTAAACACTAAAATAAAAATAATATTTAGGTCAAACTTAAATAATCTCATCGTGATGATGAATCATGATGTTGAACCACTCTTGTTGGTTGAAACTCATGATCCAAAAATTTATATTATGTGATTTCTAGTGAAAAACTTTGCTTAACTTAAAAGTAATAAATGATCACACTTAAAAAATAAAAGTAAAAAAATTAAAAATAAAATTAAATAAATAAGTAAAAATAAAAATAAATAAATAATAATAATAATTAAATCAATCAATCAATCCATAATAAAAAATCATTTATTTATTTATTAGTAGTCAAAATTAAAATGCAAATAAATATATAACTTGAGAAGAAATGGAAAGGATCCAACAGCTCCTAATTTTCCAACCATCATCTCTATTCATTGTTTTCCCTCCTTTCAATCTCTATAGCTTCCCTAAACTTACGATGATGGAAATGATATATCTTAGCAATGAGTGAGGCGTCCTCAATGCAGATGTTCTGTTTTTTTCCTTTCTGCATGTTTTTCTAATGCTGAGGAGCGGGTCCTTCCATATTCGATGTTTTCAACATGGTCCTAAAGCCTCTTATTTATTGAATGGCTAGTTTCACCAACATAGGGTGTTCCACATGAACAAGGGATTACATAAACACCTTTCATATTCTTAGGGTTCACCGGGTATTTTACATATCTTACGAAACTTTGAATAGTGTTAAGGGGCCTAAAGGTTGAGGGAACCTTGTGCTTTCTTATGATCCTTGCAATCTTGTGAGTGGTCCCTCGTATAAAATGAATGTGTACCCGAGAAAATTGATGAATGGGCTGTTTTTTAATCATAGAACCCTTGCCAATTTTAAGGAAATCCCTAAGACATTGGAGTTTATTATACCCATTATTTTTTTAAAACATTGAAGAGATGGGTTTTCTCATCTTAAAAATGAATTTCATCAAAAACTTTGAACGCACGAGTGGCTAAAGTGTTGAGAACACCCAACTTTTTAGCAGGGAAACGATGGGACTTAGCGTGAAGATACTCCTCCAAGTGAGTTTTCTTCCGAAAGACCTTGTGTGAGAATGATCCATCATCCTTTTTTGAAATAAGGACATCAGGAAAAGGAAGGCTCCCATTTATTTCATATTCCATAGTAAGCATTATGGAGTTAGATTGATTATTGAGATGATGGAGAAAGAGATCCAACTTATCTTGGCCATGAGGTCAGATGACGTAGGTGTCATCGACAAATCTCTTCCAAAGATTTGCTTTGTATTAAACTCAGGACAAATCCTTCAATTCAAAGTCCTCCCTAAACAAATCAGCTACAACACGGGAAGGAGGAAATCCCATGGCAACAACACACTTTTGTTCATAGAATTCCCCTTCAAAGCTTAAGAAAGTAAAGGTAATACAAATCTCAACCAATTTAGCAGTATCACAATCCGTGATATGGTTCATGACCTTAGTGACCTCATTAATGGGGATATTAGTGTAAAGGGAGACCACTTTGAAACTCACAAGAAAATGCCCAAGCTCAAATATTATACCCTTTAACTCATTGACAAACGATGAAGAGTCTTTGGCAAAGGACTTTGTAAGGTCAAGAAGGGGTTTTAGCTTTTGGGCTAAATACTATGCGAGAAGATAGGTTGGCCCTCCTAAAGTGTTCACAATGGGTCTCAGGGGAGTCCCCTCCTTATGTATCTTGGGAAGACCATAGATGCTCGGAGTGATAGGGTTACTCTCGATGATTTTATACCTCAAGGAGCTAATAGTACTACTCGAGTTTATAGCTATAGCCACTTTTTTAGAGATCTTTAAGGGATTATTATTGATTTTTTTGTAGCTTACACTATTACAAAGGTGTTCAAACACTTTTCTCCAATAATCTTCCTTATCTAAGATAACCACAATTCCACCATTGTCTCCTTTGGGAATAACATTGTCCTTGTTATTATTCAAAGATTTGAGAACATCGAATTGAAGCTTCCTAATGGTGCTCTTAGGGGTCTTTTCCTTTCTAAGGACAAATACACATTCTTGTCTCATGATATCCTTAGTGTTGTCATGGAAAACCCCTAATCCAAATTAGATGTCATAAATAATCTCATCAACTAGTAGCAAAGGAAAAATTTAATCATTTCTCAGAAGACCACTGAAGACAAGAGGATCAAAAAAGAAGACAGAAGATACGAGGATGAAAAGAGAAGGTAGAAAGATTAACCACCCTATTATTACACGAAAAAAGGATAAAACTTATTATCATTATTAATATTAGTACTGTGGAATTAAGGCTTCTGTGATCCATATCAAGTTCTGAGAAGATTTTTTAGTGTAAATCACATTAGAATGCTTTTGTCGACGTGTTTCGAACCAATGAGTGCAGTTCATCGTCATGACAAGTTGAAGAATTAGATCGTGGCTGCATGATAAATAGATAGAGCACAACATCCAATGCCTAAATTTGACTAGGCAATGACTATATTGACCTAAGCAATCAGACTCCTTAATGACTATATTTGACTCGAAAATAGCTAAATGGATTCGAAAGGGATAGGGATAGGAAAAAAAAATTGGCTAAATATTAAGTGAGATGGTTATATGCCTATTTAAATAAGGTAATGTGAATATAGGAATTAATTAGACTTATATAAAGGTTATATAAATAAATACTAAGTTAGTTGATTTAAGAATTAGTTTAATAACTATTCTATATAAATCAAAATGAATCATTAATTAAATATTATGTAATTTAAATGTAAGATAGACTCGATTTAAAAGGGTTAATATTAAGCCCATATGTAATTAATAGTTAATTAAACTTTAGTTTAATATAACGTAATGAATTTAATTAACATGAATCAAAATAAAATTTATTAAAATTAATATAATTAGATATTTGATGTTATTTTAGAATTATATAATTAAGTATCTAGTTAATTAATTGTAAGTTAGTTTTAATTTTATTTAATTTAAAATGGGTTAATGTTAAATAAACATATAACAATTAACCATTTTTAAACCTATTATTAGATCTCATTGATAAAACTCTCAAAGTCAACCTAAACTATAAACCTAAAACTATCTAGAGATTATAATAGGAATAATCGGTTAAATTGATAACTTATTAAGATAGAAACTCCTCAACAAAAGTAATAAATTTAATGTAATTCCTATTTTCAAAAATTTAATATACCCTTTTTTTTAATGTTTTTTTTTTTAAAGTCAAATGTGTAATTTTTTATTTTTTTTTAAGTTAAATGGTAAAGTTTTTGAATTCAAAATTTATTTTATATTTAAATATAATTAAAATATAAAAATAAAGTTGATTCCGTTTGAATTTAAAATATTCTAAATTTAAATATATCTAAAATAATATTTTAAAAATATATTAAAAAATTATTTTTTTTAATGTTAAGAAGTGTAAATCTAAAATTGATAACCTCATCTTAAGATTTTTATTATTGTATTTTTTAATTGTAATATGAATAATTTTGGCATGTTTACAATAATATGGGTGAGTATGGGCAGGTAGAGAGTAATTGGTTGGAATTTGACGATTGATTTATTATTTTTTTATGAAATCCTGCAAAGTAGATTGGGGATTCCCTCAATATTCTGAATAGGACAAACATGCGAATAGTCAATTTTCTTTTGACCCCTCCCCGGAATATGAAAATCTGCC
Source organism: Pinus tabuliformis (assembly GCA_031772625.1). Taxonomy (NCBI): domain Eukaryota; kingdom Viridiplantae; phylum Streptophyta; class Pinopsida; order Pinales; family Pinaceae; genus Pinus; species Pinus tabuliformis. Next base: position 1,754,996,864 of record CM062817.1, on the reverse strand, counting down.
GAAGAACATGCTTCAATAATTTTTTATTTTATTTAAATATAGATGAGTATGGAATTTGACCATTAATTTATTATTTTTCTATGAGATGGGGAAGCGTGCCTCAATAATTTTTTTTTTGTTTAAATATGATTGAAAAGCCTCCTTAGTATAAATTAGGGATTAGGGATGGACTTTTCATGGTGAACATCTGCATCGTTTAGTCTTTGTCTTGAGGTGACAATCTGCATCGTTTCGTCTTTGTCTTGAGCTGAGGAGTGCTGTTATAGGGTTTGTAGCTCTCATTACAAATATGGATTCAGCATTTGACAGTGTGTTCACATATATGGATTCGGGATTCGACGGATTTTTCTTTATCATGGTAGGTAGTGTTGGAGCTGTTTTAGCTTTTGGTTTCTATTGTTCCTTCTGTTTCCTCTTAAGAAAGCTAAAGCCTTTGTGCAAGGCCGAGGAATTACCTGGCCCCGGCAAGTACTCCCCTCCAGAGTTGGAAGATCTGTTGGACACAAATCCTTCACCATCCACGTTCTTGGAAAACGACATTCTCACCATTCCTCCTCCCCCTTCGTATGAAGATGTACACAGATACTTGGGCGGCCACCCTCCTACCCGCTGTTCTTATAATAATCTGTACAACTTCCAACAGAAACCCTTAGGCTCAAACGGAATTGCAGAACCTCATTTAAGAAGGGTTCCTTGTGTCCTCCCTCCTCCTCCTGTTTCCCCTCCCACTTGTCCCGGAGATGATGTGGCATATGACTGGCGGCTAGGCTGCTGGGTCCCCGCTCCTCCTCTCCGTTGTAATGAAGAAATGTACAATTTGGTAGAGAAACCCTTAGGCTCAAGGACAATTGCAGAACCCCAGTCAGTCCCGTGTTATCCCCGCATTGACATGGCGAGGCAAGGATTTTGGCCTGGTCAGGACATTTACAATGGCTTTAACCCAATGGGTACACTTCATATGGACGAAACGTATTCTCCGAATGCTTTACCAAGTTGCAGGGACGGATCGTCGGCATTTACTCAACCTGCGCAGCGCGAAGCCGTGAACGAATCGCTGGGTGGCGGAGCAACAGGTAAATAACTAGGGTTTAGTTTTCCCTCCTTTTTCATTATTGTTTTGACCTAATGGTTTACCGTTTCTCATCGTTTCTTTTGGTTTCTTCTCCAACGCAGAATGTGATTCCGTTCATGTGAATGGTATAAACCAATCAATTTACGAGCTTGGAAATCAAGGGTCTGTCATAGATCCTGTCACAGATCCTGTCTCTTTTGCTGAAATTCTAAAGTGCAAAATTCTGAAGTGTTTGCAGCAAGAATCCTTGCGCTCGTTGCAGAACAGAATGGGAAAACCATAGCTACATCCTCCAACGTTGCTTTGGAGGTGTTCTAGTTTTTGTTTCATACAGATCGGACATGATAATCGTACTGCAGTTCTGACAGAGCCTTCTTTAAATGCTTTTTATTAGAGAGGTTGAATCCTGTTATATATGTCTAAATGCGAAAAATATAATCGGTTATATTGAGAATTGAGTGTGGGTAGCATACAAGAATATATGGGATGAACCCTGTGATCTTGCTAGATGGATTGTATCTTTTAGATATATGTAGGATGTTTTGTATGCTGAACTGGACAGCATGAAGTTATTTAAAGTATTGGTTATGCTTGAGTTTTTTCAATCAGAGAGATTAACATGGTATGAACTATGATGATCATGACAATTAAATTTCTGTTTTTTTATAATGGGGATTTTTTTTATAATGGGGATGTTTGGGAGTTGATTTGATTTTTATTTGATTATATTTTTTTGTTTTTTTTTTTATATTAGTAAAGGGGTGTAGAATATTTTTATTTTTAAAATTAAATGGATATTTTGTATCTTTTAAATTATATGTGTTTAATGAATTATATAGTTATATATCAAAAATTTTGAGAATTTGTTTTGATTTTGTTAATATTAGTTTTTAAAAATTTTGATAGTACAATTTATATTGTATTTCATCTTTTATCTTATTCTATAACCTCTGTTTCTTTAATCTTTTGTTTCTTTCATCCACTATCCAAAATACAAGATTATGTTTCCAAGAACAATGATAGGAGTGTTCTCCTTAATCATTTTTCTGATGTTCCTTAGAATTTCCCCACAAAATATTACAACCCTTACAAGTGTCACGATGCTTTTCATCAAGTTGGTTACTATGGGACTATTGAAACTATTGTATACTTTGCATCTCTGTATATCTAGATCTGAATGTGTTCCAAACCTAGCTATTTTGCAGTTATCAATACTCCCCACAGGACAATGCTCTTTGCTTTACTATGTGTGCCTTGTCCCCCTTCCCACCAAAATTGGAAGAATTTACCTAGTTCTTTGACTATATAAGCACAACATCCACATTTCATTTAGGTAATTCTATGACTATATAGTCACAACATCCACATTTTCTTCACCATAAAAAATACCCTAAAGATTGCCAACAGATACAAAAATATTTTTCAAATCACATCTTATAATATTTTGATTATCTTTGTTTTTCTTTCTTCTTTTTCTTTTTTTCGGTAGATTTTAGTGTTCTTCTAGGCAGGTAAAGCTAATAAAGCTATTTCTTTGATCAAATTTTAAATAAATTACCCATTCTTTTTCAAATTTTAAATAAATTACCCACTTTTTAAATTAAATCAGTGCAAGATTTCTTGTTAATAATAAAATAAAAAAATGTACATAGATACCAAAGAGCCATTAAGAACTCAAGATGACTTATCTAGGAGCTCTAGCCTCCTACTAGATGATAACACTAAACATATTTAGAAAATCTAGAAACTAGATAGATACACCATTGAGTCCATTGGTCATCAAAAATTGGGGAGAAATATCAACATAGTAAAAACCATAACTTCAAGAAGACCATTCATGCAATAAATTATATATTTTCTGTATTAAAGCTTTTGTGATCCATAATTGATTAAACTAGAAATCACATGATAGAATTTTTGGCCCACTCTTTTAGAACCAACAAGTGTGGTTCATCATGACCATGGAAAGACTTTGTTTAAATTATATATTATTATAAAAAAAAAGATATAACAAATTATTTAAACATATACATATTAAAAACCCACTTACGGTATCCCCTAATTTCATGGTTGCAAAAAATCCCCAAGTGGAATATCCCTAGATTGTAGGCATTATAAATCTTAGAGTATATTTGTCAGCCACAATTATAGATAAATTTGAGCAAAAACCATGCAAAAATATTTAAAAAAAGTTTATATTAATAGCATGCCAAAGCCTATTGCATTGTTTTTGTATGATTAAGATACTCTATTGCCTGTGTTTAGAGAATGGCATAAAGTAACAATATATGAACCCTTGGGTTCACATGCTATGTCTAGTCAAATTGTAAGAAAAAACTTATTGCCCATGATTCTTAGTTTGGTATGTGAAAGACATGGCTTTGTTGCTCATTGATGAAAACCTAAATAATGGTAGTTTGATGGTAGTTTGACCATATCATAGAGTGCAAATGAAGTACATGTTCACAAATGAATAGTTTTTATAGTCTTATGTTTTTCAATATACGGAGAGCAATGTCTGTCTTTGTGTGTGTGTGTGTCTATATATATATATATATATATATATATATATATATATATATATATATATATATATATGGGGGTTTGTATGTCTTGGACATTGTGCAAAAAGGATATTATGTTGTTTTTTTATCTTGAATAATGATTAACATAGTTGAATTTGACCTAATGGGATATTTTATTGAAGCTTAGGAGAATTTATGACACAAAAAATAATGTTATGTGGAGAAGGTTACAAAATTCAAGTAAACCGTAATGAGTGAGGACAATAATGTAAGAGATAGATCCATTACAAGAGAAAATTAGAAAATAAATTTTATTTTTAAAAAATGTAAATCTAATGAATTTTGAAATAATTGCAAACCATTGCAATAATCAATTTTAATGGGTAAATAAATTCTATTTAAAAAAAAATTGTAAATCTAATCAATTTTTTTGAAATAGCTACCCACCATTGCAACAATGAATTTTAATACATATTATATTCAAATTTGAAATAATTTGAAAACCACTTTAAACTTGATTTTTTTAATGCTGATTAAATGACTGTTATGCTCCTTCTAGTCTTTGCTAATTTTCACAAATAAGATTGATAACAACTATTTGTAACCAATGTCATTTACTGTTTTGTTAAATTATCTCATCAATTTTTAATGCAGGTATTAAATTCCAATTATACTAGCTCTAGGCTTTGCTAATTTTCACAAATAGGATGAATTGAAACTATTTTGCTTCAAATTTCATTAATTATTTTGTTAAATTGTCATTAATGCAAAATTTTTCCCATTACAATTTACCCTCTATTTATTGCTTCCATTATAGTTGAAACAATCCCACCCTTTATTTATTGATTCCATTATAGTTGAAACAATGCCGGTGTACTTTGGAGTCTGCAGTAAATTGCAACCAGGTGGCACAGTGGCAGGGTCCAATCCACAATCCAGCAAATTTTCTGCCGCAGCCCTCCACCGACATTTTATTATATAAATTATTTTAAAAACTAGTACAAATAAAAATTTACATTTAATTTTATCTAACCACTTATGGGACATGCTAGAGCCCTCTTAACAGGGTGTCACTGGTTCAATTTTGAACCTTGGTCAGGAGCCGAGGTATCAGCTCAAAGAAATTTCAAACATGCTTGACGACTAAGGGTTAGATTCCACCTATACCATTGACTAGTCCACACAGGTTGGGGATGGGAGTGCAGACCCAGATTTTTTGGAGATTTCCTTGAAGGCGGAAAAAAATTGAGGTTAAATCTTGATTTTTATTATTTAAAATGGTTTTTTAACTATATATTTGGATTCAGCACCCTGAAAAACCCCTAGGACTTTTTGATTGTTCAGAAATTAGCTATCAAACTTGGGATTTCAATAAATTGCTGCCAGATTTTAGAGAAATTTAACTTGAAAAACCCACCTGAAAAACTTCCAAAAAGTGTTACTAAAAACAACTCCAAAGGGTTAAGGGCAGACCTACTTTGACATGTGCAAAATTACGTCGGCTTGCTCCTTGATTTCGGTGAAAATGTCTTCGGGGTTCATCGGTCTGCGAACTTGGGCGACTCTTTGGATCAACACATACAAAACATCTTCACTCCGGCTTCGCCCTTGGAATCCCCCTAAGGCCTATGCTGGATTTGAGTTCAACACGACGCACAGTCATTTCTGTCAACACCAATAAGACCAACTACAATTCCCTTTCTCTTAGGGATTTAATGCAAAGGCTACAGTATCGACCGAAAACTACATTAATCATTTAACATAGGTATATTCGATGAACGACACTCGCATCAATTCATACTTCGACAGGAGAACATGGGTATACCAACAACCTATACCCTACTAAGATTTATTAATTTCTGATTCATACATAAAAATAAAAATCTTCTATAATCGAACTGCCTTCATTGGGGCATTATACAAAATGATTTTCCCTGGGTAGAAAAAGTTTGACCTCCTGGTCAGATGTCTTTAATCTAAACAAAGCTATGTTGGCCACATATATGATCATGTTGTTTTTTCATCCTTGACTTTAGTATGTTAGGGTCCCATATTTGATTTTGTGATATATTATTTGCTTTTCTAAGGCAATATTGTAAAGTCATCTTATTTGCTTCTACCTCACCTCTATCATGCTAATGTACTTCTCTCTAGTCAACCAAATGTTGAAAGTGATCACTCTTACCATAGTATTGTACCATACCTTGTACTGCAATTATTATGATTTTTCTACGACATGATGTTCCTTCCTTAATGAATATAGTCACATTCATAAACATCTCCCAAGACTTCAAGATTTCACTCTCTACTTCGTTGTATGGTTCCCAATTTTCATGGAAGAAAATTATGAGTCCCTCCCATGAACTAACTAGTAGATTTCCATCTTTCATACATTGGATGGATTCATAACAGAAAGCTCCCTTCCTATTGTTTCCCCCAACAAAGAATACTATTGCAAGGAAACCATTGCAAGTTGTTGGCCATTTTGGAGACCAACATGCAATCCCATATTCTTTCCTTAACCATGAAATATTTTTTTATGAGACATGATGGTCTCAAGCCTCCTCTCCTCTTCTTTGTTTCCCAACATCTATTGTCCTTTATGTGCATCAATTTGCTTTCTACACAAATATTTTGAGGCTTTAAGCACCTCATCTCCCATCAATGCATTCTTCCCACAATCTTCTTATTTTGGGTCAGTGATTAAGCACATTGCCCAATTGGCTCGGTTTGGCTGGGTTCTCTTCTTGGAGCAATTTTTTTTGCTTAGGGATGGATAGTTTTGATCTCTCACAAATTTTGTTTGCATGTTGCAGCTTTACAAAGTCCTCCTTTATCTTAGAAATGTTTTGCACATGAATTGCAAGAATCTTCTCCCACTTTGCTTCATTCATATCCACACTACATGGTTGCCATGTCAAGTATTTTGTTGACCTTAGCTTCTTGTAGCTAATTGCATAATTCTAAAGTCTATTCACACTTGCACATACACCAAACATGTTACAAAAAACACTCTCTCCCTTCTCACTTTTTGCTACAAATGCATGGGTCTTTGTCTCATTAGAAAAATGAGTTCCTCCTTGAAGACTTTCACCATCTCTTGCAACTTCCTTAGTGACACATTGCTCCACATATTCATGACTTTCTTTGCATAAGCCTTCACATTCATGCCTGAATATTCTCCTCCTCTAGGTACTTCTATGTACTATGCTTCATAAATGTATTCATAATCTAGCAGTCATCTCTACTTATTATCCTCTCCTCTTTAAGAAAAAACTCTTAGTTACTTTCTTGATCTTGGATTATTTTGACCTCCTTTGGATTATCTATCTTACTTTACTAAGGGCTTCTCACAAGCTCTCCCTCTATCTATACTGAACCAATCCAAAAATATGCAAACCACACTTTCTCTTGTTTTCCCAATTTCCATTGGTCTTCAACCCGTGATAAAATATTTTCAAAAATTGTGCAATAAACACTTAATAAGAGAAGACATAACCAATAAATTATACCTCCAAGGTTACTCTTCCTCTCACTAACTTGGAGAGTATTAGATTGGGCTTCTTCATGGTCTTCATCCATACTATCTTAATGAGATAACTCTACATTTCCTTCCTCGGTGATAGTTAGTTGAGGTTGTCCACCTTTTGAATCAACTTCTTCTTATTTTTCTTAGGGAGCATAGCTCAATTCCTCTTGAGGTTCTCCATTCAATTCCTCTTGAGGTTTTGCATTCTCCATAACCCTATCACTTGTTTTTCTCCATGGTACTAGGTACATGAAGTGTTAGACACACTCAAACACTTAGATAAAAACACATTAATTTCTTTTTCCTCCTCATCTAATGTCATGGACATCATTCCTTGTACAAAGCTAAGTAAATAATAATTTGATAACCATCATCATTCACTTTTAGAATTGATCCTTACTCTGGTGTATAGAAGTGAACTTCCACTCCCCCATACTTTGCAAATGTGAGTTCCTCCTTCATTAATGAAGCATCTAGTTCATTCTCTAGCCTCTTTTGCAATAGAGGGAACTTCATCTTCTTTCTTCTTTTTAGTATCCAGCCATAGCTTTAGGATTTTCGAGCAAGATTATCTTCTTGTTTTCCCTTCGCAAAATTTTTCCATGCATTCAATAAGGAAGAGCCTTTAATGGTTGTTCATCTTCCTTGTTTACAAAGACTAGATACACACATTATTTGTTACTCATATTCCTTGTTTACAAAGACTAGATACACACATAATTTGTTAGCCTTCAAAATACATGTTTCTCTCACTTCATTATCCATCACCTCCTCCTGCTTTTGACTTTCCAATAGTCCCTTCTTCTTATATTCAAGGAGTGATCATCTTTCTGATTCATGTAGTGAATTATCCCTTCTTAAGGCTCAACTATTTTGAGATTTTCTTCTTCCATCCAAAATTTTATGAAAGGCCTTACCTTTTTTTTCCCCATCTCTCTAACTTTTTGAGATTTTTTGTTAAATTCCTTGTGTCTAATAGGTACTATGACCTTCCTCATCTATCTTTGGCTTTATTCCCTCTTCCTTAGCAACTTAATTATATAAAATAGTCTTTTCTTCAATGCAACCATCTCTTTATCAAAGTCGTCATGGCTTAATTTCTTCCTCATGCCATTTATTTTTGCATCTTTTTACTCTCTATTATGGCTTTTACTCAAAACCTCATCATGACCAACAATGGTTGCCTTCTTCCTTCTCTTCATGGGGTCCTTTGTGCTCATCTTTAGCTACAACCTAACCTTGTAACAAGCCTCACTTCACTTGCAACCTAACCTTGTAAAAAGCCTCAGCTCACTTGTTACATGAACACTTCACCTCAACCTAGCCATTTGTGTTCCTCTAGAACCTCTTGAGCACTCCTTGCTCCCCTCTTGTTGTTTCTCCTCTGCTCACCTCCTAAGAACTTCTCTTGTTCTCTTCTCATTGATGACTTCCTGTATGGGCCTCTTCATTCCAATCTAAGCTAGAATGAAACTTCTATACTACAATGGTTTTCTTCTACCCTTTTTGTTAGAAAACCTTCTAATGATCACCTTGCTTTGCACATCATCTCAAGTTGTAATATGCTACAACCTTCACTTAGAATTTCCTTATCAAAACATAAAACATAAAACTAGTTATACCTCTCCAGTTCTTGACCTCTAAGATACCTCACTTCCAGCTCTCCCATTTCTTCCTCTAGATGGTATTTTTCCATATATCTCCAAATCTAGAGTTAGCTGGAATTTGTTTCATTGCTTTCTTTTTTCAAAGTTTCCTCCTACACTCTGATATCTCTTTCCTCTTTCAAAGTATCTTCTCCTCTAGTATCCTCTATCTTTGATTATGTGCTTTTCTTTCTCAACACTATCTTTAAAAAATAACCAAACTATCAATCAACATTCAAATAAACATAGTAATTCTTAACTCTCTGGTCCATTCTCTTCTCTTCTTCACTAGCTGCTGCTTTGTTACTTTTTCCACAAAACCTCCATTGAAATCACCTTACTAGTGCAATATTCCTCCATCTACAATTCTCCTATGTCTTGATGGCTCATTTTTGCTTCTCTTTTCCTCAATCTATTGCTCTAATAACATAAATCACCCAACAAAATCTTATAAACTAACAATGTTACTAAACTTTTAAATAAATTGTGCAAACCTTATTTCTTTTATCATTTTCTCATATTTCATATAAACAAGTTGCGCCCCTTTCCAGATGTCTTATGAAAATAAACCAAATTAAATCAAACCCTCGCGGGCTCTACCCCTTTCCATATGTCTTATAAAAATAAAACAAATCAAATCAAACCATGGTGGGCTCTACCCTAGGTCGAGAGCCGGGGTATCATGCTCAAAAAAATTTCAAACATGCCCGACTTGGATGACTACGGGTCAGGCGTGACTTCCAAACATATCTCATTGAGTAATCCATGCAGGTTAGGGTCAAGAATTCAAAGGTACAAAGTTATGTCAACTTCCTCATTGATTTCAAGGGAAATCTCTTTGTGGTTCATCGATTTGCGGACTCTGACAATTTTCTAGATCAACACATAACAAAACACCTTCACTCGTGGCCGTGTCGCTACAATCCAACTGAGGCCTATGTTGGGTTTGAGTCTAACACAATGCACAACAATTTTGATCAAGCCAATAAGGTCAATTATGATTCCATATTTCTTAGGAATTGAATGTAGAGGCTACACTATTGACCCAAAATCACATTAATCCTTTAGCACAAGGATATTTGATGAATTACACTAGCCCCAATTCCTACTTCGATAGGGGAACCAATCATTTAGAGAATAACTACAATCGGCTCACTACCCGTATATCTTATATATCTTTTAACTTTTTATGCTCACTTCTCCTTTTTCGCTATCACTCTATTTTTCATTTTTCTTTTCTAACATTGACTCTTTTTATTGATCTCACAAAACAACTATGAGATATTTTTCCAACCAACCAAAATAAGTGATTCTTAATTTTACACCTATTATATTAACAAAACCTTAGTTGGCTAACCATTAAAACAACTTAACTCGTCAACTTACTAATTGGCATTATTCTAATGAGCCAATTTCCTAATTTATGATTTATATGTAACAAAAGTAAAAATATTCTTCTAAAATCTACACGACTCCAATGGGGCCTTAAACTTCTCAACTTCTAATTCATTAAAACCTCAAAGCTAAACATGTCACTAGTATTAATTTGAACCTAAGTGAACAAGATCATATTTAGTTTTCTCAAATACCTAAAATGCCTCCAATTAATTATTCTCTAATTTTGTATTCCACCAAAATTTCTCATTAAAATCAAATTGTTATTTTGGATATTTTTTATAACTATCATCTCTTTCTCTTTATATATACCACCTTATATCCATCTATATGCAAATATGTTATGACTAGAGGTGGATCAAATCCCTCGAGGTGAAAACCTTACTTTTGGAGTGTGTAACTTGAGGAAAGGTTTGTAGGTTGAAGGATTTGATCCATCTAGGTGCATTATAGATCTAGAGTTAAATGGATCTAGGCTAGTTCTCATTGAGCCAGAGAATGTCACATTTGTAAATTATTATTATTATGTATGTGTTTGAGATAAATTCCATACTTTGAAATTGACATGTTTATTATTGTCAATATATTCTTCATTGGTCGTGGATTTAGACTAGTGACTTCATAAATTTGAATCTGCACATTATATTCAAAATTTGTAGGAACTTTTTATGCATTAGGTTATTGTTAAAAAACTCCACATTGACGGTGTGGCTTTAAATCATGTTCTTATTTTTCTGAAATTGGTCAATGTTTAAAATATCCATAGTGCATTTATATAATGTTTAGTTGTTTCTGCATTTGGCCCTTGTTAAAAATATCTATGATGGCTTTACTTTAATCTAGTTTGTGTTCGATGCTTTGAATAGTTTGTGTGTCTACATTAGGATGGTTTGAGTGGTTTATGTGTTTGTTTGTCTTGATTTGGATAGTAATTTTTATGGATGTTATAGTCCTTATGTTGTATCTCTATATGTATATGTAATTGTCTATTAGTGATTAGTTGTTGATGAAGAAAAAATACATCTTGTTAAGAATTAATTTGTAGTTTGTAATATGATTGATTTTGCATATCTATTTCATCTAATTTGAGGTAGGGTAACTTTGGTAGCTAATTAATTCTTAATGGTGTCCATCTAGGTATTATCAAATATATAGAGGAGTATTTTTAATAATTGACTTCCTCTAGATTACTCTTAAAATAATATTTGTTTGCAATTTGTTGATTTTTTATTCATAGCCTATTTTGGAGAGTCAAGAAATAACTTTTTTTTTATTTTTTTAATAACTGGTTAGGTTTAGGAACTCTCTATGTTTCCCCACTTCATGGAACTATTATAATAGATTTGAAGGGCTAGGAACTATTAAAGACATGTTTGGAGAAAGAAAACCACACATGTTTATTTATAGCATTGTTAAAATCTTAATATATAATTAGTACAAGAATTCATTATGCAAATTATTTTTCAGATAGAATCATTTATGTAAAAACAAAGCAACCTCTATTTTTATTTTATTAATAAATTCTAATTTTCTATATTCTTAAAAATAGATTTGAATAGCATTTTCATGATATTTTTTTGAGAAATGTTTTGTTTTGAATATTTATAAATATATACTTCTAAATATGCTTCAATCTTTTATATGGATTATTTTTTGCGTCAAGGTTAAAGAAAAATGATAACTAATAAACCATGATAAAATTTCTAACTAAATGATAAATCATAAATCATAAAATATTAAATTAAAATGTTAATTTAGGCAAATATTTTTTTATTATTATGAAGCTTTTTTTATTCACCTTCATTGGAATGAGAATCAATTTTATTATTCATGGAAGAGTTTTGGTCATTTTATGTGAAAATGAATCTACAAACTAGTATGACATAATTTTTTTTGGTTTGCACATTTCTGTGATGTGGTTTTTGAGATAATGAATCCTGATGTTTGAAAGTTTTCAATTTTAATTTCTGGAATTTTCTAGTCTAGACCAAGACTAATCATAGGATTGGTTTATAAAGTGGTTTTTGAGACAATGAATTCGGATATTCCAAAGTTTTCATTCTAGACCAATACTCATCATCACGATTAAGAGGAGCTCGAGTAATAAATATGATTAGGTAAGGTTGTCAAGTTGGGGAGCCGACTAGTTTAATGATTTCTATTTTAGATTCATTATTATTATGTTATTGTTACTAAAATACTAATTATGTAAGTTACTTTATTTTAATAATTGATATATTAGGTTCATTTTTCTTTTATGTTTTTTAACTTTTTTGTAATATTTTTATTTTAAATTTATTCTAATTAAATACACTTATTTATGTTTAAATTGCTTTACCTAATTATTGATTAATATAAGTTTATGTTATTAGCTAGTTACTTATCTAATGTAATAAGTTACGTTACTTTAATAAATTGTCTATTAATTTTTAATTCTTTATTATTTTAATTAAATTTTTTATTTGTCTATGTTTAAAGGAGAGGTGTTTAGTAATTTATTTCTTTTAATATTTTGAATATTGCTTAATTTAAGTTTATGTGATTTGCTAGTTTCTCGGTTTTCAATAAATTTATTATGTACTTTTAGGTTTTCCTCACATTATTGTAATAAGTTTATTCAAATGTATAAGAATTTTTGGGAAGAAATTGTTGGAAATAATACTGAAAGGGGGATGAATCAGTATTATCAGATCAAGAATTTTTAATCTTTAATCAGTGCATTAGTACTTCATCAATCATTCAACAGTAACGATGTGCACTATAAACATAATAAACCATTACACATAAGAAACACATATCAACACCAAGATTTAAGGTGGAAACCCAATGTGGGTGAAAACCACCTGCTGCTGTCATCTTTGTCTTCTTTTAATAATAAGAAAATTTGTTTACAATCTTGTACTAGTGCACACTCATACCAGTACACATGCTTCTACCTGCAGAAGGTTACAACCTTCTCTCGTTTTCCAGCTTCTACTGGAAAGGATCCACAACCCCCTAGCTCTTCTACTAGCCAATATGTTTACTAGTACTTAGGTGACAACCTACAGAAAACTCCAATCTTCCACTAGGGACCACGTTTCATGAATTTTCAGACTCGATGCTCCTGGCACAGTTCAAGACATATGAAGACCTTGACTCATCAATAACCCATCACAAATTTAGAAACAAAAAAATCATCAACCAACATGTAGTTAATCTGAAATAATCAGATCACTATTATCAAAACACTATGCTGAACCCAGAAACATGTATCAACATTTAGAACCAACTAAAACCTAAAAAATTCATGTGTGAGACTATATACACTACTTCAATGAAGAAAAACCTGCATGTATACGCTACCTCCTTCAACCCAACCTATATATACCTCTAAAGATTCTGAATCATATAATCTCTGAATCACAAACTGTACCAACCAGTAGTGTACTGAACATCTACTTTCAACTTACAAAACTTTACACATGCAGGCAACATAAAACACTTCTTCTCACTTATACAATCAATCAAATATCAACCTCCTCATGCATTCATATTTACATTCAGATCTAAGAAGACTTCATTGATAGACAACAATAAAATAGCAGCAGCAGTAAATCAGCAACATTGATTTGATAGATCAGTCATCTCCGAAAATCAAGCCTTTCTTTTGTATACACTACTTGAAAGAACAGAACATACATGTATATGCTCTTTTTCCGAGATGAACGTGTGTACAGATCTGCAAATATTGACTCAAAACTTTGCTGCAATTATAGACTTCCGATAAATCCAGATCATGATAGATAACACAAAACATCAGATCTAGCCTTAACAAATATCAGATCATTCAAGAATAAGTCATTTCAGATCTCATGATCCTGATCTAATATTGAACTCAAGGTGCACATAAATATTTCAGATCTAGTCCCAAACATAACCTTGCAACATAAAATATACTTCAGATAGAAGTATTCCTTATAAGCTTATTCACTTGCATATATGGCGTTATGATCCTCTCTTCTTTATATAGTTTTTGGCCTTTCTCAATACCATGGACCGAATCCACTTAGGACCAACACCTTGGATCAAATACCACAGATCGAATACCTCAGACTAAATATCTAGGGTCAATATCATTGTCCAAAGATACCTTGGATCAAATACCTCGGACCAAAGCCATGGTTTTCAACATGTATTTGCTTTGCCTTCTGTGGGAGTGCGTGTGTACATTATACACTATTTCTGTTCTGAGTTATGTGTGTATACGCTACTTGGACTAAGTGAAATTGCGTGTATCTCTTAAAGTACTCTTACATCATCTTCTTCCTTAAACTTCTCTATTCTAATCAATAGACCTTATTTCCATCTTCCTAATCCTCTGTACCACTATCTTATTGCCTTTGAATATTCCTGTTAGCCTCTTATCAAAACTAAGTTGACCTGTAGAGTTGCCATCAAGGACAATACTTGTATCATAATGTCAACAATATCCCACTTTGGACTTTATGGCAACCATGATGGTGCTGACTACTGCAAGCTATAAAGACTCTTAGAGATACCATACAACACCAAAATACCAAAATAATCTCCCCCTTTGACATCAAGGGCAAAGGGCGGACCACTCTACTCTCCTCCTTTGCATGATGATATCCATACTCCCCTTGAGTACATACCACTGATTTTCTTGTTCTTCTGCATACAATTCTATACGACATCTTTTTGTTTGAGATTCTTTCCTTTTCCATGTCTTGGGATTTAATGGCATTTTCTCCTTTTGAGATGTTTGCCAAAATTTTCTCCTGCATTCAAATTCTTCATGACCAAAGTTGTTACAATTGAGCATTCTATTTAAATTTCAAGAGGAGAAAAGTTATTATAGGAACTTCTCTTGATCCCTGTTAATTCCTTTGATTTCGTGCTTCTCTAGTCATGATGGTTTTGTAAGCAATGCATTGAGCAACTTTATGCCCAAAATTA
Source organism: Pinus tabuliformis (assembly GCA_031772625.1). Classification (NCBI taxonomy): domain Eukaryota; kingdom Viridiplantae; phylum Streptophyta; class Pinopsida; order Pinales; family Pinaceae; genus Pinus; species Pinus tabuliformis. The sequence continues at coordinate 1,754,981,738 of CM062817.1, read as the reverse complement.
TAACATGAAAAGCATTGCCCATTAAAATAAAAATTGCGACTATCGAATCTATTTTCCTCTTGATTTTAGTTTCTATTGATATTCATATTTGGACCAGATTGAGTATGATTTTCCTAAGGTTGGTTGCGGCTTCTATTGATATTCATCCTTGGAGAAAATTGAGTATGATTTACCTGGTGAGCGGCTTTATGCGTTTACTGACGATTGTCAAACTATTCACCAGTCTTTGCTGCATCAAGATAGATTTTTGTGGAGGTTGGCAGCTTCTGTGATTGAGATGCTTCTTCAGTATATTCAAGACATATCTTTATCAAAGGAGAATGCTGAACTTTGATAATTTCATTTAAATTTTCTGATCCTTTATATTTTGTTTTCTCAATATCTTTTCTTAGACCCACAATTTCACATTCTAATTTTTCATTGTGTTTTTTTTCAACAATTTGGTATGTCAAGGTATCTATGATCATATTCTTTTCTTCTAAACAAATTTTGAGTTTATAGATTTCTTCATGAAATCCCAAAAATCATCATTGTCATAAGCCATGAGAAGTCTATCATCATCACTATTAGATAAACCATCACTATCCTCTTCTAAACTATCCCAAAAATCATCGCTATCATAAGCCATGAGAAGTATGTAATCTTGAACAGTTTCATATTCATCACTATTAGATTAACCATCACTATCTTCATTAGTATAGTAACTCCTTCTATTCACAACGTGTTTCCTGTTCCCTTTTGCATATTCCTTTCCTTTTTCATATTTATCTTTATGAGGACATCAGGTAGCATAATGACCGACTCTACCACAAGAAAAGCATTTAAAAGGTAGCTTACCTCTGAACCTTCCAGAACCTCATTGGAGCTTGTTGACCAAATTTACCTCATTTTCTTCTTCTTAAATGTGTCACGATTCATTGTGTTCTTCCTTTTATTTTCCTTGTGTTGAAGCTTTAAATGCGGCTTCTCTCATATTTGATGGACCTCCTTTTCTCATCTCAAAAGCAGTTAGGATTCTGTGAAGCTGTGTCATAGTGATATTTTGTAGATCCTATTTTTTTCTATGGAAGACACTTTTGATTCAAATTTAGCAAACAAGGATCTCAAAATTTTCTCAACTAAGGTAACTTCCTTTAGTTCTTCACCCATATTCTTCATACAATTAACAACCTCATCTATACATAAGAAGTAACTAGCTATATTCTCATCACTATGCATCTTAAGAGTTTCATACTAAATTCTAAGAGTTTGAAGCTTAGCACATTTTACCTGAGAGTCTCCTTTGTAGCTCTGAACAATTTTGTCCCATATCTCTTTGGCTCATTTGAGCTGCATGACTTTGACAAACTCTGATTGTGACAAACTTCCCAATAAAATATTGACAGCTATGGCATTGGTTTCATATTTCATTTTACCTGTCGTGTTTGTAGGAATTGTTGTTGGAAATTTATATCCTCCATCCACAATTTCCCAGGCATCTGTTGCAAGATGTTGTAGATAGGTTGTCATTCTTATTTTGCAATAAACAAAGTTGCTCCCATCGAATATTGGTGGTCTGATGGATCCCATGCTTTCGTGATTATTCATCTTGATGCATCTTCCTTCAAGAAATCAAACTTCTTCTGAAGAACTTGGCTCCAATAACAATTGTTGGAAATAATATTGAGAGGGGGGGGATGAATCAGTTTTATCAGATCAAGAATTTTTCTTTTTCATAATCATATTTATATATGCTACTTCAAAGATGAGAACTAGCATGTACATGCAACTGTCTTTAAGGCAACTAGCGTTTATGCAGTAAAATTATGATTCAGTTAATTCATCATATGTTGATCTTTAATCAGTGCATCAGTACTTCATCAATCATTAAATAGTAACCATATGGAGTATAAACATAATAAACTATTACACATAAGAAACACACATGAACACCAATATTTAAGGTGGAAACCCAATTTGGGTGAAAACCACCTACTTCTGTCGTCTCTGTATTCTTTTAATAATAAGAAAATCTATTTACAATCTTGTACTGGTGGAGACCCATACCAGTACGCAAGCTTCTACCTGCAGAAGGTTGCAACCTTCTCTCGTTCTCCAGCTTCTACTAGAAGGGAGCTACAACCCCCTAGCTATTGTAATAGCCAATATGTTTACTAGTACGTAGGTTCTAGCCTACAGAAAACTCCACTCTTCCACCAGGGACCATGTTTCATGAATTTTTAGACTAGATGCTCCTGGCACATATCAAGACATATGAAGACCTTGACTCATCAATAACCCATCAAAAATTTAGAAACTCAAACTTCATCAACCCACATGCAGTTGATCTAAAACAATCATATCACTATCATCAGAACACTGTGTTAAACCCAGAAACATGTATCAACATTCAGAACCAATTGAAACCTCAAAAATTCATGTGTCGAACTGTATACGCTACTTCAATGAAGAAAAACCTCTAAATATTCTAAATCATAAAATCTCTGAATCACAAACTGTACCAAACAGTAGTGTTCTGAACATCTACTGTCAACTTATAGAACTTTACACAAGCAGGCAACAAAAAACACTTCTTCTCACTTATATAATCAATCAAATATCAACCTCCTTATGCATTCATATTTATAGACAATAGTAAAATCGCAGCAGCAATAAATCAACAATAATGATCTAATAGATTAGTCATCTTTAAACATCAAACCATTTTTTGTATACGCTACTTGAAAGAACAGAACCTGTGTGTATACGCTCTTTTGCCGAGACGAACCTATGTACAGATCTGCAAATATTGACTCAGAACTTTGCTGCAATTACAGACTTCAGACAAACCGATATCATGATAGATAATGCAAAACATGAGATTTAGTCTCAACCAATATTAGATTATTCAAGAATAAGTCATTTCAGGTCTCATGATCCTAATCCAATATTGAACTCAAGGTGCACATAAATATTTAAGATCTAGTCCCAAACATAACCCTGCAATATAAAATATGCTTCAGATAGAATTATTCCTTAGAATCTTATTCACTTGCACATATGGCCTTATGATCCTCTCTTCTTTATATAGTTTTTGGCCTTTCTCAATACCATGGGCCGAATCCACATAGGACCAATATCTTGGATCAAATACCACAAACCGAATGCCTCGGACTAAATACCTAGGGTCAGTATCATGGTCCAAAGATACCTTAGACCAAATAACTCGGACCAAAACCATGGTTTTCAACATGTACACACTTTTCCTTCTGTGGGAGTGTGTGTGTACATTATACTCTATTTTTGTTCTGAGTACCTATGTCTATACGCTGCTTGGACTAACTGAACCTATGATTATCTCTTAAATTGCTCTTACATCATCTTCTTCCTTCAACTTCTTTATTTTGATCAATAGAACTTAGTTCCATCTTCGTGATCTTCTATACCAGTGTCTGATTGCCTCTGAATATTCCTGTTAGCCTCTTATCAAAACTGAGTTGACCTGTAGAGTTGCCATCAAGGACAATACTTGTATCATAATGCCAACAGAAATCACATTGAAGATTTTGGTCGACGTGTTTTGAACCAACGAGTGTGGTTCATCTTCAGGACACAATGAAGAACAGATCTAGGAAGAGGGCTAAATAGATTTATTCAAGATTTAGTATGACATAGTTTACGTACATTTTAATTTTGATTTGTATATCTATGTAAGATTCATTTATTCTTTTTTATAAATCTTGTAAATTTTATTATATTATATTTGTAAAAGATTAATTTATTTGGTGATTGTTAAGTATATCATGTTTAAAATTGTAAAATTATAAAATTTGTCAAATATGGACATGATATTTACCCAAATTGTACAATATTAGAAGTTGAAATTATGAGTGTGCAATTACTGTAATTATTTAATTACCTCTTTCATTCTTTCTTTATAGTGTATATGGACTATATTTAGGGTGAGATAGAAATTGAAATATTCAATATATATCTTTTGTAATTGTTTTTATTTAAATTAAAATGTATAAATAGAATCAATGACTTGAAAATCTCATTATATAACCTCATTTTGCAATTCGAAGCAATTATTATTGAATCTTGAAAAATGACCAAAATGTAGGATGATAAGACATTAAAATGTTTTAACCATAAGAGTTTATTCTTTTCAATTGATTTATATAATATGTATATGATTTTTTTAATTTTTCTAACCATATATCATATATAAATAATTGGGAATTAAATAATTAAAACAATAATAATAATAATAATATTTACCATTGGTAATTGAATTAAGGTATATTTATGCTCATTATAATTTTATTAATCTTTACTTTTCAACAAATATTTTTTATTAAAATAATACAACTTTTATTAGTTAAAAAGACAAATTTAGAACTGCTTAAAAAAATATCTCTTATGATATGAATGTCTAAGGTCAAGTCATCAATAATGTTTAATAAGATACCATGTCATCAACAATATCAAACTATTGTTTGACAAGATACCACATTATTGACAATATCAATAAAAAATTATTGAAATTATGCACACCATAACCTTGATTGTGAAACTCAAATATCCTCTAACATCCCCCTATAAACCTCATTGAAAAGAACATAATCTTAGAAGATTTCACATAATTACTAGCATGTAATAATTTTATATACTTATTTCATATTATTTTTAGCGACCTTTAGATAAAACCATCATTGAGTAAGTGTAGAAACTAAATAGTAAGTTCCATAACATAACAACCATTGTTTTATCATATTATCATAAACTTCCTGATGTAACCTTCCATCATTTTCATGATTCCTTTAACCAGGTTAGTTAATCACATACTTGATAATGTAAATTTCATGTCATGTAAGGAATCAACATTGTAAGAATGACACAATAATTAAACATTGATATACTTTGGAAACCCATAAGGTGATAACCCAAAAATGTTTAATTTTATTAAACTCTCATGAGGGTGTTCACCCCTCACTCAATGGTTGTAAGAAAATCCATCATTTGACCATTTTCATAAAAAATTACAAAGAAATATCATATTAAATATACTATAACTAGCTATAAACTATTACAATCATCACCATATCATTTATCCAAAAATCCTTAAACTTTATATCTTTGTGACCTCGTTTCCATGAGTGGTTTGTCCTTTCGTTGACATTATTTCAATATGCATGGACCATCAGTTCTTTACGTGGCATAATGTTAAACATAATGTATCATTTTCATAAGTCATCAACCATCCCTACCATAGCTACCATCAACAAAATTGATATCATGAATAGGTAAAATATTAATCAATAAATGATCTTTACTAGTGATGTTTCAAACATCTTTTCATGTGCATGAATAAATTGTAAACAAAATATCGAGACATGTCTCCTTTAACAACACTACATATGCAATAATTTAAGAGTACAAAACTATCAAATAATGTATATAGATAAATTCCACATTAACTATTATTCCCCTCATAAAGGACACATTCTTTTCCAAATGAAAACCACTACAACTATCTATATTCTTTTAAAGGATACTATCATCTTATCTTTGATATTCATGCATGTAATTATATAAATTTATTCAAAGAAGCTAACCCCTCAATTATTTATGTATATGCAATTATGCATTCTTTTCCAAAATAACTAATACAATAGATATTACCTATATGCATGTGAATGAATGTTATTTTTGAAAACAAAACTCACATAATAGATAATATTATTGTGCTGCAACTTCATGTTCTTTCCAACATCTTTTCCAAATTAGAGTTATTCGCGAGAGCTATCATAAATGAAAAATACATACCATTACAGAGATTTTGAGGTCTAAAATGGACCTTAAAATAAAATTGTATAGCGAAAATAAACTTCATAAAATCCAACAGCATTCAAGATGATGATGTCAACCATTGAGATAATTCACCTTTTTGGATTAAAAAACTAAAAAAAATTGTTTCTTCAACTGGTATTTTCAACTTATCTCTCTATAGTTTTAATCATTTTTTGAGAAGGGGCACTCATTGGATGTAAAATTTAAGTCCTCATCCAAGTAGTACCCATGTTTCATATTTTCGATGGACCCTGCTACATGAAAAATAAATACATGAAAAACATGATTGCAATCATGTTTTTTAATGCATTTATCATTTGCAACATGGGTACTCCTTAGATGAATAATTTAATTTTGCATCCAACAAGTGCTATCTCTCGAAATGTGAGTAAAAAAGTATGGAGATAAGTTGAAAACATGAGTTGAAAAAAGTAGTTTTTTCTTGTTTCTCTCAAAAATTTGATGATGTAATCTAGTCTTATTTTATTGTTTCCATTATTATTTTATAATATATTTGGGAGACCCATTTTAGTCCTCAAAATTTCTCTAATGTTCTATTCCAAAATAAAGGGGACATAATAGTTATTATTTCTTGTATGGCACTACTTGTTCTTTCCGAAAGATATTAATATGATAGTTATTCTTCTTGCATGTGAAACACGTCTTTCTTTCCAAAAGAAGCTAACTAAATCTTTGATGAAAAACACATTTATTTTCCAAGGGATCAAGTACATAGAAACCACTCATTCATGCCTACAAACACACTTTTCTTTTTTTAATATGGTAGCAAAATAAACACATATTATTTCTAACAGAAATTAATATGATGGATATTGTTTTATGCATCTCACACATATTATTTTCCAATAACTTAGCAATATAACAACTATTTATGTGTGTATAAACACATGCTCTTGTTTACAACAAACTAAAAATAATCATATGTTCTTTTAAATAAATTTAAATCTTTAGTTGTTCTATCCATGCATGCCAACATATCTCTTTTTCAAGAATTCGAATGAATAATAACTATTATTTTTGTGTATACAAATACATACTTCTGTTATCAAAAAGAAATTAACATAAGTTATTGTTCCTATGCATAAAGGTATTAATTCCATTTCACAATAGTCATTCTTTCCTACACATATTTCATTTTCAATAAAAATAATCTAGTTTTCTACACATTAATTGCTTGTAATCTATTGTTGTTGAAATCCTTTAAGGTAAACAGTTCACTCATCTTCAAGGGTAAGAAACAAATTGATTAGTTTACTTCCTACCCCTGAATATAGGTGAAGTGTTCCCCAGAAAGGATGGGTTCTTGAGACAATGCACAGATTGTTACAGAAATTCTCAACAAGAATATGTTACTACCTATGGAAACATACATGCTATAATTCCTTATAATCTTTTCCAATTAAAATAACATAATTCCTTTATATTTTATATATCCCTCACATGCATTCTACTTCTTCTACTTCATGAAAATATATGATGTCTTATTTATCCCCTATATGTCATGTTCACATGCATTCTTCCTTTTCTAACATAACAACAAGCTAGCTTATCTTTTATGCACAAATTGGTATGCAATCTTTTTCCAAATAACAAACTAACTTAACTTGCACAAAATGCATATTCTTATCCAATAAATTTGGAAAGGAATACTTATCTTGACATGAGCTTGCTTGAACCAGTTTTGATTAACCCTTTCTGTTGATTCACAGCTGATCAATCTCTGACCATCATTATTGAGTAGTGTAACATAGTTAGACTTATATTCCTTCATAATCGTGCTCACTCAATGATTTTTACTTGGACGTATTCAGAGTATATTGCTCCATAATTGTGTTCTTTCAGCGATTTGAAAGAGAAGCTCATCCATATGAAGATGCTAGTTTGGTTCAACTATAAAATGGTATTGTAATATCTTTGCATCATGTGCTCTTACTCGCAAACTTACTTTCACGTAGAGGTTAATGGACGACATAAAAATAACGACATACAACCTATGAATTTATATGCAAAACCGACATACAACCTATGAATTTATATGCAAAACCAAATTCGAAGACTACTCCATATCCTCACATGTATGTTTTCATCCATTTTTCTCAATTTAATGACAATCACACCGATTTTCCCAAGGATTAGAGCCAATGGGAACTAAAGCATGAAAAGACAATTGCCAAGAATTCATTTAACTACTAACTCTTTTTCGATGAAAACAGTTTTTAATAATATTTTTACCGAGCTAAATATATAATTTTTTACAGTAATTAGTTTTGCAACTAATTCTTGATAGGACAGTTAAATAAATTAACAATATTTTACAATATGTAAATACTTGAGCTTTACTAGTTAGGATATTACATATCCAAAGGTCCAAAACTTCAAAAATCTAAATGACACTTTTTGGGCAGATTAGTATGTCTACTTATGCAGATTGAGAACATTATTTTGTGAGTGTTAGGGAAAATGTGGATGTTTCCTAATTAGGATTTGGGAAAAAAAATATAAATTATCTTCATTAAATAAGTATTTCCATCGTCAAAATATCTAGACATTTGTATTTAACTTTTTAGATATTGAATATTCTATTAAGGAAAATGTTTAATTCCTATTTATTTGAGTTTCTAGATATTTTGATTTACTTTTTCTATTTAATGGATATTATACATTTGTACTAGGTTGTTCTTTTCAAATGTAGTTTTTAAAAGTTTCTAATTTTAAATCATTTGGTAGTTACCCAATCTAGAATTCTTTCTTCTGTAAGTTATGAAATAAATAAGTTGAACTGAATATCACCTTATGAAACTTTTGACTCACACCAGAACCTTGATTGTGCAACTCGGATATCAGGAAGTCCAGTAACTTAAAAAATCCGGATGACTCTTTCTGAGAAAATCCTAATGTCGACTCATTCCGATTTAGGACAAGTAAATATGAATGTTAGCTAATTTGTCTTCTAAAAAACATTTTATACAACCTATTCAAAAAATGCTTTTTTATCCAGCTAAATATTTGAAGCACCACACTCAAAATATCTAGATATTTAAATTACACTTTTCTATATATCAAATATTCTGCTACAAAAAGTTTAATGTCTATTTATTGAATTTTCCGGAAATGTATGATTTATAATATTCTATTAATATGTATTTTATAAAAAAAAAATTCACTACTGGTTCATGGATACCCATAGTCAGTGGGTCTGCTACGTCCAGGATCCTAGGGTGGACCCCACTCGAAGGGGGTCACACCCCTCGGCCTATTGACTGACCTGACCCCAAGAGCTTTCAGGTTTCGACCCTGTGAACTTCCATTGGCGAGGCCCCGACTTGACCGATTGAGCTAACCCTTGGGGCTTTTCTTAGGGGAGGGTGCAACACTAGGACTTCCTGGGAGGTCACCCATCCCAGTACTACTCTAGCCCAAGTGCGCTTAACTGCGGAGTTCTGATCGGATCAAGTGCATTAACGCTGGTATGATCGCACCCGATATGTAGTTTATAATACTCGACCTTCCATTACAAATTTGTGCTTATCCTCAGCCATATTTCTCCAACAACCAAAACATTCCACAAATTTGATCCATTATGGGATTTTATGTGATATATTAGTTCGCATATGTATGTGATATAATAGTTTGTATAATTATATATTTTTTTTCTTAAATTCGATATTTTATTTATTTTTGAAGGATACATGTCAATTTCACAATTGCTCGGGACAAAATTACATATGGTTCTCATATTGGTTTTTTTATCTAAAGGAAAAAAAAAAATCAAATTTTTTATATAATATATCTAGACATTAAATTATTTTAATTAGAATTCATAATCTATACATTAAAATATTAATGCATATCCCTTCATATTCAGACATGAAAATATATCCATATCATATAATCTCAATTTGGTTAAGTTCTTTGGTCTCAATCAGTCACAAGTGATCCCTAGATTGATCCATTGAGAAAAGACTTTACATGGCCTGGTCATGGTTTTTAAAATGGCTTTAGCCCAATGGGTACAATTCCTATGGACTAATGGTATTTTCTCAATGTTTTCCCAAGTTGCAGGGTCCGATGTTATAACCAATTTGTGAAATTCCCCCCTAAAATTTTCTTGATCAACATTTACTCAACCTACATAAAATGAGGCCAATAACAAACCACCAGGCATTGACAAAGCCACAGTTAAACAACCACTATTTAGTTTTCACAGGTGTTTTCCACTATTGTTTGAATGTCATCGGTTCCTATTTTTTATTGTTCTTTTGGTTAGTTTTCAAAAGCATGATGTGATTCGAGTGTTGTGAAAGACATAGACAAATCAATTTATAGCCAAGGAAAGGAGGTTGGAAATCAAGGGTCGGTTAAAAATCCATCAATTATATTTTGTTGAATTGCAGAAGAATTTGGAGGAGGAATTATCGCCCTTCTTGTAGAACCTAATGCAAGAACCATATTTACATCCTCCAATGTTGCATAAGAGGTTTGTGACATAATAAACTTCTCTTTTTTTAGAGGAAAAAACCAAAACCATTCTTCATTAAAAATGAGGAAGTGTTTTACATCTACTCGGATCAAATTCAGTTCATCAGTGTTGCTCATCAATGAGCCTTGAAGACCAAAATCCATCCAAAAAAAAAAACAGAGCAACCCTCCAGGAGCAGGGCAACGATCATACTTAGATGGCATCAAAACCAAAAAGGAATACAAAGATAGACATCGAAACATAAAACAAGCCTAGGAGAGGTCATGAGAGATAGAAAAGAACTGCAAAAACCACTGATGAAAATTTGAAAAATCCCTCCCCACATAAAGAACAGCAGCAAAGTACTCAAAATGGAAAAAACCAGGAGAAAAAAATCCCTCATATGGTTCATCCAATTGTAGAGGGAGGAGACCCCAAGGTTGGAGTGGCCCAAAATCCATTGGATCAAAGTAAGGGAATCTAGAAAAATTGATTCCTCTCTATCCCTAGCCATGAGGAACATTATAAGGCACCCCATAAAGCAATCATCTTGGCCATGATGTTGTCTCCTCTACCACTAGACCAACAGAACCTGTAATGTGAAGAGGGCTCAATTCTCATGAAAGCACCACAACCACATATGCCTCCTGAGGCATCCCATCAAAAACAAATATGGGAAATATGCAAGATAGATCAAGCATGGAAATAGAATGGGAGGAGGACTTAGGTAGCCAAGGATTGATTTCCATGAAGAAGGCAACAATGTTTAAGGCAACATGATATGAATCAAAGAATTTTCCTTCAAAGATAAGGTCATTCTAAGCCCTCCATATCCCCCACGGTACATATAATGGAACAGACCTGTAAGAAAGTGCACTTTGAGCCCAAGACATAAGAAAAGAAACAATTGAACAGTCATCTCGAGTGATAGAAATGCCCAGCGAAAGTGAAACCTCCAGCAAAACAATAGAAGCAAAGGGACAATGTAAAAATAAGTGAGAGAAATCCTTAGAAGCTGATTTGCATATAATGCACCTGCCAGGGCCAATGAAACCCTTCTTCAACAAGATATCCTAGGTGAGAATGTGATTTTGGATTGTAAGCCAAGAAAAACATTTGATCTTTAATGGAGCATCCCAACCCCACATACTAGTAGACCAATCAGAATAGGGTAAAGATTGAATGAAGGAGGAAATGTAAGAGTATACTTATTTGACAGAGATTCATCCATTTAGTATTTGACTGCCCCATACCAAGAGGTATTTTTTTTGTGATAAAGTGATCCCAACTTGACATAGAATATTGTGGTAAGACTCCCATTCCCCTTCCAAATGTTGAGGGAGGTGCAAATTCCAAGCATGAGGCCAGGGGGGAGCGCAACAACCTAGCCATATTGTTCAGTGTGAAGATTCTTTGCTGATTTAAAAGGTGAATAGAGTGGACAAAGAGAATATGAGAACTAGAAAGGGCCTTTATAGTGTCCATCCGAACATAAATTCTCTGGCCATTACCCACCAACGACCGAATATTACTACAAAACCACATAATCACATGTTTGAAGCTTCTCTAGATGATAGATGAACAGGGATTGATTGGTGCACCTGCATGCACCCATTCCTCCAGCCCAGGATAGGGAAGATATTTGCTAAAAATTATGCTTTGTCAAGGACCTCTTTCTTTGAATGCCCTCCATAGATTGGACACCAGAAGAGCAATTTTAAGTCTTCGAGAGTCCTGAATACCCAATCCACCCAACTAAATGGGCCTAGAAATCATGTTTAGGTGAGTGAGATGGATCTTGCAATCAGATCCAGTTCCAGACCAAAGGAATTTGGAGATAAGAGCATCAATCTTGTTAATGATTACTCGGGGAATGTAGAATAGATGCATCTAGTAAATTAAGATACATTGTAGGATAGCTTTGATCATGGTGACCCTGCCCCCAATCAAGAGCCAATTGTGATTCCAACATGTCAGCTTATTTTCAAATTTATCTTATAGCCAATTCCAGTCAGTAATGTGATGATTACCAGGTTTGAGATGACAACCCAAGTACTTGAGACCCACTGACATTGACTTTATTTTCACCATAAAAAGAGAACTAATCTCGCAAATCTGCTCCAAATCAACATTATCCAAAACAAATTTAGACTTGTGTTTGTTAATTAGTAGACGGGATGCATGTATTGGCTTGAGGGGGCTTGGACCCAAGTTTAGAGTTAGTTGCGCTAACCAACAAAACTTTACACTACCGGTCGTTTCGGCAACAACCTGCATAGTGCAGGTTGTAGTCTCACTCGAGGCAGTATTGGGGGATGCTAGAACTAGGTTTCTACATCCAAAGGACTATGTGATGTGTTTCTGTCAAATTAGGGCGTTATCTTGACCTTCACAAATCCTAACCCTTAAAACTCGTAAATTACAAAAATTAATAGTTAGCAGATTTATGCCCTTCACCGATTATGCTTAACATGCATAACATCATATAAATACATAGGTCTATGTCTTCACGAATCTATTAAGTACTTTTCCTGATTAATTGCATTCAACATATGAAAGTTACAGTAAATTCAAAGATAAAATGGTGATACACAGATACACAAATAATTCTTCAAAACAAGCCTTTTCTATGATTTAGATATTCAATTCCAGTCTTCTCGACCCTGCGCACATAGTTACAGGGGCCTCTGCACTCAACTGCAAACTTACCAAGGTCTCTACGCACACAGTTACAGGAGCCTTCCCCTTCGCCCAAGTACATAATAGACAAAACAGACTCAAATCCTGCACTATTCTTTCATGCTTATCTATCTCTATGACTCTTTTATGACTTCCTTTTATATTATTCTTCATTACAATACCATGGTCCGTGAACCATGGGCGAGCCTCGAAACAACTTGACTCTTAACAAACTAAGGGGATTTTACCTTTCTAAAGCCCCTTTGACTCCTATCAACCTATGCTACTTGTGCTCTGCTACTCAAAATGCAGAGACTTTATAATATTTAACAAAATGTTTTACAAAATTTGACCCAACAAACCCTGTCCCAACAGGCCCCCAACACAAATTCGTGACTCGTCCTGAGTCACTCTGCTAATGTTACCTCAATATTTTCTTGCAAACCACTGAACTCGATCTTCAATGCTTGAAGATCTATTGCTCCCTGCATGACATTCGAACAAACTTCTTTGACCAGTTTCCCCATGATTGGACCTTCGACTGCAAGGCCCATTGTTCTCTGTGTCTATTGCAGATCCTTTAACCTGCGCTAGACAGTCTGTGACAATTAGCTTGCCTCATCAGCCCATGGCTATGTCCTTGAGGAGATAATGGATGCCTTTCGATGCAACTCATCAAGCTGGGTTTGGATGAACTTTCCTTCCTAAAGTCTGGTAAACCTTTGTACAGGTGCTAAGGTCCACGTTGTCGCCCTGATTTCATCAAACTTTAGTTTCTTTTCACAGATGTCTTCTTTGATCTTATGCAAGTTTGGATCCTCTTACAGTGAGGTCCACATCTCCATTTTCTACTCAAACAATTGGATATAGTCCTTGATTGCAGAAACCAAAGTGGTCACATCATCTTTAATAGCAGCTTCACATTGCTCTCTCACTTCTAGAGGAGTGGTTGGCTACAACTTAAGTTGAAGCTCTGAAATATGCAGTTGTAGCTCAAACCAGACCTTTACAAATTCCTTCACCGCAACAGCTAACTTCTTAATTTTCTTTGTTGAGGCTTCTTTTGCTAGAATTTGGAGCTCAAGGAGCTCACCGCACACTTGGGCATGGGTCATTTCTAGATCCTGATTTATTGTATTGCCTTGTTGCGGGCTTGCAAGGCCTGTGCTTTCTCTTCAAAAATTTGTTGATTTTTATTTTTTACTTTGTCGATAATCAATAGTGATCATTCCTCCCGAATGTGAAGCTCATCTGAAACTCCTTGGTGCGGCTCATGCAAGGTATGGATCGACAGTGCTGCAAGATTGATAATTAGATTCTTCCAGAACTGTGTGCACTTTTGGTCTTTGGTTGTCTCAAACTCAAGAGAGCCTCCTAGTAGTGGTACTGCACGTGGCCCGGATGTGATTTCTACTACATTAAATCTCGACACACTCACTTATCCCACGCTCGCTTGGATCACCCCTATCTATACCTACAATTGCTTCAAGCCCTGTTGTACTTTTTCCAATACCTAGTGGTACTCGTCCTTGATGTGTCCACATATAGTTTCAGTGGCAGAGCGGATAACATCACCTATATCATCAAGGTCCCCCTCCGTGAGGACCAATGGTGTCGCACTCGCAGACTTATCAGACTTCTACTTCTTGCGAGGTCTCATGGTACTACTCTTCTACCTCTTCCTGACCTTGAAGGGGGACTCTAAGTCTATGCCCCCTTCCTCTTCACATTCTTTTGTGGTAACATTGTAGCACTCCATATCATGGTGTATCTGTGTAGTCTATTTTGGTTGTACCCATGTGACAGATTCTACAGCCATTCTGAATATTGTAGCCTTGATTTCCTGTAATGCTTCATCAGTACATTTGAATCCATCATCAAAACTACAACGCTAATAGAAATCTTTCCTTCAGAACATCTCACTCTGCGGTTCCATGTCACAGCTCTATTTCTAGATACCAGTTCATCAAAATAGTATCCAAAGTGTGGTAGAATATATGTACCCATTCAAGTTGTCGTTCCTCTCCCAATCCTTTCGTCCAACGAGTTAGATGCTCGCGTGGATCATCCTTCCCTGTATAATTTTCTATAATGTGGGTATTGGTATATCAAAACTGCAACTTCATCATCCTTCGATACTCCTTCCAGTCTGCAATATTGTTCTTATGTGTACTCCACCATCATGTAGACGTTGCTCTCAGTGCAATGTCAAATTCCTAGAATCGATGCTCCTCCGGTACATCCCTTTCAAATTTATCAAGAAACAAATTTACATCATCTAAGCCATTATAATATGGTAAAGTGTGTACCTCAATAGATATAAATCGGATTGATTTAGTAAGTCACTTGCATTGCAATGTTGATACTTCTTGCAATCTATTATGCCAATGCTCGAGCTCTTCATCTAAATCTAAGTTGTAGGAGTTGTCCTTTTCTCAAGTAAATCTTCCATCCACCAAAGGGTTCATCCAATCCTCATTCCGTGGCATAAGCTTATAGATCTGTTCAATCTCATCCTCCTCTTAGTAATCTCGGACTATTTCAATATACCATGCACCCTCGGCTGGATCCAATGGAAAAATGACTCTTAGTTCCTTCTTCTCTAACATCATGTTGTGCTTCTTCGAGTTGATGATCGCATTCATATCAAATGCCCAATCAATTCCAAGTGGCACTGGGTAGGGATTACTATCATCCACTATTTCAATTACCTCAAAATCAACTATAGCGCATGCCCCTTCAATGTCTATAGTTACTCCATGTAAGTTCCCCATAGGAATAATCTTATGTTGGTTCACCATTCGCAGTTGAATTTGGGACCACTGTAGCGTTGGCTTTCCCATTCTTTCCTAGGTTTGTTTAAGAAAAAAATTCACATCATATCCCAAATCTATGATCACATAGTCTATTTCAAATTCTTCGATCTGTGTAGTCAATCTCATCTCTTGACCAGTCCTTTTCTTACCTTTTTCTACTTTATTCACTACGCATTGTTCAGGCAATCACTTACCCTTGCCAACACACTTGTCTATTGACTCTTGCAATCCCTCTACTACTTTCTAGTCCCGTAGGAGTTTCATGCAATTCTGTAAGAAGGATGTTAACACTAAAGGATATGTTTCCTGCGCACCAATGACCTCTTCAGGCTTCTCCATTTGTGAACTCGGGGCCTTTGATGTGGAAGCTCTGGAATCTGCAAAGCTCTTTTTCACCTCCATTAAAAGTTTCCTTTGCGTTATGCAAATTAAATCCAGCATCATTGTCAACATCCTTGCGCACACATATATTTTCTTCTCATTTTTTTCATATGGCTTTATCTTCTCCGATAGCTATATCACTTCGTGTAATGATATTAACGTTGGGCCCATCTTCGTGTGGTTCTGATTTCATCATTTGGATGTTCTGGGTGGGCTGCTAGTTCTTCTTCTCTTGCATCTTGATGATGAGCATCAGACAATCTTCTATAACGTGGTCAAACTGTCAACAATATTGACAAGAGGGATGTGCCGATTTCTAACAATCTCATGCAAAACGGCTTGGTTCCCCACAATTGTAACAAATAATTTGTCCACGACCTCTTCCAACTCCTCCCCCTCATCCTCTTCCTCATCGCTGAAATCCTCTACGTGATGTAGATGCGCCTTGATCCTGCTAAGGGCATGTCTCAGCCTGTACTCTATATGTCAGAGTTATGTTCATCATTAGCTCATAGATTTGACAATTGGGCTCATCATGGCCTACAGACTTACAAGAATTGAAAAATAGTTGTTGGGGACTCTGTACAAACTTATGCAACAAATGGCAATTGTCTCTCGAGTGTTTTCTTGTTATTTGGCAGATAGCACACCATGGTACTACACTGTTACTCGATCCAGTAGTATCTTTTGGATTCAAGGGGATAGGACCTCCCCCAATTAGACAGTTCTAATATATTGGGAAATGATCCTTTTCGTGACCATTCCCTTTTCACTTTAAGCACCATACTTTCGCACGGGTCTCATTTTGGACCTCTTTTCCCTTTTTGAGATCCTACAACTCCATATGCAAGCTAGCTAACTACGAATGAATCTGTTGCACTCCTAGATTCATATCCTAAATAGGCAAAGCCTCCAACTTCATATCAATTTCCAGTGCTTCAATCTATGATCCAACCTTCTACTATGACAAAGGTAATCTCAAATTAGGTAACGACGAAGCAATATACTAATCCTTATGTTGCTCATCTAAGATCTGTAGATTAGCCTGTTATAGCATACATCTCAACCTTTGATCAAAATCCCATGTAGATTCATTCACCTTCTACTTCATTTCTTTACACTCAGTCACAGACTCAGATTGAGACATAGGCTTTCTGAATTCATTATTCAGCGAATATTTTGTGTCTTTCAATGACGCAACTGGATGAGTGGTATTGTACTTAATATACCAACTCAACACCCTGTCTTGCAATGTTGTGAAGAGTTGTGCTTTCTTTAGATCGTCATTCATTATTTGTTGTGACTTCCACACAGCATCTACTACAAACCAAAATTGATCCAGGTCTTCTGTCCCCAGACCATTGAATATAGGCATCTTCATAGTGTTCGCCATACTGAATATCGGAGGCGGAGGTGGAGGTGGATGTTAGGCCCCTATACTACTAGTATAACCCCTTATTGTTATGAGTACAACCCACTTATTATATTGATGTACCCATGTAGTGCCCATATTGTTACTATTGTGCCACATAGAAGCCCACTATTGTTATTATTGTGCCCTACAATATTATTGTTATGTAGGCTTTGATTGTATTGGGACCACTTAGACTCCTATATATAGAGAGGAGGTATTTTCATTTGATTCATCGAAGAATTGTTCATTTATGTAATGTAAAGGAGGTTGCCCCCTCGAAGAGGCTGAATTCTAAGGCGTGGATCTCTCTTTTCCATCTTTTTGTGAGCTGGTTTCATAACATTTGGTATCAGAGCTTTGGATTCTAGGGTTTCGCTGCTCCAAACAGGTCATCGTGGCATTTTCGCTATAATTTTTTTTCTGTGACGTTTCAGAAGTCGCAAAAAAAACCCATTTGAGAAGAATTGGCGCTGAAACTGGAAGATGTATCAATAGCGAACTCAGTAATAAATTAGCCAAAAATACTATTGATCCAATAATCAACAACCTTTGTGACCTTGTTTTCTAATCCTTCCAGGTGCTTCACTAACTCTGGACTCCACACAATAGGATTATCCAACTTCTAGGTAGATTGACCATCCACCAATTTATCCAACCATTCATATGATTAGCACGGAAAACAACAGAAGAAAACTTTGTGGATAGGTATCTTTGCAACCACTCTTCTTTGGCTAGGCATGGATTCAAATTTTCTTGGGTTGCAAACTCATGCAGCTTCCGATCTATCCACTTTTCAATCTCTTTTTTAGTCGATATCTAGTTATGCCACATCACACATTCCTCAGATAGATCCTAGTCCCGGCAATAGAACTATTTTTTGGCTTGAGGGGGCTTGGACCCAAGTTCAGAGTTAGTTGCTCTAACCAACAAAACCCTACACTACTAGCATTTTCGGCAAAAGCCTGCGTAGCATAGGTTGCAGTCTCACCCGAGGCCATATTGGGGCATGTTAGAACCAGATTTCTACATCGAGAGGGCTATATGATGTATTTATGTCAACTTAGGGCTTTATCTCGACCTTCGTGAACCCTAACCCTTAAAACCCAGAAATTATAGCAATTAACAGTTAGACAATTTATGTCCTTCGTCAATTACGCTAAACATGCATAACATCATATAAATACATAGGTCTATGTCTTCGTGAATCTATTAAGTAATTTTCCTAAGTAATTGCATTCAACAAATCAAAATTGCAGTAAATTTAGAGAGAAAATGGTGATACATAGATACACAAATAATTCTTCAAAACAAGCCTTTATTATGCTTTAGATCTTCAATTACAGTCTTTTGAACCCTCCGAACACAACTACAAGGGCTCAAGTACTCAGCGGCAGACTTACCAAGGTCTTTGTGCACACAAATGCATGAGCCTTCCCCTTCGTGCAAGTACAGAATAGAAAAAACAGACTCAATTCATGTATTATTATTTCATGCTTATCTATCTCGATGACTCTTCTATGACTTCCTTTTATATTATTCTTCATTACAATACCATTGTCCACGAACAATGGATGGGTCTCAAAATAGCTTGACTTTTAATGAGGGGCTTTGACCTTCCTAAATCCCCTTTGACTTTTATCAACCTACGCTACTCACACTCCGCTCCTAAAAATGTGCAGACTTTAAAATATTTAACAAATTTTTTTACAAAATTTGACCTAGGGGACCCCGTCCCAATAGCACGTCCAAAATTTTCAAGGACCAAATGAAAAAATGCCCATTCATCAAGTGTTGACTCCCCTGCACATACGACATCATCCATATATAAAATGTGGGACAAAGTACAACTTATTTTAATTTACATCTAGATATGTCACCAACCTCCATTTTTTCCTTTATACGTCTTCTGAGGGCTTCCATAACCAGTATGAAGAGAAAAGGGGACAATGCATAGCCTTGGCAAAGCCCCTATATATTTTGAAGAAATGGGTAAGTTCACCATTGATAAGGATAACCATAGAAGCTCAAGAGAAGCATTCTTTGATTGACCGAACATGTCTATGAGGAAAACTCACTTTGTATAAGATCATTAATAAAAATTCCCATTCCACACAATCATATGCCCAAATTAAATCAATTTTCATGAGGCGTGAATTTAAATTTCTAAATTTGATGAAGTGTAAGGTTTCTTGAGCAATTGTTAGAACATCTTGAATTCTCATGTTGGGCCAAAAAAAAAAAGCCCAAATTGCTCCAACGAAATGTGAGGAGACAAAATCCTTTTAAGTTTGCAAGAATTTTCAAAAACATTTTGTAAATTGCATTACACAAAGAAATTAATATATAACTTCTTATACCGTTAATTTATTTACTTCTATGTTTTATATCCGTTGAAATGTTTTTATAATTATCGACAAAAATATAATGAGTCGTATTGAAAACCAGCCATGCTTAGGATATCGCTACGAAGTTCGATGATTAAAATTACAAGGGTCATGAGCAGGGCATAAATTTGACTGCGGCTTTCTTTTAAAATTGTAAACTCATTTTTATTTTTTAGCTATCATTTAAATATCATATATTACATGTTTTTCGTTTTTTTGTTTTTTTTAATTGCGGGTATAAAAACATTTTTTTTGGGGGTAATATGAGCTTTGTGTTTTGTTTTATTAATTTTCTTAATTGTGGTTTGACCATGTGTATGTTTTGTAATATTTTAAAAAGATGGAATAAGTTATTTTTAGATAGAAAGTTATGTTTTTACTATGTATTTAATTTTGTAAATTATGAGGAGCTCAAAAAATTCTCTTATTTGCATTATTAGGAGAAAAATAGAATTCCACATAAGAAACTAATTATTTGTATTATTTAAATAATAATAAAATGTAAATTAATATTATGATTTAAGTTTCATTATAATCATCTTTGTTTTATTAGATCATTCACTATGATTTTAAAGCATACTTTCAGTTTACCAACATTATTTTTTTATGAATAAATGTGACTTATAAATATAAAAAATTCAAATTAAAAATTATTTACTATGATTTTAAAGTATACTTTCAATCTTGAGCAACCATTAAATTTTATTAATAAACATGAATTTAGAAATAAATAAATTCAAATTATGGGTAGAAATTTTTTCAAGTAAGTTATGAGATACAGGAAAGGTTTGTAGAAACCTTGCCTAGATAAAAAAAAATAGAATTATGATTTAGGTTTTATTATTGAATAATCATGTCTATCTTATTAGAATATTTACTATGATTATAAGGCATACTTTGAGTTTTACACAACTATTAAATTTTTATGAACAAACGTTACTTTAGAAATAAATAAATTCAAATTAAAACTAAATTACTATGATTTTTAAAGTAGTACCCACCAATCACATAAACTCATAGCAGTATAATTTGAAATGTATTGTACCTTCAAAGAGAATCAAACTGACGAGCTCCATGTGATAGCATACCAAACTCTTTGAATTTAATTTTGCACCAACAAGCTGTGAACTCTAGGTGATCGGAGAACAAGGATGCTTAGGCCACCCTAAAGTCCAACCGGAAAATTGTAAAAGCCTCAAATGGATCTCTTTGGAGAGCATCCAGGGAGGGATCTTCCTGATCACCACAATTGAGATAGAGAGCAAAACCAAAGCCAAATTGAGAGCCACATGAGAAGAAAGAACCTCATAGGAAAGAAAAACGAAGTTGTATGAGACTGTTAGGGTGCATCTTATCAATTTAATTCCCCCATCCTATCATTCCACACCAATTCAACCTCCCAAACATTTAATTTTCCTACAAATTGATAAGAGAAATCCATCATTGATGGGAATGAAGCGTAATTCCAATACTCTGGTAAATTAGTGATGAAAGCTCAAGAGTGTGAATTCAAGCTTAAGGACATTTCATGATACTGGAGATCATCCAACGCTCCATTCCATCATTACAAAACATTACGTATCTTTGAAATGGGATAATCATGATGCAGGTGAAATAAATGATATTATTAAGAGAGAGATCCAAAATAAACCAAAGCCTGCACATATTCCTCTTCAAATATAACCTACACATTAAGGAATTGAGCACATGAAATTAGGCCCATGTATTTCGAGCTCTGAGTTTGACATATCACATACTTGATTTTCCTTAGCATTACTCTCCATGTTGAAGGTTCTGAGGATGTGAAAATAAATCTTAGAATGGAGCAAAGTCAATATACTTGTAATTATCTGGAGTATCACGTTCAGGGTGTTTTCTTTTGGATTCCTTCCATTGATGAGATACTAAATCAAAAGTAAAGAGACACCTAAAATAATTAGGTCCATCACACCTTTATCTTTTACAATGAGGAGACCGTGAAAGATCTCGTATACTTTGGCTTGATTATTTGATCTTATTCCTAGCCCCAAGCATATATGGTTTTGATAATTTCCAAAAAATTAATTATAATCCCTCCCCCTCCTACCATCCCTAATCTAGTTTGTATTTTCAAAAATTTGATATTTCTTTATTTTACATTTAAATATATTCAAAAAAATAAAACTAAAATTAAAGTTAATTTATTTTGAATTTAGAATCGTTTTAAATTCAAATTATTTAAAATAATATTTTAAAATTATAATTTAAAAAACAGTTTTTTATAAAAATGTTAAAAAGTTTAAATCAAAAATAGATGACCTTATCTTAGTATATTTTATTAATTTATTTTATTAATTAAAATATTAATAGTATTTCGATGTTTGTGATAATGTTGTTGACTATGGGTTGCATTGAGGGTAATTGGTAGGAATTTGGCCATTAGTTTATTATTTTTCTATGAAATTTTAAAACAACTCTCCATTATTTTAATTCCTTTTTAAGGTAGTCTAAAAACCCACAAATTAATTCTAAAAATAATGGAAATTCTGACAAGATTATGATAAAATCTCGAAGATTTTTTTGAAAATATGGGTTATAACTATCAAACTTCAGGATTTTGGGTGCCCCGGTATCACAACCCATATAATACAACAGAAGCCTCAATTTTTTTTTCTTTCATATATGTTTATAGCAATGATACTATTATCGCCATGTATGTCCTTATTCTCCTATGGAGATCTAATAGATACTATATTGAGCATGACTACTCTGAACGATTCTTCATCTGTGAATTAAAATATATATCTCCTTGCTAGTTTATTTAATGAGCTTATTACCAAGTATACATTTGTAGACTTATGCTTGGAAATGTTATGTTTGCTCTACACTTAAGAGGTTCTTCTTACTTCCATGTTTATTGTATGCATCGAAAATGTATATTTGGATTACCTTTCTAGCCAAATAAATATTATATGTCCCTTTGATTCCATATAGGGATTACAATAATAATAACAATTTGCTTTGTATGCTTAGGTGGGTCACACCTCTCTAAGGTTATACATGCCCTACTATATTTTTTTTATGTTGTTAATTGATGCAGGAGCATCAGAACATCCTTAATCAAAATTTAAATTCAAATCTGTGAAAGGGGAAATGTGGACAATCATTGTAAACCAGGGCAAATTCGGTTTAAACAGAACTAAGTTTATGGAATTGATAAGTCTCTAGAAGGCTTGATTCAATGCAATTATATGCCATGCATGCAAATAGAGAGATTTAGGGGTTTGATTGAGTGATTGTGGGAGAAACTCATGGATCTTAAATGATTCCTCCCTTTGTAATTCCTTATATAAGAGAGTTTGTATTGTGTGAAAGAGATAGATAGGGTATGCAATGTGGTCGCAGGGAAATTTTTGATTCGGTCGTGAGGCCTTAGCCTATAATCAAGTTCTGTATATAATTGAAATATGCTTGTTATATGGATTTTGTGTGTTTCTGTATGGTTTACGTATTGTTCTTTACTGTAAACCAGTCAATTACGTGTGCGAGTGTAAGGGACGAAGTTCCTATGAACTTCACCTTAGACAAAGAATGGCAAAGATAGATTTGTGTTGAAATGTGAATTCCACCGATAAGTGAACAAGAGATCTAACAACAGATCGACGGATGATATTGGCAAAAGATGAATGGCGGAGATCAAACCACGTGTTAGCAGAAGGACAAAGTGGTCTTCATAAGTAGTAAGCGACATCTCGGGCCCTAAAAGTTGTAAGTGGTATCCAAAAATTTCACGCGATTACCCTTAGCGGCTAACACGTAGCATGAGAAAATAATTTTTCTCGTGCGCCCTTGATCTAATATTGGTCGTGCAAGAATTCACACAAGATTGCGTGATGGTCTTTGGATCACGCGAGATTGATCGAAAGTGGATATCAACCAAGATAGTTGGCGAGCGAGTGACGCGCTAGCCGTTGGATCAAACGGGTCACATCAATGGTAGAGATCATCTGGGTTAGTTGGTGAGCGAAAGGTGTGATATCCATTGGATCTGAAGGAGTGAAATCGATGGCATGGATTGAAGCACTTGACAAAAGGAAAAGTCAAAGAAGGACCGATGGTTATTGGTCAGGTATTTTTGTGAAGTCCACTGATCGAAATCCTTTCGATGTATACGTGGGCCCATAACCCATAGCTCCACTGGCGAATTATGTAAAGATGTAGCTTTGTTGCATCAAAGCAGTTTTGCTACATCAAAGTGGTATCAAAGTGGGTAAAGGTTTCCTGCAAGAAATATTTTGCATGAAAAAGAAGGAGGTACAATTATGTTGAAGAATGGAGAGTTTGTGGTCTTTATATTGTCGTACAGATAGCGGCATAAGAAGGTGAGAAGATTGTAGCAACCTAGAGCTAGGAGCGCTCAAATGATTCCAAAGAATAGAGAACCAGAGAGATGCCAAAATACTGAGCTCAGAGGAGAGAAGCATGGTCAGGTATCGCGTAGTAGGGAGGAATTGTTGCTATAGAGGTTTTGTTGCAACTCACATAAATATCATAAAGGCAATTCCATAGAGGATGTGGGTAGAATTGCTAAGGGATGAAGAAGGCATATGACCAGGAGGTCATAGAATTTTTGTACCTTGGGAATCTGATGTAGGAGCATCAAAACACCCTTAATCAAAATTTAAATTCAAAGCTGTGAAAGGGGAAACATGGAAAATCATTGTAAACTGGGGCAAATTCCATTTAAATAGAGCTAAATTGATGGAATTGATAAGTCTCTAGAAGGCTTGATTAAATGCAATTATCTTCCATGCATGCGAATAGAGAGATTTAGGGGTTTGATTGAGCGATTATGGGAGAAACTCATGGATCTTAAATCATTCCTCCCTTTGTAATTTCCTATATAATAGAGTTTTTTTTGTGTGAAAGAGATAGATGAGGTATGCAATGTAGCCACAGGGAAATTTGTGATTCAGTCATGAGGCTTTAGCCTATAATAGAGTTCTATATATAATTGAAATATGCTTGTTATCTAAATTTTGTGCATTTGTGTATGGTTTACGTATTGTTCTTTACTATAAATTGGTAAATTACGTGTGCAAGTGTAAGGAATGAAGTTCCTATGAACTTTTCCTTAGAAAAAGTATGGCAAAGATAGATTTGTGTTGAAATGTGAATTCCACCGATAAGCAAGCGAGAGATCCGAGAACAGATTGATGAATGATATTGGTGGAAGATGAATGGCGGAGATCAAACCACGTGTTAGGGGAAGGATGGAGTGGTTTTCGTAAGTAGTAAGGGGTATCTCGCGTAGCCTAAGAGCTGTAAGTGGTATTCTAAAATTTCATGCGATTACCCTTAGCGGCCGACACATAGCACGAGAAAACAACTTTTCTCGCGTGCTCTCGATCTGATATTGGTCGTGCAAGAATTCACACAAGATTGCACGATAGTCATTGGATCATGCGGGATTGATCGACGGTGGAGATCGGACAAGATAGTTGGTGAGTGGGTGATGCGATAGCTATTGGATCAGACGGGTCACATTGACGATGGAGATCATCCAGGTTAGTTGTTGAGCAAATGATGCGATATCCATTGGATCTAAAGGAGTGAAATTGACGGTGTGGATTGAAGTGCCTAACAAGAGGAAAATTCAAAGAAGGACCAATGGTGATTGGTCAGGTTTTGTTGTGAATTTCGTTGATTGAAATGCTTCCGATGTATACATGGGCCCATAACCCACGGGTCCACACACGAGTTATGTAAAGATGCAACTTTGCTGCATGTTGTGCCCTACAACAACCCCCCATTTCATATCATTCTTATTTACAAAAATTAACATATGGAATGGGTCCCTTTTAAAAAATTTGGCATCAATGCTTGTATGTTCAAAAAAGGCCGGATAATCAAATGAGTTTTCATGTATTTAAGCCTTTTTGGGATATTAATGTTTCAAATAATAAATAATCTTTTGTTATTGTGATAAAGCGATCGCAAGATCACATATCGCAATAACATGAGACATGCATTCAAATGGCATTTTGGTCTCCGCCGATGCGATATCGCTATCGGCGATCGGCAATGTTACATGCACACCAAGTAACGGCACATAACTCATGCCCCGACGCGACGGGATATCGGCGATCAGCTATCGGCGATACCTCATGTGGAACCGCTTTATGTTATAAATCCCGACCCGATGCGATATCGCTATCGGCCGTCGACAGAATTTCATGCACTTCAGTAAGGCACCCGGTTCCTACCCCCGATGCGATGCGATATCGCACTCGGTAACCCCCAAACCACTTTATGTGCACCTAGCTCTGTTTCCATGCGCTAGCCCAATGCGATATCGCTTATCGGCTGTCGGCAGGATCTTTTGGTAATAATTGTGCAGCACTTATTCCCCCGAAGCGATGCGATATCGCTCATCGGTGATCAACATGCTTAAAAGCCATTATTTAAAGCTTTAGTTTTATATTCATATCCGGTTGACAAAGCACGAATCCCAAAATTCCGTTAAATGCAAGGGATAAGGTAATGCGTGTGTATTTAAAAGATTTTGCCCCTTCAATTAACGAACACCGGCGCTTAACCGCCAGAATATCTGTTGCACGCTTAAGGGAGTCATTCACCCGGATAACGGTGTAATCATCACATTTAATGGGTAGCAGGCCTCAAATCACCATTAATGCATCTGCAATATCCTCTCAGCGATTGGATCCGCAGCCACTTTTGAAAATTAATCTTAGCACGCTTCAAATGATATATCTATCCCGCTGTGAAGTGTCATTGTTATTATGTTGTTACGATTTCTCTTGCAATTGTGTAGAATTCGTCTTTTGAGAGAAGCCTGAGCATGATGGGGAAAAGATCCAAGAGGACTACGGGCTCTGCTGTTACACCTGTAGCATGGCAAGCTGCCACAGATAAGAAGAAAGGCCTCATTTCAGACACTACGTGCACTGGTCTCAATAGGACTTCATGGCAGGGCACATATAACCTATTAGAAGCTGAGCAACCTCAACTGACAGTGACAACAGCTACTGCGGACTCACTCAAAAAGTCTGATGCAACTCTCAAAGAGTTGGCCGATTCCTTTCTTCACAGAATAGCGGCTAGAGAGCAAGTCCTTCCCTACACTGATGTAGTGCGATGGGCAATCGAGGAAATTTCAATCATTGACAGAACATTCCACACAAGAGACGGACGGATTTTTGGGTCGTTTAAGCCAGAACACCTAAGGCAAATGTATCATTTGCCTAAGCCAGAGAAAATCGACAACAAAGACTTCGTGGAGAAGTTTGCAGCTGAAAATGAAGTACCATCTGAGCCCATTCGGGATTGGAGGCAGAACCCGGCCAAACACAAGCACGAAAGCTCGGGTAAGTACTCTGTTGATTCTTTGGCTTCTCCCTATTGCTATGCGGGAATTATGATGTGTAGGCTATGGGGATTACATGATTCTGCCAATTTTGATATAGAAATGGTTCCCCTCATGGAGGCCACTGTTAATAGTATAATCATGGATTGGGCCACCATTCTTTCTGATAAGTTAACTGTAGTTGTTCGGGATTTTAGAGCTAAATCTGTAGTCACCGAAAGGAAAATCCCCCCATTTTATTATAGTGCCTACATTATGGACACATTGTGTTTTAACTCTGAGTTTCCCATCCTTGGTTGGAGATGGACCACCCAAGACCCTTCGCCCATTCATTTGTATCATCAGAAACTGTGGAAATCCTCTTACAAGGACCATTTGCATCAAATTTGCAATGGTTTTATGGTTCCCATTCATTATTCCATTTTTGATCGGCCCATTCCCAAAATCTCCTATCTGGCTTCCTTCGACTTACCTATTGTCGCAAGTTGGTTTGGAGAGGAGCATTTTACCTATATTACAGTTTATGGAAGCCAAGCCAAGCCGCATGTTCACCCTCTATATGTTCCAGACAAACTGTTAGCCCGAGAGATCTCCTACCAAATTATGGCCGAGAGTGTAACCCAAACTCTCAAGAAAGAGAAGAAGAGGGGCTGGCCCCCTTTTCCCTTGAGGATGGGTGTTTTTACTCTGCATAATCTTCAACATGCAGAAAAGGAGGCTATAAAGATGCAAGCTTTATCCCTGCCCACTATGCCAGCCAGACTCTATGATCCAAGGAAGACTGCTTTCATTGCCCTAGAACAGGCCAAACTGACAAAGATTGACCATCAAGAGGATGTGTTTGATGACCTGTTCACAACTGCCGATACAATAAGCCAAACCAAACAGCTTGCCAGGATGAAATACAATGATGAGAATTTAACTGAGTTCAATAAACTTAGAGAGCAGAGGTTGCAAACTCTGCCTCTAGATTTATTGTCATTAACCTCAGCGTCCTCCTCAAGTGAGCCTGGTCAGAAACAGACAAGCCAACCTCCTGTTATAACTAGGGAACAAAAGAAACAACAGGAGGAAAGGCAAAAGAAGCAGCAGGCAGAGAAGCAAAGGAAGGAGCAAATAGAAAAGCAGCAGAAAGAGCAGAAGGAACAAGAACAGAGAAAGCAAAAGCAGATGGAGGAACAGCAGAAGAAGGAAGAAGAAGAAAAACAAAAGAAAGAACTGGCAGAAAGGCAGAAAAAGGAATTAGCGGATAAGAAAAGAAGAGAGCAAGAAGAGAAACAAAGAAAGGAGTTAGAGGAGCAGCAACGGAAAGAGCTGGAGGAGCAAAAGAGGTTGGAACAAGAAAAGGAGAAGAGTAAATCCCAGACGGAGCAACACAAACAGACCTCCATAGATCCTGAATTGCTTAAACAATGGGATCAATTCGATTCCATTATCAGTGGAAAGGAAGGCTCCAAAGACACAGACACCTCTAAGACAAGCGACGCACCAGACACCACTTCTTCTCAGGTTCTAAGCGGAACCAGCGGCCCACCCACTTCAAAGGATGTCGAGGTAATCACCAAAGACCCTTCCGATCAGATTGTGCTCCAGGTGGAAGATATTCCTCCCCTGGATGTTTTCTACAGCCCTAGGCACAAAGCAGTTGTTAAGCGCTCAAGGAAGAGACGAAGGCTTGATCAACCTTCCATCTTTCCTGAGCAAACAATCACGGGGAATGTAGTCTGGAAGGAGGAATTGGACCCCTCCGATGATCTGACAAAGCTGTCGCAGTATGCGGGAGCTTATTCTGCAGCAACTATTGATAAAGCATCGGAGGTAAGTCTTTTGTTAAAGACTAAGGACCAGGAGATTTGTGCATTGCAAGCAGAAGTAGCAGAGGCGCGAAACAAGGCAGCACAGTTAGAAGAGCAGTTGCTGACACAACAGCAAGCAAACAATATATTGACCCAGCAACTGCAAACTGAAAAACAGAGGATTGACCAGAGCTCAATCCAGAAGCAGAAAGAATTAACGGAGGCATTGACACAATTGAGAGCGGCAAACGAGCTAATGACAAAGTCAAAGGATGAGCAAATTGCTCAACTGTTAGCACAGCTCGAAGATATCAAAGGCACCAAGAAAGTCGAAGATTTCAGAGCAGAGGCAGCTCAAATAAATAGTGCATTAATATCTCTGGTTAGACTCCTATGCCGACAACTTACCGAGGTTGAGCCATTATGTGAAGTATCTACAGCAGTATGTCAGCAGATAGAAGAAGCCAGAAATGAGCTAGATCAGGCCGAAGAAACCATAGCCTCATATCTTGATTGGCAAGATACTGATGTGGGGAAAGCAGCGAATTTGCCTAGGATCTATGAGCCATTCAAGGACATACTCTTCACGGAATGGAACACTTAGATGATGAAAGCGGAGAAGGCAGCTTCAAGGTGTAAATTGATTACTAGCAATATTGTTGATTTAGTCAATAATACACTCTATTTGGCCAACATGATCTCTCAGTGCACACCTGGAAGCATAACCACGGCGAACATGATTGAACAAACAAGTTATCATGAACTGGAGGAAAAGAGAAAGTTAATCGCTGGAGTAAATACTTTAACCTCCGACGCATATTGGCTCTTTCTAATCAAGCCGCACACTCAAAGGTCGGCTCTTAAGTGTTTAACAGATGCTCTCGGATGCCTAATCCCCGACATTCAGGATGCCACATATGATGCCCAGCTCACGTCGCGTCTCAACACTCCACCGGAAGTAGAGCCAATGCTGGCGATATGTCAGCTGAGTGTTAAAGGCAAAGAGCCCACCGAATGAAGCATTGCTGCCGACTGCCAGATCGCCAAAAAAGATGGAAAATATTTATTGATGCCAATTTAATAGCTTTTCAGTTTTTCTTAGATATTTAGATTAGATTAGTATTTATAGACCCTTTCATTGTTTTGGAAAGGGTCGTAAAATTTTGTAATAGACTTAAAGGCTGAAGTTTGCACTACTGTGCTTCAGCCTATATTCTTTTGTGAAACTCGACCGATAGTCCTTAATTTGATAAGAAGGCTATTTTATGCAACTGCGCACTATTGTCTCTTGTTTGGAATGCTTTCTGGTTTGAAGGAAGGACTGCGACATAGCGATTAATACATCGGATTGTTAAACAGCTTACATGGTACTTTTATCTGCATCTGTTTTCTTTCCTCTTATATGAATTGCTGTGTTATTATTTTTGCTATTGTTGAATACATGTATGCGTTGTAACAACAAATCTTCATTACATTCCACTATTGGATGTTTTGTGATATGCCCTTTCTTTTAATCATGCATGTAGCAATGATATGAACGACAATGTGTAGTAATTCGCTATTATCGCTCTGCATAACTAATTATGCAGAGCAATCATAAATGGTTTAAACATCTATGCTTTAGTGTTAGAGTCATCTATATGCCTGCCTTAAAGCAGAGATTATCAAACGCTACGCTTTGAAAGATTGATAAATCCCGGGATTAGATTAGAGTTAATATATTTCGCCGATAGTTTTAGTTGTTCGCTTATCACCATCATACATCATAAGTTACTCATCCATCCCACTTTTATCCATTATTGGGAAACTGGTCCCATTACCCCTAGTCGGAGCCACTATTCCAAACGGAAAAGGAGCTGTACTAAGGTCCGGACCGGGTGGTTTCCCCTTTGTTGTGGCAGCGATTTTCGAGGCCTCAACAAAATTGGCGCTAGAAGGAGGGCATCAACTGTGAATGGCACATAAGTCCAAACCTATAAGCCATTCCAAGAGTATATCCCCCTCCGAATCCCCTCGACCTTCTTATTTGCATACTGGTTCGCCGGTATCCAAACAAGGAGAAGGGGAATCAACTACCACTGCTCAAACCCATCATACCACAGAACAATTAGCTCTTGAATCACCTGAAGTCCAGTCTCTAATCCATAAACTTCAGAGCTTCTCGATATCACCACAGAAATCTGAGGTATCAGAAAGCAGTGCGACTTCGCAATTTAACCTCACTCACCCTCTCACCAGACTTCAGAGCGAAAAACTCGGTATTGAACCCACTGAGTTTCCTTTACCTAAAAGGAAAAAGGCAAAGAAAATTACTGAAGGATCTGATAGTGAAGAGCTTTCATCCACGTCCTCCATTTCATTTTCTCCTCTGCGAGGTCAACCATCCACTCCCCCATTACAAATTGTCGTTCATCAGGGATCAGAAGCCTCAATATCCCAACCTATCCACTCCTCATCTTTAATCCCTTCCCATACATCTGGAATCCCAACAGTAGTCTCAACCACTGTCGCTATCATAATGGCAGATCCATGGACTAGACCAGGAGCAGTCAACATGCCTGGACCATTGCATGATCTACCCGATGCTCCCGAAAAATGGCTGCCTAAATTCAATCCAGATGACGGGACCCAGGCTGAAGAACACATCAACAACTTTATGTTAGCAGTTAACCTAAAAGGAGTGACAGAACAAGATGTTGTGGTAAGACTCTTCCCTTACACTTTACAAGGATCAGCAGGATCCTGGTATTTTTCATTACCTTCTGGTTCAATTACCAGTTGGAACACATGCCAAGAGCAGTTTCTCACCAAATATGGAGATGACAGGTCCTTAGCTACTTTAATAAACGACCTCTCCAATCTGAGAATAGAGCATAGGGAACCGATAAAGGAGTTTAATGCTAGATTTAATAAACTCCTGAATAAAATCCCTACCGCTTCTAAACCAAGTGAACAAATACGAAGCGAATGGTATATTACAGCCCTACCTGCCAACATAGCTATTTTTGTAGACAGGGCTGGGAAACCTACCTTAGCTGAAAACATGAGAGAGGCACTTGCTGTTGAAAAGCGCATCAATGCTTTAGAAAAGAAAGCTGCTTTGGAAGATAGAAAAGTCAAAAAAGTCTCGTTTAAAGAAGATTCCAAGAAGAAAACCCCGAAGGACCCGTATGACATGGAAGGTTTACAAAAGGTCCTTAAAACATTGTCTAACGAAATGGTTGAGATAAAGAAGCAGGTGGCCGAAACTTCAAACAAAAGACCATTTAGAACTTATAAGAAAACTGAATCAAAGCTGCCCAATGTTATATCTAACGCAGATTCATACCAAGAAGAAGAGGAAGAGGAAACGACTTCACAAACCGATGATGAAGAAGAAGTAGCTGAATGCCACGGAATGTGGGATTTTATACTCCCAAACTCTGATACCGAGAATGAAGAAGAAGCCTTTCCGGTTACTACAAGAAGTAAAAGCACTCCTGAACCCGCCCAGGCAACTTCAAAGAAGAGGAGCGCAGGTGCTACTACAGCAAAGGAAAAAGTTCCCCCAAAGAAGTCACCTGTAGTAGTTCCCCAAAACCAGCCTTCAACTTCTAGTTCTCCTTCAACATCCAAGACACTAGTGGTATCCGATTCAATGGAATATAACATTGTTGATGACATGAAGAAAACTAAGGCAAATATAACCATGTTTGAACTTAGCAAACTAAAGCACCAACAAAAGTTACTTCTTAAAGAATTAAATGCTGTTCCCTCTACTCCCCTTCCCAGTGCAAGAGCTGCCAACGATTCAGGCCAGCCTCCTGCAGGTATGGTTGAAATTACCGATTCAGTTTTAATCGGAGATAAATCAAACTCTCACACTCCACCTTTTCTGCTGACTTATGAGATTTATAATAGAAACCTGCACAACTGTTTAATTGATTCAGGGGCCTCATCTAATATAATGCCAGCTTCAGTTTGCTCTAAGCTGAACATTGAACCCCAGAAGTCTGCCATTCATATTGTACAGTTGGATAGGACTAAGGTGCAGGTTGTGAGAGAAATTAATTCTGTAACCATCAGGTTGTCAGCCGACCCCGGAATTGTTCAGAGGATTGACATCTTAATTGCCGACATACCTGAATTTTACGGTTTGATTTTAAGCAGAGATTGGTCTGAAAAACTACATGGGTATATTTCCACAGATTGGTCACATATGTGGCTTCCCTACAAGGGAAAGCCGAATCAAATAAGGATCGATCGGGAGAAGCATATGACCCACACAGTTACTGAATTTGAGCAAGAAAACCAACCTGTGGCATTCAACAACAACATTTTGGGGAACTATTCGTCAGAATCATTCTTTGGCAACTTTGTTGCCCAACCATCTCCTTTTTCAGTCAATCATTTTACATCTCAGATTGAAATTTTTTCACAAACAGATAAGTCCAGATGTTTTAATGATGCTGAGAATAATGTAGATATTTTTGTTAATACTCCTTTATTTTGGTCTTTATATTTTGATGGCTCTAAGTCCAGCGAAGGCTCAGGAGCAGGTTGCATTTTGGTTAGCCCGCAAGGAGAAAAGACAATGTTGTCTTGTAGGTTAGAATTTGAGTGTACCAACGACACAACCGAATATGAAGCTTTAGTCCAAGGTTTATATAAAGCGATCGGCCTTGAAGTGCGATATCTAAAAGTGTTCGGCGATTCAGAATTAATTGTCAAACAGGTGAGAAATGAAATTCACTGTCTTTCAAGTCACCTCAAGCATTATCAATCGCTAGTACAGGATCTTACCTCACACTTTTCAGCCTTCAACATTTCTTCCATACCTAGGTCACAAAATTCAGCAGCCGACCTACTAGCCAATGTAGCTTCTAAGCTTCTACCTTCTGAAGACTATAGCCTTGATAGATTTTCTATAGAATTACTTTTTAGGCCTTCAATTCCTGACAATGTCACCAATTGGAGAGTATTTAACCATGACGAAGATATCTTGCAGTTTCTAACTTCGGAAAAATCCTATGACAATCAAGTCATTGAGGAAGATGATCACGATCTGCAGATGAAACAAGCGCCTCAAGAAAATTCAATTCCCAAACCCGTGGTGAAGCTTGAAGACCTTTATGATATCAAAGACAGGTTTAAACCTGTAATTAATGCAAAGCTTCAAAGTTCCACCCTTAAGTTTGAATTAATAAATCTAGGCACTGACGATGCTCCTCAAAACATCAACTTAGGAATAGGACTTTCCCAAGAAGAAAAGGAAGCATTTATTAAACTATTGAGAAAAAACAAACAGGTCTTTGCTTGGAAATATGATGACTTAAAGACATATGATACATCTATTATCCAGCATACCATTCCTATGCTTCCTGATCAGAAACCGATTCAGCAAAAGTTAAGAAAAATACATCCAAATTTGGAGGGCCAGATAAAGTCAGAGCTTAATAAGCTCTTGAAAGCCAAAATTATTTTTCCGGTCCGACATTCAAACTGGGTCTCTAATATGGTGCCAGTCAGAAAGAAAAATGGCGACATTTGAATCTGTATTGATTTCAGGAACCTGAATAAAGCGAGCTTGAAAGATAACTTCCCATTACCTACTATGGAGCAAATCCTCCAATCAGTAGCAGGCTCTGAACTGATGTCCTTTCTTGATGGATTCTCCGGATATAACCAAGTTTTGGTTCATCCTGATGACCAACTTAAAACCACATTCAGAACAAAATGGGGAACTTATGCATATCAGAAAATGCCTTTTGGACTCATAAATGCGGGAGCAACATTCCAGAGAGCCATGGATATAGCCTTCAAAGGGTTGATTAATCGATCAGTAGTCGTCTATCTAGACGATATTACTGTATATTCTAAAAAGAGATATAATCATCTGCATGACTTAAATCAAATCTTTCAGCGATGCAAAAGATATGGTATTTCTCTAAACCCAAAGAAGTCTTTCTTTGCTCTTGACCAAGGAAAACTCTTAGGCTTTATAGTATCCAAAGATGGCATTTATATTGATCCTGATCGGATTAAGGAAATTTCTGAAATCCCTTTCCCACACAATAAAAAATCGATGCAGTCATTTTTGGGTCAAATTAATTTTGTCAAACGATTTGTTCCAGATTTCTCTCAAATTGTATTACCACTTTAGACAATGATCAAGAAGAATTCAGTCTTCAAGTGGGGATCAGAAGAAAAGCAAGCTTTTGATGTTATCAAGCACTCAATAATCAATGCCCCAGCCTTGAATACTCCCAATTTTTCTAATCATTTTACATTGTATACCGTTGTGTCCGATGTATCCTATGCTGCAGTTCTCACGCAGCCAAATGCTCACAACTTGGAAGCACCCATTTCATTTTTTAGCTCAAATCTTCAGGGTGTCGAACTAAATTATTCTGATGTGGAGAAACAAGCCTTTGCTGTGTTCAAAGCAGTCAAACATTACAGGCCCTTTCTTTTGAAAACTCACACAAAAGTTATAGTCCCTTTCCCAGCGGTAAGGCAACTATTAATTCAAAGAGAACTGGGTGAAAGAAGGGCCAATTGGGTCACAGCGCTTCAAGAATATGACTTAGAAATAAAGCCAGCAAAGATTGTTAGGGGCCAAGGTTTTTGCAGGATATTGGCAGGAGCATCAAACATTCCTGAATCAAGCGATATGGATCAGACTGAATCAATCAATCAGATAAGTGTCACTGATTCCGAATCTCAATATGCAGATTTAATATTTTATTTAAAGAACGGTTATGCTCCTCCAAATTTATCTTACAAAAATAAAAGGGCCATTAGGTTAAAAGCGAAGAATTTTACTCTCATTGATGATGTGCTTTTTAGACAAAATTATGATTATATCCTATTAAGATGTCTTGAGAAACCTGAAGCTCAAAAGGTTTTACAGGAGCTACATGATGGGCCAGCGGGAGGACATTTTGGAGCAGACACAACAGCCCACAAAGTTATTCATTCTGGATATTATTGGCCTACACTGTTTAGAGATGCTCATGAATACGTAAGAAAATGCTTCAATTGCCAAACTTCTAGTGGGAGACAACGGAAATCAGCTTTCCCTCTGCAACCTGTCAACATTGAACAGCCATTTGAACAATGGGGATTAGATATCATCGGGGAAATTACTCCTCCATCTTCCAAACAACATAGGTATATCCTCACTGCTACCGATTATTTTACCAAATGGGTAGAGGCTATTCCTTTGAAGGCAGCAAATTCAGAGGCAATCATCGAGTTCATAGACCAATTCGTCATTACCAGGTTTGGTGTCCCAAACGCTCTCGTATTTGATAATGCTTCCTATTTCTCAGGAAATGCTATATATGATTTCGCTATTAAGAGGGGGTTTAAACTGAAATACTCTGCTAATTATTATCCCCAGGGAAATGGTTTAGCAGAATCTACTAATAAGAATCTCATCAAAATTATTAAGCGAACTGTTGAACAGAATCATAGAAACTGGCACAAATCTTTAGTGT
Organism: Pinus tabuliformis; assembly: GCA_031772625.1. Taxonomy (NCBI): domain Eukaryota; kingdom Viridiplantae; phylum Streptophyta; class Pinopsida; order Pinales; family Pinaceae; genus Pinus; species Pinus tabuliformis. The sequence continues at coordinate 1,754,945,109 of CM062817.1, read as the reverse complement.
TTGCATTATGGGCTGATAGGATTACACAAAAGGCTTCTATAGGTTCCTCCCCATTTAATCTGGTATATGGAAAAGAAGCAGTATTGCCTACGAATCTTGTTTTACCCTCTCTAGCCCTAGTACAGTACATTGAAGAGACTCCTTCTTCCTCTATCCAACTTAGACATGACCAAATTCTCAAATTAGAAGAAGAAAGGGAAAAAGCCAGAATCACTCATGCCAAACATTAGCAAATCATCAAAGCATCCTTTGATTTAACCTCGTCCGGTTCCAAACACTTTCAAGTTGGTGACTTAGTTCTCAAATGGGACAAGGCCCATGAAGATAAAGGTAAGCATGCCAAATTTCAGAAAATGTGGCTTGGACCATTTCAGATCTGTGAGAAGATAGGCCATTCGACCTTTTTATTGCAAGACTTATCAGGGGTGAGAGATTCTCTCCCTGTTAATGGCCTGATCTTGAAGAAATTCTTCAATTGAGAAGGTAATCCCTTCTCCTCTTTGTAGATTTGTGTAGTTTGTAGGATCAATAGGAAATAAAACTGTAGAGTATTCCCATTGACCTTTTGCTTGGTTTAAAGCAGCTGTCTCGTAAAATAATATGAATATTTGCTTTTAGATAGTAGAACCCTCAAGCAAAAGGAATAATTTCTAGGAAACTAGATATCTGTGTGTTCTGAAATCACAACCTAACGTTTTGGAAACTCTTCTCAAAAGGTAAAGTTCTGTGAATCATTTTCGGTTTTCAAAACTGGTCTCAAGAGGTTATCCATTTTGAGATAGAAGTTGACCCATTTTCAGTATCTTCAACTCTTCACCTGTCATCCATCTGCTCTTAAGGAGAAAATTGTTCACCCCATTCACTAAAGTTTATAGTTACTCAGAGTGTAATTCTAAAATATAAAAAGATTAAAGATAAGAGGTCTTATTACAAGCCTGCTTACCATGTTCATAGGAAAGTAGTTTGACTGACATTACCAATACTGCCTACCACAACAGGGTAATGGCTTGAAATTTCAAGACAAGAGGTCTCATCACAAGCCAGCTTGTTCAGTTAAATTATTACCAGTGAATGGCATTGTCAACAGCTGGCCACCAAACCAGGACAATGGCTTTTTATCTTATCAATAACAAAGAAGAAAAAACAGGTGAAAAATAAAATATGGGAACATGTTTTAGATTCATTCTGTTAACTACACTCTTATGTGAATGGAGAAGCGAACAATACTATGGTTAAAAGGTATCCCTGTCGAGACTATAAACGTTTGCTGGCAACAGAGGCTCTACCTATGACAGAGGAGTTAATTATAAAAGCTGATTTGGGAAAGTTTTTGTTTTATCATTATAAACCAATAAAAGGCCTATTTTAAAGACTTAGGATGTATTTGTTTTTCTTAAAGCCAAAAGGAAAGAAGTTAATAGAATATGTTCGCTTGGTTCAGAACGCGCGAATATCCAGTTAAATTAGAAGTTTTCCCTTCTGATTGAGTTTCTATTTTCAAAAAGTTTAAGTGTTTATTTTAATTTTAGAGATAACTGGTTCTTCCAGCGAATCGCCAATTGTTGTGCCCTACAACAACCCCCCATTTCATATCATTCTTATTTACAAAAATTAACATATGGAATGGGTCCCTTTTAAAAATTTTGGCATCAATGCTTGTATGTTCAAAAAAGGCCGGATAATCAAATGAGTTTTCATGTATTTAAGCCTTTTTGGGATATTAATGTTTCAAATAATAAATAATCTTTTGTTATTGCGATAAAGCGATCGCAAGATCGCATATCGCAATAACATGAGACATGCATTCAAATGGCATTTTGGTCTCCGCCGATGCGATATCGCTATCGGCGATCGGCAATGTTACATGCACACCAAGTAACGGCACATAACTCATGCCCCGACGCGACGCGATATCGGCGATCGGCTATCGGCAATACCTCATGTGGAACCGCTTTATGTTATAAATCCCGACCCGATGTGATATCGCTATCATCCGTCGGCAGAATTTCATGCACTTCAGTAAGGCACCCGGTTCCTACCCCCGATGCGATGCGATATCGCACTCGGTAACCCCCAAACCACTTTATGTGCACCTAGCTCTGTTTCCATGCACTAGCCCGATGCGATATCGCTTATCGGCTGTCGGCAGGATCTTTTGGTAATAATTGTGCAGCACTTATTCCCCCGAAGCGATGCGATATCGCTCATCGGTGATCAGCATGCTTAAAAGCCATTATTTAAAGCTTTAATTTTATATTCATATCCGGTTGACAAAGCGCGAATCCCAAAATGCCGTTAAATGCAAGGGATAAGGTAATGCGTGTGTATTTAAAAGATTTTGCCCCTTCGATTAACGAACACCAGCGCTTAACCGCCAGAATATCTGTTGCACGCTTAAGGGAGTCATTCACCCGGATAACGGTGTAATCATCACATTTAATGGGTAGCAGGCCTCAAATCACCATTAATGCATCTGCAATATCCTCTAAGCGATTGGATCCGCAGCCACTTTTGAAAATTAATCTTAGCACGCTTCAAATGATATATCTATCCCGCTGTGAAGTGTCATTGTTATTATGTTGTTACGATTTCTCTTGCAATTGTGTAGAATTCGTCTTTTGAGAGAAGCCTGAGCATGATGGGGAAAAGATCCAAGAGGACTACGGGCTCTGCTGTTACACCTGTAGCAGGGCAAGCTGCCATAGATAAGAAGAAAGGCCTCATTTCAGACACTACGTGCACTGGTCTCAATAGGACTTCATGGCAGGGCACATATAACCTATTAGAAGCTGAGCAACCTCAAGTGACAGTGACAACAGCTACTGCGGACTCACTCAAAAAGTCTGATGCAACTCTCAAAGAGTTGGCTGATTCCTTTCTTCACAGAATAGCGGCCAGACAGCAAGTACTTCCCTACACTGATGTAGTGCGATGGGCAATCGAGGAAATTCCAATCATTGACAGAACATTCCACACAAGAGACGGACGGATTTTCGGGTCGTTTAAGCCAGAACACCTAAGGCAAATGTATCATTTGCCTGAGCCAGAGAAAATCTACAACAAAGACTTCGTGGAGAAGTTTGCAGCTGAAAATGAAGTACCATCCGAGCCCATTCAGGATTGGAGGCCTGACCCGGCCAAACACAAGCACGAAAGCTCGGGTAAGTACTCTGTTGATTCTTTGGCTTCTCCCTTTTGCTATGCAGGAATTATGATGTGTAGGCTATGGGGATTACATGATTCTGCCAATTTTGATATAGAAATGGTTCCCCTGATGGAGGCCGCTGTTAATAGTATAATCATGAATTGGGCCACCATTCTTTCTGATAAGTTGACTGTAGCTGTTCGGGATTTTAGAGCTAAATCTGTAGTCACCGAAAGGAAAATCCCCCCATTTTATTATAGTGCCTACATTATGGACACATTGTGTTTTAACTCTGAGTTTCCCATCCTCGGTTGGAGATGGACCACCCAAGACCCTTCGCCCATTCATTTGTATCATCAGAAACTGTGGAAATCCTCTTACAAGGACCATTTGCATCAAATTTGCAATGGTTTTATGGTTCCCATTCATTATTCCATTTTTGATCAACCCATTCCCAAAATCTCCTATCTGGCTTCCTTCGACTTACCTGCTGTCGCAAGTTGGTTTGGAGAGGAGCATTTTACCTATATTAGAGTTTATGGAAGCCAAGCCAAGCCGCATGTTCTCCCTCTATATGTTCCAGACAAACTGTTAGCCTGAGAGATATCCTACCAAATTATGGCCGAGAGTGTAACCCAAACTCTCAAGAAAGAGAAGAAGAGGGGCTGGCCCCCTTTTCCCTTAAGGATGAGTGCTTTTACTCTGCATAATCTTCAGCATGCAGAAAAGGAGGCTATAAAGATGCAAGCTTTATCCCTACCCACTATGCCAGCCAGACTCTATGATCCAAGGAAGACTGCTTTCATTGCCCTAGAACAGGCCAAACTGACAAAGATTGACCATCAAGAGGATGTGTTTGATGACCTGTTCGCAGCTGCCGATACAATAAGCCAAACCAAACAGCTTGCCAGGATGAAATACAATGATGAGAATTTAACTGAGTTCAATAAACTTAGAGAGCAGAGGTTGCAAACTCTGCCTCTAGATTTATTGTCATTAACCTCAGCGTCCTCCTCAAGTGAGCCTGGTCAGAAACAGACAAGCCAACCTCCTGTTATAACTAAGCAACAAAAGAAACAACAGGAGGAAAGGCAAAAGAAGCAGCAGGCAAAGAAGCAGAGGATGGAGCAAATAGAAAAGCAGCAGAAAGAGCAGAAGGAACAAGAACAGAGAAAGCAGAAGCAGATGGAGGAACAGCGGAAGAAGGAAGAAGAAGAAAAACAAAAGAAAGAACTGGCAGATAGGCAGAAAAAGGAATTAGCGAATAAGCAAAGAAGAGAGCAAGAAGAGAAACAGAGAAAGGAGTTAGAGGAGCAGCAACGGAAAGTGCTGGAGGAGCAAAAGAGGTTGGAACAAGAAAAGGAGAAGAGTAAATCCCAGACGGAGAAACACAAACAGACCTCCATAGATCCTGAATTGCTTAAACAATGGGATCAATTCGATTCCATTATCAGTGGAAAGGAAGGCTCCAAAGACACAGACACCTCTAAGACAAGCGACGCACCAGACACCACTTCTTCTTAGGTTCTAAGTGGAACCAGCGGCCCACCCACTTCAAAGGATGTCGAGGTAATCACCAAAGACCCTTCCGATCAGATTGTGCTCCAAGTGGAAGATATTCCTCCCCTAAATGTTTTCTACAGCCCTAGGCACAAAGCAATTGTTAAGCGCTCAAGGAAGAGACGAAGGCTTGATCAACCTTCCATCTTTCCTGAGCAAACAATCACGGGGAATGTAGTTTGGAAGGAGGAATTGGACCCCTCCGATGATCTGACAATGCTGTCTGAATATGCGGGAGCTTATTCTGCAGCAACTATTGATAAAGCATCGGAGGTAAGTCTTTTGTTAAAGACTAAGGACCAGGAGATTTGTGCATTGCAAGCAGAAGTAGCAGAGGCGCGAAACAAGGCAGCACAGTTAGAAGAGCAGTTGCTGACACAACAGCAAGCAAACAATATATTGACCCAGCAACTGCAAACTGAAAAACAGAGGATTGACCAGAGCTCAATCCAGAAGCAGAAAGAATTAACGGAGGCATTGACACAATTGAGAGCGGCAAACGAGCTAATGACGAAGTCAAAGGATGAGCAAATCGCTCAACTGTTAGCACAGCTCGAAGATATCAAAGGCACCAAGAAAGTCGAAGATTTCAGAGCAGAGGCAGCTCAAATAAATAGTGCATTAATATCTCTGGTTAGACTCCTATGCCGACAACTTACCGAGGTTGAGCCATTATGTGAAGTATCTACAGCAGTATGTCAGCAGATAGAAAAAGCCAGAAATGAGCTAGATCAGGCCGAAGAAACCATAGCCTCATATCTTGATTGGCAAGATACTGATGTGGGGAAAGCAGCGAATTTGCCTAGGATCTATGAGCCATTCAAGGACATACTCTTCACGGAATGGAACACTCAGATGATGAAAGCGGAGAGGGCAGCTTCAAGGTGTAAATTGATTACTAGCAATATTGTTGATTTAGTCAACAATACACTCTATTTGGCCAACATGATCTCTCAGTGCACACCTGGAAGCATAACCACGGCGAACATGATTGAACAAACAAGTTATCATGAACTGGAGGAAAAGAGAAAGTTAATCGCTGGAGTAAATACTTTAACCTCCGACGCATATTGGCTCTTTCTAATCAAGCCGCACACTCAAAGGTCGGCTCTTAAGTGTTTAACAGATGCTCTCGGATGCCTAATCCCCGACATTCAGGATGCCACATATGATGCCCAGCTCACGTCGCGTCTCAACACTCCACCGGATGTAGAACCAATGCTGGCGATATGTCAGCTAAGTGTTAAAGGCAAAGAGCCCACCGAATGAAGCATTGCTGCCGACTGCTAGATCGCCAAAAAATATGGAAAATATTTATTGATGCCAATTTAATAGCTTTTCAGTTTTTCTTAGATATTTAGATTAGATTAGTATTTATAGACCCTTTCATTGTTTTGGAAAGGGTCGTAAAATTTTGTAATAGACTTAAAGGCTGAAGTTTGCACTACTGTGCTTCAGCCTATATTCTTTTGTGAAACTCGACCGAAAGTCCTTAATTTGATAAGAAGGCTGTTTTATGCAATTGCGCACTATTGTCTCTTGTTTGGAATGCTTTCTGGTTTGAAGGAAGGACTACGACATAGCGATTAATACATCGGATTGTTAAACAGCTTACATGGTACTTTTATCTGCATCTGTTTTCTTTCCTCTTATATGAATTGTTGTGTTATTATTTTTGCTATTGTTGAATACATGTATGCGCTGTAACAGCAAATCTTCATTACATTCCACTATTGGATGTTTTGTGATATGCCCTTTCTTTTAATCATGCATGTAGCAATGATATGAATGACAATGTGTAGTAATTCTCTATTATCGCTCTGCATAACTAATTATGCAGAGCAATCTTAAATGGTTTAAATATCTATGCTTTAGTGTTAGAGTCATCTATATGCCTGCCTTAAAGCAGAGATTATCAAACGCTACGCTTTGAAAGATTGATAAATCCCGGGATTAGATTAGAGTTAATATATTTCGCCGATAGTTTTAGTTGTTCGCTTATCACCATCATACATCATAAGTTACTCATCCATCCCACTTTTATCCATTATTGGGAAACTGGTCCCATTACCCCCAGTCGGAGCCACTATTCCAAACGGAAAAGGAGTTGTACTAAGGTCCGGACCGGGTGGTTTCCCCTTTGTTGTGGTAGCGATTTTCGAGGCCTAAACACTGCATCAAAGCAGTTTTGATACATCATTAATTGTGTGATATGGCTTGAAATAACTCATATGTACTATGGTTTTACAATTATCGCAAACCCCACCATTCATTTCAATACTACATGTCATATCACGCCTTGGGAAAATTAACCCTGCAATGAACACATGCCACACCCACCCCCTTCACATGGAGTGCATGTGACCATCATGGAAGCGTTTGAATGGCTGGGATGAAGAGAGGGAAATTAAGGGCTGATATTAAACTTTGTAACCCTAATCCATTTTGATCCATATTTGTTTGGTCAGTTTGCCTTTTGTGTTGTTGCATTCTGCATTTGGTGGCAATTGCAGCATTTCTCACAGTTAATCCTCGACATATGGTGTTTTGTGGATGCATAGAGGTCATGAAAGCAGGCATAATCCATGAGCCTCCAGCATTTGTTTCTCCTAGTGTTTTTATAGGTATTTGTTTTTCCTCTTTCTACTTTTTTCGCTGCCGCCCCTCCCTCCCCTTGCTATGGTATTTTTGTGGATTATTTTCCCAATATTTGCTCATTCCAGAGTCAATGACAGTATGATTGGTGTTCTTTCTTCAAGTGTGATCCTAATTATAGAGACCCTTCCTTTAAGGTTACTTCACAGTATCCTTGAGGTAATATTTTGTTGGTAGTTGTATTTCACGAGTTCGTTTTTGTTTGTCTTTCCATGGTTTTGTGCTCATATCCACTTGGAGATGACTATGCTTGTCTTTCCATCTTCCTATACAAGAAGCATCAGAATCACAACCCCTCAATTTAGTGGCCCCAATTCCCTGAGGAGAATGCAAGGTACGTTTCCATAATTTTTGGGTTTTGTTTTAAATGTGCTTTCCAACTACCCCCCCCATTTGGGTGATAACACTTATTTTGGGGTTCTTGTTGTCTCAATTAAATTACTCGCACAGGGGTTGTTTTTGTATATCGTTTGTTGGTAGGAGTGTTAGTTTTGGTTTCTTTCTAGTTAATTTTTATGGAGTAGCTCGTATAGAGGACCCATCTTCTCAGCCAAGTTACCCATTCACACCTCAGGTTGTTCCTTTGTTTTTTTTCTAATTCCTCCTTAATTTATGCTATTGTGAGTATGTCATAAAAATGTCAGGTGTTTCTAAATTATTTTCTTTTGTTGTTTAATTTCCAGTACATGTGGAAGTAAAGGCAAAATTAGCCATTTGAGTGATCCTACTGGTTGGAGGAGGAGAGAAAACAAAAATAGGTAAGCTACAATATTATCAAATATTTTTGACAGGTTAACATGTAATTTATTTAAAGGGTTGATTCATATTCTCTTCGGTATTATTCTTTCCTGAAATGGAGTGAATTTGTGCTAGCCCTTTTCCCCTATCGCCTTTATCCATTGCAAGCTCTATTTTCTTTTTTTTTCATAATGGGTTCTACAATCTATTCTGCACATCTAAGTATATCCCTTTTTGGTTGGTTATAGGTTGTAGTACACCCACAATTATTATTACAAGTATGGATTTCACTCCTTATTTATTTCTATAGTTACTCTACTCGCTCGACTCCATAATGTAGAATACTTACACCTTTTTCCCTTGTCTTCCAGGTATGAGGATACCCTTTGGAGCATTATGTTTCCTCATGAAGCCATGAAAAATGGTCCTCACTTACCTTCACCCTTTATTTCATCCAAGTCTCTTACCTCAAATCTCTGGAGCTCAATCCAATTTCGTGATCCTGTTCAAAACTCATTATTCGCTGAGGTTATTAGGGATATTCCTATGATATGCCTGAGGGTCAATATGAGTGTTAATTCACTAAACTACAAAATTGTACACTTTTATTTTTGGTATATAGTTATTAACTATAGTTGGGTCTCCTTCCACTGCATGTTTATTTTTATTTTTTTCATGCACCTTGATTCTCTGAGTCCCCTGGCTATAGTCTCCATAGTTTTGGTGGTTGAAGCATAGTAAGACCCATGTAATATGATTTATATTTCTATTCTTCAACACAATGAAGTAGAGACTATTTGTAATTTCCTAGGGTCGAGGTAATTTTGTCTTGGAATTCTCCTCCTCTAGTTTGTGATCCCTCGTTCATATGCAAGTATATTTACTATTATTTTTCTAAACTTTTTAACTTTTTAGGCCCTAATTACTGAGGGCGTAAACCCATGGTTATTGGGTTGTGGGGATTAGATTCTCACCTGATGTAAAAGACTTATGAATCTTTTGTCAATTTAATGATTGTGCTAACAGTGCTATTTAATGCAATTTTTTGCTCTTTATTTGATGGTCATGTCTAGCCTATTCCAGATGATTTGGATTTCCTAGTGTTTATTACTATAATGAAGTTTATGGATTATGAAATGTGCATATATTCATATATTTTTTTCTCCCATTTCTTCGCAAGTGCTGAATTAATGTATGGGTTATTTTGCTACTAGTTTCATAATATATTCTTCCAATTTGTAATCATTTTTTTATCCTTCTATTTGTCAATTGTTTTTTTTCCGAGATAATTGAAATAACTGTTTCTTATTGATATTTTTAAATGTTAATGTTTACTAGTATTTATGTTGGAAATTGTATTCATTCACTTACTTGGTATGAGTACTAGTATTGTTTATAGTGTATTTTTGTTTCAAAGAAAAATTTATATTAGTATTATACATGTTTCTTTCTTGTATGCCTAGTTCCCTTACCCTTATCATACTTAGGAGTTTTTGTTGTAAGAAATTTGACCGCTGTAACTATTATTTCTACTCTTAACATGAAATAAAATTTCTCGTTATAGATGGCTACCCCTTAGCTCTACCATCCAGATTCACACCATTAACATAAAATGACAAATTACATCTTATTAACAACCGTATATGTTTTCAGACCCACTAAATTAATAGTCACCATATGCATGTGTCATTGTATTAAAATCATGTTATAAACAACAAAATCTATTATCTCGGAGTACATCCACAATTGTTGTAGAATTAGTCTATAATTTAAAATCATAGAGAGTATTCAATATTTAAAATCACAAAGAGCATGCATTATTTAAACAATTATATTTATAATCACTGACTCCCTTCCTCATAGTTGCAGAACCAGTTATTAAATAACCTAAATTCCTAGTATCAACGTTCTAGCAACAATATCTACATATACTACTACTCACATATATAAAAATAAGATATAACATCAGTATCTACATATAACTACTCGCATACAAAAAAATAAGATAACATAGTAGATAATCTAACAATGAACAGAAAAATAAGATAACATAGTAGATAGTCTAGCCGGTATCACCGTTAAGGATTCACTTGAGAATTTTACACTTGTTTTTCCACCCAACCTTGAACTGAGTTCCTCTGGTTCACCCCCAAGTTGGCATGCACTTGCCAGGGTATCAATAACCTCTATTGATACCTTTAATAGGTATTTTATACCTTTCTTCCATGATCGATTTTTCCTTTAGCAACGTCGCTCGTTTGTGGTCCTAAGTGTCCACTAGCCTAAGATTTTCCTTAACATCTTTCTTTCTCCCCCGCGATGATTTATGCTTGTCTAGGCTTAGCATACTTCCCGAGCTAAGTGATTTAATATATTTTCTCTCCTATCCATTAAATCTTATCTAGAATCTTTATCATGGAAGAGTTATCTCAATCTCATTTACTAATGAGATTTTTGTTTTTCTTTCTTTGGCAAGAATCTCATATTCAAGTGTCTCATTCCCAAGTACTTTCAATCACATTTATTTATTTATTAATAAAATTATTTATTTACATAAGAATTTCAATGTACTTCATGGATTTTCCGCCATTCCTACTAACATAACTCAGTCTGAACAAAGAAAAGAGCATTATAGCAACGAAGGGATATTACATTCTTACCCCCTTTTAATTCGCACCATCCTTAGTGTTTATTTCCTAGTTACTTCACTCTGGAATAATGCTGGATAATTATTTTGTGTCTCATCTTCCCGCTCCCATGTAGCCTATTTGGGATTATAATGCTTCCATTGCACTTTAACCTAAACAATGGCTCCATTCCAAAGCCATATCTCTTTCTACTCTAGGATACAGAAAAGTTCTACCAGACAGTCTCCTTCAAGTTCCACTTGTATCATTTTCCAATAAATTATTTGAGAGTTATCATGTACATATTTTTTATGTAAAGATACATAAAAAACATTATGAACTTTAATATGATAGGGTAATTCTAATTGATAAGGTATAGGTCCAATTTTGTCTAGAATTTAGAATGACCCACAAAATCGTGGTGCTAATTTTGGACAGGTTCCCGCTCTTAAGGTACTTTTCCTTAGTTTCACCCTTAAATGAACATGATCCCCAACTTTTAACTCCCTGCGTGTTATTTTTTTTTGGCATAGATTTTATGTTTGCCTATGTGATTTCAATGTTCTATTGAATCCTCTGTACTATTTTCTCCATTTCCTGCAAAACATCTAGCCCTAGTATCAGTATATCCTCTATCTAACTTCAAGTGAGAGGCGTATGGCATTTTTTGTGACACATAGCTTCAAAAGGGCTCATTTTTATGGATGTTTTGTAGTTTTTATTGTAAGAAAACTCTACCAAATGTAGAAAATCCTCCCATTTAGTAGGTATGTCCATGACATATATTCTCATCATGTCCTCTAAAATATAGTTGGTTCTCTCGGTTTGTGAATCCATTTGGGGATGATATGTTGTACTGAAATTTAGTTGAGTTCCCATGCCCCCAAACAATGTCTTCCAGAAATTTGAGGTGAATTTGGCATCCCTAACCGATACTATCATCTTAGGTATTCCATGGAATCGAAAAATATCCTTCATGAAGATATTAACAACCTATGGTGTATCATAGTTGATTGTACCGGTATGAAATGGATTGCCTTACTTAAGGTGTCTACCACTACCATGATGGAGTCATGTTGTCTCTTGGTCCTTGGTAGTCCTATGATAAAATCTAAAGAAATTATCTCCCATTTCCATTTAGGGATGGGTAGTGGATTTAGCAACCTGATAGGTTGTTGATTTTCAACCTTTACTTATTGACACTCTAAACACTTCGATAAATATTTGACTACCTTTTTCTTCATAACTGGTCAAAAGATTTTTTTCTTTAATGTTGTAATCATATTTTGGTACCCAGGACGCCCTGGATATGGTTTCTTATGATTTTTATCTAGTACCATTTTTTTCATGGCATTTACATTGGGAACATACAATCATTTTCTGTAAACCAATAATTTTTCAAAATTTTATGCATAGCCAGGAAAGTTAATTTGCTATAATTTTTGTTGAAATTCAAAGTATTTAGGGTCACTAGTTATTGAATTTTTTATTTTCTCTATCAAATAGTAACACTGCTAAAAGACACTTACATTAGAGTGTAGGCATGTCTTCTCAAAGCATATGCTATCTTTTTTCTTTCCTTTCTATGTGTCTAATGTCGAATGCAAACTCACTAAGGAATTCCTTCCACCTAGCTTGCCTAGCATTGAGATCTGGTTGGCTGGAAACATATTTTAGGCTAATATGATTGGTTACCAGAGTGAATTTCTTTCCTAACAAATAATATCTCCACATATTGAAGGCATGTATGACAATAACTAGGTCTAGATCATATACAACATGATTCCTTTCATGTGTTTTCAACTTTCTAGACTCGTAAGCTATCACTGATTTGTATTGCATTAAAACTTCCCCTAGCCTCTCGATATAGGCATCAGTGCAAACTATAAATTATTTATCTGCAATTTTTAGGATGCGAGCCATTGTAAGTAGGTGTTTCAACTTTTCAAAACTCTCTTGACATTCAGTAGTCCATTCAAATTTTACTCCTTTTTCTGTAAGGATGTGATATGATATGCTAGTTTCAAGAATCCTTCTCTAAATCTATGGTAATATCTAGTGATTCCCATACATGATCGGACATGAGACACATCCTTTGGTATGGGCCAATTTACCATGGTCCTAACCTTCTCAAGGTCAATAGCTAGTCCGTCCTTTGAAATGATGTGGCCCAAATATTGTATTTTATTCTTGTAGAACTCACATTTAAATTTGGCATACAACTAATGTTCCCTTAGAGCTTGTAGCACTAATTTTAAGTGATCCTTATGTTCTTCTTCATCTTTGGAATATACCATAATGTCATCTATAAATACTAACAAAAATTTATCCAAATATTTACTAAATATATTATTCATTATGCACATAAAGGTTGTTGGAGAATTAGTAAGGTCAAATGGTAACACCACAAACTCGTGGTGACCATATCTGGTTCTGATGGTTGTCTTATAAATATCTTCATTTTTTATTCTCTATTGATGATACCCATTCTTTAAGGCATTTTCTGAAAAAACAGTTGCCCCTCTTACTTGGTCAAATAGATCATCAATATGGGGTAATGGATATTTGTTTTTGATAATTAACTTGTTTAATTGTCGATAATTAATGCACATTCTAAATGTTCCATCCTTCTTCTTGATAAATAACATGGGATCCCCCCATGGTAACACTCTAGGCCTAATATAGCCATTATCCAATAGTTCTTGTAGCTACATTTTCAGCTCCAATAATTCAAATGGACTCATTTTGTAAGGAGCCCTAGACACTGGGTACCAAATCAATGGAAAATTATATATCTTTGTGAAGGGGCAAACCTCTCATTTCCTCCAGAAAGGAATCACAAAACTCCTTAATAACCAATAGGGTATTTAATTTTGATTATTCTCCTCATTGTTCACTTACTTCTACATGAATCATAAATAATTGACACCTCTTTCATGCATTCTTTTTCATTTGTAAGGCTGATATTTTTCTGATTGATATGGGTTTTGGTATCCCTTGGGTTATTTGAGTTTATTCTTGCTGATTGACATAGCTCACTATTTTTTCTAAATAGTTTATAATGGCCCCCTTCTTTTCCAACCAATCCATGACTATTAGTATGTCATATGATCCTAGGGTAAGTACATTTAAGTTTACTATGGTGAGATAGCCATTTAAATCAAGATGACATTGCTTTACTTGGTTTCTTAGTCTTCTCTTGGTGTCGGTTTCTAACCATACCAACCAGACAACTTTATATTTTTTAGTTTTAAGTTTACACTTTTCTACCACCTATGATCCATTGTAAATTAAACTAGCCCCTAGATCAATTAAAATAGAAACAGATTGGTTGGAAATAGCACCTTCAATTTCAATCATTGTTGATTGATGTTCCACTTGTTTATCCTCGAAGGTTGCACTTATCCTCGGAATATTTCAAGCAATATAATTCACTATGGTGGCTTCATGGACAACTTGCATATTTTGGATAGATCTAGTATTATACGTGTTGAAAATAGCAACAAGAAATGCTAAAAATAGAAGTGTTAAAAATAGAACTGCTATAAATAGTAGTTCAGGTACTAGTGTTGGATTGAGCAACAGGGAATGAAAAATGGAAGTGCTAAAAATAGCATTGCTATTTTTAGCAGTTTGGGATGGATTCCTATTTTGGTCAGTCCCTAAACTAAAATAGTGAAGTAAAATTCGAATTTGAACTTAACAGTTGTTTGGAAATAAATTAATTAATTAACCATGAGTTAATTAGTTGTGAAAAATCAAACATGAAGTCTATGTGAGGACAACAACAGTTTCTCCATTGATTGAGGAATTTATCCATCAGTTAAAGAGATAAGGATGAGTTGTAATTTGAGTTGTAATTAATTGGCTCAGTTAACTGAGTCAAGTCCAGTTAGATTGATTTAAATAGTTTGTTTAAATTAATATGAGTTTAGTTATTTAATGCATGCTTGCATATAACTACTGCACTTCAAATAACTTAATATTCTCTCATAAATAACTCATGCATGTCAGTTTAGACAGAGACCTAGTTGAGATCAGAGGAGGGACAGTGTACTATCAGTTGGATGGTTTTTTCCTATAAAGGAAGCTCATCCATGGAGAAGGATTTATCTCCTTTAGGATTGTGGAGTTAGATCAGAGGTTAGTGAGTGTGTGAAGAGGCCAATTCACAAAAGTGGCTGCACTGGACCCCAAGGAAAATTGCGCAAAGAAATAGGAGGCTTGGAGGGCAGAGGAGAAGGGGTGAGAGAGGCCTTTGACTATCTATGAGCAGCAGAGGGATTGCAGAGAGAGTAGGATAGCTTGTGAGAAGATTCTTTTTGTAATCCGGACTATATTTCCACTTGTACGATAATAAAGAGTTGGGGTTTTAGGCTAAGGCTTTCCCAGGGTTATTTCTTCTGTGTTATGTGTGATTGCTTCTCATTCTCAGTTATATGTGTTCTCATTGATCGCGCTCAAATTGATTAAGCTTCTGCAAAGTGTTGTAGAAGTAGATCTTGTATTTTGTTTTAGTATATTGCATAATTTGTTGATCTACAGCGGGAATTTCTACAATACGGACAATCCCTCAACATATGAGGCTCACCACACCCCTAGCACTTCAATGGTTCTTTTTATTTACCCCCATAGATATTTATACTATTCAAATCGATAGGTTTTGACCTAACTAGAGAGTGTGTCGGCTGGTTTACGTTCCCCTTGCTGAAATTTTTCCGTTGATGGTCCTTTCCAATTTTTTTAAGATAAACAGGTTTATGTCATTTTTCCCCAATTATAGGCTTTGCTCTATCCTTATTCTGCAAAAACTTGAGGCCTTCACCCTTATTCCTGAACTACTAATAACACAACCTTTCCTTTCTTACTACTTCATCCATTGTCTTAGTATTGTCGAACTCAATCTATTCCTTGTAGATAGAGGGAAAACAGTTCAAGAAAAGTTGCACCTTGGCTTTTTCTTCTTTAATATAGGGAACATACCGCAGTAATTTGGTAAACTTTTTCACAAATTCATCCATAGTTAACTATCCCAACCTTAACTCATCGAACTCATTTGTGTCGTCTTCATAATAACATTAACTTAAGTAGTGGCTTTTAAATTGCTTCTGAAATTCATCCAAGGATATTGTCTTTTCCTCCAATAGATGCACACTTTTATCTTCTTCCCACCAGGGAGAAGCTTTACCTTGTAGCTGATAAATGGCCAATATGGCCTTTAAGTTGGCCTCATATTCATAGACTTGAAAATATTTAGTCATATTAGATAGTCATGCTTCGACATCCTCCTCTTTATCCCCATCAAAAGTAGGGGGATTAATTTTCCTAAATTACCCTTGTAGCTCTTTTTGTTTCTTTTTCTTTTGTGTTCTTGCATATGTTCTATTAGATTCTACCACCCCCCCACCACCTTCAGATTGCTCTGATTTTGTGCCCCTTTTATTTCCTTTCAATATTTCAGGTTCCGCCATTTTACGACTAGACTTTTCAGTTAACCCACTAATCATCCTTTCCTGCTCCTCACTAGCCTTTACATATGCTCATTACTGCTTGTGGGGTATGCCAATACTTGCTAAAGATTTCTAATAACATCCATGAATTGAGTAGTTCTTTGGGTGGCCTTGTTTCCCAATTTAATATACAAGTCTTGACCTTCAGTGATGGTTGGATCTTCCTTGACCATTTTTTCTATAGTTGGGTCACATTCTTACCTTGCGATTCAACAAAATTTATTATTAGTTCTTCCTTCCTTAATTCAACTTTTCAAATCTGTTATTTATGTAGTGGTTCCTTAAGGCCCCAGTGGTGAAACTCGGATTTGATACCATATTTGACAACTCATATAGTACAACACAAGCCACAATTTTTTTTCATTCATATATATGTTTATAGCAATGATAATATTATCACCATGTATGTCCTTATTCTCCTATGTAGGTGTAATAGATAGTATATTGATCATGAATTCTTCAAATGATTATTCATCTGTGAATTAAAATATATATATCCTTGCTAGTTTATTTCATGAGCTTATTACCAAGTATACATTTGTAGACTTATGCTTGGAAATGTTATCTTCATTTTGCACTTAAGAGGTTCTTCTTACTCCCATGTTTATTATATGCATCAAACATGTATATTTGGATTACCTTTCTAGCCAAATGAATATTATATGTCCATTTATTTCCTTTTAGGGATTACAATAATAATAACAATTTAATATGTTTTCTTAGGTGGGTCACACCTCTCTAAGGTTATACACGCCCTACTATATTTTTGGTTTCATGTCGTTAACTATGTGATATCGCTTGAAATAACTCCTATGTACTATTCTTATATAATTATCTAAAGCCCCACCATTAATTTAAATGCCACCTGTCTTATTCTGCGTTGGGAAAATTAACCTTGCAATCAACTCACGCCATGCCCACCCCCTTCACATGGAGTGTGTTGGGTCCCTATAACACTAGTGATTACCCCATTACTATTGTAGTTGTATCCCTTATTAATATAGTTGTGCCCCTATTGTCCCCATATTGTTATTACTATGCCCCATAGAATCCCTCTATTGTTATTTTTGTGGCTTTATATTATTATTGTTAGGTCGACTGGGTTATATTGTGACTCCTTAGACTCCTATATATAGAAAGGACGTTTTGTCATTTGAATCATCCAAGAATTTTTCATTTATGTAATGTAAAGGAGGTTTCCCCCTCGAATAGGCTGAATTCTAAGGTGTTGATCTATCTTTTCAATATTTTTCTTGAGCTGGTTTCATAACATTTGGTATCAAAGCTTTGGATTCTAGGGATTCGCTGCTCCAAACAGGTCATTGTGGAAGTTTTGCTATAACTTTTTTTCTACGATGTTTCAGAAGCTAAAAAAAACCATTTAAGAAGAAATCACGCTGAATCTCGGGTCTAGATTTCAGAGCTTTTTGCACTATATTTGTGGAGATATGATATGAGGAAGTTGGTCTTTTTGCAGACTCCTGAATTACATTCCAAACAGGTGACCTGGGGAAAATCATCATAAATTTCTCTCTGAGCATCGGATTGAAATTTTGTAAGAAGGTACAAAAAGAGGACGGACTTTAGTTTCTTGTATATATTTTTTAGAGCCAAAGGTCGAAACAGTGACTCGTGGCACGTCATAAAAGTTCGCTCTACTAAACTAGTCTATAATCAGGTCACTGTGGGAGATTTCGTATAACTCTTCCTTGGAGAATCCAATTTGGATCAAACTAGTGGCATTGGAAAGAGGAGACAGAGGGCTACTGCAAGTAGCAATTTCAGAACTGGATGATCTAAAAGTACAGAGATACATCAGAGGCAATATCGAGCTCCTACAAAGTGAAAAAAGGTGTTTAGTTTTTTTTAAATTTTTGCTTAAGCCTAGTTTGAAAATTTATTTTGAAGGAATTCAAAGGGCATAGTATAGCATTATTATCGGTAACTGATGCCTTGAGGAAAGAAAATGCAAACAGCTAGTAAGCAACCTGAAAGCTCTAGCATGACTCATGAAGAAGAGGAAGAAATGCTACATGATATATGAAAATTACAAGACCAAGTGCAACAAATTTCACTCTCACAAAAACTAATAGAAGCTAAGATAAAGGGCATGGAAGCTAAGATGGATGATTTGAAGATAGCTTTGAAGAAAAATTTGAAGAGAGACATGGCAGATTTGAAGACAGATTTGACAAATTTTCTACAATAAATACTTACTAGTGGTGAAAAGGTATTAAAGGAAACTCATGATGCAAACAAAAGAAAAGTTAATCATGATTTCATAGACTCTAATGTGGGATCGAAGACCCACCATATTCCAAAAATTGATATGAGGAATTTTGATGGAAAGGATACCGCAACATGGATATTACAGATGGAGCAATTTTTCAATCTCATTAATGTGCAAAACACACAAAAGGTACTATTGCAACTTTATATTTGGAACCAAATCAGTTTGTATGGTATCAATGGCTTTGCTCTCATAAACAAATTATCTCTTGGGCAATTTTTACAGAAGAATTGATAGCACATTATGAGGATACAAAAAGCAACACTTTTTTTAGCCAATTGATAAGTCTCAAACAAAAGGGTTCAATAATGGAGCACAATGAGGAGTTCCAAAAATTGAACATAAGGGTAAAAAATATTCCAGAGGATCATAAGATTGATGTGTTCATAGGGACTTTAAAGGATAATATCAAACATGATGTTTGCCTTTGGGAACTTGATTCATTAGAGAAAGCATTCAGTTAGCAAGAAAAATGGAAAGCAAAATTATGGCAACCAAGAAGCATACCACTCACAACTATAAAGATAGAAGTGTTGTTACCCCTAGTCTTCCACAACCTATAAGGTTGACACCATAATAATTGAAAGAAAAAAGAGCAAAAGGGATTTGTTATAGTTTTGATAGAAAATACACTAAAGGTCATAAGTGTGCTGAGAAGAATTTTTTTCTAAATAGATTATGAAGAGGAAGAAGAAAAGGAGCAAGAAAGGTCAAAAGAAGAGGATATACTCCAAGAACAAAGCCTAGATAAAGAAGAAATGAATCTAACCATATCTTGTAATGCATTGGCGGGAATTACCACTCCTCAAACCATCAAGATAGAAGGACAAATCAAGAAGAAAAAGGTAATAGTGTTGATTGATTCAGGAAGTACCCACAATTTTATTCATTGTAAGGTAGCAAAAGAATTGAATTGCATCTTATATCCAACACCAGAGTGTCAAGTGATGGTTGCAAATGGAGGAACAATAAATTTCTTTGGAAAGTGCCATAATATCAAGCTATCCATGGGAGAATATGTATTGACTAGCCCAATGCTTTCCATTCCAATGGGAGGTGCTGATGTTGTACTAGGAGTCCAATGGCTACAATCCTTGGGTACAATAGCTTTTAATTTTCAAGAACGTTTCATGAAATTTTCTGTGGAAGGAAAGGAAGTTGAATTAAGAGGTATTGGAGGGAAACCGGGAAAGATAATCAGCTCTAATGGTATGACAAAGCTTCTAAAAAAGGAACAAAGAGGTGTAATTGCACAATTATGTTCGCTAGATGTTTCCACATTGGAATCGTCTATTTCTCCAGATCTCCAAAAGGTCCTAGACAATCATTTCAAGGTATTTGAGACTCCCAAAGGTCTCCCACCTATTCGTGATCATGATCATGCTATTCATCTGATTCTAGGAAGTTTTCCTCCAAACATCAGGCCATACAGAAGATATCCCTATGCCCAAAAGAGTGAAATTGAATGTATAGTTGTAGAAATGCTAGAGGCTAGTATAATTCAATCAAGTCAAAGTTATTTCTCTGCTCCAATAGTATTAGTGCACAAGAAGGATGGATCATGGTGCATGTGTCCGGATTATAGGGAGCTCAACAAGCTCACTATTAAAGATAAGTTTCTCATTCCTGTCATTGATGAAATACTGGATGAATTGCATGGATCAATTTACTTCACCAAGTTGCATCTTCATTCAGGATATCATCAAATCAAAATGAAGACTGAAGACATTCTGAAAATAGCATTTAGAACTCATGAGGGTCATTATGAATTTTTGGTCATGCCTTTTGGCCTTACCAATGCACCTTCAACATTTCAAGGTTTGATGAATTCCATTTTCAAACCATTCCTTAGAAAATTTGTGTTAGTATTTTTTGATGATATACTAATCTACAGCAAGTCTTGGAAGGATCATGTTGAACATGTTGACAGGGTGCTACAACTATTGGAGGAGAAACAATTATATGCAAAAAGATTCAAATGTTTCTTTGGATTACAAGAGTTGGAATATCTGGGTCATATTGAATCTCATAAAGGAGTTAAGGTAAACCCTAGAAAAATTAAAGGCATTAAGGAATTTAAATCCCCACATCCATAAAGCATCTGCGAGGATTTCTCAGTTGACAGGGTATTATCGCAAGTTTGTTAAGAATTATGGGAGAATAGCAGCACCTCTAACAACATTATTGAAGAAAGATGCATTTTCATGGACTCCAGAAGCAACAAAGGCCTTCGAACATCTTAAAGAGGCAATGTGCCAAGCACCAGTCTTAGCTACACCGGACTTCACAAAAACCTTTATTGTGGAATGTGATGCTTCAGGAAATGAAATTGGTGTTGTCTTAATGCGAGATGAAAGACCCATTTCTTTTTAAAGTCATCCAATCAAGGGAAAGTTTTTACACAAAGCTATTTATTAGAAGGAAATGTTGGCAATACTCCATGCACTTAAGAAATGGCAACCCTACCTAATGGGAAGAGACTTCAAGGTAAAAACGGATCATGATAGCCTTAAATACTTTTTAGAACAAAGATTATCCTTTGAAGAGCAACAAAAGTGGGTCACAAAGATGTTGGTTTATGACTTTGAAATCATCTACAAAAAAGGGAAGCAAAATGTGGTGGCAGATGCACTCTCAAGAAAGGATGAGGATGTGGAAGCATTGTTGTGTGCCATTTCTATTATCCAACCAGATTGGATAAACGAAGTAGGGGAGGAATGGAAGAATGATGAAGGAGTGTGGGCACTAATTCGAAAGTTACAACAAGATTCCAGTACGTCTGATACATTTAGTTGGAAAAATGATTCGTTATGGTACAAAGATCGCTTATACCTCTGTAAGAATTCCCAACTAAAACAAAAGATTCTTATGGAATTGCACACTTCTCCCTTAGGAGGGCACTCAGGATTTTTAAAAACTTACCACAGGGTTAAGAAGGAATTTTTTTGGGATGGCCTTAAATCAGATATTCAAACGTTTGTGGAAGATTTTTTGGTTTGCCAACAAAATAAAGTTAAAACAATTAAGACGTCGGGTCTATTATAACCTTTATCCATTCCAAGCCAACATTGGGAGGAGGTTTCAATGGATTTTATCATGGGTTTACCCAAGTTTGAGGGAAAGAGTGTCATCATGGTGGTAGTTGACAGACTTACCAAGTATGCACACTTTTGTGCATTATCACATCCATTTAAAGCCAGTACAATTTCTACTGCATTTATGGAAACAATTCAAAAGCTACATGGAAACCCAAAGATTATTGTAAGTGACAGAGATCCCATTTTCACTAGAAATTTTTGGACAAAATTATTTTCTTGTCTTAGTACTCAGTTAGCTCATAGCTCATCTTATCATCCTCAATCTGATGGGAAAACTGAGATAGTAAACAAATGTTTGGAAGGATATCTTCGTTGCTTTGTATCTGATAAACAGACACAATGGGTCAAATGGTTGCCTCTGGCTGAAATGTGGTATAACACTTCCTTCCATACAGCAAAAAAAATGACCCAATTTATGGCACTTTATGGATATCAGCCACCATCCATCACATCATATTTAAGAGAAAATTCTAAGGTTCAAGTAGTGGAACATCACATCGAACATCAACAACAAGTCCTCCAACTCTTAAAGGATAACCTCATGTTGGCACAAAATATAATGAAACAACTAGAAAATCAACATCACGGTGAAAGAAGTTTTGATGTAGGTGATTGGGTATTCCTACGGCTACAACCATATAAGCAAATGTCCCTCAAGCAAGCTAAGAAGGATAATAAATTATCACCAAAGTATTATGGTTCATACAAGGTGTTGCAAAAGATTGGTACTATTGCATACAAATTGGAGCTTCCTGTAGCTTCTCGATTGCACCCAGTTTTCCATGTTTCATGTTTAAATAAGGTTATAGGTGATAAGCTCCCAGTTCAAACAATATTGCCAGAACTTGACAAGGAAGGAAAAATTATATTAGAACCAGAAGCAGTCACAGAAACAAGAACTGGACAGCTATGAAATCGATCAATTTTGGAGTATCTTATCAAGTGGAAGAACTTATTTGTTGAAGATTCCACATGGGAGGATGAGAATTTTATACAGAAGCATCCAAAACTACTCAAGCATTGAGGACGACACTTTTTTGAAGGAGATGGGCATGTTGGGTCCCTATAATACTAGTGATTACCCCATTAATATTGTACTTGTATCCCTTATTAATATTCGTGTGCCCCTATTGTCCCCATATTTATATTACTGTGCCCCATAGAATCCATCTATTGTTATTTTTGTGGCTTTATATTATTATTGTTAGGTCGGCTGGGTTATATTGTGACTCCTTAGACTCCTATATACAGAAAGGAGGTTTTGTCATTTGAATCATCCAAGAATTATTCATTTATGTAATGTAAAGGAGGTTTCCCCCTCGAAGAGGCTGAATTATAAGGCGTTGATCTATCTTTTCTATCCTTTTCTTGAGCTGGTTTCATAACAGAGTGCATGTGACCACCATGGCAGTGTTTGAATAGCTGGGATGAAGAGAGGGAAATCAAGGGCTAATATTAACCTTTGTAACTGTAATACCTTTTGATCCATAGTTGTTTGGTCAGTGTTCCTTTTGCAATGCTACCTTTTGCATTTGGTGGCAATTGCAGCATTGCTCACTGTCGAACCTTGGCATCTGTCCTTTCACGGATGCATATAGCTCATGAAATTAGGAACACTCAACGAGCCTCCACCCTTTGTTTCTTCAATTTTTTTTATAGCTAATTTATTTTCCTCTTTCTACTTTTTTCGCTCCCCCCCCCCCCATGCTATAGTATTTTGTGGAGTTTTTCCCGAATCTTTGTTCATAGTTTAATGTCTTTTTCCAGAGTCGATGACAATATACTTGGTGTTCCGTCCTCAGGTGTGACACCAATTTGAGAGAACCTTCCTTTAAGGTTACTTCACAATAGCCTCAAGATAATATTTTGTTGGTAGTTGTGTTTCATGGGTTTGTTTTTGTTTATCTTTCCATGGTTATGTTCTCATATCCACTTGGAGATGACTACGCTTGTGTTTCCCTCTTCCTATACAAGAAGTGCCAGAATCACAAATCCTTAATTCAGTGGCCCTAATTCCTAGAGGATAATGAAGGGTACATTTCCAAAATTTTGGGGTTTTGTTTTAAATGTGTTTTCCAACACCCCCCCCCCCCCCAACATTTGGGTGATAATGCTTGTTTTGGGGTTCTTGATGTCCCAGTTACATTACTCGCACACAGGTTGTTTTTGTCTCTCATTTTATAGTAAGAGTGTTGGTTTTGGTCTATTGTCGGTTAAATTTTATGGTGTAGCTTGTAGATAGGACCCATCTTCTCGACCCAGTTACCCATTCGCACCTCAAGTTTTTCCTTTATTTTTTTTCTACTTCCTCATTAATTTTTGCTATTGTGAGTATGCCATAAACATGTTTGGGGTTTCTAAATTATTTTCTTTTTTTGTTTAATTTCTGGTACAAGTGGAAATAGAGGGCAACCCAGCCATTTGAGTGATCCTACTGGCTCGAAAAGGAGAGAAAACAACAACGGGTAAGCTACAGTATTCTCAAATATTGTCGAAAGGGTAACACGCAATGTCTATAAAGGATTGATTCCTATTCCCTTTCTTATTATTCTTTCTTGAGATGGAGTGAATTCATGCTATCCTTCTTCCATGTCACCTTTATCCATTGCAAACTGTTTTTTCTTTTTAATGGATTCTCCAGGTTATTCCATGCGTCTAAGTATATCCCTTTTTGGTTGGTTACAATTTGGAGTACACCCTTAGTTATTATTATAGGTGTGGAGTTCAATCCTTCTCTATTGCTACAGTTACTTTGCTCGCTCAACTCCACAATTTAGAATACTTACACCTTTTTCCTTTATCTTGTAGGTATGAAGATACCATTTGGAGCATTATGTTTCCTCATGAAGCCGCGAAAAATGGTTCTCACTTACCTTCACCCTTTCTAGGTTAGTTACCTCAAATATATGGAGGTTCTCACTTACCTTCACCCTTTCTAGGTTAGTTACCTCAAATATATGGAGCTTAGTCCAATTCCGTGAACCTGTTTAAAATTTATTATTAGCTAGTGTTAATGGGTTTATTCCTATGATATGCCTGAGATTTAATATGAGTGTTATTTTGCTAAACTATGGAATTGTATACTTTATTTCTTGTTCAATAGTTATTAACTATAGTTGGGTGTCCTTCCACTATATGTTTTGTTTATTTATTTTTTTCGTGCACCTCGATTCTATGAGTCCCCTTGCTACAAGGTCCACATTTTTGTTGGCTGAAGTGCAATAACACCCATGTAAGATCATGTATATTGTTATTCTTTGGCACAATGAAGGAGAGACTATTTGAAACTTCCTAGGGTCGAGGGATTTTTTTCTTGGAATTATCCTCCTCTAGTCTATAATCCGTCATTTGGATGCAAGTATATTTGCTATTATTTTTCTAAACTTTTTAACTTTGTAGGCCATAATTACTGAGGGCGCAGACCCCTAATTACTTGGTTGTGGGGCTTAGATTCTCACATGATGTAAAATACTTATGGGTATTTTTTCAAATTAATGATTATGCCAACATGCTATTTAATGCAAGTGTTTGCTCGTTATTTGATTTTCATATCTAGTCTATTCCTAGTGATTTCAGGTTCCTCGTGCTTATTACGGTAAAAAAATTTATGGATTATGAAATGTTCATATATTCAAATAAATTTTTTTCTCATTTCTTCTCAGGTGTCCAATTAATGTATGGGTCGTTTCACTACCAGTTTCATAAATATATTCTTCCAGTTTGTAATCATTACTTTGTTATTCTTCTCCTCATTAGTTGTTTTTGTGCCGAGCTAAATGAAATAATTGTTTCTTATTGATATTTTTAAATATTACTATTTACTGGCATCTATGTTAGAAATCGTATTAATTTTCTTACTTGGTATGAGTACTACTACTATTTATAGTGTCCCTTTTTTTCAAAGAAAAAAATCTATTAGTACTTGTAGCTCTCTTGTATGCCCAGTTCCCTTACCCTTATCATAGTTAGGAGTTTTTGTTGTAATAAATTCGACACCTGCAATTACTATTTCTATTCTTAACACAATAAAATTTCTCGTTGTAGCTAGTAACTCCTTAGTTCTACCATCTAGATTCACGCCATTAACATAAAATGTAAAATTGTGTCTTATTAACAACCGTATCAGTTTTCAGAACCACCAAATTTATAGCATTGTATGCATGTATCATAGTATTACAATCATGCTATAAACAATGAAATATGTTATTTCAGAGTACATGCATAATTGTTGTAGAATAAGTCTATAATTTAAAATCACAGAGAGCATTCCATTTTTAAACACTTAAATTTATAATCATTGAATCCCTTTCTCATAATTGGAGAACCAATTATTAAATAACCTGAATGCCTATTATCAATGTTTTAGCAATAATATCTACATATACTACTCACATACATAAAAATAAGATAATACATCAGCATCTACATATAACTACGCACATACAAAAAAATAAGATAATGTAGTAGATAATCTAAGAGTGAGCAGAAAAATAAGATAAAATAGTAGACAATGTAACTGGTATCATTGTTAGGGATTTACTTGAAAATTTTACACTTGTTTTTCCACTCAACCTTGAACTGAGTTCCTCCAGTTCACCTCTGAGCTGAGATGTACTTGTCAGGGTATCAACAACCTCTATTGATCCCTTCAATAGGTATTTTTTACCTTTCTTCCATGATCGATTTTTCCTTTAACGACGTCTTGCTTTGGTGGACCTCAACATCCACTTGCCTAGGCTTTTCCTTAAAATCCCGCTTTTCTCTCCCATGGTGCTTTATGCTTATCCAGGCTTAGCATCTTTCCCCAACTAAGCCATTGAAAGGATTTTCTCTCCATTCCATTAAATCATATCTAGAATATTTATCATAGAATAGTTATCTCAATCTCATTTACTAATGATATTTTTTTCTTTCTTTGGTAAGAATCTCATATTCAAGTGCCTCATTTCCAAGTACTTTCAATCCCATTTATTTATTAATTAATTAAATTATTTATTTACATAAGCATTTCAATGTACTTCATGGATTTTCCGCCATTTCTATTAACATAACTCATTATGAGCAAAGAAAACAACATTACAACCATGAAGGGATATTACACCCCATGTGTTCTTGATGGTGTTGAATCGATTTCCACCATAAAAAAACTATTCAAGCACTCCAATATTTTGATTTTTTTAATTTGTTTTATGAGATGCCGGCAAAAAAACTGCCATCCAGATGAATTTATGGCCTCAATAGACAACACCATTTTTTTAATAAGATTGAAAAGCCTCCATGTTTTATAAATTAGGTGTGTAATTTTCATAATGAACATCTATATGTTTTTGTCTTTGTCGTAAGGTGAAGGGTGTTGTTGTAAGGTTTGCAACACTCATTAAAAATATGGATTCGGGGTTTAACAGTTTTCTCAATTATATGGATTCGTTATTCGGCAGTTTCTTCTTTATATTTGGATTTAGTGTTTATATAGTTTTCGAGTTGTTTTAGTGTTTGGTTTCTATTTTTTCTTTTGTTTCCTCTTTAGAAAGTTAAAGCCTTTGTGCAAAGCCGGTGAATTACCTAGCCCTGACAAGTACTTCCCTCCTGAGTTGGAAGCTTTGTTGGACACAGAACTTTCACCATCCAGGTGCTTGGAAAGACACATTCCCATGATTCATATGAAAAACTTCCTACATAAACCGTTATGCTCAAGGTAAATTGTAGAACCTCACTCAGTCTTGTGTTATCCCCGCATAGACATGGTGAGACAAGACTTTTTTCCTGGTCGAGACTTTTACAATGGAATTAACCCAATGGATACACTTAATATGGACGAACCACATTGTCTGAATTATTTCCCACTTTGTAGGATCATATTGTCGGGGTCCTCATGATCTACATCATCATCATTTAGTCAACCTACACATCATGACACCACGAATAAATCGTTAGATATCGGTGGAGCTATAGGTAAACTAAAAAGTTTTAGTTTTCATCCACTATTGTTTGGACTAGATCGAGCTTAGATTTATCTTGACTGACAATCTATCAAGTGCTCAAAGGCATCAAATCTCTCTACATGCAAAAAACAAAAATTGAGTGTAGAACATGAGGAGTTAACACCTCTAGAGATTTAATCCTTGAATGTCTAATAGATTTGGTGTTGAGATGAATCTATATTGGTATATAATATCTATATATTATGAATTTTATGTATTATATATTTTTATTTGAAATTCCTCTAATAATAAGTTCCTCTAGTATTTTTTTCTCAATTTTATTATTTTTAGGTTATAAATTACAATATATAAATATTAGATATGTGAATATTTTATTTTTACTCACTTATTTTATTTTAAATAAAATATATTATAAATTTACATAATATTTATTATTTATAAATTAATATAATAGAATTTGTAAAATTAATGTAGTAAAAGTAAAATAATGTGGCATAGAGTTTATGTTTTAAATTTGAATGGCTCTATTAATATCTATAAAATTATTTTTAAAATATTAATAACCTAAACAAAACAATATCATAAAACTTTATTTAAATTAATAACTAAAAAATAACTTTTCCACAATTGAATTTTATATTTCAGTTTATAAATTTTATAATTATAACTTTTTGTAGGCAATAGTGAAGCGAATAGAACTGAGTAGTTATAAAAACATAATAAAATATAAAAAGTGTAACCTTAAATTTTCTTCACATATTGGTAACATTCTTCATATATCGATAACACTACAAAAACAATCGTTATCTTTTTTTTTTGCTAAGGCAAGAGACATTCCTTCTATAGTCATTAAACCAAAAATATTTTACATAATTTACAACTGTCCCCCAGATAATGAGGACTAAGAACAAGGTTGCTAACTGCCAAAGGCTAGTACCCTGAATCTAAAACAAAATCCTGACAAAGCCTTTGGGAACTAAACCCAAAAGGTGCTGAAAGGGAAGATGGGCTAATGATGAATCAAACAAAGCCCAAACCAAGACACCCTAAATCAACCAATATAATCATGACCTTCCAAATCACATCTGGATCCAATGGCAGAGGAGAAATTCGCTCCGCGAAGCCATACTAAACTTAACTCCCCAGCACCACCTAACAGCATGCTCAATCTAGATCGTTGAACCCTGCTTCTAAATCCGACGACCCAGAAACATATCACTCGACCTAAAATGCCGAACTTTAGCTTGCTATATAGGCGGTTTTCAAACTCGCCCCCTGCCATGCGTCAAAAGCTGTATGGGATCGCTCCCAAAAATCAAAACAGCTTCCTGCTTGAGAGGGGAGTGATCAAGTGAATACCACTCGGAGAGCCGTTTAGACTCCCGGGGAGGGTAAGGAGGCATTTTACCACATAAGACAAGATTCCAAACTCGACAAAAATTATCACTTCCCAGAAGCCGCGCACTGGATAATGCCCCGTCCCAACTAAACTGCACGATAATTTCTAATCATTGATTAACGCCTCAGCATCCAACGAACGAGATCCATATTACCTTGCGAATTTGCCCAAACTTTACCTTGCGATGAGGGCAGTTTACTGCACCTTCCCTCCCCCACGTGTCGGAAGGTGTATGGAATCGCTTCCATTTCACAAAAACCACCTTTCGACTAAGAGTGGTGCGATCACCAATGAACCGCTCAGGAAGCGGTTTTTCCTTCTGCAAGGTGAAACCATTGGAAAAAAGGCTGATGGAAAAATCCTAAACCCCGTTCTTTCCTTCTGGAATACTGAGCACATTGTTCCACCTCCTTGTCATAACTATAGATTTTGCAACCTGGATTTACATTGATCTTTTCGGTACGAAGCCAACCACCTAGCCTATGTTGTTGATTCTTGAAGTTGATATTATCAGTGAAGCTCAAGCCTGCCCTACTCTGCCTTCCACCTACCTGTTTTTCCAAAATGAGAGAATCCAGCTGAGAATTGATCATTGAGACCTTTCCTTTTTAGTTTTTTCCAAAAATAATTTTTGTCCTCTTCCACTAGGTTATGACAAAGAGTTTTCAGATTGCCTTGTGGCATTGCTTGCCACCCTATCGAAACTCTGCTTTCCTTGTAGCTAACACCTTGATTGGCCAAGATATCCACCAGTTTGTTATTCTTTCTGTGCACATGATTGAACTTGACTAACTTAAGCCCCTTAAGGTGACCCTAAATTCTCTAGAAAACCCATATCAACTTCCAGTGCTGTGAGACTTTCTCCGGTTTTGAACCGCAATTGATTCTTTTTATTGAGTTCACAACTAACTCAGAGTCGGCTTCGATGATCACATTGTGGCAGTTCTCCTGCTTCAAAAAATCTAAGCATTGCTCCATCGCCATTAATTCTACCATGTTATTGGTGGCTCTTCCTAAATGACAGTGGAAGAGGAAGAGTATATTACCTGCTTCGTCCCATAGAACCCCCGAAAAGCTCGCTATTCAAGGTTGCCTTTTGAGGCTCCGTTTATGTTGTATTTCAAAAAACCTCTTGGAGGAGGTTTCTAGTATTCCTTCTCAGATTCCTTTTTCTTTCTATTCTATTCTAGCCTAGTGGGATGATCCCCTACATTCCTAACAACCTGAGAGTTCTTAAGTCTACTCCTGAGGGAGGATTTTTGGGAAGATTCTTGACTGTTGAGCTGATTGTCTCCCTAATATGTTTTAAGATCTGATCAAACAAGCGAAGAGTGGGATTCTTTTCATTTTTGAAGATTCTCTTATTCCTTTCTTTCCATATATTCCAAATAATAAAACTTGGCATGAGAGCCCATGCTAGGTTGAGAACTTCATTATCCAAAAATTTTCTCCTCCATCTACTTAGCGTGTTGGTAATACTCTCTTTGTCCCAATCAGACTGTTGAAAAATGATGGCAAAAGCATCCCATAGCCTAGATGTGAAATTACAGCTGTTGAGAAGATGTTCCATAGTTTCCTCTTGGGCTTCACAGAGCTGGTATATGGAAGGTCCTAGCATGCCCCTCTTTCTAATGTTGTCCCAAGTCAAGATTTTCCTATGATGAACCAACCACATGAAGAGTTTGATCTTCATCCAACCTTGATGTCTCCATAGGTTCTACCAGGTTCTGTACGAACCCTAGTAATCTAGCTCAAGGAGAATACTTTTTGCTTCCTTAATATTGAAGATGCCTTTATTGTTGTTTCCCCATCTGAGTTGGTCCTACCCTCTAGAAACCAAGATCATCCTTTGTTCCAACATTTTTCCAAGAGACTTTGCTTTTGTTTTCATTATTCTATCATTTGTGCAATCTATATTCTTCCATATCCTCCATTTT
Organism: Pinus tabuliformis; assembly: GCA_031772625.1. Classification (NCBI taxonomy): domain Eukaryota; kingdom Viridiplantae; phylum Streptophyta; class Pinopsida; order Pinales; family Pinaceae; genus Pinus; species Pinus tabuliformis. The sequence continues at coordinate 1,754,914,208 of CM062817.1, read as the reverse complement.
CCTATATTGTGGGTATTATCCCAAAAATATTTCACTCTTTTCAAACCTTAGGTGTCAGTCTCATGCTTAAGGTCCAAAAAATCCTCTTCTAACAGTGTTGGTTCTTGTTGCCAATTGTCCTCCTAGAAAAGAGCAAGGTCTCCTTTTCTAATTTCCCAAAAGTTGTTTCTTTGTACTATACCTCTATTCTCCCAGGCTTTGTTCCAGATAGCAGAGCCTTTTATATTTCCAGACATCCTTATGAGATCAGTGTAATGCCAAGAACTGGCATATTTTTCTTTCCATATGCTTACCCATTGTGCCTTTGGATCTTTAACCCAACGCCACCAGAGTTTGGCCCCTAAAACATTACTTAGGATCTCTTGGTCATCTAAGCTAGGGCCCCCATAATTCTTGGGTTTACAGATCTTTTCCCAAGAGACCAAGGCCCACTTCTTTTTAGTCTCCTCCCTACCCCAAAGAAAATCTCTTTGGATGTTTCTGAATTGTTGCAAAACGCCTTTAGGGGCCGGTAGTACTGACAGCCTGAAAATTGGAATTGATTGGAGCACCACCTTTGTTAGCACGAGTCTGTCTGCCAACTTTAAAGATCTGTTCATCCATTTTCTGACTTTATCCTACAATTTGTTGATCAACGATTCCCAAATGCTCTTATGCAAGGGCTTCACAGTTAGAGGAGCTCCTAAATACTTTGAAGGGAGGGAATCTCTCTGAAAGCCTAGAATTCTGGAGATATTTCTCTAAATAGCAATATTGATGTTAAAGAAAAATATTTTGGATTTGGAGAGGTTAAATTCCATACCTGAAGCCATGGAAAATTCATTCAGTATTTGTTTGTATGCCCGAGACTCTTTGACTGTGGGGATTCCTTCTAACATGGTATCATCTACAAATTTTTGCTGAGTCAGAGCCTGACCATTCTCCTTCAGTTGAAGACCTTGAATTTTTCCCATGACTCTAGCATGCTTGATAGACCGGCCCAGACCTTCCATCATGAGTATGAAGAGAAAGGGAGAAATCAGATCCCCTTGCCTCAGCCCTCTTGTAGGAAGAAAAATCTCAGAAGGAGAACCATTAACCAGTATTGAAAAGTTGAAAGAGGTCACCAAGGCCATGACCCATCTTACCTAGTTGTCATCAAAAATGAATGTCATTAGCACTTTCCAGATATAGGTCCAGTTCACTTTATCATAAGTTCTTGCAATTTCCAATTGCAATATCATACCAGCTTTCCTTTTGCTGGTTAATGAGTGGACCACTTCATGAGCTTAAATAATGTTATCCAGAATTTGTCTGCCTTCAACATAACCTGATTGTTCCCCTGAAATCAGAGAAGGAAGCAGAGGTTTGAGTTTGTTGGCCACTACCTTGGATATTATCTTGTAAACCACATTGCATAGTGCTATGGGTCTATACCTATCTGGTGTTTGTGCATTTTCCTGTTTAGGGATCAGGGAGATGAAGGAGGTGTTGAGCACCCTCAAGATAGTTCTGTTTATCCTAGATTCTTCCACAACATTCAAAATATCCTCTTTTACAATATTCCAGCAAACTTTGAACAAATCTACATTGAAGCCATCTGGGCCTGGTGCTTTGCCATTCTTCATGTCTTTGAGAACCTCACTGACCTCCTCTTCAGTCACTGGTCTGTTGAGATTGAAATTGTCTTCTCTAGACACCAGCTTAGGTATATGCTTGGTTAAGTCCCTGATGTAATGTTCTCTTTCTGGATTATTTTCCTGGGCTATTTCTCGGAAGTGTTGAACTAACACCGCCTCTATATCTTCATGGGATTGAAGAAGTTGTCCGTCCTCCTTTTTTATTGAAGAAATTCTGTTGTGTGCTCTATTCACCATAATGGATCTGTGAAAAATTCTAGTGTTACACTCTCCTTCTTTTAGCCATTGGACTCTAGATTTTTGTCTCCAAAATATTTCCTCTTGTTTACACAAGTTCTCCCATTCTTGATGATGTTTCTCCACTAGATCATTTTTGTCTTTATCAAAACCTTCTGTGATCATAGCTTGGTTGAGTTCCTGCATTTTATTTTCGACCGATTTCTTTCCTGCGAAAATATTGCCAAAATTCTTCTTGTTCCAATCTTTGAGCCTCATTTTTATGTGCTTTAATCTTTTATGAAGCATGAACATTCTAGTTCCCTGGATCTGTATATCTTCTGCTCACCATTTTTCAATATTACTGATGAATTTTGTGTGTAAAAGCCAAATATTCTCAAATCTAAAAGGTCTATTCCAAGGGGTACCTATACCATGGATCTCGATTTGTATTGGCCAGTGATGTGAGCCTCCAATGGGAAGAACACTTGCTATTATTTCCTTATCTATAAGCATGAGATCCTTAGAGATAATGAATCTATCCAACTTAGATGCTACCTGAGACTCTCCTCCTCTCTTGTTGTTCTAGGTAAAGAGGCCATTGTTTCTTTCAACATCCACTAGTTTCATATTATCTATGAAGATTTGAAAAGCTAAATAGTCTTTACTTAGTGCTCTGGTTCCACCTTTTTTTTCAGAAAGTGATTTTATCATATTGAAATCTCCTCCCATGATACAGGGTATTCCTGCATGTCTCTCCCTGATATTGGCTAAGGAATCTGTAAGCCTAAGTTTCTCCTCCATCCTTTGCATGCCATACACATTCGTGACTAGATAGGTATTCCTATCCCCTACAGGCTGAATCACTATTGATAAATAATTCCTTGCAGCCTCGACATCAATTATGTCAATTCTTTGAGGGTTCCAAAGAGTGAGAATGCCTCCTGTTGTATTCTCTGCTTTGACTTCTAGATATCCAAACCTACTGAGCCATTTATTATGTAGTTGTCTTAACTTTTGAATGGAACATTTTGTTTCCTGGATAAAAATTATATCCAAAGCGCCTGTTTCATTCTATTGTTAAGCAATCTTTGTTTTCTTTTACTGCCTAGACCTCTAATATTCCAGGAAATAAACTTCATCATTAAAGATTCGTAAAGGAGTAGCTGGTAAGATCTTTCATCTTACCTGAATCTATCATGAGCTTTCCACACTCCATCAATAGCTCATTCTATTTTTTCTGGCCTCTTTTTCTTCCTGGGTTTCTGGGTGCTAATCCTGGAGTAGCTTTTATCGTTTTCACTCCTTCGCTGCTTAGCCTATTCCTGATTTTTTCCCCCTCTGAACCCTTTTCTTGAGCTTTCCATAAATACAACTGTTGTATTCTATTGAGCTCTTCTTGAGGTAACAATTCTACCCCGCCAGTTGTCCCTGAATTAAGAACCCTTCCAGATCTAGGTGTTCTCTTTCCAGAATCTCTTGTAGCTCAGTCTCCTCCAGTTCCATTTCACTTTGGGTCATTTCCTGGTCCATCTCTGGTTCTGTATCACTCATCATTTTCCATTTATGCTTATCATTTTCCTGTGTTTGTTCACAATTTCCTTCTTTCCCCATGCTCCCTTCATTTGCTTGATCTTCTGTTGTTCTTTCTTTGTCCTCTTCAAGAACTTGGAACTAGTTTCGCCTAACTTGTTGTCCCTCATTTTGTTGTAGCTTTTGCCCTCTTTTACTGCCTTTTCCTTTATGGACCACCTTGTGAAAGTTGTCTCGGTCTTTCATTGTGTTAGTTTTTCTATTATTCTTTTCTTTACTTAGATGGCAGTCTCTGAGAAGATGCCCATGTTCATGACATTTATGACATCTAAATGGGATATGCTCGTAGTCCACCATTTGTACCCATTCTTCATCAAAAACTTCCAATATCACCTCATCTGGAAGAGCTCCTGATAGATCCATTTCCACACATATCCTAGCAAAGGAAGTATATTTTCCCCTTCTAGTAGCTTCTGATGCTTTGACAAACCTGCCTAATTTATTGCCTATGGAAGCTAATGATTTAGGTTGCCAGTAATCAAGAGGTAGAGAATAAAGTCTAACCCAGACCAGGACCGAAGTGAAAGTTTCTCATTCTGAGACAAAGTTCATCTTCCATGGCCTCATATAGAGCCCTACTGCTGCATAGAAGTAGGGCCCTCCTTCAAACACTCTGTCTTTGTCGTCAATACTTGTGAACATCACGGTAAAGAAACCCTATGACCCGAGGTGTAGATCAATGCTCCCTTTGGGTTTCCAGTGGTATTTGATCCATGTTTGTAAAGATTTTTCTGTGGGCCATAGTCCCATGAATTTGCAGATGATAGTGTAGGTTTGCATGTGATCCTTATGCACTTGCAACGCAGGATCGTTTAAAACTACTCTGGGTGTTATTTCAGCTTTAGGTTTGCAAGGTCCCTTTTATTTTATCTCTTTTGTTCCCTATTTTTTGTCATCTTCCTCCTTGTTTTTAGTGCTGCTATTCTCCTTTATTTTGGTAGCCTCTTCCTCCTCTTCCATGTTACTTCCTCATTCTTCCACAAATTCTCTGACTTTTTCTAGGGGCTTCCTGCCATTATTGGCCATGGACTCCTTGTAGGAGGGAGTAGAGCTCCCTCCTTTGCGTCCTTCCATGGATGGAGACTCCAGCAGCAAATCGAAACCCTGGTTGTTCATTTTTCCTACGCCGAGAAGAAGAATTCTTATGAGTTGACAAAAACAAAAACAACCGTTATCACTTTGAACGTAAACATAGTAATCATTAACTCCAAAACTAATTATGAGCCTATATGCATGGTCCAAAAAAATTAAATAGTTATTTCTTATGATGCATCATTGAAGTGGATCTATTTTGTTTTTCGATAAATTGAAATAATGCACACAAAATTTATAATATTAAAATAATAGAGCAATGTAGTAAAAGAAAAATAATGTGTCAAAGATTTTATATTATGAATTTTAATGGCTTTATTAATATCCATAAAATTCTTTGAAAATATTACTAACATAAAAAAAACAATAATATAAAAATTTATTCAAATTAATAACTAATAAAATAATTTTCTCACAACTGAATTTTATATTTTAAATTATAAATTTTATATTAATAAATTTTTTTTAGCCGAGAGGCTAATTTTACAATGAAGACCATGTGTAAGTATGTACGTGCTCAAATAAAATATTCTCTAAATAGAAAATAAATGTCAGTTATAATAAAAAAGAGAAAATAATATGCTATGCATGTTTAGTTAGTTGTCCATATGACCTAATATAATTTCATGTTAAATAATTAGAATTAAAAAGAGCGTGTAAGATTATATAAATATCATATAAAGCTATTGAAAAAATAAGTTTTTATGGTTAAAACATTTAAAGTGGTCTCATTACTTTACACTTTAATCATATTTTAGGTCTCTCATGTTTTATAAAAATCCAATATTTTTTTGGACTTGCAAGTTTAAATTATATAATTTCTATAGCATTAAAAAACACAATTTAAACAATGAAAAATTAGACATACAGTTATAAAAGCATATAAAAATGTGTAATCTTAAATTTTCTTCACATATTGGTAACACTTTTCATAAATTAATAACACTACAAAAACAATCATTATCACTTTGAATGTAAATATAGTAATCATTGGTTCAAAACCTAATTATGAGCCTAAATGCATGGTCCCAAAAAAAAATAGTTATTCCTTATGATGCAATGTTGAAGTAGATCTATTTTTTTTGGGTAAATTGAAATAACACACACACAATAAACTAAAAAAACTATTCCACAAATATGCCTAAGGTTAACCCTAAGTCTTATTCCAAATATGCCGAAATATCCAAGAGAAGAAGTTTGAAAGGGGAGTAAAACTATGATGAAAAAAAGTAAAATAATGTGGCAAAGAGTTTATATTTTAAATTTTAATATCTCTATGAATATCTATAAAACTCTTTGAAAATATTAATAATGTAAACAAAACAATATTATAAAACCTTATTTACATTAACAATAATAATAATAAACTCTCACTCTAGGATTTGATACATAAACTTATAAGCTTTTAGACTTAAAATTAAATAATGCACACTAATTATCTATTCACATCAAATAAGGTTACATATAAGTACATGTAGTGTTGTCTCAAGATAGGTAGACTATCTTGGACACATAATCACTCCGTTGAGAGAATATCTCAACCACACACCAATCTAGGAAACATTTATATCTTAACAACTCCTAAGGAATAGGAACAAACTCCTTTACATAGAAAGAATCACAAGTGTGACAAGTAGGAATTATATTTTCCAAGTTGCCCCCTTAATGACTACTTGTCTCGATCTCAATATTCAATGTCTAGTTGTGGTCTTGGTGTTTACAATCTTGATTAAAATATATGTCAATGTCCATATAAAGGAACAACCACTGCCAGAATTCATGGGTTCCCAACCGTTGTAACCGCCAGTCTACTAGGATGCCCTTCACATAAATGGTTTTGTCAACCATTATAACTGCATACTTGTACCAATACCTGTAAATCCCCCATCCATCATTTTCATCATGGGTTTTCTCAGGTTACCCATAACCATACTTTGGGTTTTATCAGATTACCCTCAACCATGCCGAGGGTTTTCTCGGCTCACCCTAAAACATGCCCAAGGTTTTGTTGACTGAACCTAAATCATGCCTATAGGAATCCCTGTCCACTTCACTCTAACATGTTGTTGATGGCTTACCACAAATCGACACTGCAAAGTGGTTTCCGGCTGACCACAAACTTGTAATTACAATGTGGTTTTAATATTACCACTAAATTTATGGGGGTACACATGCCTCATGAAGCTTACATTACACACTCCAACTCTTGGAGTTACCAAATACATACTTTAAAAAGACCACTACAAAACATCCTAGACTTTCTTACTAATAAATGTATGTGACACTTAATACACCATGAGGTTGTTCCATAAATTCACACAAACTTTCACTTTGTTGTCCATAATCCTTTAATATCTAATGCATCTCCTCTAATGTCATCTTCAGTATCATGCCTTCATCATATCCTGCAAAGTTGTGTATTGTTGGAATGACTAGTTCCAACACATACTCAGAATTGTGACAATAGTTGGTCAGACCAATGTCACTTCAATAAAAACCATAAATACCATGACAAGGCATACTTATTATTGAAATCAACATTAAAATCATCAACATTAGCCCAAAACTCATGCATTTCAACTTGATCAGACACTGTTGGCACCTTCATGATTCAACCAGCAATTTCCAATTTCCCATTTAGATTATGTTCAGCTCAAGCATCTTCAAGTTTTGTAAATTGAACAAATCACCACAATCCTCTATGCTCACTGGCTCAGGAATAGAAAATAGTTGGTAACCTCGAGAATGCTTCCAATATCCAAAACCAAAAGTTGCTTGGTGACAAGAGCAGAGGAACATTATTTTCAATGCTTTATGATTTTCAATATGACAATTTCATCAATCTGAACCATTCTGAGTGGAGCGTCCACCTCTTCTGTTGTCGTAGCTTATGCATCATGTTCACTAGAGATCAGAAAATGCACCTGTGAGCTGAAGCTCACCCATTTTCTTTCCAACCTTGGCATCCTTAGAAGCCTTGTCATTACTACCATAAAAAAAAATCCAACTATGAATACAATTCAAGGATAAAAAAACTCCCAGATTCATAAAAAAATATTCTGACTACTTGAATCAGTAGACCCCCATCGGTTCCTCTTCATCATAAAAAATATTATTTTCCCCATGGTAATTGGAAATTCTTGAGGTGGCCTCAGGATGGTACATTAACCTTCCATGAGGCAATGTTAGTGGGATCCTAAAATTACAAGATGGATCAGATACTTGCACGCATAATCTATTTTTCCTCCTATCTTGCGAACTCAACTCTACAACGACTCATCTCAATCTTTGGCACACCGAGCTCAATCGTCAGATTGGAAGCATGGCCATGGCTTCATACATTTCAACTCCATAAGTGTGTTGATGCAAACTTCTTGCAACACAATGATTTTCCTCTCCATAGTTCTGCAACCGCAACACTCTCCAATAACTTTATGAATAGTTCATCCAATATCTCTACAAACAATTCTACGAGCAATGATCTTCCAACTCTAGGAGCTCCTCTAACGTATTGAGGTTCAAATATGCCTCTTCACAACATCCAATTTCATAGAAATCCCCCTTCTCACAGCCTCTGCGAAAGAATCGACATTCATATGACCTCTGGATAGCGATTTTGCCTTCAGAATTGGCCTCAATTAGCCTTCACATCAATAACAGGGCTCGACCTACATTATCGGCCTCAATCAGCCTTCACAGCACTAACAGTGCTCAACCTCCTCATGTAGAAAAGTAGCGTCAATTGGCATGTCCTGCCACAAATTGGCCTCAATCAAAGAAAAACAACACTAGGTTCAACCGTAATACACACGGTCAAAGTATGGGCATGAGCATGAGCACCACTGCTACAATACACCTCTGCCCAATCTCTAGCAAGAATTCCAGCACTCTCTAGCAGCACATTCAATAGAAGGTTTCTAAAACAGTGGAAACACTCCTCAATGCTTCGCGTAACTTCTCACCATTCACTTCTCACAATCTCAATTCAACATGAATCACATCCCATATCAGTCTTCAACATCATATCATAGAACGACAATGATCCACACACAGATTCAACAAACTCATATGAAGACTCAACCAAGACTCTAGCTCTTGATGCTCCCAGCGCTGAATGCTGAAACACATCATTTCCTTATATAATGATGGACAAAGAAACAAAAAATAAAACCATTTAAATATATTGTCTTATTTCCCTCGGTCCATGAGGTGCCAAGGCTCATGCCCATATGGGCTCTAATACCAACATAAAATTGAATAATGCACACTAATTCTATATTCACGTCAAATAATGTTACATATAAATACATGTAGTGTTGTCTCAAGATAGGTAGACTATCATGGACACACAATCACTTGGTTGAGAGAACATCTCAACCACACACCAATCTAGGAAAAATCTAGATCTTAACAACTCCTAAGGAATAAGAACAGACTCCTTTACATAGAAAAAATCACAAGTGAGACATGTAGGAATTATATTTTCCAAGTTTTGATTTATAATTTTATTTGCAAGCTACAAATCATCTAATAGAGAACTCTTTCGATTATAAAAGCACATAATTTTCTTAACATATCAGTAACATTCTTCATATATGATACTTATGATGCATTATGGAAGTTAATTTTTTTCCTTTTGGGTAAAGTGCCACGACATACAAATTAAACCAAAAAAAACCATTCTACAAGTACACCTAGAAATGAATCCCAAAACCTATTCCAAATATGTTGAAAAATGTGGAAGAAGAAGGTTAAAAGGAAAGAAAAAAACATGGTCAAAAATTACAATAATGTTGTAAAGAGTATATTTTAAATTTTAAAGGATTTATTAATATCTATAAAACCCTTTGAAAACATTAATGACCTAATTATAATATATATAATATATATATTATATTATTTTGATTAATAATTTAAAAATTAATTTCCTCACATTGTCATAATGATTAACCACATTAGTCACTTTGAAACTTTACTAAGAAGAAATCCTAATGTGATGGATCCAGAAAGTAGAATCTCTAAACAACTATCCTCATAGAAGAAACCCATTCACAAAATTTTCTCTCTTGAATTTTATATTTATATTTATAATTTTTCATTTATATTTTTTTGGCATGTTATAGTACAACCAATAAAGTTGGTTCAATTATAAAACTATATAAAATTATTAAAAATTTTAACCTTAATTTTCTTCAATATTGGTAACATTCTTCATAGATTAGTATAATACTAAAGAATTAATCATTATCACTTTGAATGGAAACATTATAA